>CM055978.1:16410000-17080000 GCA_029531755.1 Holothuria leucospilota
TAATGTACCTTCATCAGTATTCTCTTTCACCTTTATTGCATCAACTCTTCATTAGTGGTTTCAGCTCAGACTGGATGAGAACACTGCTCGGTTGTCACATATATTAATTACTGCAGTGTGTACAGTACAGTACTACATGTATATTCTCACATGATACTTGTGCAGTTAGTCTGTTGCAATGTTTACATAGTCTTTGCCAGTGACTTGTTGCTACCATGCTGTGGGATTAAGATATGATTTGGTTAGAGATTAGACTAGATTTCACTTTATCCATAAGGAAATTCAAACACTCGCACTGTCGTACAATGCAGTGTGTCATAATGATGCACATACGTAGCAGCTCCTTTCAGCTTCTGCCACACTGGACTGCTACCCCTTTTTCAATTGGTGTCCCAAAGCTCGACGCTGACCCGGCAACACTACCCTGTATGTCCAGTACTTGAAGCCTATGACAGTTTTTTGAAAGTTTTCCAGTAGTCTATGTACGGCTCTCAGTGGCTTATCCCATTCGGGTCTGCCGCTGATAGTTCTTTCATAGTGAATGAAAAGCTCTGTTCACCGGTAATGTTTAGGTGTGCATTAGTTTTCATTTGGGTGTTCGTTTCAGGGAACTCTACTTAAAGGGAAAATGCAGTCACCCCAATCAGAGTTAGTATGACCCATTACTCTAGTTCATGAATGGCCTATTTTGATCATGTGACAATGTTTTTGTTAGTGAATTGTGAAATTCAAGGAGAATTTCTCCTTGCTTTTAATATGTATTGTTTTTAATAGTTATGTTCAAAACATCTTCAGAGGTGCTTGTAATGCAGTATAAGGAGATTTGCAAGAGTTTGCTGATTTTTCAAAGCAAATTTTGGGTCGACTGCCTATTGCCTTTAATGTTTATGGAATAGTTACATACCACTTTTTAGAAGAGATAATATGGTTTGGGAGAGGGATATACTTTGACCCAAAATGTTGACGGTTTGGGAAGAAATGTCCTTGGCAGTCCTTTGTACAATATTTCATCCAGTGGTGGCACCAGATGAGGGACAGGGGGAGGGGGAAGGGGGGCCAGTTTAGTCAAGTAGCCTTAGTTGGTATGATTAGTCCCAGACAGCGACAAGTGGCCCAGAAAGTTTCCCTGTCTTTTCTCTCACTAGGACAGTTTTTTCAATAGGAACCCAAAATTTTTGGCACCTTTGTACAGCTTTAGTACATTCAGTTTCCTTTATAATTCTTTTCCATGTAACTAAAAGTTACAAGTCGTTTCCTCCTCACAACTTGTACAGTAACCTATATGTGCAGCACAATACAAAGGTTTATGTAAAGGTCTGGAATTTCATCCCATATGCCATAGCCTAGTTGTTCTCATCCTTGCCGTATGGTGGGGTAAGTCACTCTCGGAGGGAGGTTTTACTTTTGCATCAGGCAGACACGGTGGATACAATACAATGTATGTTATCCGTGGCTGGGTCAACAGTTACGGCAGTTGATGTTTTCTTTAAATGAGTAAAGATTGTTTTATGTGTACCAATATTTCTTGAGCTTGCTAAAATTTTCACAATTTAGGTGTCCTGGAATCAGTATGCAACTCAGCACTTCAAGACTAGATACTGACATTATGCAAAATATGCCCTGCAATGGATTGGTAAATGTGCAAAGGCTTTCTTCCAATCCCTTCCTCATGCTGCCCCCCTCCCCCATTGGCATTGTTCCCACAACCTGTCACCTGTCAGACTTGGGGTCGCTGCCCCCCCCCCCTTGGGGAGGCTGGCCCCTGTTGGGCAAATCATAGCACCACTCCTGATTTCATCAACCTTTCAGGAAACATTTTGCAATTGTCAATTTCGTTTTGAATGAGTTGAACAAAAGACTGTCCACTCATGAGTTAATCTCAACCACTTTATTTGGAGAGTCATAAGAGTTCAAACAAATTTTGGCAGCATGTGTACTGTACATTGTCCCTATTGTCACCACTGCTTGTTTGAATATGCTATTAGGGCAGTTAATAATGGGATTGAAAGATTCTAGCCTAGAGAACAGATTTTGAAGATTCAAACCATAGCTTTCTAAGGGCCTTTACTCATACTGCACCCTAAAGTATTAAATATTAGTTTGTACATTCTTGTAATTTCCCAAATGGTTTCTTCATCATTACATAGCTTGCACCACCGAAGCTATACAGTAGCAGTTATCATTGTATGACATTTCACTTACGTTATTGTCATTGAAATGCCCATCAGTTAAAACATGCAAAATGGTATGCAAAAATTGTCCTGTTCATTGGATTCCAGTAAAAATGAAGCATGGTAATGGATGCCTTGTAAACCACATATTAGACACTGGAGTATACAGTTAATATTCTGCTTATAATGTTCAATCCCTTGCTGAAAAGATGATTATCATTGAGGAGTTACAAATTGTTAGGAGTGCTTGCAAAACTAACACTGTGGTCCCAAGCTTGAATCTTTCTGGAGGGTCCATGATGTTTGCGTTGTAGTAGGTTGTAGTAGGTGTTGACAGTAGAGGTTGCAGGAGCAGAATGCATGAGGAGTGGGGGAACCTCTCCCCAGTTTTCATATGAGGAGGGAACAGGATGCAAGTACACTGCATCTTCGGTCTACAGTATGTCCGTCCCTATACGTTTCTTTGCCTGTGTTTTTTCGTTTCTTCAGTTAAACATACATTACCTATCTGTTTATTGTCAGTTCTATTCCTTTACACTTCTGTTACTAGTGTGTTAGTGTCCGTTGAACATTTGGTATAGGTACTGTACTTGTACGTTTCATCTGTTTGTTGTCCGGTAATGATCCGGTGAGCAATAGCAATCACCGGAGACGAACGGATACTAACGGAGAAGTCCAGTATGAGAAACGCACAAGAAAATGATAAAACAGAAGCCTAACGGATAAGTAACAAATACGTAAGGGAGACCTTTTTCGGTCAACGTCCGGTCCAAGTTATGTGCATATTCAAAATTTCCCGCCATTTATACTGGACGTTCCTGGTCATGAAATGAAGTCGGCAGAGGAGAACAGGAGACTAACCGGATATGAACGTACATCAACGGAGTGCCGTTTTGGGTCTTCGTTTCCTCTCCCTTATTGCAATCCGGTGAGGTGTGACAGCTAGGCCCTTTAGGCTGAAGGTCTTGCAAAGGTCATAACTCACTGGTTTACTCCAGTGACATTAGTTAAATTCAACCCACTTTGTCCAGATTTGACTCTCACTATGGTTGAGCTTGCTTCTTAACAATGTGATCCTCCATTTTGTCAAATCTCACAGGGATCTATCTATGTCTGCTGACTTCAGGATGGCCATTCCTTTATCACTTGATATTATTCAAGAGGGCCCCTTCCCTCAGAAAGTTGATCAATCCTGTCAAAGAAATTTAATGCAATTTCAACATTTTTTTGCACTGTATCATGGTTTTACCCATCTACAGGTAGTATGAAAGGGGCCTAAATTTATTTTACCCTTTTGAGATTTCAGAGAGTGAGATCAAATGTCTGATTCAATCATTTGATGTTTAAACAAGTTCTAATTTCAAAATTAATACACTGAATTCTACGTATTTTGATTTTTTGTGAATATACATGTTTCCTTTGGGATAGAAGCTGAGAATGCCCCATTCTCCCTCAACACTTGACCACTTGCTAATGTGGCATCTGGATGTGGAGTGAATGTAAAAATGTAACAATTTGTGCTAATGTTAGGCAAAAGAGCTGACCAGATCATGAGTGAAACTCTATGTAAAAAAAAAAACTACTAGAACTTAACTTTATTACTGTACTTACTGTATAGTGGGAAATTTTCACGTGGGTTAAATTTTTCGCGCTTTTCGCGACCAAGTATCTAATAGCGAATTTAAGACCTGCGAAAGTACTTTCATTAGTTTGTACAAGACTATGTTTGTTGCCTGCAACAGCGAATTCTTCACTCCGCAAATATGTGAACAAGGTACAGATTCGCCAAAAATTAGCCTCGCGGAAATATCCCGCTATACAGTATCTGTAAGAACTCTAATGCCCATACAGCCAATTACAGAATAGCTGTTGTTAAAAAGTGATCTCAGTGATACAATATACACAGGTGCTACAGTAGTACCAACAGTAATAGTTCAATGACTAAATGCTTGCATGCATGCATGTTTGCAACTGTGTTAATAGTCACAGTTTGTGAGTTTGTCATGTTATGCTTGTTTGCTGCAGTACACATCCATGGTTGTTGCATGAGTTTCATTAACTGTAAATTCAATCAGTCAAGCGTTGATGGAGCATCTAGTGTCTATAGTTATTGAATAATGCAGAGAAATATTGGCTTTCAAGAAGAACCCATTTCAGAATGTCTGCTGGATACTGGCAAAGTTTTAGTTGCACTCAGTATTAAAGACAGGGATTTAAACGTAATAGAAATATGTGTGGAAAATGTCTGGAGATCATGTTGTGCAATTTCATCAGTTTAAAATTGACTTTATATAAAACAGAAAGAGGGGAAACCTGTGGGGCTGTTACAAATAGATGTATATAGAGTGATAAACGGTTGATTTGTGAAGGACAACGTTACCCACTTAAAAGCAATTTACAAATGGGTACCAGAGTATCGTCATTCAGGAGGGAATGCATTACATATAGTTTTTCTTCATTGGAAATTAGTGCACATCTACTGTCTAAAAGATGGCTGGGTAGTTTTTGACTAATTTAGCCCCAGTCGGGGGGGGGGGGTGGAGGTGGGGTGGTGGTGGAAGGAAAGTATGTTTTGTATGCTCTTGAAAGAGATGATGAAAAAGTGTGGATGACTTCATCATACTGCACTCCGTCTTTAGTGTAACTGTTTAACCTTTCATTGTTTTTCTTGTGTGTGCACAATTTGGTCATTAATCGTGCTTTATACAGTTTTGTAGTTCTCAGTTTTTACTTTGTATCATGCCAAATGGGCTTGTCTACAGTAAAGGAAAATATTCAGTGTGTGTTTTTTGCTTTGATGATATTTTGAAAGATGTCACAATGGTTTGGTGATTTTACAGTTCACCATACTTGGAGGACTATAGAGAGATAATAAAGACAATTTTATCAATGTCCAACTTATATAAAGTTTTGGGCAAAATTTGGGGCTATTTTGGCCTTTTTTACCACCTATAAGTGTTTCATAGGATGTGGAATAAATTTATGATGTGAGTGGGACCTTTGCAGATGTGACTGATGCAGGTTCTTTGTCTTCATTCATTAATGTAATGTACAAAATAAATGGTAAATGATAAATGAATATTTTTAGGTGCACAAACACCGCAAAATTTTATCAGCAATTTGGAGTAAAATTTTGAGATTTGTCCGTCCATCTGGATATTAAATCTTAATAGTTGATATTTTAACTGAAAGAAAAGATTTGCAGAGCTAAGGTTATGATGTAACACTTAACCTTGATCATGTGCAGTACCACAAATAAAATAATCCAGCAGTAAATGCATCATAGTCAATTGCGGAGCACATGATGGTTACGTTGGTAACATGTCTGTCCCCTAATGGTTACGTTGGTAACTATCATATTAACAGGCCTGTAGGACACAAATTACCAGAGAATTTGATAAAACTGCATCTGTTTGCAGATGGCCATATTTGTCACTGGTTTGTGTGCTTTCCTCCATCTTTTTGCTTACAACAAGGGTATGAGAGCCTTCAAGGCGATGTCCGTCCAGATGTTACCAACGTAACCATGTCCTTGTCGGTAGTATAACGTAGGCACATGGGGACATTGGTTTTTGATGAATGTTTCACATGTCATCAGTTTACACTTCAGGAAAGAGCAAAACTTGTGTCACAATGCATTCAAGTGTTTAAAGTGCTTAATTTGCTCGAACGTAGTTTGGTTATGTTGGTAACGAGGACGGACATGTCCGTCCTTGTTACCAACGTAACCATTGATCTCCATACTAGTCCATGTTTAACTAATGGTAATGCAATTTCAGTGAAAAAGTGTTTGTTCTTTATCATTCTATTAAATACAGGGTTTATTTATACATATTGTCCTCCTTAAAGATTTCTAGAGCAAAGAGCTTCCATGTCTGTCCCCGTTACATACGTAACCAGTAACACTTAACCACTTAAAAAGTGGTGATAGGTGAAAAGAACTATCTTCCTGCTCTCAGGAAAAAATTGAGACTACCAATCAAACAAAATAACGCAACAAAAATTTATTCTTAGAGGACTTCAAATTTCACCACCTTTGTAACACTTTTATACCCCTTTATTGTAGACAGGCCCAAATGTAAGTAATAACTGAATGTGGTAGGCCCATTTCAAGGTAATTTATACACTATAGTAGTGTATTGGCTTCTTCAGTACTTTTTAGTGGGGCTTTTCTTATTAGTTCAAATAGCTTCCTTATTTTCATGTTTTCATGTAAACAGTACAATCCATGTAGTATACTACAGTTCCAATAATGTGGAATTCAAAGGCATGTCTCTGCCAAGTGATAATTTCCAGCATGTAATGTACCAGTATCTTTCATTGTATCGTCTAGACACAGCTTTGCGGGCCCTCATGACACTATATGCCCCTTCATGTCTACATAGTATTATTGTCTGGGAGCTGGTTTCTTAAAAAGTAATAATTTAGTAAATTTTGGGGGAACCTGTCATTTAAACTCTTTGTCATGATGAAAGGGTTAGTTAGTTAGATGAAATTTAATGACACACCAACACAAATGTGTTATATGGCGTCAAGTAAAGTTTAAATACGGTGCAAGTCCTCCCCTTTAGTCGCCTCTTACGACAGGCGGGGAATACCGTGGGCATATTCTACAACCCCCAGCCCACAGGGTGCGTCAGGATGAAAGGGAGTACTAAAGATTGATGAATCTATAGACATTGTTTTGGGGGATGGTTGGTTAGATTTGGTTGAGTGGCATGAGCATGGAACAAGTATGCACAGTAATAGTCCCTGTCTGTCCTTTTTAACCCTCATTCTCCAGGCAGTTGCCAGCACCCATAGGTGTACAAGGCAGAAGGGGAAATGGAGTTGCTCCATTCATGCAGAAAAGTTGATATTTTTTAGTAAAAAACATGATTGCTGTAATTGGTCAAAGATGCATAAAACTTAATTCCAGACAAAAGTGCTGCAACCCATTCCCACTTCAATCAGCGAAAGGCCTGCCTACACCCTCATTAACCACATGCCATAATCTGTGGCAGTTGCAATTTATAAATTTATTTTAACAGTACAGTGGCATATAGTCAAAGTATCATTGAAAAAAGAGACTTTATAGAAAATCATAAAAATCTGTCAGTATTTCAAATGTTTTATTGCTATCTGCAATATAACAAGTCATTTATAGTTCAGCCTATCACAGACTTGTTTAGAAATACTCTTCAATAGCTTTTTAGTATCTGTGATTGGTATCAATAGGTCATCAAACTTTTCAGTTCCTATAAATGTCTTTTTAATTATTTTTGGCCATTGAGCTGACAAAACTAACAGTATTGAGTATTGTGTTTACAGCATTGTGTATTGTGTGATGATTCCTCACAGCAATGTACTATTAAATACTGAGTGCTGCCAGTTTCAAAAGCATTCCACTAAACACCAGTAGATACCCCCTACTAAACAATAGGTGTGTGAAGTATCTTTGGAATGCTCACTTCCACATTCAATATGTTGAGTCTTTGAAGCTGTGGGCCGGGGCCCCTTCTGAATACTAGGCCTATAGCCTAGACAGGAAGTATACAGCAGCCTATGATTGTAATAGGTTGGTGTGAGTCATATTTTTATAAACAGCTGTCTACACTCTGCACATCATGTCTAAATAACTGTATCTCTTGATGGCTGCATAACTAATGACTCCTTTAGTATGTTTTTTTAATGGTTATATTGAATGAACCTATTTTAGTTACCCTTCTATCCTGAGCTGTTTTGAATATTTCCATGGTAACTATAAAGAGTTTACAAGTGTAAGCAAGTATTTTGGAAAGTTATATTCTGATATGTAAAGAGAAGATCGAGAGAACACTATGATGATGTAATGTGAATGCACATTATGTGTATACGGTATAATAGACCCTTCACAATTGCATTTATTACTAAACAATAAAATAAGTAGACAGGTAGGGTCCATTATATTGAAGACTGACTAGATGGAAGGTCCCCTAGACCAAAGATCCTAAGTTTACTTAATCCTAAACCTAACCATAATCCTAAACCAAATCCTAATCCTACCAAAGGCTAATTCCTAGTCTGATCCTGAACCTTAAACATTTAACCCAAGTCCTAATCCTAAGTTCGTAACTCTAACCTGAAGTAAATTTTCGGTCAACTGGATCTTTGGTCTAGAGAACCTTAGGTCTATGAAACCTTTGGTCTGCTAAACCCATAGTGTAGTGGGTATACCCTATGCAGACGAGCTTGTAAGGAAGAAAATATGTCAACTTGAGAGAATTTATTTTACATGAGTTCATCTTATACCTTAAAGAAATAGTTATGTTGGGACATAGTTAGATTTATACGTGTAACGTTTGTGAAAAAAATGAATTCGGACTATGAGGGGCATATCCCATTATACTTGGTTGCCTTTCTTCATGATAATGATAAAAGGTGTTTTACTGATGACCCTCATGCTTATTTAATATGCATGCAGCCAGGGCTGGAAAATTGTATATTTTCCAGGAAGGGAATAAAACTGTCCAAAATTATTTCTGTATTTTCATACATGTACAAAAAAGCTAAATTTCCCTCCAACTGCTTAATTTTCCCTCCAAATGCCCAAATATTCCAGGAAGGAGCCTCTCAGCTTCCCATCTTTTCCACCCATGCAAACAAAAAGTAATCTAGTTCTATTAAAATTTGGGTGGTGACCAGTACCATTTGATTATAAAACACATGGATGGGAGCTTGCTTGGTCATCCTCCCTCCCCCCCCCCTCCTCCCCGGGTCAGTTATTAAATACTCTCAAGCATTCATTGTTTACCACAGTAGTAATTAACAACAAAACTTGTTCATTCACATACTCATTAATGAAAAAGTGACCTATTTAAGTTGTGACCTACAGTATTTCTCCAAGGATAGTGTTTCTTGTACATTGGTCTTCTCTAAATGTTTTCTACATACCTGTATATTTGTGATGACCTTGTCACTGCCAGTCTGCCAGACTGTATAGTTCAGTTACAAACTTGCAGTTTTATCTACTGTATAGACATTCTGCTTATTACTGATAAAGTGCTTCTTGAAAATGAAGTAGGAAAGAATATCCTGTATGGTCGATGAGTCAATGTAACGGCTGATTAACTTGGTATAAAAGGACATAACCACATGTGATGAAAAATCTATGAGCCCTATATTTTTCACAATGTGTGCTTTATGTACTGTGTTTGATCTTGTAGACTTGTACTGATACAGACTTACATTAACTGGGACATCTTGTAAATAGGCCCACAGTTTTATTTGCCTTAAGGTGTACCTTAACTGTAGAATTTCAAGAATATATATTTCAGAGGTTGAAAATGATTGTCATTCATTCATCTCCCATCTTCATAGCAATGTTGAAATTTATTCATTTACTTTGAAATTGTTGATTGCTGAGTAATTTGTGATGTTCTTCTTGTGAAACTCATGTTACATGCTTTTGTTTCCTTTTAAAATAGAATGCTTATATGACCTTAACCAAATCACTGTTTTCTTGCATAGAATATTGTAAAGAGAGGTGTTATCTGGCCAAGTTAAACATAACAGTACAGAAGACAGTGATCACATTTGAAAAAACATAGACTACAGTAGTACAAGAGTGGCATCTTAAGTCAGGGCCGTCTTAAGAGATCACCGGGCCCTGGGCCCGGCATTGGAGCGGGGCCCCTCAATCAAGTGTGTTCGAAAAAAGTTGCGTGAAAAATTGACATCCTTGACCATCGCACAAGCATAGACATGCCTGCATTTACCCCCCCCCCCCCCATGTCGCGCATAAAGCATGGAAATTGGAACTTTTATGTGAATAACATATGTGATACAGTATATCTAAAAGCTGAAATACATTATAGAAGAGTAATCTTCCAGTTGCTCTCCATCCCTAATAACAACACTGGACTTTTGGCATGTTACGTTAACAGGTGAGAATGATTGACAAGTTAATAAATTAAAGCTACGTTAATAAAACATAATGTAATAGACCTACCTTAATAAAGGGGAGATATGATTTTTTGCGCAGAGGTCAATTTGAGGGGCCCCTGACATCGCGGGGCCCTGGGCCTGGGCCCAGTGGGCCCATGCGTTAAGACGGCCCTGTCTTAAGTTACTGCGCAATCTATCAGTTCAGATTGAGTGATTTGACTCCAACATTTTACAGCTCAGCACAGCAATGTCCTATGAAGATGGGAGTTGGACCATTGGGATATTTGTCAAGCTTTGTATCATAAACTTTGCATATGCTTTGGATATTTAGACTTATGATCCACTTCATGTGCCAACCTGTATAGCATATCTTTTAATTGCTGTCATGCAGAGAATTTGAATTAGTTTGGTACCATCATGGGGAAGTAGCCTAGAGTTGTGGTTCGATTCCCACTCCCCCTGGACATTTCCCACCTGGACATTTTTCCTTGGAGACCCCCTCCCAACGGAATTTTCCCTCTGACAATTCTCTTTTGGACAATTCCCACCCAGGTCAATTCCATATTTTCTGGTGGGGGAAGTTGTCTGAGGGGTCATTGCCATGAGTGGGAATTGTCTAGGGCAAATTGTTTGGGTGGAGACTGTCAAAAGGTGAATTTTCCTGGGGGAGTAGTCCAGGGGAAAATTGTTGAGACCTGAGGCATTTGTCTGGGGAGAGTTATCTGGTCATGTAGAGTTGTATGTTACTCCTTTTGCAGCAAGCTTACTATAACTGTTGTAGTGACTTAAATCAATTGATTAAAGTCATTGCATTATTTCAATATGGGAAAGTTCTCGAGAATTTTTCAAGCTGGGTAATTTCTAAAGGTTCTTTACTTTAGTTGATTGTGACTGTGTTGATCAGGCCTGCTATACAGTATGAGAGTGCATTCTTAAACCTGTGTGTAGTGCAAGATGTTGCCTCTGTAGACATAAATTGTGCCTGCCAGACATTAAAACCTCTTACCAGTGTCTGTATTTTAGGGAATAGTAACTATGTATTTGTATTGTATTTAGAGGGGTAACCTCCAGCTGTGGTATTATATTAATGTAATTAAATATGTGCACTTCCAGTAATCCACACTCCACACTCAAACACTACCTTTCATAATATCTAAAATGTTTTAATCTTGGTGACAGTGACATGGTAGGCATTTCATGGCTCTAATTAGTAGATTCACCAGTCTTGGCAAGTTCTAAATTTATACATCTGTTTAAAGTTTATAAAGTTAAACACACTTCAGTCAGGGAGCTGCTACTCTGAGCAGGAGAGTAGCAATAACAGTAGCAAGGGGAGTAGCAACTCCCTAGCTGCTTGTATTGATATCAGCTAGGGCTTTGACTGTGTAGCGATTAATCGCTAAACGATCGCATGTGGAATAAACGTTTAGTACAAGCTACTAAGCAATTAATTGCAAAACCTGTTTGTCATCCTTTTACTATCCATCTGAATACTCTATAGATGCAGAGTGCATAGTATTGACCCCTAGGGCCTATGTAGTATATAGGCCTAGGTATGTCATCATGTGATTACTGTTTCGACTACAAGCAAGCCTTGACAGGAATCCTGTTTGGGGTTCACAAGTATTACCCAATTCACTTTGAATAGGCCTATTTATCATGTCAATCAACACACACCGAGTCCTTCTGTTGTGATAAGGTAATTGCAATTAATCGCTAAATGATCGCAAATTTTTGCGGTTAAACGTTTAATTAATTTGCTGTATTTTCACAGCCCTAATACCAACACTACAGAGCCAAGGAAAAGAGCTTACTGCATGAAGTAGTCAGTTGCCTTTATGTGACTCAATGAAAAGGTTTACCATATGTGTATTGTACAGTCTAGGTTACCAGTTACAATGTTACCTACACAAGATGTTATTAGCTCAGCTGAAAGCTTTCAGCTGAGCTATTGCTGTCGTGCACGGTTCATTAGAGGGAGATTAAGGGGGGGAGATAAAAGGCAGTAGCAATTTTTGTATTCAAAATTTCCTGGGTAGTGTACATGTTTCGAGCATCGAGAATCCCAGTTTATCATTTGAGAGACTACAACGAAGCGAGGTACCTTATAACATTTATAAATGTAATGACATCTCGTCCTTTCGTGTAGTGTTTACCCTAAAGTGCAACGTATGGATACCAATACCGTATGGGCTACCCCACGATACTGTTACCTCTTCGCTCTCCAAACCAGGGATAACCTGAAGTGCAGCCTACTATGGAGGCATATGTGAACATATGGCGCTGGTCTTATTCAGTGTAAATTGGTTAAATGGTTAGGCCTTCTCGAAAAGAAATGGAGTTTGAAAGTTCTGTAGTTCTTGCAAATAAGTGGCCTTGTGTGAAGCAGTCATGGTGGTATAAGCTAGGCCTACACATTTTTGTGTTGAGGCAGAAACAAGTATTCAACTTAGCCTGATGTCTGAATGGTTTTAGGAGTTTGGCAAACTCCTTTACAAACAAAGCAGTTGGTAAGTGGAAGACATGGGGGATGATATTTCAATAGCCTTAGACTTAGTATACTTACATGTGCATATTTTCCTAATGCTCTCTACGAACTGTAGTTATGGCCTGTTTCACGGTCCTAAAAGCGATCACAATTTATACCTGGTAAATCCCAATCATAAAAATGTTATGCAGTGAAATAATTTTGTAGGGGAAAACGGGGCTAAAGAGTACTCAGAATTAGGCGCATGAAGAATTTAATTTAGAAATTATATAAATTTAGCAGTTTTGGCTTTTCCAAGTCATAACAAGTTCAAGGAATATCTTTGCACAGTATTGCTTTTAGGACCTTTAACCATTTGTAAAATTTCTTTATAAGTTACTACTGTATCTGGGTCAAAAGAAGGAAAACAAATGATTTCTTGCCCCTCCCTCTGGCCAAGGCTTGTATAAACAACATGATGCAGACTTTGTCGAAAGAAAAATTGTGCAGCAATTTTTGGTTTCGATGATGAGAGAAACGCATTTGTGATGGCGTGTGTTTGTATATATGTGTGTATGCACGCACTTACTTTCCATTCAGATTGAGGACCTAAAACAATGGATATCAGGTCCTTAGAAGGAAATACAATAGATTTCTCATGTCCTCAGAAGTTTAACAATAGAGAGCCTATTGTTAAAGTTAGGGTTATTAAAAGAAGCAAACACAGTAGAGACAACAATGAGGTCCTCAAACAGTATGTAAAGCACAACTGTACATGTGTGTGTATGTGTGTTTGTGACACTGCTTGTTAACACGATATCTCAAGAAGGGAATTCTGATGGTTCTCAAACATGGTACATAGATGCCCCATATTAAGAGGAAGAACCCTGTTGTTTTTGGTGGGGATCAAAGGTCATCTGGGGTCACCAGGGGTCAAATGCTGAAAACCTTGTTAACACGATATCTCAAGATAGGAAGCTTTTATAAATTTCATACTTAATATGTAGATGCATTATGGTAAGAGGAAGAACCCTATTATTTTTGGTGGAGGTCAAAGGTCATCTGGGGTCACCGGGGATCAAACACTGAAAACCTTGTTAACACGATATCTCCAGGTAGGAAGCTTGGATAGATTGAACTGTTAACCCCTTATCATCACTTGCAAAATAAAATGGCAACCTCTTTTTAAGCACTCAAAACCAAATTCGGAAATTCCTATACCTTTGTACAGGCTTGAGACAATCCTCAAAAATGTTCATGCTCAGACAAACTCCACTCGCCATATCAATGTTGAAGTATCAGAACATGTTGAGCTGCCGCAACATTGAATAGGGGAATTGGGATGCAGATAGGGGGATTTTGATTTCACTGTTGGTGATAACGTTGCATCGCTGTTGCTTGCACAACCAAGATCAGTTTGTATGAGGTCGCGAACATTGACAATATTTGAGACAATAAAGGCACATTTTAACATAAGGTCTAAAGATTTCACTTAGGCTAGGCCTGTTAAACTTCAGTGCTGTGCAGTACCTTGGATTGACAGTAACACAGCCTTACTTCCATTTTGTAGGCATTTACACTCAAGGCTGAGTCAGGTACCCAGGTACACCACCAAACATACTGGGACCTGACTCAACCCTATTTACACTGTAGCCTGAAATGAATGATTCACCTTCATTACAATTTGGAGAAAAACTGCAGTGAAATAGTTGACTTTGTTACTCTGGTAGCTCAACGTCATTACCTAAACTGGGGTACATGAGAACATGCCCCGGAAAGTATGGTGTTAACCTGCGGTTTTGCCTTAGTGTAAACACAGAGTAACACCGAGTGAAAAGGTGTACGTGAGACCATGCCTATAGATTTCACAAGCTCAGGGTTGTTAAACAGTTTCCAACAGTGTAAGATACAGTAAAATTAACATATTAAAGGTTACCAAAATATTTTTGAGTGCCGGTGACAAAAAGAGACACACAGTAGCAGGTAGTCTGCTTACTGTGTTTGAAACAGCTTCATTTTTATGCTTTGCTGTTTGTTGAATGTATGCCCATTGTTAACTGTAGAGTTTGCTATGAATACCAGATACAGTGTGTATTACTTTCATCATGACCCTGTCCTCTGGTTAGGGTTTTAAAGTCCCATGTTGTAAAAAGAATAGCCAATTTTATGACTGTACTGTTTACACCCCAGCATACCAGAGAGTAAACTGACCTACAGTAAGATCACACATTTTGCTGTACAGTACTAAAAGTTTCTGGAATGTTACCAGCTGTAGTTTTGTGACAAAAGGTTACATTTGGTAATCTTTTTCGCAGTTATTTCTAAGTTTCCGAATACTGTATCATCAGTCAGGTTTGCCAGTTAATCAAGTAAAAGCCATGTCAGCCCTATGGGCCATATGCAACAAACTGCCAAAGTGGTAAATGAAGAAAAAAATGCCAGGTTACATTTCTATGATATCCTAGCAATATGTACCAAAAAAGAGTTTAAATTGTTTTCAAAGAGAAAAATACTGTATGATCAAAATCAGTTTATTTCATTATTTTTTCATTCTCATATTTTGTGAACAAATCAAGGAAATCAAAATGATTTTAAAAGCCAGTATCTGTAAGTAGCATCAGATATTTTTCCTGAAACATGTCTTCTGTGAATACATTGCAGTTCTGCTGGTCCTATAGGAAAACTTCAGAAGTTTAGAAATTACACTGAAGGCTGGTGAAAGTTTCTGTCTCAGTTCTATATGAATCTCACTTTTGATACAGTGTTCACAGTCACTGTTTGTAAGTACAGTAGTTTGTATAATTTAAGAATGCCTTTAAGAATCCAGCCCCCGGTCATTACAGAAGAACGTGAAAGTGCAGCAGTTTCCTCTAGTCATATGTATAAAGAGACCAGACAACAAAAAATGTCACACATACACTCATTGTATTTGGTTTCATCAAAAAGGAAAGCAATATCATTGAAAGTATAAATTCATCTTCGTATCAAACATAGGTACTGTAAGTTCTTAGGTATCATTGAAGAATATACTTAAGAAGTTACAGTAAGATTCATTCCAGGAAAAGGGATGTTTCTATTTTGGCATACCCATACAGAATTATGGTGAAGACACACCTACTGTACTGTACAGTAGGTACCTACAGTAAACTTGTTTCATTGTACAGGAGGCATTTATACTGGTTAAATATTGATATAACAGGGAACATCCATTCACAGCTATACATGTGTTATATGAGACTTAATATTCTAAAGAGTGATGAAACAAGTTTTCGTACAAACAAGTATAGATTCAGAAGTATTAAAAAAATTGGTCAATAACAATCACCAATGCTGAGAATGGCTCCCAACTGAATTGATAATTATGAACAGGTTTGTTCATGAAATCACAATACGATCATGTTAGTAAAAGTGTGATGTGGTTCCATTTTTTTGAACCTCAACTCAATTTTATCACATTGTACAGGTATTATGCCAAGTGTGAAAGAGTAGAACTAAATAGAGTGTTTTCAACTAGTTTTATAATATTGTATCATATCGCATTGCATTGCGCCTACAGTAGTATGAAAGAGCCTTTAATTGAACTTAAGTAACACGTTGAATGCAGTCTTTTCTCAAATTGTTGTTTCAAGTTTCCTATTTTTGAGCACATAATTGAAGTTTAATGTTACCAACTGTCTGTCAAGTTTGAGTGTGTTCCAATATTTAACTTAATGAAATAGCTACTGTAATGTAACTGTATGATTGTCACTGTCCATTCATTGTATCAAAGTACAGCTTCTCCATCAGGCTGTACTATACCTGCATGGACTGTAACATCCTGTTCCATAAAGTACAGTAATTTGTTGTTACATTCACATGAAGCAGATAATGCAAGGTGCATCTACTTCATAAACTATATGATGCTTGCACAGAGACAAATAGGGTACTTTACTATAAAGTTGCTGGGAATTTTCCTCTCTGGGAATCATTTCTGGTGGGGAGAACACCCTTATCTCTTTCCTTTCTTAATGAGCAACCTTCTTCTGTTTAAACAGTTATTAAAAAGGCTCAGGCAGCTGACCTGACTCCTGCTTCAAAGTTTTGACTCTTGTCATGCAGGTCAATTAGTGAGTCCTCAGTGACTGGGGTCAAGATTCCTGGGGATTCTAAGTAGATTTCATGCCAGCTTTATAGTGCTATACTGAAATATGAGTGAGTCTTTAGAAATATTATTGTGGGCATATAATGTGCATATCACTCATTGGAAAGCTGCAATCCTTTACAAAAATGATGAGACAAAACAAGCAGGAGTGAAATCAAAATCCCCCTATCTGCATTCCCATTCCACTATTCAATTTTGTGGCAGCTCAACATGTTCTGAGACTTCAACATTGATATGGCGAGTGGAGTTTGTCTGAGCATGAACTTTTGTCGAGGGTTGTCTCAAGCCTCTACAAAGGTATAGGAATTTCCAAATTTGGTTTTGAGTGCTTAGAAGAGAGGAGGTTGCCATTTTATTTTTCAAGTGATGATAAGAGATTAACAGTTCAATTTGTCTGGCCAGTATCCGTGCTTGTCAGTATGGTTGGTTGGAGTTGGAGGAAGGGAATGTATTTGTACTCCCCTTCAGCAGGTTCATGTGAGGGAAGGGGGTTTGTATTCTGACTGGAAAGTCTTTACATTTATATTAAATTGTAATGGAAAGAAGCCAAAGAGATGTTTGCATCTTATGTTTCTCGATGGGTGGGGGGGTTGGGGGGGGGGAGGAGCAGAGATTAATTGTAATACATTTCACAATGTACCAAACAGTATACCACAAATTCTTCTATTTTTTTTTTTTTTTTTTGTGAAAATAAACATTAGATGATCATTGAAACTACAGTCTGGATAAAAGGTGAAATTCGGTGGAATCATTTCTTCTAGTTATTGAGAATGTACTTTATAAGGATTACACTTAACTGAAATGGTTAACCATTTTTCCACAATGAAAGGCTTTTATACACTGAGAGTTTTTCTGTAGATTGGGACAGTTGACCGTCGACGTACTTTGGAACAGTGTGGAGGTCCACGGTTAACTTTGTTGATGTCAGTGGTAAACCATGGTGCTATCTTGGTACGATGAGAAATAATAAAGTAGTGACAATGAGTTTTACATTGAACGAAGAATAAATTAAGCGAATAAGGTCCACATGCAGGGCACTTTTGCTGTCCAGTCTCTGGAATTTGTAGTGGATTTTTGCATGTAACTTTTTAGTGTATCTGCCCCTATGCCATCCCTCCCCAAGCCAAAAGAATATTTTGCCCGCTGGAAGCTGTCTCACCCCCTTCAGTACCTTGTCTGGCTATGGGCCTTTGGTAAGTGTGATGCCGAATAGTCATATGCAAACCATGCTTACCTGAGTTATTTTGTTCACTGCTCTGTCATTATTTGAACAGTTAAGAAAAGAAGTCTCTATTTTATTGAATAAGTTCCACTTCTTACCCCTGATGCTTTTATTATTTTGGCCTTCAGTTGCTTCTTCACCGTATACATACCATTCTGATTTTCATAGAAATACTATTTTCAAGATAGGCTACTTTTTTCACCAATAATCATGCATTGCCTTTAACCTTGAAATACTCCATATGCTTTTGTATGGGCTTCAGACAGATATGATGGAACTAAACAAGCAAAAAAAGAAGCAACAGTGAAATTAAATTCCCCTGTCTGCATCCCCATTCCCTTGTGTAATGTTGGGGCAGCTCAACATGATCTCAGACTTCAACATTGATATGGGGAGGGGGTTTGTCCCATGTACTTTTGTAAAAGATAATAGTCTAGCTTCTACACTCGATAGATGATGTTGCACAGTAAATGTGCCTACTGCACTTATGGCATAATTAATGTTGTAGTAGTTTTGTTCAGAGTGGAGACTTTCATCAGGCATACAAGCTAGTGGGTTGGGGGCAGCACTTCCCCTCACCCAGAATTAGGGCAAAGTCATTCTACAGGCTGATATTTGAAAAATATTGGGCAAGTTTTTGATTCCTTGATGTAGTCAGAGGAGTCTATGGGATGGTGATGCTGTGCATGTGTATGTGTGTGTGTATGTGTGTATGTGACACATGGCTTGTTCTTTTGATGAATGCTTTCCTATGGCAAAATTAGTTCCAGGTCTAGCAAAATATCCATTAAGCCTATGGTGACTTCTTATTCTGTACCTATGACTGTGAGATTCAGAACCTGACTCCCAAAATTTTGGAGTTGCTCAAGCCTAATATAGAAGTACTGTACAAGATACAGCATACTGCAAAATTCATCATGTGAACAGAGCTCATTTTAGCACTACACCACATGAAAGTGTTATGTCATGTTCTAATTTGCTGTGCTACATGAAGTTATGTAGAGCTTGTAGACATATCGCAACTGAGCTCCTACTGTGTAACAGTGACACATGAGCTGTAACTGATCTTTCACAACATGCCTGCACCTGTTTACCTGGGAACATTGATCTTGGAAAAAGTTTATTACAATAGTGACAGGCTGTCCATTTTTGGACCATATGGTAAAGGCAAATCTCAATGCCAAGTTCAGCTTGTATAGATTTGCTGTACACTCTGTGTACAGTATGTGCACAGTGACCAGTGTGAACATTTCAACATACCAAATACATGTTTAATATTTTAATACAGTGTATTTTTACCAGCTTTTTGTTACTTGCTGAGTTCATTTGTAGTTTTAGTGGAACCCTGGATCAGGAAACGATAGATGGGTTTATAATCAAGTACCCTGCCAACTAGATTGTAGGGTATGCAAAGTATGTGTGAACTTCAAGTCTTCCTTGCATGTTGGCAATTTTTTGCAGAACACAAGTAGACATGGAGATGGTAAACTTGTGTTTTTCTCCCTTCCTACAATCATATGACATTCGTAAATACAGGTATACCAAGACAATGCAACCAGAGATAGATGGTTAAACTGAAGTTTGTAAATTAAAATCCCATGTTGACAGATCTCTTGGAATTATTGTAATATTTTTTATTGTTCTTAATAAATTTGATGCTTTTCAGAGTATAAAATACTATTTGTGAGATATAGTGGGGATTAAGTGTGACACAGACTGGTGTCAGTATTTCTTTTGGTAGTTCGTTTGTCAAATTGTCAATTTTAGATGAGAATTATGCCTTTTTTGCATGTATTTGATGCCTTTCACTGTTAAGTATTCATGGAATTCTCATGTCAGCAGACATTTAAATGTCCACTTGTAACAGACATTAACGTTCCAGCCTGTGCTACTGTTTGTGGAGTGCATGACATTACCAAATTGCCTGTTTCATGTTTCATAATTTCTTCTATTTCTTTTCAGTGAATTACTTCAAAACAAAAACATACAGACTGTCAACAACATCTTCGTAGCTGTGCTAGTTGTTATAATTTTGAACTCAGCCCTTCTGCAGTATTTGAGAGTTGGGAGGTAAGTGTATCTCCATCAGGTTGCCAATCCAAACCCCCCCGCCCCCTCCCCCCCCCGGCATTCAACCGTTAATCATTGTACTTTGTGAATATGCACAACTGACAAAAAAATTCAGGCCTACAGTATCTTTTCTTAAAAGAATTTTCCAGACCCAAATTTGATTTTTTATTTGTTTAAGAGGAATGTAATATAAGCATTCTGGTAAGACTTTTCCAATTCCCAAGATACTATCATTTGAAATTATCACATTTTCTGCCAAAAGTGAACTTGAAGCAAGCAGGCATGATGTCTTGGAATCACGTTGGTTACCAATGCTTTTCATTCTCTATTTTTCAATTACTGATTTGACCTTTAGAGGTTAGATAGGGTTTGTTGTTTGAACTAATGGTATGTAAAGTTTACATTTCATTGCCCTGGATGTATTCAAAGAAGTGTATTAGAGTTATGTAGAATGAAATGGAAGTCAAATTGTTGAGAAAGGGCAAAACATTGGTCATCAAAGCGAATCTGTGATGTCATACCTGCTTGCTTCAAGTTCACTGTTGGTAGAAGATGTGATAACTTCAAATGCTAATATCTCAAAAACAAAAAAAAATTGGAACACAGACCTGCCAACCGTTTCGATTTAATCGGAACCGTTCCGATTTTTGAGTCCGTACGTAGCAAAAAATCGGAACGTTCCGATTTCTAGCACCCACCCCAAAATAGTACAAGAAATATCCTTGCAACATAATTATTTAAAACGCATGTCATGCAACTCATTAATGATTCGTGGATCGAACTTGTATGGGCTTTACGTGTACATATATGTAAACACTATGACCAAGACTTCAGCATTACGTATGCGACATCCGGCGTGCGTGCTAAAATGTCTCAGGATATGTGCACACTGACAGTATATATATCCGTAACGATCGTTGTAGTTAATGCTTTACAAAGCACCACAGCTGACCCTACGGACCGACCGCGAAGTCCATGTGGCACCTGCGGTTACGTATACGGTATATGCGCAATACACAGTGCATGTTTGTTTGATAACCAGTGGGACTAATCGCAATGCTGTAGTTTGAGATTAAGAAGGATGAAAAAGAATATTTGAAGATTGAACAAAGTACTTATAACAGTGTTCAATTTTGAACGGAAGACCAGCAACGAAGTTTCTGAGTATTAAACTTTGGGACAGTAAGCTGCGAGCCTACTGGCGTTTTTCGGTACCGTAGTTCGCCGTATCATACTAGTCCTCAGTAAAGGCCCGTGTATAGCCGGTCGCCGATAGCTCCCTATACACGGTCCTTACTCTGACTCATTGAAAACTCGGGGTCTTCGACCAGCACAGTGCTGGTCGAAATTGATTTTCTTCTTATTGCAAAGTTAGGTCCTAAAGTCTTAATAAACTACCATAACTTTTCCTTTCCATGTCTTACACTTATATTGCAGTTGTTTTTTATCACTTTAATCCTCTAAAAAGTTCCGAAAATTTGAAATAAAATCATCAACTTTGCCACTTCGTAAAAATTTACTGTAGCGTTCGAAATAGTTGTTGACATCAGAATGCCGGGTGCGTAACATTGTGATGTCACGCACAACATTTTCATTACTGTAGTTCCTATACATACACATGGCAATTGGCTCTGCAAACATTTTTTTTAGCTGACGTAACCATGTAGCTTATTAGCATACCGATGTAAACAAAGTTCCATAGTCACACAGTAAATTTTATGGCGCGAAAAAGTTGCTGATTTCATTTCACAATTTTGGCACTTTCCAGAAATTCTCAGTGATCAAAAACAGATGCAATACTCCTGTAAGATCTGGAGACGAAAAGACCTGGTGGTAAAATAGGATTTTTCTTTCAAAATTTGCTGTGAGAAGAAAGACAATTTCAACCATTACACAGACGGCTTATCCCCCCGCTATTTCCAATGGTCGGTGTAAGGACTGTGTATAGTGAGCAATCGGTGAACGACCACAGTCCTTTACTGAGGACTAGTATCATACTAACGGTAACGTAGCGAAAGTGCGGCATAGGCTAGCCAAATAGCACATGTGTGCTAGGCTAGGCCTGAACTTAACGGTTACGTTGACTGTTGAGCCCTAACTTTTGAACTACGAAAGTCGCGGAGATTATGAAATAGGTGGGAATTTTTTATATGATTTTTTTTCTGAATACATTGCATAAACCCCGCCAAGAATCGTTCACATAGGCCAAGGCCTAAACGAAGTTTGTGTTAGGCTAAGTGTGTAACATGACTAACATTAGGCCTACCATGCAGCCTAGCCTGCCTAGCCTAACAGTAACAAGTAACATGATCTGAAAGTTTTATTTTGTGCACCTATAATGCAAAAAGGGATGTAATCAGCACTGCCGGGAACTGGTTCAAAGTTCAATTTGCTTGCATTATGGACTAACAAAACCTTAGACTTACCACTGTGATGGGGTGTGTTGATTTTTCAATTTTTGTTTAGGCTACAGTTCCAGCAGACATAGGCCTAGGCCTACCAATCATCCAAATTTTTAAAATACAGCCTAAAAAATTTGTAATTTTGCCTGTTTGAAAATTTGATACATATTCCTTAAATATGCCACTGTTTTGAATCTAAGAGTATTTAAGCTTCAAAAAATTTCCAAAGGGGAGGTTAGACCATACCCCCAGGCCGGCGGATTCTCCAAAATTGTGCTGCTGTGTTCCTATTTCCAGTCTTCAAATGTTGGCAGGTCTGGGAACATAGTACTGGGTGAAATTTTTACCAGAATTCTTAGACTAAGCTCCTCTTTAACATTTCAAATCTTGATTTGTGCTCTGGACTATTCTTTTTTGCACAAGGTTCAACAGAGCTGTACATTTAGACATATTGTACATTGCATTTTACTCTATGGCATATGATCTGTTGTCATAATGGAATGGTTTCACAGTATTCCATCATGTATTTGATGAAAGCATATTCAGATTACTCCAGCTACATGTAACTTTGGTTTGCATCTTAGACTTATGAATATTCTTTTTATTTGCCTGTCTTTTCTTAACAGTGTAAGTGAGACATTTGAATTAGCATTTTGGTGTCTTGGCAAAATTCCCCATGTCCTATATATCTGGTGTCAGATGATGCTATGGACAACTGCTGTATTCTTTGGGACACTCTCTTACTGGGCCCACCACCCAGACCCTTCATCAGGACCCATGATGATTCCTCACATTGGCTGGCTTCTCCTATACATCTGTGGCATTCTGGCATTCCTCATGTATCCTCCTTGTGCAATTATCATCCATAATCTTCCCATCTTATCATCTTTTATCATTTTACTGGAACAAGTACGACTTCTTATGAAGATGCATGCATTCTTGAGAATCATTGTGCCAAGAGCTCTGTCATGGAAACAGAAAGTTTCTGGTAAGTTGAAAGAAGGCTGTAGTAGCACTTTGATTGATTTTTGTGAATTTCATACTTTGTATGTAGATGCATTATGGTTAGAGGAAGAACCCTATCATTTTTGGTGGAGGTCAAAGGTCATCTGGGGTCACCAGGGTCAAATGCTGAAAACCTTGTTAACATGGTATCTCGAGGTAGGAAGCTTGGATAAATTACATACTTTGTATGTAGATGCCTTTTAGTAAGAGGAAGAACCCAGCCATTTTTGGTGGAGTTCAAAGGTCACCTGGGGTCACTGGGGGTCAAACTTTGGAAATCTTTTTAACACAAAATCTTGATGTAGGAAGCTTGGATAAATTTCATACTTTGTATGTAGATGCCTTATAGTAAGAGGAAGAATGCAGTCATTTTTGGTGGAGGTCATCTAGGGTCATTGGGGGTCAAACCCTGAAAACCTTGCTAACACGATATCTCAAGGTAGGAAGGTTGGATTACTTTTATATATTTATATTTAGATGCCTTATAGTGAGAGGAAGAACTCTATCATTTGTGGTGGAGGTCAAAGATCATTTGGGGTCACTGGGGTCAAAATCTGAAAACCTTGTTAATACAATATCTTGATGTAGGAAGCTTGGATGAGATTCATACTTGGTATGTAGATGCATTGTGGTTATAAAAGGGTCCTATTGTTGTGATGGAGGTCAAAGGTCATCTGGGGTTACAGGGGGTCTAACCCTGAAAACATTGTTATTAACACGACATCTCGAGGTAGTAAGCTTGGATAGTTTTTGATTCCTTGCCGAAGGCAGGCAAGGAATCTATGCGATGGTGATGTGTGTGTGTGTATGTGTGTATGTGTGCATGTGTGCACTCACCAACGTGGCCTTAGCGGGTACCGGGGCAGCCGGCAAGAGCTCCGCTCTCCCACGTCTTTCCTAGCTCTCACGGAGCTCGAAACTGGCGTAGCTGCCCGAAAATTCGGCCACTGCAAACAGAGGTCACACGCGGCTGCACGTGTCTGCCTTGGAGCGCAGCCTGCCCTCAAGCATGTCCGTCTACTGAGTTCCTTCGCGGGCAGCTTCGCTGCTGGGAAATTCCCTTGCTTTCCTTACCAAGTCCTTTCCCAGTACCCCGTAATGCATTGAGTGTGCGTATGTGTGTGTGTGTATGTGACGCCTAGCTTGTAAACACAATATCTCGAGGTAGCAATGACCGACACTTTTCATATTTGGTATATAGATTTGTCATGTTGAGAGGAAGAACCCTATTGTTTTTGTGGAGGTCAAAGGTCATGTGAGGTCACCAGAGGTCAAAAACCGAAAACTTTGTAAACACAATATCTGAAGTTAGCAATGACCGAAACTTTTCATATGTGGTATACAGATTTGTCATGTCAAGAGGAAGAACCCTATTGTTTTTGGTAGAGGTCAAAGGTCATCCGAGGTCACCGGAGGTTAAACTGCAAAAACCTCCTAAACGGCTAGTAAACACGATATCTCAAGATAGCAATGACCGACACTTTTCATATTTGGTATATAGATTCGTCATGTTAAGAGGAAGAACCCTATTGTTTTTGGTGAAGGTCAAAGGTCGTTTGAGGTCACAGGAGGTAAAAAGCTGAAAAGATCATAATCACGGTATCTCAAGATAGGGATGACCGACACTTTTCATATGTGGTATCTAGATTTGTCATGTTGAGAGAAAGAATCCTATTGTATTTGGTGGAGGTCAAAGGTAATTTGAGGTCACCAGAGGTCAAAGAAGGAAAAACTTGAAATCGCGATATGTCAAGATAGGAATGACTGATGTAGATTTGTCATATTGAGAGGAAGAATGCTATTGTTTTTGGTAGAGGTCAAAGGTCATCTGAGGTCACCAGAGGTTAAACTGCAAAAATCTTGTAAATGGCTTGTAGTCACTATATCTCAATATAGCAATGACAGACACTTTTCATATTTGGTATATAGATTTGTCATGTTGAGAGGAAGAACCCTATTGTTTTTGTGGAGGTCAAAGGTCATGTGAGGTCACCAGAGGTCAAAAACCGAAAACTTTGTAAACACGATATCTCAAGTTAGCAATGACCGACACTTTTCATATGTGGTATACAGATTTGTAATGTCAAGTGGAAGAACCCTATTATTTTTGGTAAAGGTCAAAGGTCATCCGAGGTCACCAGAGGCTAAACTGCAAAAACCTAAACGGCTTGTAAATATGATATCTCGAGGTAGCAATGACCGACACTTCATTTTTGGTATATAGATTCGTCATGTTAAGAGGAAGAACTCTATTGTTTTTGGTGAAGGTCAAAGATCGTTTGAGGTCACAGGAGGTAAAAAGCTGAAAAGATCATAATCTTGATATCTCAAGATAGGAATGACCGACACTTTTCATATGTGGTATCTAGATTTGTCATGTTGAGAGAAAGAATCCTATTGTATTTGGTGGAGGTCAAAGGTAATTTGAGGTCACCAGAGGTCAAAGATGGAAAGCCTTGAAATCGCGATATGTCAAGATAGGAATGACTGATGTAGATTTGTCATATTGAGAGGAAGAATGCTATTGTTTTTGGTAGAGGTCAAAGGTCATCTGAGGTCACCAGAGGTTAAACTGCAAAAATCTTGTAAATGGCTTGTAGTCACTATATCTCAATATAGCAATGACAGACACTTTTCATATTTGGTATATAGATTTGTCATGTTGAGAGGATGAACACTATTGTTGGTGGTGAAGGTCAAAGGTCATTCGGGGTCACAGGAGGTAAAAAACCAAAAAGCTTGTAGTCACAATATCTCAAGATAGGAATGATGGACACTTTTGATGTTTAGTGTATAGATTTTTCATGATGTAAGGAAGAACCCTATTGTTTTTGGTGGAGGTCAAAGGTCATCTGGGGTTACCAGAGGTCAAAAAGCAAAATTTCTGAACAGTTCCCAAGATTGTTATATGAGGTCACCAGAGATCAAAAAGCAAATTTCCAAAGAATTCACAAGATTGTCACCTGGGGTCACTAGAGGTCAAAAAGCAAAATTTCCCAAGTATTCCCAAGATCACCATCTGGGGTAACCCGTTGTCCAAATGCAAAATTTGCCAAGAATTTTCAAGCTCCAAGATCCATTTGAGTTGAATCCCTTTCAAGACACTTCCGGTTTTGCTTTTTTGTTATATTTGGTGGGGTTCAGACGTCATGTGAGGTCAGCAAGGGTCAAATTGTTAAATTATCATACAATGATGTAGTCAAGAAAGATAAATTTGAGGGATAAGGCTCAGTGCAACAAAGCATCCCCATTCGGCAAGGAATCACTAAGCCTTTGGGCTTTCTGGTTATACCTAGTGTGCAGATGCATTGCGGTGAGACTAAAAACTCTATTATTTTTGGTGGGATCAAAGGTCATCTAGGGTCACCAGGGGTCAAATGCTGAAATACCAAGATTGTCATGTGGGGTTACCAAAGGTCAAATTGCAAAATTTCCCAAGAATTCTTAAGCTCAAATATGAACACAAAACTGTATTTTGCCAATACTTTAAGATACTGTAACATTTCACCAGTGACCAAAAGAAATTGGACAACATGGTATTATTTGGAATGAAGCATATTTCATCGAAACCTCAATGCATTTTTGCCTTCTGGTTAAAGTCTTTGGCATGATCCGGCCAGGAGTCAAACCCTAGACCTTCCGGCTGCAATAGATAGAGAGATTTGGTATCCCTGTCACAATTTTATGTGATTTCTACTATTTAAGATATTGAACATTTATTGTGCAAAATGACCTTAAAATGCATATTTTGCATTGTGAATGGTTATGAATTAAAAGACAATGGTTATAATTAAACTGCATAAATGGGCAGTTCAACTTGAGTGTGAAATGTCTGGCACAGAACAATTCCAGTCTTTTCCAATTATATCCTTTACAAGCAGAGTTATAGCTAGCCCAATTTGAGTGCCCGTTAAAATCCCCTGCGTAACTTTCACAAACCACGTTATGTATAGGATAATGAATGTTAGGCCACACACTACGAGTGCTTAGCCTAGCCTTATAAATCTGTGCTGAAACGGGATTCGTCAATACGTGTCGAACGTGCAATTAACGCTAATATTAGCGGAAAATGTTTGTTGTTGAAACTTTGTTAGCGTGTTAAACTGATGCAACATTAGATTTTGGCATAGATATTGCCCTCTGTAGTCAGAATATACTAATGTGACAAAGAAAAGATGCATTTTATATGGATATACCATTATTTTAGGAAAGTGGATGTCAGTCGGTAAGCTGATAAATTACTTTGAGAGGTGATCGGTAGGCTTTAGTGCCATTTCGCCCAACCGGCGCCGACTGGTGTAGCTAACCCTGAAAAACATGAGGATTGATCCAGAAAGGTAAACCATGAAATTGCCCCACATCTCAGTTTAAAATTAAATGAAAATTATTGTCGCATGGTTACAAAGAGCCGCAGTATATGAATTAGCAGAGGTAGGTTTGGTAATTCAGATTGGAGTGACAACAATTGATCTTTACATATTTCAGTACAAATTTCAGTTCACCCTTCCAAGTGCAAAGGTTAATAGACCTTTTTGATAACAAGAATTAGAAGCCTATGCAGTAGGCTTGGGCTTGGGTACCAGCAGCACTATTACTCACGACTCTGAAGGAGCTGCGATTCCTGCAATGACTTCATAACTGATGGAGGAACATTATATTCCTCAGCAACCATAAACTGTCAACTGTAGCAGCCTACCAATGTTTATTTATAAGTACACCAGTAAGCTTATACTGCAGGCTTCTCGATCCAGGGCTGTGGTGCCTAACTGGCAATGTAGGAGAATTGTTGTAGTCAACTGAAGGAAAAACTCACAATGAAATGGAGAAAATGATCAAAAGAGTCAGATGTGTTATAACAATTGATTGAAATAACACAAATGTAGACTCCCAGGTAGAATTTTTGTACATATGTTTGATGGTATTGAAAGTTACCCACTAGCACTGAAAGAGGAGTGGCTTCTTGACCCTTGGCTATGAGTAGTGACATGGAAGCAGAGCATGGTAACATGCAAGCCAGTACTGCAGATTGCTATGCCAGACAAGTACCTCACATAATAAATATCCTCAAAGGCACAATACAAATATGTGCATTCTTGTTATCAGTATGCGTACAGTTGACAATGTCACAAAACATTTTTTGTCCCATGTGAAATTTGCTGTGCATCTACTACAGCTGTTTGGTTACATGTTCATAAAAGATTGAACTGGGAGATAGTTTCACACTTTCAGCTTGTTGTGTTGTCACCATAAGATGACACACAAAGAACATCTTTCCTTTTAATAACAAAAGTGCAGTTTCGTTTTTCTTTCTTTAGCAAACTGGGTCAACAGACAGTGCCTAAAGTGTTTAACTTTCTTATATCAGTCCTTGTGAATTTCTGTTTGAATACAAACAGAGGTGGGGACACTTGTGCACCATTTATATATTTATTGTTAAACACACTGTTTGGAAAGATTCTTTTGCACTTTTATGTTGGATTTACAAGTGTAGAGAGGACTTGATTGCTGTAGGTACTTTGAAGAGTAGAATTTGATGAAATCCTTTAGAAGAGAGTTGCTGTAAAGGTCAAGAGGGAGAATTGCACCACTTGTAACAGTCTTTGTCTACAAGTTTAATGTTTAACAAGGGAAAAAATCCTGACAGCTAGAGATAAAATGATAGCATTATAGTGTCTTTAATAGTTGATCATACTACAGTAAGACTGGTAGAAAAATTTTATGATCAAGTCTGAGACTCTTATGAGGTATGGTTTTTTCCCTCTGAAATGTCTTTAAACATTAGTCATGAATGCTTTTACAGAGAGATCTAGAGGAAGATGCAATTATTTGATTCCTTGAGTGGAGAACAACACTGTATTTTGGGTATTTAGAAATTGTTGGAAGATATGCAAGATACCTGTACAAATATTACCACCTTCTTAAATGCCATAGTAAGTCTCTAAGCAGAAGCATGTGATAATGTGAAAGATTTTGAGGTCATATTGTAAGTCAGGCAGGAGTAATTTGTAGTTCATTGGTCAGGATTACTAATAAAACATTTTATTCTGTAGCAGCACTTGGTTATTTGTGAAAACTGGTCAAAGTGGCACTCATAGGATTTTCAGGAATATTTGGGTCAAGTTTGTCATATAGGGGCCATTTGAGGTTATCATCAAAAATAAGAGTTTATTAGGATTAAAATTTTGTCAGTCTAAAAACAATTA
This sequence comes from Holothuria leucospilota, assembly GCA_029531755.1. Classification (NCBI taxonomy): domain Eukaryota; kingdom Metazoa; phylum Echinodermata; class Holothuroidea; order Aspidochirotida; family Holothuriidae; genus Holothuria; species Holothuria leucospilota. Next base: position 16,439,587 of record CM055978.1, read on the forward strand.
AAATATTTCTAATTCCATTAGTTAAAGTAGACATTCTTAAAATTGATCAGGAAATAAATGAGATGCCACAGACAACACTGCATTGTTTTTTATGTTATTGTTATTGTGTCGGTACAGTATAATATGAGCTATTGTATATTATATAACACATTGTTAATTTCCCATCATCTGATCAGGGGATTGGTGGCCACATGCCATGGGTTATTTGGTACTATCACATGGTAATGTGTTATCCATAGTGGGTAAGTCTAGAATAACATGAGTAGTTTGCCCCTATCTGCTCCTTGTTCAAATCAAATTTGGACCAAAATCTGACCTATTTAGTAAGTTAGATGTAATATAAAACAAATAATGAATGTTCTTCATTTATGTGATAGTATGAACAATTTCATTTGTTGAAAGATGAATGTTCTATTCAACTTGGCTTTGCCTCATTGAATAAAATGTTCAGTCTTTTAACTCATGAAATTATTCATACTGTCACACTCATAAACATTCAGTATTTGTATACTGCACCACTGTTACTCTGATGAAACCTGCTACCATGTGCAACAGGTGAGATGCCCATGGTAAGGTTTTACAGTCAAGCATGTTAATGCTATTTCTGTATAGATATACTGTTTGAGTTTGTACAAGGACAGGTTTGTTTGGAGTATGTATTCACAACAATTAAGTCTGATTCTGACAGAAACCATGATAGCAAGTTGTTTCATTGACATGTTGTGATAAAGTTGCAATAATTTGTGTGTTTTGTCTTTTGTACAGGTGTAAATGAGGCAACAACCAATGGAAGGATAGAATCCCGGTCTGTATCGAAGGTGGCAGGAGAGCATGCTCCATGTCCAGATTTTTCCCTCTTCTTGTATTATCTGTTTGCTCCAACTTTAATCTATCAAGACAAATATCCCATGACTGACAGAATACGATGGGATGTTGTTCGCAAAAATTTCTTTCAGGTGAGGCACTCTATAGCCTGCAGTAAACCCTGTATTAACTTTATAGTAAACTTAACCTCCCCCTTGCTACATGTAATATGCAGTATTTCCTGAGCTAGCAAGCTTTTTGGGAGTTTTGGCACAGCACCCTCACTTTAACACCAGCCATTTTATTGGATAGGACCATCCACATTTCATCTCTTCTGTAAAACATTTAAACTGTGGCATGGATTCAAGTGATGCTTAAAAAATGGTCAAAAAAAAAAATCAGTGCTTCATCTACTAATTATGTACAAGAAAATAATACAAACATTGGTTCTGCTTTCTGGACCTCCAACTAGGGGACCCTCCAGTGGCCTTTGGGTTGACTGTGGATCCATAGCTAAAGTTGCCATGCTTGCGTCACTTTCTCCATTATCATGGTCAGTGTAGCATGAGTTGCCTTGTTTATGTGGATACAAAATTTTGCCCGTTGTAAGTATGAAGAGCAAAAACCTGCAGATTGGTTGATCTAGTTTTGCAGGGTGTTCTGATTGAACTAACGCAAAGAAAACTTGTACACTAAAGGCGGTAGGTATCTGTTGCCTTTACAGGACAGTGAACCAATTTATGTTAGTGTCTGGCAAATAGTGCAATTCCAATTACTCTTGTTTTGTGAAGTGATTGTTGAAGCATGAAGCTGTTATGGTATGAAGTGGTCAGTTTCATTGTAGACAAAAGTAAGTTGGCAATTGTTGGAACTTGGCAGTAGCCAAGGAGTTGTGGACCAGTGATTTTACTGTAAAGGCAATCCATGTGGCAGGGAGACCACTCCTTTAGGGAGCAGAGGTTGCATAGTTTTCTTTCATAAGTCCCAACAAACAGGACCAAAGGAAAATAACAAACAATGCATGGATACTTACAGGCCCCTAGGACTTTCATAAACAGCAAATGCCATGCATCATGTGCAGGCCTTAATTTATATAAAATTCAGGAGAGCACTGAATTACTCTCATGGGATTGTCAACACTCTGAAATTGCTCTCCTAGACAAAACTGTTGCTCAAGCACATGTACTGTTTTGCTCTCCTGGAATCTTTCAGGAGAACAATTTACTCTCCTCAACATTTGTACAACTTATGCTGTAGTAGTTAGCATATAAGACTGGAAAGCTCCCAGTGTATATACTGTATGCAGGATATTCATATCTTTAAAAAATAAAACACATTCAAAATCATTGAACCACTCAACATATGTTATTCTGATAGGCTTAGGTTTTTGTGATTTCCTCTCTATTTTCTTTTGTGCTTTATATGTATGTATGTATGTGTGTGTGTGTGCGTATATATATATATATATATATATATATTTATATGTATATACATATATAGCATATATATATATATATATAGCATATATATATATATATATATATATATATATATATATATATATATATATATATATATATATATATATATATATATATATATATATATATATATATATATATATATATAAATATACAGTATACATATACACATACATATACATATACATATACATATATATATATTTATATATGTATATATATATATATTTATATATGTATATATATATATATATATATATATATATATATATATATATATATATATATATATATATATATATATATATATATATATATATATATATACCGGGCGAGCGCCTTAACCACTTGGCCACAGTGTCACAATGGCCAAGTGGTTAAGGCGCTCGCCCGGTACGCAAGAGACCCGGGTTCAATTCCTGGTTGTGACTTGATTTTTCTCTCTGAATTTATTTCTTCTGTACTTTCCCTTGTGTGAAAAGGCTATGCCAGCACGTGGGATTGATTTCAACTTCATGATGGAACACCAAACACAACTTTCGACCTACTTATTCTACGTTCGATCTACCTAACTTCGACCTACTATATATATATATATGTACATAAACGCTAGATCGACCTGTTAGGTGGAATCAGAAACCGCCAATGCAACCGGTGAAGAAAAACAATAAAATACATAAGATTATATTTCCCCTTTTGGTTCTGAGATATATATATATGCATGTTATTTCAATGGCCCGTAAGTCCTTAGTGTAAACGGATACGTGCACGTAAGTTGGTGTGCAGTTAAGTAATTGCTTAAACATTATGTGGTAAATCGGACTTGCGTATAGAGTTGCGCATTTCTATATAAAACAGTGTTTAAAATGTTAAGGTGAAACAATTTTTTTGCCTAAGGGTCGAGTTCTCCCAACAGTCGCGTTTTTTCATACGGTTTTTCGTCAAAATCCGTATGAAAAAACGCGACATGCATATATATCTCAGAACCAAAAGGAGAAATATAATCTTATGTATTTTATTGTTTTTTCTTCACCAGTTGTATTGGCGGTATACCGATTTCACCTAACAGGTCGATCTAGCGTTATATATATATCTATATATATATATATAAATACATATATATATATATATATAATGTATACGGTGCTCACAGTAATGGTTAAGGGGGAATGCTGCTTCAAACAAACTACATAGGTGATTCACCCTCTCAGTAGTCAAAATGATCCTCAGAAAGATGCTGAAAATTGGCAGAATGCTAAACATGAAAATTCCCTCCTCCCCTCCTAATGTTGTCATTAAAAAACTAAAAACATTACTTTTGGATCCCAAAATAAGCTCCATGTTTGGGGCATAATATTTGTCCAAAAACTCTCAAAAAGAGCCCAGATGAAAAAAGTTAAATTTGAATTCTAGTCTGCTGTTATATTGACTTTTCCTCATAAAAACCATTCCTGTTTACCAAGAGATGAAGTCTGTCTTTGCTTTAATAACAAAAGAAGTAAAAGTGGAAATAAGGTGGCTTATGTAGTGGTACTGAGAGGGTCATTTAGGTCAGCAGGACTTTCATGCCTGTGGTTGCCTTTGTTAGTTAGATGAGGTTTAACGTCCCAGTTTCCAACCAGTTGGTTCAGATCGAGACGACCACGGCCTTTTTCCAGTTATGGCTCACTGGTTTGTTTTCCCTACTCCATTGCTTCTGCTGAGCACCAAGCTTTGGAAGCATTTGAAAGAATTATTGTCATTTTTTAGGATGTCTGAATGTATTTTGCTCAAAATTTACATAATCTTTTAAGGGATAGATGTGTCTATGTGGGTTAGGTTAAATGAGGTTTAACAGCCTAGTTTCCAACCAACTGGTTCAAGTCGAGCCGGCCACAGCCTTTTTTCCAGTTGTGGCTCACTGGTTTGTTTTCCCCTACTCCATTGCTTGTGCGGAGCATCACACACAATGGCAGTAGGTTCCATTTTTAAAGTCTTTGGTATGACTGGACCTGGGAATTGAACCCGGGCCTCCCGCGTGAAAGGCAGATGCTCTACCACTAGACCAAACATGCAGTCTGGGTCTATGTGGGATTCAGAACCTGTTATTCTGAGTTAGATGGGGCTGTTGAGTTGTGTAATATAAATGAGGTACTTGGGGCTCACAGATACACAAACCAAGATAAGTAGGTTGGTTGGTTACATCTCTTTTTTGATGATTTTGTAGTAAAAGAATTTACAAAGGTACAAAAGCTTAAATGATCACATTCCAAGCCCAAATGTAACAATATGTTACAATTCTTCTGATAATTTTTCTCCCCAGTGTTTTGTGACCGGTTGTTACATCTTTCTCATGGTGGTACACTTTGCCCTACCAGTCACAGAGAAGTTTGCTCAGGAACATTACACAATCCGTGACTTTATACGGACGACATTTACCTTCATGATACCGGCAGGGGCCTGCCTGTTCCTGGGATTTTACCTCATCTTGCATTGTTGGCTGAATGCATGGGCAGAGATGATGAGGTTTGCTGATAGGTTATTCTACAAGGTAAATTTGAGTATCTTTAATGTGTTTTAGAGCACAGTTTTGTGTTGCTTGTTGATTTTGTACATGTGGAATTAGCATTGTCAAAGGGGTGGTCAGAGTGGTCAGTCAAATGAGACAGAAAAAACAAAAGCAAAAAGCAAAAGAAAGTATACATTATCCAGATGCATCCTTGATGCAGTTTCATACCTCCCATATCGTGACTTGCACTGCACTCTATGGTGAATATTTGGAATATAGCCAGTACTAACATATGTTGCTCCATTTGTGCCTCCCCCACCCAAATCAACCCCCCTCCCCCAAATCAAAAATCTTCACTACACCAGAATGAAGAAGAGCTTACTTGAACTTTTGACTGCACCATCTGCTAACAGGCAGTTGAGTTTCATGTGTGTATGGGTGGCAAGAGCTCCAATTTAAAGTGGCCATGACACGTAAATTGGAGTAACGGGAGACTAATTTAGCCTTAAGTACACAAAAAGCTCTTTCTAAAACTGTTTTCATCACCCTTACAGCCTTGAGCATTAAAAAGAAATTAATGTTTCAAAAAATTGCACCAAAAAATAGACTGTTGAAAATGAGATTTCAAGCCAACACAATAATGACGTCATTTTAGGAACACCAGCCTCCGTATACCGAACCTGGTGTACAGCATAGCCTATACATAGGGATAGTAATGATTGTTATTTGCGGCATGTCTTGAATTTGAACTTTTTTCTGTCAGTTTGGAGAGTGGTGTCGGCCTGTTATATTTTGGGGCTGTAGTAGACTATTACTTATAATTACAAATACTCTAAATTCATAACCGAAGAACGAAAAAACTCGGCAGTGTACTGTTCTGTTCAGTCTGCAGTAATACGTACAGTGAGTGGACTGGCAGCAGCCAGCGAAATACTGTGCACACTCGATCATAGGCTAGTTCCATGATTTCCACTGACACTTACACGAAAGTAACCTAAAGTTCATATTTTGACTGCCTACATAAAAGTTTCCAGCTTAAGTCCCTTTCAATTGCTCCAAATGCTTCTCATGCTCGAATTGTTGTGGTGTTGTACTTTCACCTCACCTAACAGTCTCAAATCGATGCGATTCTATGCGCCGTAACGAATTACTCACCCCATCTGCACCACTGACGTCGTTCAGTATCGCCTTCGCTTTTCTGATTTCAAATCCAAGAAAACTCACTTTACCGACAGTCCAACATTCCTGTCCGATCAGGGAGTTGTCATTAGATGGCAACTCCCTGGCTCAGATCAGCCATTCCAAAGAAAGTATTAAACTTGATTTCACATAGTACCTACTACGAAACAGTGCTGGTGATACATTGTGTAATATGTTGTGTACTGTACCCATGGAAGTAGTACTTCCATGCTGTTCCTATGCTGTTGCATTGTGAATGTTTGTACATGCAGCTACTTTTCATGACACCCAGAGGAAAACCTGCGTGAAATGCATTTAATTGACTAAAACAACTGGTAAGCATGAGAAAAGGGATAACAATTCCAGAATTTACAACTTTTCACGCAGGATTTACATTGTATCGACCTTGGTAACCGGTACAATGGAATGCAAACACTGTATCAGATGTCCGGAGGATACCACGGCAAACAACGATTAGTTCCTAAAGTGACGTCACATGACGTAACAAGATTTTGAAAATTTTCGGGAAGACTAACTTTTGAAGGCTGGAAGAGGGTGTCTTTTTTCTCAATTTTCGAACAGACGAACAAGTTGTAAACAAACAGAATGGTTCATTTTCGCTGTAGAAAACGTATTCCTAAAGATACCAAAGGGTTTAAACCGTTAATTTACACATGGCATAGCCACTTTAAAAAAAATTCGACTTTTTTTTAGTTTGGGTGTAAATTTACTTGTTCTTGGTCGTTTCATCAGAATTTTCCACTTTCAGTGCAGAAGCTACATGGTACTTTTCATCAAGTCTCTAGATGATAACTTTTGTTGCATGACATTTTAAGATGTTTTAGGCCCTTCAACTTGACATATACACATTGGAACCCTTGCACAAATATTACACCATGCATATACACATTGGAACCCTTGCACAAATGTTACACCATGCATATACACATTGGAACCCTTGCACAAATGTTACACCATGCATATACACATTGGAACCGTTGCACTATGCATGTACTGAATAGTATATATTTTAGATTTCTTGGTTTAGGATTTCAACAGGTAATCTACCACTAAGATGTATACTGCAGCAATATGCCATATCAGGTTTGTCTCTTGTAACCCACAATATTTTCCATCAATAGAGATTTTTGAATGGCTTATTAGATGTGCTTTAAGACATAGGCCTAGCAAGCTGTTTTGAACTGGGGGTGAATGTTGTTTTGGACTGCCATCCTAGGGAAGGGGTGTCCTCTCCCCCTTTGGAAAATTTTTGAATATTTGAGGGTTTGTAGATGTAATTTGGTGCAAAATTTGAGCAAATTTTAAGGAAAGTTACTGCAAACTTTTGAAATTTTTTACAGAAGACACAGCTAAGGGGTTTTAATCCTTGAATCGAAGGGGGCATACTTCCACCCACCACATTTTTGACTGGGGGCTTTAGCCCCCAGCCAGCCCACCTGTTTCCTATGCCCTTGCTAAAAGTAGTTAGGTACATACAGTAATGCTTTTAGTTTCAAGCTTATACCTATCTAGAATAATTGACTTAAAAGCAGCAAAGTGCTATATCAGGTTTGTTTATGCCTCTTTTAACCTGTAGCACATTACATCAATAGAGATTTCTAAATGACCTATTGGGCATGCTATAAAACGCTAGGTGATTCTTTTTTCAAACTGAGATATGTGTCTAGAATAACAGACAAAAGCACTTGAAGAGACTGTCATTGTACTACAATATTTTTGCAATATGAGGGTAATTTCTTGAAATACTTTCAGAAGGGTGTATGCCCTAGATCTAGTGTGTGAAGCAAATAGTGTAACCTTAGTCATGGGCTACCCTGGGTTGGAAATCAATCTAGTTTTGTTAGATGCATTTCAACTCTGGAAGAAAATTGCAGGGTTTGGATGATCAGTAGCAAGTTTATATTGCCATGGTGGTAGGTCGATTGAACACAACCACATGTAATGAAGAATCAAATAATTCATGACACACAGGATGGTATATGTGAGTGTCATTGTTTTATACAGGTTTGTCTCTGAAGGCATGGGTGGTGCAGGAAAATGTGATACAGCATACCTAAAACATACCCTCATTTCTAGTCTGCCAACAAGTTACTGTTACACTGATTTACCCAAATATGTGACAGGGTACAGAGGGCTTGTACTAATGTACAGAGTTGCATTAGTAACCACTCTTTGATGTAAGATCCAAGGAGTATTAAAGTAGTTATTAAAGTGGTGTTAAAATAGAGGATGAGGTGGTTTAAGGGGAGGGGGTTAGATGGGTCAGCCATTGCCAGGTAAAGGGCAGGCCAGTGCTATATTAGTGTTGGAGGCAGGTATAGTGTAGTGTCTCTGAATATGTTAAGTAGTGGAGTTTTTGTGTGTCAGCTTCCTGTGTGGTGTAACCTTTCAAGAGTAGTGGCTCTCATGTTGGTATATGATAAACATTGCAGGATTCTAGAATGGAGATGAATAAAATCTTATCCCCTTAAATCAAATAAATGTAGTTCAAATGTGAAGTATAAACAATATTTGTATCACAAAAATATGACTCAAATTTTTCATACCACTAGTGGTCTTTGTGCCAAGCATTTCAGATAGGAAAACTGTATATAATTCTTGAATGAAAAACCCACTTATTGTGACCTGGTCAGGAATGGAATCTTGAATCTGCTAAGCCTCATTGCTTCAAGTGCTACCACTTTTTTCTAATAGGCTATTGGACAGGTTCCATCTAGTCATAGGACCATTTAATAAAATAGCTGCTGTAGCAGTGACATCTAGGAGAAAAGACTGCCGAAAATTTCTTTGAGATGTAAGGTCCAAATCATAGCGGTTGTGCAAAAAGGAAGGGACTGGGGCTGCAGTTCCCCAATTCTGGCAGAACATTTTCTATTTACAAACAAACTTTAATGCTAATTTTGGGCGAATGTACATTAAAATGTTTGACAAAAGAGCAGAAGCCTCTAGTTTGAAGTATTCCTCTATGCTTGTGGTCAAAATTGGAATGTTTAAACAGTGGATTGTAACCTCTCCCGACTATTTTGTCAACTTCCACAACCGTGAAAAGCTACTACCATCTAGCAGAGATGCCAACCCTCCCTGATTCTCAGGGAGGCTCCCTGAAAATTCATGGATTTCTGTCCATTCGGACTAACAAATATGACAACCTCCCTGATTCAAGAAGGACTTTCCCCTATTAAGTTGCATGTAATTCTAAAAACCTCCCTGATTTCTGCGTGAAACCTTCCTGATTTCTGGATGTAAATATTGGCATCTCTGAATCTAGTAAAACCTGGTACACTACAAAACTGCATGCTGACTTGAAACATGCAAAGTGTGAGGCACGCTTTTCACATTGTTTAAAAGTTTACTTGGAATTCTTCAGTTGCAACTCTATGATAAGGATGATTAAATTTTCATACCTTTTTTGAAGGTTGTGCCAGTTCCTGTAAGTATGCCTTTTGCTTCTATTTCTTTCAGGATTGGTGGAATTCTACCTCATTTGCATCATACTACAGAGACTGGAATCTTGTGGTTCATAATTGGCTCTATACTTACTTCTATAAAGACTTGAGGGTAAGGGTTGCTGTACAATGTATCAGTGAAACATGAGAGAATGGTTAATACAATCTACATTTAATTAACTTTTCTTTGTAATTGGGTAAAACATGTTTGGAAAATATGATTTTCCTTTTCAGGCACAAAGAGTTTGATCCACATGTTTCTTGATTAGTTCCCCTTCTTGGTTTGTTAAATGTAGTATCCTTTTCTTAGATTCCATTCATGCCAAAGTTATCTTTATACAAAATATGACAAAAACAATCTTTTGAAGAAAGGTAGTTGAATAGTTGACTTTTTGTCCCTGTATAGTGTTCAAAGGGATGACCATACAATGACTGGACAACTTTTTGCATACCCCCCCCCCCCACCAGCTCTCTTGGGACAATTCACACCTGGACTTCTTTCCTTGGATAGCTTCCACCCTGGAAAATTCCCAACCATGACAATAATCCTTCAGACAACTTCCCCCAGCAGAAAATTGGAAATTGTCTGATGAAATATTGTCCCAGTGGGAATTTTCTGGGTGGGAATTGGGTGGGAGGGGGCCACCTGGGAACCATTTAAAAGACTGACGGAGAAATTAAGCAATGGCCAAATTTGTATTGATTTATATAACTTATACAAGCCTGGTATGTTCTCTTGTAGCCAAGAAGTTGATTGGAATTCTGTACTTTTGCAATCACATATTTAGATATTCTTAGCAAAGTATCAAAACCCTTCTCCATATCCATTAAAAACACATGAAATCAAACGAATCTGTTGTAAAATAGAGTGCCCAAAAGAGATGAATTGTGATTGAATACATTCTTCACCTTCTTATGATACTAATGGTGATGGATTAAATCTTACCCCGGGCATGTTGAGAAGAAGCTTATGTCAAGAAACTTTACTAGAACATGTACTAATCCCTGTTTGGTGTTGTGGAGGATGTGCCAGTTTTCTTAACACTCAGGGCAAAAAGATGCTTCACTCCTACATTAGTCAAAATCACAAAAAATGTTGAGGAGGCCCATAAATACCAAATGTTATGAAAATTGACCCACCCCACCCCTGTCTTAAATAGTTGCCAACAGAAACAATAAAAATAGTCCCTTTGGACCCCCTCCCCCCCCCCCCCCAAAAAAGTCATCATAAACTTTAAGATGGGCAAAATTTATCCAATCGTATAGCAGTGTAAAAGTATGTACCGCATTAAAATGAGTATGTATATGGCAGTGTCAATTGTATGGAATATATACATATAGCCTTTTCTGTGCATGTGGTATGATTATCAAATGTCAGTGTGTAATAGCAGGGGAGAAGGGAAAAAAAAACAGTCAGCAATGCAAACTTTGACTGAAGGGCCAGTAATTCTTAACTAATTGCAAAATAAGTGATTTCATTTAGTTGACTGCCAACATGCCTTGTTGAAGAAGTTTACCTACAATGAAAGATTGTACTATAAATTATGCAATACTAATAATTGGTTGGCACAATTGCATTCTCCCAGGCCTGTATAACTAACAGTGTCACCTTTCCTTTTTAAAGTGAGATCCATATTGGCATTTGAGCAAAGTAAATTCTACTCCACAGGAAAGCTGATGATTTTAGTCTGAGGAAAAGATGTGTTTTATTTTTTTGACCCAGAATTAAACAGCATTTCATACACAAAACCTTGATCAAATAAAAATATCCTCAAAAGAGAAAAACAACAAAGATAGGAAGCAACTGAGATCACAATCGTTCATTTCTTGTTTTTATTAAAAGTATTATTCTCCCAACCTGGAACAGTCAGTTTTAGATTCAAAATTTCTCCCTAAAAACATATTTTTTTGTGATTTTTTGTGATTATTCCCCCAAACCTGTGGTGCATCAGTAATCTGTCAATAACTGTGCAAAGTTTTGAGCATGCATGTGAAAGTCTCTAGGAGGAGAGGGGTTTGTGAGACAAAATTAGGAAAGTGAGCTCTAGCAACTTCAAATAACCATCCATCAGCAGAAAACTTTATCCGTAAATTTTGCATGATAAGTTCCATGTCCTCACCAAATTTTAGATCTGCATCCTGTAAGATCAGTGAGAAAGTGCAATCAACAAGCAAAAAGCTCAAAATGCTTTGCACAACCAACATTTGCTATTGCAGTACTTTGACTTGTCGATCTAGTGGAAATAGTAAGAAAATATCGTTTTCCTGTTAAAGGAAATAAGAGAGTTAAAGGGAAACTTGGCAGAGAATAACCAGGTAATTTAATACTTAATTGCTTTCAAGAATCTAAAAGAAAAACAAATCCTGGTAGTTCTTAAAAGTTTACTGACAACAAACTAAAGTGGTGATTTCCCCCAAAAAGTTCAACATTGTAACTAAATCCTTAAGCTACAGAACAGTAGAGATGATGTGTTACAATAAGGTATTAGGTGTTTTATTATCCCTTTTTATGTAATTTTTTGAATATTTCATTCATTACAGTGGGTTGCCACAAATAATAAAAAGGGAAGAAAAATTCTTGAAAGATTCTTTTGAGGAAATGAAGCATGCTCCATTGGTAACATGCATGAAAATACTTCAGGTTGTTCCAACAGGGCTTTGCAAATGCCTTTAGTTTTTACTTACCCTGTGAAACATGCTATAAAGCATAATTGGCAAAATAGTAATTGAAAATTTGAAGTAAGTACCAGTGTTTGACATGTTACAGAGTAGAGTGTCCAAGGATGTTAGCAAAGCTTTACTTTTAGCATTTGTAAAGGAAACACGTTCCCATTAACATGTTGCTACATCCCTGAACAGATAGAAATCGATTTTGCCATACTTAGTAAGTGAATCACATAGAACTAAACAGAGCATGTTGACACTTAGTACATGTGATGAAGCATCAGTTTGAATTCAGTTTCTACATTCTACTTTTGAAATCTACTTTTTTTTTCGAGTTCATGGAAGTGGTTTGAGATTTAGCCAGTGTTGGTTTTTTTGATGTACATAACTTGAGACTGGACCCAATAGAAATGAACTTGCTTCAGAGCAGACAAGTTCACTGGAGATAACATGGACTCGTGGCAAAAGTTCTTTGTGCTAACCCTGAATTTCGGTTCTTGAAAGACATTGAGAAAACATAAAGCAAGTTAATTTTAGGTTTGCACAATGAGAATCCTACAGTACAGTGTTCCAAATCGTATAGAGTTTTTCAAATGTTAATTTGATCTAGGTTGAGCATAAACCATAGTGTGCTCTGTACAGAAATAGAAGTACTATTTAATTGTACATGTTGTACATGAAGTCAGAATTGCTCAACCTTTTGCAACTCAACGTCCACTTTTTACTGTTGAAATTACCTGAGGACCACATCCACCATATCTTAAACAATAAATGAATATAAAGTTTCGTTTATATTTATTCTAATTTAACTTGAGCAAGTTTTGTCACTAAGCAAGGTATAATTCCAAAATCCCACCTCTGTTGGAGTGTTAAAAATAAACTTAGCTAATTGTTCTAATATTCGTGCTGACATAATAGCCCACCAGTGGGTCAAGGGTCCACCAGTTGAGAAATGGTGTAATAAGATGATAAACTGAAGGTCTAAATTTTGAAGAGAAGTACAAATATCCCTGTTAGATCCTACTAATGCATTGTGGTGGTGCTTTACTGCTTGTACAGTTTGAAGATACTCTATAGCAACAGTGATTTACGTTTTCCTGATGCCAACAAGCCATGTACATGTTATACAGTTTCAAGATTGGAATCATGTTACATGCAGCAAAATTAAATCAAAACAAGCATCTCTAGTTTTAACATCAATCAAAATATGATTGTAGTAATAGATCTGTTTGGTTTGTTCACATGTAAGATAACCTTTAGTAAATACTGAATGGACAACAATACTTAATGTCAAGTAAGGTATTGAAGGTAGGGAATGTATAGAGACACCCAATCAATGAGGATGGTAGACATTTGTAATTGGTTTTTGGTTTTTCTTTTTGTTTACAGGCAATTGGTTTGGGACCAAAGATGTCACTAATCAGTGTCTTCCTGCTCTCAGCATTCTTTCATGAATACATTATTGCAGTAGCCCTCAGGTTCTGCTATCCAGTCCTCTTTGTCTTGTTTGGAATATTTGGAGGTAAGAATCAGAGTGCTGCCTGTCATCAAGGTGCTCAAATTAATTAAAAAAACTTCAAGACAAAATTGGCATGTGACTGTGACAGAATAATTTAATCTATACATTCAAGTTAAATTTGCATGTAGTTCTTATCATGTGCTCTTCTTGAGACCTTATTAGTTAAAGTAATCACATTATCTAACCAAAGTGAACATAAAACAAGTGGATGTGATGTTATAGTCATACAATGATAAGCAATTCTGTTTATTTCTTTACTTGAAATATATTGTTTTGTTTTTGAAATATATGCAGGGCTACAGGTTGACCTACTAAGTATGTGAAGCTTGTAAAATTCCAGTGTCTCTTATGCATTCACATTTATGTGTAGATGTCTTCAAGTTATAAATAAGTCAAATTTTTGAGTGCAAAGCTTAATGGAACAAACCCAACTTTGTGTTTAGAGTATTTGGTTTCTAAGAAAGAATGAAGTATCAAAAAATGATTTGAGAGGAAAGCTGGAAATGATACATACAGCTTTGTCAACAGTAAGTTGTGAACAGTGTAGTATCACAAGATTAAATGCATTACACAGTTCTCAGTGTAGATGAATTATTCTGCAAAATTAATAAAAAAGCATGTCATTGTTCAGTTTTAATTTAAAGTCTTTTCTCATTGTTTTCTTTCCATGAAATAGTCATGTTCATGTTTGTTCCTGACCTTGGATCTGCTAACCTTCGTGGCACTCTTGTTTGGCTGATTTTATTCATCGGAAGTGGCATTCTTCTTTGCCTGTACAGTTTTGAGTGGTTCAGCCGAAAGAATTGTCCTGGAGACTATGTAAGAGTCTTTCATAGAAATCAATGGCTTGCAAGGAATTTCACTGCTTTGTAGTGTTCACAACAGAAAATGATATCAGAAGGAAGTTTCATATTTGGGGTGAATGTTTGATTCCTTTTGGAGTTAGAGTTAGATGAGGTTTTATGGCTCAGTTTCTAACCAATTGGTTTTGGAAGGCAAAAGGAATTTATGCAATGACACAGGTGTGCTTGTGTGTACATTTAAGCATGTGTGTGTGTGTGATGCTTCCCTTGTAAACACAATATCTCAAGATGGCAATGATGTGTACTTTTCAAACGTAGTAGATAGATTTTCCATATTGAAAGGAATGTTCCTGTTGTTTTTATTGGAGGGCAAAGATCATTTGAGGTCATCAGAGGTAAAAAATAGAAAATCTTGTAAACAGTATTTCAAGATAGGAATGATGGATACTTTTAGTACTTAGTGTATAGATTTGTCATATGAAGAAATCGAACTGTATTGCTTTTGGTGAACTGTTTGAAAGTTTTTGGTGGAGGTCAAAGTTCATCTGAGGTCACCGGAGGTGGTACTACAAAAACTTTGTAAGAAGCCTATTGTTTAAGTGGCACTCAGAGGTCATATAATATCATAAGAGGTCAAGCGATGAAAGTCTTACAGGCACAATATCTTATGAACATTAAACCTTGATGGATCTCACAGTTAGTATGTGGATGTTCCACATGAAGTTCAAGAAGTGTCTTCTTTTTTCATGAAGGTCAAAGGTTATTTGAGCCTTCTGGTCACTGGAAGTAAAATTGTGAAGACTCATTAACACAATAATTCAAAAAGGGTAACTTTCAGGAATTTCATACTTAGCCTGCAGATGCCGTACATTGAATGACAGGTCATTTAAGGTGATTGGAATTCAATTTTGAAAACTGTTTATAATATTTCAAGAAGTGAAACTTTGAGGGATCTCTCACTTTCCATGCAGGCACTCCACACTTGGTTCAAGGAGGATAGTCATTTTGATGGAGGTCAAAGGTCATGTGAGATCACTGGAGGTCAGATTTCAAAAGGACTTCATAAACATAACTCAAGATGGATAGCTTTGAGGGGTGTCATACTTTGCATGTCAGTGCTCCACTTTAATTTACATTGCTTCAGGAAAGGTCAAAGGTCATTTGAGGTCACAGAGATCAAACTTCTACTTGTGGAAAGTAAAGTTCATCTCATGTACTGTCAATAAAGTTTTTCATCCTTCCAATGCCCAATACTAACCGCCTGGCCCCGCCCGACAATGCCCAGACTAAAAAACTTTTTGGCAAAAAATCATAGACTAGAGGTTCTCCTTCTTAAGGTTTTTGGTTTGATGATAAGAGAAACCTATGCAATTGTGATCAAGTGTGTGTGTTAATATGTGTGTGCATGTTTGTGGTGCTTAGTTTGTAAACATCACGTCAAGATATGAGGGTCACCAGGACTCAAACTGTGAAACCTTGTAAACATAGTATCTCAAGATAGGAACTCTCCATACTTAGTATGTGGATGGCAACATTGGGTAGATGGAGTCCATTGGTTTTGGTTGAGGTCAGAGGTCATCTAGGGTCACCAGGGGTCAAAATCTGAAAACCTTATAAACATTTTAAATATAATATCTCAAGGTAAGAAGCTTGGATAATATTCATAGTCAGTAAATTGATACGTTTTTTTCATTCAAGTATCAGAAGCCTACTGACAGAGGTTGTCTTGGGGTCATCAGAGGTCAAACTCTGAAAAACATGTAAAAATTTCAGTATGAACAGTTGTTGTGTGGATGGATAATACTGAATACATGAACCCTAACATTCAGTTTTGCTGGAGGTCTGTACTGCCACAGTAGAATATTCTGTCTTTATTCATTACATGTATTTAAGCTTAATCTATGAAGAAACTTGTTTCTTTAGGAAGTCATTAAAACCTCAGAGCATTTGCATTCTGGTTTTATTTGTGTTTGTATAATTTGGCTAGCTTAAAATGTTGAATCCTTGTAGAAGAGTATGCACTCTACTTCTTTATATTATCCTAGCAGATCCAAATTAGATCATATTCAAGGAGTATTAATGACAGTTGGATTTTTTCAGGACTGTTGCAATGTCACAAAATCATAAAGTTTATAAATTTCAATTGAACTTGACAAAAGCATAAAATAGCCCCCAAAGGGTCACAGAATAATAAAAAATTAAAACTTGATACCATAGAAAGAAGCTTGTCAAAGACATGAATAAGCCCTGAAAATTGTTGTTCATGTTAGAATATTCATCTAAGGAGTTATTGCTGATTTCCAGTTGAAATTTTAAACCCTTTGGCACCTCTGTATAACATAATTGTTTAAAATGTAAAGTGGCTCAAAAGGGTCACAGAATTGTAAAAAAAAATCACGTTTATGAGGTAAACATGACCCCATAGACAATAGCCATTGACGGATAACATACACAGTTCTGTGAGGTTTATAAAACTGTAAAGGTCATGTGACACAAAGGAAATGTACAAAAATATAATCTTTACATTAAATGTCAAAACAGTAGGAAGAAAAGTGGACAGTAGGCATGCCTGATGAATAATTTGTGATAAAATTGAAGAATTTAAAGACTGTCCTTCAACTGGAACAGAATTGTCACCATCATGACACTTTGGTTTTTCCCCAAGAGAGAGAGAGTGTCTTCCCATGTTTAGTATGTAAGGACTTTGAAGATAACATTTCAGGAGCATCCTTCTAAAGTGCTGCAAAACATTTCATCCAGTCACTGACAAAACTTCATGTTAAACTGCACTTCAAATCTAAAAATTTCTGTATTTATGTATTAGGATGGATGTTGTGCCCTTGGGTTTGAAGCAATGATCGACAGGTTAAGAGGTTATAGCTTCTGTTTTTTACTGTAAGAAGAGAATTCCTTCCTGTTCCAATGTTCTGTGCAATATACTTTGCTTGTCTTCAAACCTAAAGGTTTCTTTTGAAACTATAAAACTGTGAAATAAAATCATACATACAAGTTTTTGTATTTTGAAGCTTAATTTTGGATTGTTTTGGCAATAAATCCAATAGTAAGAATATAGTATCTTTTTAAGTCATACCTGTGTAACACAGCTGGTGAGTTGCAGGTTTTGTACTGGCTCCATATCTTTATCAAAGCCTTTCGGTCAATTTTTAAATCCTTCACACTTCTTTTCTATATTGGCATCTTATTTAGCAAATAAAAGTAAAATGAAGTGTCTAACATTTTATGGCATTTCTCTTTATTCCTTTCAGGAATGGTACCTGGACATATTTGTACCACGTTCTTTAGTCTGCAACAAGTTACAGTTTGTGTGAGGGAATGCAGTGGACTCCAAACAATAGCTTATCACTACTAGACTCCAAGCAATAGCTTAACACAATTAATACCTTGGATGATGTCATCTTGATTTAAGAAGATAGAGGGCAGGCTTTTAGAAAACCATTTGATGCAGTGATAAGAAAGCAAGAAGATGTTACTCTAGAACAGAATTCTCAGGGTAGCTGTGTTCTAAATTTAAACATACAAATGAAAACCGAGGAATGACTGACTGCATACATAACTGAAACCAGTCATGATGCACTAATTCCCTTTGCAAGGGGAGTTAACTGCTGAAATACAGCAGTTACATCTGCTGTACACAAAACATGTCTAAAGACAATATTTCAGGTCAATATACCATCATATTTTTAAACAGAGAGAGGATGGAATATTTCATCGTAAGCTGCAAATTTTAGTTTGGCAAATAGTAGGAAAAGTTTCCTCCTTAGAGGAATCAAACAGCTACTTTGAAGAGAATATTTCTGTGCTATTTTTAGAGTAGTTGTTTGTACCTAACAGCATGTCAGATTTTGCCTCTTAGTGGCTTCACTTCTTACCCTCTCTGTGAAAATGGTGCAGTGTAATAGACCCTTTTCCAAATATCAATCCCAAAGGATTGTGGGATACAGTTTTGGTGTGTGCCATTCTTGACTACAGGTTAATGCCATTGACAAAAATGATGCATACAAAAGCTTTATCCCACAATCCTTTGTAATTGTTATTTGAAACAGGGTCTATGCCTAAGGTTTATCATAGTCCTAGTACAAAACATGTTTCTTCGCAGGATACTTATCTTCACGTCTCATTACTGGCTGTGCATCTGGTGTGAGCTACCTGGCTTTAGCAAAAACCTGGCAGTAGAGTTCTCTTAAGTCACCAGATTCACAAATGGACCATTCTTGATTATGTCACTGTAATCACTAGTTTAGGGTCCAGAGTTTTCCGCTTTGTAAATGCTGAATTCCGCTTTCTTCTGCTTTATAAGTGACAAAATCTGTTTTCTTCCGTTTTATTAATTTAGGCATCTTCAAAAGTTCATATTGTATTATTGTTCATCAAAAGCTGTATAAAATCTCAAACTTTTCGTCATGATTTTCTTACATGATTCACGCTGTGATGTACTTTTACATTATAGGCTAGAGAGGGTACTTATGCTTTTTTATGATGTTTTTCCAAACAATTTATTGTTGTATTTATTAAAACTACTCTGCTTAAAACAATTATTTTGATAATAATTTCCCAATTTATTTTTGCAACTTTTTTCAAAACTTCATTTTCCATTTTCCAGTGCCAATTCTGCGATTTCCACAGAAATTCCGCTTCACGAAAAACTTTGGGCCCTACACTAGTTGGTATAGAGCATGTGCAAGAACATATGCATGTTATTTTTTGCACATGTAAAGACTGGCTTGATTAAATACAGGAAGGAGACAATTAGAATCTACTTTTCATTGTGACAACAGTGTAAGTACACCTAATCGACCCTTATGATGTCACTTGTTTGTAAACATGAATGAGTCTATTCAGTTTGAATATTGGTATTTAGCATTATTACCACTTATGGTGTCACAGTGGTCGCAAGCCTACATTATCTTGAACTCAAAACCACATTGTTGTTTGTTTTGGAATCTTTTTGGGCATCAACAAAAGCAGGAAAAGGAATTAAAGATATCAGCAAATGAAATAACTACATTTGTGACCTAATGTGAGCTTTAAGCAAGCAGAGGTCATATCATCTCCTCACACTAAGGAGCAGAGCTTCGTTTTCTGTGTTATCAATCTGTTGTTTTGAACTTGAAGTAAAGGGGTATGAGTCTCCTATGGGGAATATTAAGTGTGTAAATTCGCATGCCTTGCTTGCAGTCACATTCTGTTAACATGAGATCATGGAGGAGAAAATTAGTGGTAAAGTGTAAGAAAACTAAGCAAGAGTTTATTAATGTGAGGTCATGATGTCACATATGCTAGCTTTAAGTTCACTTGAAATTGAAAATGTGACATTGTCTGCTAATATCTCTTGAACCGCACATGGGATTTCAATGCAAGTTTCATCAGAATTGTTAGGTTAAGTACTTCTCTTACCCGGTCAAAACTTGATTCAAGGCTAAGCACTTCTTTTAAAACAATTTTTGTGTTCCTGAAAATCATTCTAGATTTTCAGAATATGGAATCTTGTGGAATTGATAGTTTTCTCAAAAGCCGTCTTTCTATAAGCTACTGTAGTACAGACACACTACTCATTAGCTGACACTCAGTGTGTGTGGAATATGTAAGATTTGCCTCAGCAGATGTTCCATAAATCCTGTTAATGCACATCTTAGTGCAAACATTGTTTAATAGCGCCACCCTTATAGAACAGTTGAAATTGCATTAGTATAGTTTCAGTTCAGATGGGCAAACATTCCAGCATTCCTCCTCTCCTTTGAATACACAGACTTAGGTGGGAAAATTTATACTTGTCTTGGTTGAAAAACTCTCTTTACTTTGACCAGGGTAGTGAACCTCCTAGGTGTGAACTGTTCTAGATAATGTAATGAAGTTGATTGTACAGTGTTTGCACTAGGAAAGAAATGAGATGGGGTCAGCCCCCTTCTCAAGAATATTTGACAGGTGTTTGCCATATGAAGGGACAGTTTTGTGTTGTTCTCATTTTCTTATGTGCAAGTAATTTAGGCTTAATATATAACAGACAGAATTATCTCATCACTGTTGCTTACATTTGGATATTTTCTATATAGAAGTCACTTTAGATGGACAGTTGTAATGGTTCATATATTTGCTGTACCTTGAACTTTGCCCATCTAGTTTATTGCTTCAAATGAAACTGCCATAAACACTCTGCCATGGAACTTGTCATAATGTTGTTGATGAGCATTCCAACATCTCATCCCTACGTGAACTTAGCGTAGAATAATTTATTTTCTTATACCTTATTTGAAGCAATTTGCTTCTTCGGTTATTTCATTTTGCTTCGCATTTTGTACTTCCATCAACTCTCTTTATCATTTTTTTTACTAGTTTATTACAAAAAATTTTTTTTTTTATGATTTTGTGGAAAGCATAGGAATCATTTGCCATCATTGCCAATCATTTATACAACTCAAAACTTCTAAATTAAAATGTAATTTTCATCACCCAATATTGTAGAAAACCTTGATGAGGTTCATTCATTGAAATAGGCAAAATGTTCAAAATTGTAAATAAGGTAAACACCTCCAATTTCAGGAAATATCAAATATTTATCAAATTGATAAATAAAATTTGAGTATGTTTCTGTGATGGTTCACATTTGATTATTTCCACTTTAAGTTGAGGTAACTCATTTTATGCCATGAAGAAGCTTAGTGTTGGCTTTCGTTATTTTCTGCAAAGGGTCAGTTACGAGGAAGAGGTTGAAATAACCAGAAATTGTCAAAAGGCTAGTATTTTAAGTATTCCTGTTTGGACATCTGCCATCTTTAGATATTTTTTTTGGTCCTGCTGCAACATTTTTGTTGCACATGATTCATTACTATGATAGCAATATTATGTAATACATGCTACTCTGCTATTTACTTTGTTTAGTTTATGCTGCACATGCTGAAATCATTTTGACACATTGCTATCACTTTTTGGTCTACTTAATATTGCTCTCAATTTATGTCAACTTGACAGAATTTAAATAACTTACCTTTATTACATCTTCTGAAGTTACCATTGCCTTGTTTGAAAAAAAACATATCAAAGAAAAAATTAGCAAGTAGTGGTCATGTTCTTTACAAATTGACAATACTGATACTGGTAGTTGCTGATTTACCCAGTGATATCCTAAACTACAAAATATCCAACCAAATGTATGTTTGTCTGGTCACTGGTGTCCTCTTTTCTTGACAATATGACAGTACAGCCTAGTTTGAAGCACCATATGAGTGAGTTTGTCAGCATTTTTTGCATACATTTTGTATTATATTTTATTCTAATAGTGTAGCCATTTCACCTTTGTAACTTTACCAGTACTCAAAAAGCATATTTTGCCATAAAAATGCATAACAACTCTTTCAGTCCCTAAACATCTATTTCATATCTGTACCTGCTGTTTATTAGTTACATTGTTAGAGGTAAAATTACTTACTTAGTAATAGTAAAGTGTATTTGTTACAGGTAAAATTATTTGTATCATTTGTGATAATTACAACACAAGCTTAAAGATAGTTTTCTTTTGATAAGAAATCGTGTTATTGATATCCTGTTGTTTTAGATACCTTGTACATAGAGTAAATGGCACATCTTGAAATTTTGCATAAAATAGGAGGCTGTACGGGTTTTTTATGGGCTTGTCTGGTCTTTTAACATACTTTGTGAAGCAGACATCTTTATCATTGCTAGATGAAGCAGTTGTTTTTTGTGGGAACACATCGCCAGTTCTGTCAGTTAAAATCTAAGGTTTATGAATTACAGAATAATTAAATTAAAACTTTTATTTTTCAAGTCCCCAAGTGGCAAACACAGAAAAAAGTTTGCATAATTGAGTGTATTCTATCCTTGGCATTGTACGAACCTGTTCATGGCAAGGAAAATAAAAGATAAATATTTTATATAAACAAGTGCAAGCATCTTTGAACCCATGCTTTAAAAACAGGTAAAACTTTCATAACACATTTGCACCATTGTATTAAACATTTCTCAAAGACATTAGAGTTGAGTATAACTTCTTTGCTAGCTTTAGCTACTCTGTGTATGAGAGTGACATTATTATGATGCATTATTGATTTAGAAAATGAATTTTTATAGGTTGAAAAGTTTAAAGATGTTGGTGTATTATGCTCTTATCTGTCATTTCCTGCATTTATCAAGTAATTTGAATTTTTTGAAGAGGTTTCTTACCCATGTAAGAGACACTATTGTGCTATCACAGTACTTGGAACCTCAAGATGCTTTCTGTTAGGAGTAAGATTCTTTCAAGATACTAGGGATATCAACTACATAATCCTAATCAGTAATAAGTGATTTGATGTAGAGCTACTGAAAAATATTTTTACAAGTAAACCAAGGAAAAAGGCTTTTTTTCAGGTCATTTCTTACAGTTTAATAAATTTATGTCTAAACTCATAAGGAATAAACATTCTTATTATGGCAGAAATGTTGTCCAAAAAGTTACAGATATTACTGTACATGAAGGAGACTTAGAGAAGTAACAATCTAACATGTAGCTGCCAGATTTTCTACAATTTTGACTTTTTTTTTCTAAAAACACCTTTAACCATTTTAACTAATTTTGCAAATAAAATCACAGGAGAATCTCATGGTAATCAAATCTTGTAACATTTTGAAGTAAAGTACACAAAATTTTCACAAAAACCCTTTGAACTTCCCTGATATGGGAAATTTTTAAAACTGCTCTTGACACTATTTACCAAAAATTGTTAAGACAGAAAGTATAAATGATGCAGGTTCTCTGGCCTACATCTGTTTGCAAAAAGGAAATGGAGACTATTTTCCACCGCAGGAAAAAGTGCCTTTGGGTGATATGGACTTTCCAGGGCGTGGTGTACTCTATTTGTCTTTCATGTACATCTAAAAGTCGTTCATCTGTGTTTACTGTTGAAGAGTTATTAATTCTTACTTGTTTATGAGTGCCATCTTCTGTATTTTAATCAAAATGGTCATTTTGAAATTTGAATAGGAGTGTTACAGTATTTACAGACAGTAAAAAACACATGGAACAGGTATTCAACCATTGTTTGTTTCATCATTTTCAAGTGTGAGTTAACATAAATGGAAGTGATGGCAGTCACAGTCTTCTGTAGGTTGCAGGTATTATATAGTGTGTGTATATATATTAAATCAATCTATCTCATTTGATGTTGATCAGTGAAGTAATCCATTTGTTATCTTGTGTTTTGAAGTGAGATAAAGATCATGAATAGGATGTTAAGATTTTCTAAAGATTGGGTGAGTTTTCAGAAGGATACCAAAAAATAGAAAAAAAAAAAAAAGAAATGTGTCACTAGTTGCAAGTACAGACAAGATCACATGCTTCTCTTAAGTCTCTCTCTTCCTCCAGAAGTTGCAGGCATTTTATGAGAAAATATGTATTTCATGTGGCATTAACTGTTTGCCATTTTTAAACTGTTGGTCTTGCATTATCAAGGCTTTACGAAGAAAAATGCCATACAGAAAAATCAAATTTCCTTGATGCAAAACTCTGTGGCCAGGCTGGGATTACCTTATGATCAGAGTTAGCACTGTGAAGGGGAGCTATTCAAAGAAAAGAGGGGGGGGGGGGGGGCAGTGTACAGAGAAAACTTCATCATAGGAACTTTGCTAAGCTAGTGTGAATGAATTATTACTTACAAGTTTCCACAGGTCTGGTGTCTTGGGACTGTCTTGTGGCATGAAAGGAAAGTATGAAAAGGTGTATTAAAGCTTTGCTACTTTTCAGGTTGGTCTAAGTTGCAAGTTTACATGTTTGTCTTATGTAATGCTCCATGGTAATATTATTTAGTTTTCCAGTCTTCATGCTGTGTAAGGCACACATTGATACACCTTTTCTAAGGGGGTAAGGGGGTAGCACTTGGAGTCAGTTAGATGAGATATAACAACACACCAACACGAATGTGTTATATAGTGTCAACTAGATAAATACGGTTCAAGTTCGGTTTCAAATATTGTTCACATACAGTGCAAGTCCTCCCCTTTAGTCGCCTCTTACGACAGGCAGGGAATACTGTGGGCGTATTCTACAACCCCCGGCCTACAGGGTAGCACTTGGAATATGTACATTGAACTAGGAGATGACCATTTTACAGAAGGTCTATTTGACCATGTATTTCTCTTAATGATTGGGTAATGTTTAAGGCTATGGTTTTGCATGTTAGCAGGTTAGAAAACTTATGGTCTGCTGGCCTTTTAGGCTATGGGACATTTGATGTAGTGGGCCATTTGATGTAGTGGGCCATGTTCATTTAAGTATTCCTATGTATGGTAAAGTGATTATAGAATTTGCAAACAGACAGTTCTCAGTCCCATGTAATGAAGGAAAATTTGGGGATCTAACTTTCTGAAGCAGTAAAAATAAAACGTTTTCATTCTCTGTACAAGATGCCTTTGTTTCAGTAAAATTAAAGTCACTTACGAATCATCTGTCTTCTGAATTATTAAGTTCAATTCTCCAAGAGGCTTCATATTTTCATGATGCAACCAATGCAAGGCATTTTATTCCAAATCTGGTTTTAATTTCTATGGTTTACATAGATCCCATTTATTAGGTGTTTTCATACGAAATTTTGTTTGGTTATTTTATATTTTAAGAACTTATTGGTTTATAAATCTTCTAAGAAGACAAGAAAAGATTTGAAGAAAGCATCTTGACATCAAATATGTTAACATCTCATTTGCACAAATAACTCGCCCAGAAATCTTGTAACTCCTTTTATTACCTTTCATTAGATGCATATAATGTGTAATAGTCTCAGATAACAACTGAAAAAAGTTAGGTTTTATATTCTGATTTAATTAAGAGGTTGATTCATTTTGTATATCACTGTTACTACATATTTTCTGTATTTTTTGCAAGTCAGTGTCCCGTTATGAAATGATTATTCATCGTTGTTTTGAAATATTGTATTATGTATCAAGTGTGATCATGATAAAAAATGATGAAACCACAAACTGTGCTGCCTATTCTATTTGTGTGGAATGATTGGTTAATTGTGTCCTGTGATGAGAAACGTGAATCGTAACGAACGTGGGTGAAGATTTCTGTAATTTTAATGTCAGGGAAGGTGGGATCCTGGTCTGTGCAACGATCTTTGTAATGTCAGGAAAATGGAATGAAACGTTATTTCATTGTAAGTTTTGCAGTGTGCTCATGTATTGAATGACATTTATGATCCTGAAAACATAAAATGCACAAAAGAATCTCCCAAGCTTGATAGCTGCAGTTGAAAGTTAAGGGTATCCTCCTGTGAGAAGTTAAAAACAAAAGGTGGCAGCATCGAATTTAATTAAATCATTTTAGTAAATGAAAATACCGACTTTTTCTACATGTCTGTGCTCTTTCATGTGGGCTCATTGCTAAAAGGACGTTCCTATGGGTTAATTATACAATGGGGGCCATGTTCATGAAACCTTGCTAAGCCTAGTTTGTGACTAAATAGGCCTGTTGTTGCCTGAAAGCCCCAGTCGTTAGTCATAAAACATAAAAGTTAACTTTATGTTAACCGCCAGCATAAGTTAGCAATGATCCAGGGTTCTACTTTGAAGTTCCTTCTTCCGGAACTGCGAAAACCAAACGGTACCCCGAATGGGTTCTACCCCCAAAGGAGTTACGTTCCTTGATTAGACACTATGACTTACCATGATCCCATCTTGACCATAAGTAACAGGTTAGAAAATAAGCCATTGTTTCACTGGCTGCTGTTTACATGAGCAGAAGAATAATGTAATTCTTGCTGCGTGAAGATTTGTTTTCAAGTTTATCTTCTACTTTCCATACAAGAAGAGTTTTGTACATATTGTTAATAAAAAATTTACATGCAAGTACACAGAATGTATAACAATGCACAAAATTAACATGTGAAAAGATGGAAGTAGGGGAACCAGAAATAAGTTTAAACTTTTCTGATCTGGTCCCTTAAATACAAAAACGTAACAAAACAAGAATCTGAAGAAGTATTCAGGAAGAAAAAGTTAGAAAAGGAGTAACAATAGAAAGAAAAGCTGTGTATTAGCTAACTATGTTTGCTACTTAGAAGGAAATGTTTACACATGACTTACACAAACTATCAAGCCCTTTGTTTTTGAAAAGGGCGTGTCTTTCTATAGGCCCTCCCCCTGCGCCCCTCTTTGTGATGACTGACGTCCTATTCTAATAGGGGTTAGGATTCCAAACGCTGGCGTAGCCAGGATTCTTGTTTGGAGGGGGCAAACTGCGGGGCCTGATCGTCGGCCTGGGGGAGGGGGTTCCCCTGCCCTTTGAGAAATTTTTGAATATTTAAGTACCCTCAGATGCAATCTGGTTCAACATTTAGCATAACTTGAAGCCAATTTTTGTGTTCCATTACCAATTTTTTTAAGAGTTCGATTAAGGGGCATGGCCCCCTCCCCCCTTCCCTGGCTACGCCAATGATTCCAAAGTTAACATGACCATCATAGATGATCTGCCAGTTGAAATACACGAAGTCCACGGAATTACTTCAAGATGTTACTTTAATCATGTCCAAAAATAGTTGAAACCACGCTCCGCAACGTGGATCATTGTCAGAGATCATGGACCCCAACCACGCCCGTAGCTAGGGTCATTTGTTTTGGGGTGAGGTGGCCCCCAATTCGGACTAGTTGGAAGTTTTTCCAACAGAGTGGCGGCGTGTAGGTTTCACTTTGTTATGCGCTCTGCGTTTTGTATACAGCTGTACTGATCCTTCCTTTGTCACTCATAAAGGTGTCGTTCGGGGAAGGGGGGTCTAAGGGGGGAGGTGCAGGGTTGTTCCCGTTACACTTTGAAAGTAACTCGTTATAGTTACAGTTAATTTCATAAAATTGTAACTCGTTACAATTACTAGATACAATGTTGAAAAAGTAACTAGTCACAGTTACTTTTGACTGAAAAGTAACTAGCTACATTTCAAAAGTAACTAGTTACTTCAAGGTGAATATACGGTACCTCGGTACCTGAAATTGAGGAGGGGGGCATAATAAGATAGTAAGAAGGGAGGACAAGAGAGGACCGACACCTCATTTGTGCCGGTTATCCTGAGGTGTTCCCCAAAGAAAGACAATGATCCCAGCTGATCTTCACTGGGGATTAAGGCAGAGGCTCCTAACGTTCATCATGAAGCAGTATATCATGATACTGTGTCGGAGCTTACGCAAACTATTTGTTAGACGAAGTTTGGTTATAACCAAAACTTTTCCAGTTACGACAGTACTTCTTTGAGGAAGGAAATCTTTGTACTCCCATCACACAGTCGGCTAGTATAAAGAGGTTAGCGGCTATTAAAAGGGGAGAGCGTTGTTTTAGCAGTAATTAAAGTCTTCACCCCTCGAGGACATAAATATGGTAATATGATGCTCAATATTTGTTAATGGTAAAAATTTTAAGAACTCACTAAGATTGGACTAAGTGATATTTCCAAATAAATTTCAAGTTTCACATTGTGTCGATATAAAACAATGTACAGAAATGGTGAGACTATATAGCTTACACATGCAGACCACGTGCCCATACTTATTTCCCTTTACCATAGGTGAATCTTTAAGTCGGACACTTCTTTCCTCTTTAAATTAGCTTTGTTAGGATACTTTTAACGCCATTTGACCATTTCAATATTCTGCTGTTTTTTTTTTTAAATTAACCTTACTATTATTCCAGTGAAAGGAGCACGGACATTGAAAAGAATATGATGTAGCCTAAATTCATACGTTTGATTCATCAAATAAGGATATCATACATGTTAAATTAGATACCTAAATGGATGCACGGTGTTTACCGACGCTTGGCATTGTATAATTTACTGGGCTCCAACGGACCAGTCCGAATTCGGCTAGCTCAATGCCGGTCACAAGAGCGTTTTTCTAGATTAGGAATTTGCCCGGAATAGAAGGTTCCGGAATTGAAATTTTTCCGGAATGCGATGTAACTAGACTTAGACTCGGAGTTTATTCCAGCCGAGGTCTCATATATGAAAGATACAATAAAGGGGTTTAAAGTTCCATTGTTATTTGTGCACAGTGTACAGATGTAAAGTATTGTCACACACAGTCAACTAAATTAGTGAGGAGGCCAGGCTATGGAAGTGAGTACAAACGATGACCTTATTAATGGTGGACATGTACAATAAAATTAAGACATCCGTATGTTTGATATGCTATACATTGGCAAAAAGACTGGTCTCGGAATTGGTGCCATTGGAATCAGAACTGCCTGGAACTTGAGGGGTACGTACCATACTCGGAAAGTCCAAGATTCGGGAATCTTGAATCGCAGTTACCGCCGACTCAGCTCAAAAGGCAATGATTAAAACTTTCAAAGTAAGCCTAGTATTTTAATGTCTATAGGCCAACCCGTTTCTCACGGTGCACTTGCTCCACTGTGTCCTCTAAAGGGCAAATTTAGTAAACTAAGGCCCATTGGACTTCATTTAGTACATACACTAAATAAAGTCAGCTGGGCCTTAGTTTGCCGGAGGACTGTTCAGTATTTTTCATCGAACGGCACAAAGATTCGTTCTCATGGATTATAAGCCTTGATCTGTTTAGTAAATAATTTGACACACAAATCAAATTTTAAACTTAGTTTAATTGACAATCAAGGGGCCCTATAGGGCTGCAGCATGTGCATCTAATATCAACTTCTGATTCTAATCGTGAATAAAATTTGATGTTGGTAAGGGAGTCGTCGATAACAGAGATGAATGATAAATATATACTATATATACTACTACTAATATTACTACAAAAGTGTCATCAATTTGAAAATTTTCTGTTACTACTTCGATTAAAACACAATTTGTAGTCATTTTGACTATTTGTAACGGGAAAGTAACGGGACTAAATGTAACGCCGTTACAGTTACTTTTACACAGAATTGTAGCTAGTTACTTGCTCCGTTACTGAAATGCAAATGTAACTCGTTACAGGGTTCCGTTACACAAAATGTAGCCTAACTCGTTACAGTAACGGCGTTACTTGTAACTCGTTACTTCCCAACCCTGAGGAGGTGTCCCCCTCCCCTTTGAGAAATTTTGTTAATTTAAGGTTGCTTAGGTGTAAAATGGTGTTATCTTTGGGATATTTTTGGAGCTAATCGTATACGGCTGGAAAATGTTCATAATTTAGTGAATTCTAATTTTCCCGGCTGGCTGGATGCTTTTACTAACTGCAGTGACGACGCGTAAATTGCACCTTTTTATGCACCCTCCGTTTGTATACAACAGTGGGAATCCTTCCTTTGTCACTACATGGGCTTTTTGGAAGCTCTGGATCAGTTATATAAAATGGGGCAATGGCGTAATGTTTATTACCTGACATTCAAATGGTAATATACGGTAGATTATGACGCCAAGCACTTTACATCTATCGTATTTTTACTAATTTTGAACGAAAATCCAGACGAACAACTTCCAGCAATGAAGAATCGGCAAGAGGAAGAGAATAGTTGCAGTAAGGTGATGTTAGACCTCCCTGATAGGTGTAGCAAAAGGTGTGAAGGACTAACAAGCGCGTTTCAGGCTTTTCTTCTTAAGTGTATTAGCAATCACCATCCATACCATAATGGCTTCGCGCGAAGCGCTCGGTAAAAGTTTTTGGAAAATGTGTAACGTCAACAACGTGCTTTAAAGTTTCAACTTTCCACTGACTTCAATCTAATTTGTAAGCATGACGTGGAATTTCCACATCATGCTTACAAATTAGATTGAAGGATCCCGTACTGATGCGGAGCCCTATACAAATGTTTGGAAATGTATCTCTATTTTCGGAAAATGTTGTGATCAGAATAGTTCCTTGTATAATCACCTTTTTAATGGTCATGAGATGGAGTGCAAACTGTGACGCATGCGCGCGCGAAATTTTTCATGAAATAAGATTTCCCTGACAAAATCTGTATTCAGAATCTGCATCGAGACACTTTCAACAAACCTACATGCCACTGAAAAAGCCAGTAAAATAGAGCCACGACACTACTCCTTAAGAAGTGTGGGGGAACATTTGATATTGTGTCCCCCAACCATCGAAATGTGGGGGGACGTGTCCCCCCCCCAGAATTGACGCCCATGCGACTATGGCCCCAGATCTCTGGCTTAACTAAAACCAGGCGAAGAGTCTTCAGGGCTTGTAGCCAGCTGGTCGTATTTGCAAAAGTCAAAGTTTGATTTTGAGTAGGAATAGTTGCATTAGTATCGTCTTTGACAGAAACCATGAATGCGGGAAAATTAATGTGCATGTGTGTGATGGGGGAGGGGGTGTACGTGTGAAGTGGAAAGGGAGGGGGTAGTAAATTGGCCCCGGAACCATCGTTCATTAGGACTAAGTCAGTAAAACAAACGTTGTCTTATTTCGTGGATCAAACCAGAGAAACATGTTTACGGTTTGTTTGTTTATTTGTTTGTTTTTGGGAACCTGAAAGAAATTTATCCCTAATGAGGACAGAAAGTGAGATAAATTGGTGTCAGAAAAAGAGCGATTTTTTGTTCAAAAACAAAAGTGATGCTAGGGAGATTTTGGGTCGACATTAAAAGGGAAATTTTAAGGCAAGGTAAATAAGGGTTAAAAAGGTAGAGAACGACAATAAAAATACCTTTGTAGAGATGTTTAATAAAACAGAAA
Source organism: Holothuria leucospilota (assembly GCA_029531755.1). Lineage (NCBI taxonomy): Eukaryota > Metazoa > Echinodermata > Holothuroidea > Aspidochirotida > Holothuriidae > Holothuria > Holothuria leucospilota. The sequence continues at coordinate 16,470,630 of CM055978.1, forward strand.
ATTGTCAAAGTCTCGACAGTCGTACCTATCTGTAGTAAAGAGAGAAAATGTATGAAATCCTATCTTTCATATCATTGACCTGCGGGATATCTTTCCCGGGCTGCCATGGTTGGTGGGGGCCGGATTAGCCGTTTTTACCTGGGAAAAGTCTGTATTACAGGGGAAAATTGCTCATTGTTTTCTTCTCCAAAACCCTGCCCCAGTCCTTCCCAGCTCATACGTATATGTTCCGTGTACAAGGCCTAGGTCGCCCTGAAGCAAATTTGTTTCACATTTATAGTGTAACTGTTTAGAAACACTTCCATCAGCTTATAATCCTGTGTTTAACGTGCAGTCTGCTCTACTTACAGGTAAAAGTGATACTTTGTGGGCTTCTTTATCTTAAAAGAAGAATTAAATTGCTTCATCAAGTCCTCTGTAAAGTTCAGAGTCTTTATAATTTGGTTTGAGAAATTGACATAATGTTTGGAGGAGTGACCGAGTCTCCGACTTGAAATTTCCTTTTTCCTCTAATGTCTTAGTTGTAGAGTTGAAATATAATTTCCACATACAAAGGTATGCATATAATTGCGTGTCTCTGAACAGGGAGTTGTAACAGCTCCCCGCTCTGAACTACGTTGACAAGAAAAGCTTTTAAGCGACAGAAATATTTTTAGTACTATACAAAGTTATAGAAATCCAGCACATTAAATTAAGGTCTATACGTGGTACGTATAACAACGTTTTCTCGGTTAAGGGTACTTGAGATGACATGCTAACGAATGTTTTCTCCTCACGCGACAAAAGAACATATCATGTATTTTTATCTTCTTTTTGTCGTCGGCTGCATACGTGTCATACTATCAAATATCGATTATAGAAATGTTATAGTCATTGCCTGTATAATTGCAGGAAGGAAAAGGAAAAAAAAAACTTGGGAAAATAAAAGCAGAGATGAACATGTCATACAACCGAGTTCAGTCACGGCTTTATAAGCTCAGCAATGGGTTTACTAGCTTGCATAGCTGGCTTTTAGGTGTGACCCAAAACTGAATGAGAGATTAGGGTAAACTCGGAAAGCTGTGGCCAACCTAATTTTTGGGAGGATGTTACAGGGTGGTACTTGCCTTCAACCTAAATTTTGGAGGGTGTTACAGGGTTGATGCCTGCCATCAACCTAATTTTTTGAGGGTGTTACAGGGTTGATACCTCTCATCACCCTAATTTTTGGATGGTGTTACGGGGAGATACCTGCCTGAAAATAGTAGTGGTGGATAGCTTACTGACTATCCTTTGAAAGGTGGCATAATTGATGTGATCGTCTACCCTTACTAACTTATATATTATTCTACCATGCCAAAGGGAGTTTATTTTAACCACTCTTGACACCATGTACTCTACTGAAATGGTTATAAAGAAAGAGTAGTATGATTATGCCAGAGTCTTAGGATGATTTGTAAATAACTCCATAGGATAACCCTCCTGGCAACCAAAAGTATTGAACTCCGAATTTACGGTGCTGGACAGCTAGACAAGCAATCTGAAAGAGAGTATGTCTACAGGAATGTCCGTACTGATGATGGTCGTATCTGCAATACGGGGCATCGACAAATATTCTCGTATCATAACAGGCGTGTGAGGCGGGGGCAAGGGAACTATACCCCCAAATTTTGGACAACCTAAAATTCGGGTAGAAAGTAAAAAATATTTTGACAAAATCCTGCTGTAGGCCTAAGGCCCAAAGATTCGGGGGAAAAATAAAAAATGACCCATACGCTTATGGACACCTTGGGCTATACATTTTTTCTAAATGTTTACTACAGTCTGTTCTCTAGATCAGGCGCGGATCCAGAAATTTTGAGGGGGGGGGGGGCCCAAGATGGAAAACCTCATGTGCACCGAAGGTGCACCACGAGCGCGAAGCGCGAGTCCCTACGCGTGGGGTCCAGGGGCCCGCGTTAGCTCTCGCAATATTGCATTTTAAGAGCACAGAAATCGGCTCCAGTTCTTATGTCAGTGAGATTTTATACCTTTTCATGTTGCATGGAATTTGATGTGTATGGCTCAGTATAAGTTACTATATGTACCTGCAGAAGTTACGGAGAATCTAAGTTATCTTAAAACTTACACGCCAATATTATGAGCCCGTGTAGGTAACTTGAAATGATTTTTTGCCATAATGAGTGTTTTATTTTCGTTATACGGTATTCGGGTATAGGACGTCAGATGAAACAATTGCGCGCGAAGCGCGCCGAAAATTTGAATTTACATTTAAAACCATTGCTATGACTAACGGTGTCCCTTTGTGTCTATCAATTAGAAGGTGGGTTCGATACTAAGTTTTCAGTTTTCATAAGAAGAGGAGGGTGAAAAAATGAATATCAGTTGTTTTACATCCTTAAAATGCTGACGTTTATCACGTTTATGCACACGAATAATTGGCTTATGGTAGAACCCCACCGATGAGTAATGCGAATACGTTTGGGACCTTATTGATAGTAAAAGGAGCAATTCAAGGCTAACAGTGCGCAGATCAAACAAAAATCAAGAAATATTGAGAATTTGCAAAAATCGTTAAATATTTCAAATGATTTTTGGTAAAAAGTGATAAAAATAAATCCATCACTCAATAAAAACGTACCTCTCTCTGTGAGCGTAAATAAGTGCGCGCAAAGCGCGCCGAAAATTTTCGGTATAGAGCCTCCCGGGAGCTGCATTAATTGTACACTGAAAAGGGGACCAACAGGACTCTCACAACCTTACATCCATGTGGGAGGAGAGATGATATATCACCTTCTTTTGGACTTCTGAAGGGTATACCCTTAGAAATCTATGACCGATGGTGCCGGCGGGAGTTGGCGATTGGGGGAACCGCAGATAACTGTTAAACCGTGCCTATTTAGGCAGTGGGATTTTGTTTACGCTATATACAAGAGTTGGAGAGCCTTTTCTTATTAGTACATGAGAGTGCAATCCCAGGAAGGGGTTTACCCTCCCCTTTGAGAAATTTTTGTTAATTTTAGGGGGCCTATATGCAAAATGGTGGTATTTTTGGGTCATTCTAATGTGATTGTATGTTTAGAAAATGTCCACAATGTAGTGAATTCTAACTTTTGTTCGGGTGAAAAAGGGGAGTAAGAGACGGTTAACATATTGTCTTCAAACCTCCTTAAGTCCCAGGAAAAATCATGGGCGTGGATCCATCTCCAAAAGTGAGTGTGTGTGTGTGTGGGGGGGGGACTTTTTCACATTTGTGAATTGCCGTCCTGGTGGCGTGGAAGAAGCAGTTGGCGGTAGCCAGAATTTGCGTCACTGTGAGGCAATAAGTTTTGTGATCTTCGGCATGGGGGAGGAGGTCTAAGGGAAATTTTTGTAGAACTGAATGCACTCAGATGCGATTTGGTGCAACAAAAGTGTACGATTTTTAGGTTATTTTTCTTCTAAAAATTTCCTTTTCCTAGGCATAATTGCAGTCTGTTCCAACATTTTGAAAAAGTGAGGGGGGGCGTTTTGACGAAGTCCCCCCTTCCAAAAAAGTGAGAGGGACGCGTCCTCCCGTCCCCCATGATCCACGCCCATGGGAAAATTGTACACGCAATTATACCTGCGTGGAGTCCACAGAAACATTCTTGGACTATAAGAAAATTTTTCCTTTACATTTTAAAAGGATATCCAAGGTTGACAGAGAACAGTATAGAGCCTCCCGGGAGCTCTAAATTAGTTACAGTATACAAAAGAGGGACCAATGGGATTCTCACTACCCGACATTCATATGGGAGGAGATATGATATATCACCTTCTTTTTAGGTATAGCAAGAGGGATGGTGGACAGGCAAAATTCGTTTCAGAAAAGATTTTCGTCATTATTGAACGTCGCAGTAAAATGTTTGGAAAATAAGCAACGGCAATTACGTACTTTCAATCTTTCAAATCATGTGCTAGACTAGATTAGTCAAAGATCCCATAATGATGAGAGCCCTACAGAGAAGGAGATGTACTTTTTAGAAAAATGTTGCACTGGAATAATTTCTTGCATCATAGCTTTGTCAATGGTATATAAAATCGGGTGTAAATCCTGTCGTATGCGCGCGAAACGCGCCGAAATTTTGAATAAAGTATTAGTCCATGACAAAACCTGCATCGGACACTGTCACTTTCCCACCAACCTATGCTATTCAGAAACGAATCTTCTGACTGAGAATTCTGAAAAAGCACTTTTGCTCCTTTGTTCCCCCGTGAGTAGTTACCGAAAGCTATTGATAATAAGGACAACTCTGACACAAGGCTTGACGTATCGGAGCGGTGCGAAAATTTGGAATTTGTCAAGAATTTCCAAAACTTATGATAGTTTGAGAACAGTTTGTGAAAGAAAATGGTTAGCACAAATAAACCAGTGATCAAAAATACATCTCACCCTACATCCTCCACAGAAATCTGTAGCCTAAACGACTTTTGGGACCATTTTAAAAATTTTCAAGAATCAATGGGGGAGGGGGACACACGTCACCCATTGCCCACTGTGCCGACGCCACTGTCTGTAGTTTAAAAGCCTTTTGAGTTCATTTTAAAACTTTTCAGACAGTTTCGAAATCGAATAGGGTATGGACGCCGCTACTTTCCCTGCAACAGCTGGTTCCACTGTGCACAATAGCACGTCACCTAACAGCTTGTCTTCTGTATTCATTCTGCAAGGTCTGTATGGCGAAAACTTTGCCTCTCAATCGGTCTAGATTACAAAAAATTTCACTCTTTAACACAAAATTGTTACTAAATTTCAGTGCAGCTAGCCGATCGAGCCCGTATTACATATGTCACGATGTTTACTTATTTAGATCTTAAGTCAAGGATTATTACTCAGCTATTCACCTGTTTTCGAACACTGTAGCGCTCCTTTCGTCGCCAACCACTTTAAAAGATATATAAAGAGATAATTCAGCGATAGCTCTACCCAACCCCTACCGAAATATATACTTTGAATACGTTCTTAGACACTTTTATTCATTTTTGCTCTTAATTTTTCTTTCTCCTTTTCTTTCTTTTTTCTTTTTCTTCTTTTTTCTCCTTTCGTTTTTTTTTCGGGGGGGGGGGGGGGGGGCCCGGGCCCCCCAGCCCCCCCTGGATCCGCGCCTGCTCTAGATTGTGATACGCGCGGGCTGAGTCTCTGAAAACTGTCACACTTTTTGCCTACCGTAAATCGGTGGGTAATTATTCCAACCTGTAAAGAAGATACGTACAAGTCATTCAGCGTCTATAAACGGTTCTGCATTCCTATGATCACGCCCTATATTTTCTGACATATGCACAATAAACATGTTGGAGAAAAAATGGATATAGGGAGGAACTTCGATTTAAAGAATAGTGGTATACTGTACTAAAACTCTTGTTTACGAATGTGAGCCTAGTTTTAGACGAATTTTTGGAGGATTATCCCGTTAGTGGAAGTGTACGTATTTTGGTGGGGGTGAGGTGGCTGCAAACGGGTCTTTCGCTTCATCCACCCTTGTTTATTATTTGAATAAAACTGGTCATTGGTTATTGGTCGTAGAAGTTTAGTGTCACCTTCTAAAACAAAACTGAATAATTGAAAAAGTTTATTTGCCCTATTGACTGACGTTGGTTTTCAAATGGTCGGCTTCCCTCACTGTAACGTATATTACCTGCATGCATATTTATCTCAACTGTACTACGTCAGTAAATGTGTTCTAATAAACAAGTCACACACGACTTAGTCCAATCTGGAAGAATACGATGAAAAATTGTGCAGTCCGTCGGGAAAAAAATGCCACTTTCTTTTGAAATTATTTACCTTGTCAGAAAAAATATTTTATTTGGGGATACAGAAATGTCGGGCAAGTTTATGATTACAACGTTTTGCTTAAGTGAATTCTTGTTGGGTGGAAAAATCGCATTGGATCCATTAAACCAGAGACCTAACCCCTCCCAAATGTAACTGTATTGGGAAACTATTCTGTTTGCCGGAAAATCATTATATATTGTTAGGCAGTTAGGGAAAGTTGTCACAAATTTAGGTTTCTGTGTCAGTGACCTCTACTACACTATTCGGGAAACCATTGTCTTTTAACGAAATCCAGGCTGTCGGAAAACAGAAGCCTACCAGTGGCGGATTTAAGGAAAGGGCCAAGTCAGCAGCTTAAGGCAGGAGCCCTAAACCCCTGTAGACTGTAGAGGCGACTCGAAACATAAGGGGCCCAATTTTTCAAAAATTTTGGGGCCCAATCAGCAGCTACTGACACTGCTGACTGTTAAATATTGACTTTCTGCAACCGTCGTCTGATTTCACAAGCCCTTCTTTGTTGGCCAATTCATAAAAAAATGTTGTAGTTGGGTTAGTGACTCCTGTACATTACAAAGACTTTACTCAACTGCGACAAGACTCCCATCCCAACCCCTCCCCGACTCCACTACGAATATCAGACAGTTTGATATTTCCGATGTGGTCATGAAGTAGACTGTAAGATCGCAATCGGAACCGATGGTCGGGTAGAGAAGAAAATCTGGAACACACTTAACCGACCCGTCTGCCACGCGACTGGTTTTGGCCAGCGGGTTGTAGTCGGGTCGGTGCAGTGTGGGCTAGCTTTCCACCACTCAAATCGTGAAGTCGGAACGCTTTGGTGTTTGCTGTTAAACTTGAAAGTGCATACACTTTGTATTGCTGTTGTTGTGAAGCCTGACGCTGGGCTTTCCGACTCCTTCTATAGATGCAGTGCCTAAAAACGTTACTAAAATGCCTCAAAATCCTATTTTTCGGCGCGTTTCGCGCGCACCCTTCACTTGCTACAACTGTCCAATTAATAATTCAAGAAAGACAGAGCGTGCTTTGGATTATTGCAAAACTCCGTGCAAACTCTGCGATTGCCCATCCTAGCTCCCAACCCTCAAACCTGCTGAATCATAAAGAAATTGAATTGTCGTTAGTCCTGGCTATTATGAAACAAAAAGGTTAATGCCAGTTTTGTATTCAGTGCTGTTTGTAGATAGGTAATCTTCGTAAAATGAAGACAAATATTATTAAAATGTCCGCAAGAGTGTTACTTTTCGTATTTTCTCATTCATCTTGTACTCTCGTTAACCTATCATAACTTCCCATAGAACGAAGTGAGTTTAATTATTGCAAACCTCGGTAGAAACTCTGTGACTCTCCCACCCACCCTAGTGCATCTTGAAAACATCAACCTGCCGTGCGGTTAGTCCGAATCAAGCTATTTTCAAAGGTCTGTTTAGTTCGTATCAATGCCATTGGCAGACAGTAAAATGCTTTATGCTAGTGCCCACAATCGTGTGCTTCAGAGCTTCCGGGGCTTCCCCTCCTGGGAGCTAAATAGAGGGACATTACTGAAATGGACCCTACGGCGGGCAACTGAAGACGATCTTATGCTCCTACCATGGGCGTAAATCCCGGAGGGATGGGGGGATATATCCCCCAACATTTGACTAGGGGGATGGCCCATGTAATCACCCCCCCCCCCCACCCCCAATGTTTCAGTCTACAGATACGTGTATGGTGGAAAGTATATTTTATTCTTCATTTTCGTAAGAAATTTTTTCAATCACGTTTCACTTTCTATCACAAATGTTTCTCAAACTATCAGAATTTTAGCAAATCGTTGGCAATCTATCAAAACTTTGGCGCGCTCCGCGCGCTTTCAACCTTATGTCAGTGTCACTCATATTATCAATATCTTCCGATAACAGCTTTCGGAGATCCACAACAGTAATAGGTTGAAAGTTTACGAATTAATAGGTAAAAGACTGGCTTATGGCAGTGGTATGTTGGTTTCTTGGGCAATTGAAAGTGTCTCGATGTAGAGTCTGAATGCAGGTTTTGTAATGGAAATATTATTCGTCACTGTTTACACTCCATGTCTGACCATTATTAAGGTAATAATACACGAAACTTTTCTGACCACGGCATTTTCCAAAGAACAGAGATCATCTCCAAACATCTGTGCGGACCTCGCATCAATATGGGATCTTTCAATCTAATATGTAGCATGATGTAGAAGGATGAGAGTACGTATCTGTCGTTAAACATTTTTCAAAAATTTTTACCAGAGCTTCGCCAGTTTGCGCTGAGCCATTATCGGTATAGATGGTGAATGTTAATACACTTATGACGAAAACAGCACTCTGTAACGCTCTTATTAGTCCTTCACCCCTTTTGCTACACGTATCATGGAGGTCTCATATGACCTCCCTGCACCTATACTCTCCCTCCCTCCCTCTCATTTTCCATTGCTGGCAGCTGTTCGTCCGGATTTTATTTCAAAAGTAGTAAAACTACGATAGTTGTAAAGTGTTCGGCGGCGTACTCTATATTATTATTTGGATGTCAGGTAGTATATGCATTATGTCATTGCCCCCCCCCCCCCGCTCCAATTAATATGATTAATGCAGCGCTTCCAGGAGGTCCTATTCAGGTATCTGTTAGCCTTAGATGCCCTTTCATAATGCACAATGAAGGAAAGGACATATTTCGTAATAACTCAAGAATATTTCTGTGGACTCCACGAAATAGAAGGCAGTAAAATAGACAGAAGGGAGGGGGCTTCAGGAGATTTGTTGACAACGTATCTGTCTCTTAATAGCCTGGTCAACATATTCTCCTCTTTTACCTAAACAAAAATTAGCATTCACTAAATTATGGACATTTCGGCCATATATGATCAGTTCCAAAAGCATCCCAAAGATAGTACCATTTTGCATCTAAAAGGCCTTAAATTAATAAAAAAAAATTATTAAAGGGGAGGAACCGCTTTCCCAGGACGACACCTTTATGTAGTGACAAACGAAAGATCAAAACAGCTGCATGCAAATGCAGGAACGCATGAAAAATAAAGGTGTAATTTACGCAGACTTGGGGGAACTGAGGTATTATTACGACATCATCTATGGTGCCCCCAATCACAAAAAACCTGGCGACGCCGCTGATCTCAAGCCAACTTGCAGGTCTTGTAATGATCTCCGAATTCAAAATCCAGTTGTCTGGGATGACCCGATATATGTTGATCCCTGCCTTTTTAAGCTTAAAGTGGGCATGACACGGCCAAAAAAAAACTTTTGTGTATTGCAAGATTGGGTACAGTATTGTAAAAGTATTATCTCAAATACAATTAAAACCGGCGCAGTTCGGCATAAATAGAATTTGAAGAAAAACGTCCAGAAATCCAATTTCGAAAAATGCCGCAACAGGTCACCTGACTTTTATGACGCAATAAGTGAGTTCGGAATTACCTACAGCGCAGGCGTAGTGACCTTTGAAATAAGGTCAAGTGAGGGGTTTTCATTGTTTCAGCAGTGTTTTATATTTCTACCTTCATGGAAATCTCCTTTTCATAAAAAGAACCTTAGTGCATTCCAGAAGCTTTAAAAATGGTTTCAAAGGTTAAAAGAAATTTCAGAAATAAAAAGTCTTTCTGAAAACGTGCAAAAATTGAAATATTTTCTAAAATGAATCGAACTTAGTGTCTATTTCAGGACATTTTCTTTAAATACATGGAATTGTAAGCAGACATATGTGGAATGTCTTCTGCATAGCTACCGAAGCGTACGTACTCTTTCTCGCACGTACCTCTAGTGCACGGTATGTACGTACGTATATCTGTTATAAGCGTACTAGTATTCGGCAGTTATTAACTATGCAGCCCACACATATCATGCACACATATCATGCAGACTGACTAGCCGGTGTGGATCGGGTGACGCTAGAGAACTTCATCAAGTATCGCCTACAAGGTTAGTGAAGGGAAATCGTAGATTATTTTTTTTTTACCATTTTTTCGAGTGATCATTATCACACGCATTTCTTCTATTCTAAACTGGTAGGCCTAACGGTAGCGTTTCGAGTTCGGGCATTTTCAGTGTGGCAAACACTAACGTTAACGTTGGACTAACTTAACGTTAGAGCGAAGCTAGTTTAAGTCCCCGTTTTCTCGACTCGCCATTATCAAATTAAATGTGTAGATACATCATCATCTTTCATAAATCTAAATAGCCTAGATTTTGTGAGTCTAACTCATGACAACCTTCCCTAAACTGCGTCGATAACGTGATCAATCTGAGTACTGCTGTGAGGCTTATGAGTCGAGTAGCAGCTAGCTACCTGTCTCTGCACAATAACGCTTTGTACGTGCACAATCATACAATTATGTGTACAGTATATATACACTATGCGTATCTCGTACCTACATGTACGTACATGTAATTTTTGAATGTTTACATCCCGCCATCAGCCGAGTGTCTGCGTAGCGGCTCTCACTGGCTGTGTATATGCTCTAGCTACACAGTGACGGTGGCAAAAAGTTCGTCCGTTCCCTGCAGGTTCCCCTCATTTGACCTTTGACCTTCGTTACTTGCGTTCATTCCGAAATACCGTATTGGCGGCACCCCGCACTGTGCTATGTAAGGACGCGTATCTAGATGTGAAACTAATACAACGCTTTGGGAATGTTTCATACCTTAGAAACTTCATGAAAAGGATTACATCACAATACCCGCCCAACATACAGAGCGCAAAGCGCGGAACATGTTGGGGGCTTCGAAGCATATCATTGGCCAATATGTTCGCGTGCATATGCGCCCGTGTTTTAGCTTCCCTGCATATAATAAACAGCTTTGATTGTGTGCAACCTTAGCAACCTTAAATTAGCAAAAATTTCTCAGAGGAAGGGGACACCCCTCCCCTTAGACCCATCCCCCACGACAGCGATCACTCAACCCATGTCCCCTATCAAAATAACCTTGCGCCGTCCCTGGTTATGGTACTGTTTTTATTATCATTGGTTTCAGCGTGCGCGTGGCTGATTTACATATTTGAGAGAAAATTTTATGATTCTTTCGTTTAAAGCCCACCTAAGCCCCCCCCCCCCCAAAGTCTCGATCTAGAACGGCGCCTGCCATGGTGACGTCGTGTGTGTATGTGTATGTGTGTGTATGTGTTTGTGACGTTAGTTGTAATCGCGACATCTCAAAATAGGAGTGACCGACACTTTCATATTTGGTATATAGATTTGTCATGTTAAGAGAAAGAACCCTATTGTTTTTGGTGGAAGTCAAGGTCATCTGAGTCACCGGAGGTTAAACTGCGAAAAACTTGTAAATGGCTTGTAAACACGATATCTCAAGATAGCAATGACTGACACTTTTTATATTTGATACATAGATTTGTCATGTTGAGAGAAAGAACCCTATTGTTTTTGGTGAAGCTCAAAGGTCATTTGAGGTCATTAGAGGCAAAAAACCGAAAAGCTTGTAATCACGATATCTCAAGATAGGAATGACTGACACTTTTTATATTGGTGTATAGATTTGTCATGTTGAGAGAAAGAACCCTATTGTTTCTGGTGGAGAGCAAAGGTCATTTGAGGTCACCAGAGGTTTAACTGCAAAAACTTTGTAATCGCGGTAACTCAAGATAGGAATGACCATCATAGATTTGTCATGCTGAGGGGAAGAACCCTATTGTTTTTGGTGTAGGTCAAAGTTCGTCTGAGGTCACCAGAGGTCAAAGACCGAAAACCTTGTAATCGCGATATATCGAGATAGGAATGACCGACAGTTTTCATACTTGGTATACAGATTTGTCATTTTGACAGGAAGAACCTATTATTTTTGATAGGGTCAAAGGTCATCTGAGGTCACGGGCGGTTAAACTGCAAAATCCTTGTAAATGGCTTTTAATCAAGATATCTCAAGATAGCAATAACAGACACTTTTCATATTTGGTATATAGATTTGTCATGCTGCGAGGAAGGTCTCAATTGTTTTTGGTGAAAGTCAAAGGTCATTTGAGGTCACCAGAGCTACAAAACCGAAAAGCTTGTAATCACGATATCTAACGACAGGAATGAAAGACACTTTTCATATTTGATATATAGATTTGTCATGATGTAAGAAAGAACCCTATTGTCTTTTGTGGAGGTCAAAGGTCATCTGGGTTCACCAGAGGTCAAAAAGCAAAATTTCACAACAATTTTCAAGATCGTCATATGGGGTTATAAGAGATTGAAAAGCAAAATTTCCCAAGAATTCCTAAGATTGTCATGTGGGGTGATCAGGGGTCAAAAAGCAAAATTTCCCAAGAATTTTCAAGATCCAAGATCCTTTAGAGTTGAATCCCTTTCAAGACACTTCCGTTTTTCTTTTTTGTTATATTTGGTGGGATTCAAAGGTCATATGAGGTCAGCAGAGGCCAAATTGTTAAAACATAAAATGTCATAATCAAGAAAGATAAATTTGAGGGATAAACCTCAGTGCAACAAAGCATCCCCATTCGGCAAGGAATCACTAAGCCTTGTGGCTTTCTCTCCCCCCTTTTTTTTGGGGGGGGGGTTATGTTTATCTTGCCCGCCCTTTCTACATAAACTTTCCATCTTGCAGCTTGTACTTTTTGCAAAGATTTCCTTAAAACGAGGGTTATGAGTTAACCGTTCTTGACACACATATTTTGTCGGGAATAAACCCTTTTTTGTTGGGAAAAAGGTCCAACACACATCCCCACCCATCCCCCCGCACTCATCGATCCTTAGGGATGCCCCGCACGTTTTTCGGGTCTCCCAAAACGTGGTTTCATAAACTCTTCTCCCATCAAACCAACGAAGCTTTTATGAACTCATATCATCTTGGGGCGTCTGTATGTCTGTCGTTCCGTCTGTCCATTTTAAGGGTCATTTTATGCCATGGTTCCGTTTCCGCCTCCACCATGACATATTACCGAATTAGGATTTAAAGTGGACCTAAAGTCTAGAATTACAAAAATGTATATTTTAAAGGTTGGAAATGAATTTAACTCATCCAATTCCCATTCTCACAGCTTTCCTCGTTACCGATCTATTAAATATGTTGAAATTTACTTAATTTGAAAGCAGTCGATTGGGCAATAATTGTTGATGACCGTTCTCGCACAGCTCACATTACCTGCTTTTCTTTCCTTTTGAAATTAAGATGTTTATATGAACTTGAAACGTTTACTATTCCCTTGCATAACACGTTATGGAGAGGTCTTTTACAGCCCAGTTACCCTTTAACTGTTAGACAGTGATCATATTTTGGCACAGGGTGCAATGGCTTTCAAAAAACAAAGAAATACAAAGACGGTAATTTGAGTAGTAAAAGAATGACCTCACAAATCTACCATTTTAAATTGATTGGATAAGCCTCAACATTTTATATCTCAGCTCAGGAATGTTCTGTGAAGATGGGAGTTGGACCATTTGGATGAATTTTTAAAACTTTGTATCATACCTTTTTGAAATTTTAGATTTTAGGTACACCTTACTCAGAAGTATAAGTAGTTGTATACGGAGTATATCAAAATATTACCTTGGGCCTGTGAGTGATTCGTTAGCTGAGTAATTTGCAGGGCTTCTACTGCACTCTCTGAAAACGAGTACTTAATGGATGAGGGTCACCTCCTGGAAGCTTAATTTACGTCAAGCATTAACGCTTTAAGTTCAATTTCAACTGTTAGGATTAGATTCAATGCTGTCTTTAGCAGACATGGCAGCTCTTTTTCGAACGAAAGCTTCTCCGTCCCCACCTCTCTGCTGCCGCTAGTATCTCAACAAAGCTTGTTCAGACAACACTAGTGTTAACATAAAGTTCCTATGAAGAGGGATTGTTGTAACTCCGACAACACCTAGAGTGCATTTTATGATAACTGGGTTGGTGTTGCAAGCTTTCATGCGTCACTGAGTCAGCTATTTTGTACCGTATAGTAGGTAGAGTAAAAGAGTGTACGAGTCATTTTGTTCATATGTTTAGACATAGGGCCTGTTTGTCCTTTTATTTTGATAAATCTGGTATGAACTTCTGAACTTCTTTGTGCTCTAGTTTTAGTAGTCCTTCCATGCATGGTTTTAATATAGAGAGAGACAACACTGCAATACTTTCAGACGACACTTCCATGATAGCCTGATCAAATTTCGTATTGATTTTGCATTTTTGTAAGTGCACACCAAAATTGATTTGAGTATCACTTACTTCAGCCTTGATCTTGCGTGAGGAAATTCTCGCTTATCATCATCATCATTCATTACACTGAGATTTTATCGAGACGAAAGCAAAGTGCATTCAGGTAACACGATTGGTTCTTTTCTCAAGTCTACGCGAGTGTAAACAAAGCACATCCTAATGCATTGTCATATACATTTGCCACGGATATTTGGCATGCTTATGCAAAAAAGTTCATTTTGCCCTAGATATCTTCACCGATTGCACCGATTTAACCAAACGACCTTGCTAAGTAAACTGACAAACCAATCCATATTCGATCTTCATACGGCTGAAATTTTTCTATCAGAAAGTAACTAGCTCGAAATGCTTTTAACGTATTTCCCTTCACTTGCATCATTTTGAAGGCGGGACAACGTTAAATTTGGCGGCAAAGTAAGTCATATTTTTTCCGGATGTACTAATTTGCAGACTGCAGACTCGGATTTTGCAGAATGGATGTTACAATATGCAGAATGTAGTACTAGATAGAATAATGACAATTCCATCAAGTTATTCTTCTGAGTAAAATACCTAAATAAATATTCATCAGAATCTTAAAATAAACACAAAGTTAATCGGCGAGTGTCTTTTCTTGTCCAGGCTTAAGCTATTTTCGAATTAAACCGGATTTTTCTCTAAGGTGCCTGCCTCATAAAATGGATTTTGCATTTATGAACGAGCAAAGCCTTCGATCAGTTTGCGTAAACCCTCACTAATTAACCATATACAGTATTCCTGAGCCTGTCTTGGCCGCCACATGCACTGCGAACGAGGTGTTTAAATCCAAATTCAGGAACTTGCGCCACGTTGTGCACGTTTCTCTTGTATTTAGGCCCCTACCCAGCCAGCACTTCCAACTGGGCCCCAATTGGGAACCAATTGGGCTGCCATGCGGGGGGGGGGGGGCATTAGGCTGCCCAACTGGGGCCCATTCGGATTTGTCATTCCCCTCTGCGCAGGCCCCAATTGGGCCAAACTGATTGGGGCCACACTGGGCCCTCAATGGGCCCACACGGGCCACCCAAGAGAAATCCATACAGGCCCTAATTGGGCCAACTGGTTAGGACCCACATGGGCTCAAACTGGTCAACCAAATGGGTACACAAATGGGTCTGATCAGGTCCAGAGTGGGCCAGAAAAATGGTTGGATAGGTACCCATTCCACCCATTTCACCCTGAACAGGTCTCAGTATATATATTACCACTAGATGACGGTTCACACTTACTCAAATCGGAGAACTGCAGTTACTGTATGGGCCTTTTTTTTTGTCAAAAGGACTCAGGAAAATGGTACTTGGATTAAGAACAAACGACAAAATGTAGTATTTACAATTACACCCTTTTTATTAATCCCAAATCAACAATTACTAAAACTACACATCAACTTTCATCACTTTAATTTCAGTTTCATAGGTATCTTATATAAGAATGAAAGTAATAGAGAAATCAAAATAAATGAAAATACCAGTAACCTTGTACAGTGATGCCTTCATTACACATACCCTCCGCAAATATACTGGTAAAAATGTACTACACCTAAGCAGTCTTGTTTAAAGTAAAATTTAAAAAAGATGTTATTAGTGTATAAAATATATAATTGAAAAAATTTACAGATGTCAAAATCAAGGTACCTTCAATTACTAAAATATAAGAGCACTAATGCACTTCCTGAAAATCAGCACAATCATATAAAATATTCATGAATACTGGTACAGAATGTGCTACACTTCAGCAGTTTGTGATTATAATTGAAAAAATATAAAAACAGGTATGAAAGCCTTGATGAACACTTAAAAGAAAGACATTTCATTATATCATATGCCTCTGTCTCACACTCAAAGAAATAAATAAAATCCTGAGTAAATGACAACCAATGAATGTACACAACCTAAAATGAGCAGCATTCTAAAACAAGGAAAGACATATGATTACTGTTGTTATAAAAGATACACATGGTACTAAAAAGGAAGGACGGATGTTGTAAGTGGGAAAATGTAAATTGAAAAACATTAACAAATGTCAAAGTCATGGTACCTTCAACAACTTAAATATGAATATGTTCATGCATTGCAACTCCTCTTAGACACAGCTGTTGTGATAAAGGTTGATAAATATTCAAGGCCTGTCTAAAGACATAAAATTTACAAATCTTTAGGTTTTTGGCAATTTTAGGGAATGACACAAGATTAATGAGGCTATCATTGCCAACCATTTCCTTCAAACTCAGTAGGAAATAAATCAATACCAACTCAAAGAGTCCCTTGAATAGTTACAGTAAATGTCTGAAATTTAAACTTAGTACACAATAAAACAGCCCACATACATAAAAAGCTATGTAGAAAAGCCAGATAGACACAATGTTATAAGTGTATAAAATATATAATTAAAAATACTAACAAAAGTCAAAGTCAAGGTACCTTCAATTACTAAAATATCACTGCTCGACATACTCGATCCCATTGCACTTCATCATTGATATGCCCTGGTTAGCTGAACATGTTTCGCACAATGAAGCATAAAGTTAACCAGATGCAATACACCGGGTACTATCTCGGAAAATTCGACTTAATAAATTTACAAATATTAAAATATCGGAAACATGTACTTGTGTTGGAATGTTTAAGCAAGGGACTTCTGTGATTGATAATTAAAATCAAAACCAGACTGTACTGGACAAAACATTGCAATCGAATTCTCGAAGCTTCGATGAGTCAAATTTTGAGACTAGAAAGTCTGGGTTGTCGAAAGTCTTGCACTTCAGGTATGTGTGCCCAACGTAGACGACGCTAAGTCAAATCGAGACAAATTGTTCCTTCTTAGTTGAATTTTGGTTGGTCATAATCCTTGATTTTCGAATCTCAAGGTTTTTCGTATTCTCATTGTCACCCCTCAACATAAATTGAAGGATTTTGATGCTCAAAATCACTTCTTGAAAAGTACGTGTGGGAATCTATAAGAATAAATTACGATATCAAAACAATTCATAGAGACTGTCTAAAATATGAAAAAAATATTTGATTTGCAGCTTAGCGCATGCGGGGCATTTTCAAATTGACCCAATCATTCAAATATGGGAATTTCAAATTATGACCAATCATGAAGAAGCGATTCTCTTTCACGTCCGAATGTATGCGAAATTTTTTTCTGCACTTTAAAAAAGGTACGACTAGCAATCAGTAGCACTGAGTTGCGAAGGCGTGTCGTAGTAGCGCCAATTCCTGCAGGCGGCAGGCGGGAAGAGCCGGCCGGGGAGGTGGCAGTAAGCTTGGTTAATTTAGCTCCGAGGTATTTTTACGCGGGTGATTTTCATCTGGAAATTCGAAGCGCACTAGGCTATAGCACTTCATTTTGAGAGAATAAATCGGCATGCTGAGTGTATAAAACAGCCAAAAAATACGACTTTGAGTTTTGGACGGAAAATTGGGGACTTTACTCCCACTCAATGTAAAATGAATGAATTCACGGCAGTATGCATAAGTAGGCCAGGATACTATGCAGTTGCGCCCGATCAGATTAGGGTATTTACGGTGGCTCTACAGGCAGAAATGAAGGATCAGCGTACGTGCATCTTCGTTGCTAAAATGTTGTTCATATCGTGGCCGAGACTTTGTACTAGCTACTGTATTTGACTCTAATGCGCAGAGAGTTACCACCGGACTCTTGGGAGTACATAACCCGTCGCGATTTACGTCAATGTTTTTGCTTATTCAAAAGTGCGAAATGCATTTCACTGAGAACCCACCATAGAGAAAAATCAGGTTCAACTCGAAAATTGCTAAAGTCTGGACAATAAAAGATACTCTCCGATAAAGTTTAAGTTTCTTTTTAAGATTCTGATCACTTTTATTTCTGTATCTAATTCAGAAGGGTTCCTCGACGGAATTTTAGTAATTTTTATCTATTACACGTTCTGCATTTTGTAACATCTATTTTGCAAAATCCGAGTCTGCAGTCTGCAAAATAGTACATCCGTATTTTTTCAGGTCAGTCGAAATGAAGTTATCGATGTAGCTGTGAATCATGGCTCCGTCGATAACACGCCTACCCATGAACCTATGAGAAAAGAAGGACTGTTCGTAAATTGCTGGGTTACGGTACTGGACATACGTTGTACGTTGATGTATGGACGGCAGTACTTTCAGGGCCGTAGCCTGGGCGAAATCTCTAGGTGACAGTCGATGGCACTTGGCACCAAGTGGCGTGCCTACAGATAGTTGACACCCGGGAGGATCCTTCCTTTTTCACCTGTGCATGAGTGCCATGCGGGGGAGGGGCTGCTGAGGGAGGTACATATAAGGCCTGGCTTAGGTACAAAATTTCAAAGCCGTGAACTGATAATATCTTTACAAATTGTCTTTTAAGTGATGTTCTTCCTACTTTGGCTGGGCGTAAGTCAAGAGGTGCTCTCTATAAGAGAAGGGGATGACACTCTATGATCTTTGAGAAATTTTTGTCTTTGTGAGGTGGCTTGGATGAAAAACAGTGCTATCTTTGGTAACTAAAGGTTCTCAAAACGTAGAATTGATTATTTGTTTAGGAACCCTCATTATATAGTGTTGATGGATTCATGACTATTTCCAACGCTAAAGAGGACTTACTTGGGGGAAAGAAAGCTTTTCAAATCCAGACCGGATTCCTCATCAGCTGTAAGGCTCCCCTTCTGTCTCCTCTGGAAACACTGACAACAAGAACACATTATACAGTGATTTTTTTCTATTTTGGAAGGACCGGCGGTGTATGGATGTAGCCTCAGGGGAGGGATGACACCTCTACCCTTTGAGAAATTTTTCTTGTTCTAAGCTTTCCGAGATCTAAAATGGTGTTATCTTTGGGAAAGCTTTCGACTGATAATATGATACGAAATGTTAAGTATGTATTGAATTTTTCGTTGTGGCATGGCTTCCGTGCAAGGCTGGTATGCGGTGCGGGCTTGCTCCTAGCGCTCTTAGTACGCCATTGGGAACCACCATCGGTTGACGCGTAGCCGTGGTGCAGGCCTGCAAGAAAATGTTCGGTCGAAATGTCTCCCAGATGATAGGGGGGATGACATATTAAGACCTCAAAAGTTGCATCTAAATATTCTTAACAATTGGATTTCATGCTTTATAGAAAGAAGTGCATATTTTGCGAAGAAAAGTTATATTTGATTTAGTAACGGGAAAACGCATTCACCCCAATTTGAATGATTGTACCAGGGTACTACTTCATACTGCCGGACTTTTGAGGATCATCTTACAACATATTTCTCATTGAGTTGTGAAATTCAGGTATAGATTAACTCCTTGGTAAACTTGCATGTGCAGTACTTGTGCTATAACATATCAAGAAAGATTTTTGAAATAACATGACATCTGTGATATTTAGCTGTTGATTCAAAATAAGTTTGCGGCGACTGCATATGCTCTTTAAAATAAACGTTTCTTTATCAGCTCATTTTAGTTTAATTATTAAAGGTAATCATAGGCTATTTTATATTTAGCCAGCGTACGCACATGCTGGTGTATTCAATGTATCTTGTAGGAGAAAGTCAGGAGGAGAAACCCGCCGAAGAATGCATCCACGGCGGGGGGAGGGGGAAGGGGACCTTTCCGGGAAAATTTGGGAAGAAAAGAAACCCTAGCTTACATGCGATTTCCCAGGTTTTGGGGGCCTTAAAATGATAATTTGGACAGTGAAATTTTCAGCATTTAGAATTTTTTCTCAAGTAGGCCAATTTTCATTTTCGCTTTGGAAATCTGAGGGGGGGGAGTTTTCCCCCGCTCCCCCCGCTCCCCCGGCAGGCTACGGTCCTGCCTTCCATGGTTGATGCCTACAGCTTGCCAATCGCAGGGAGCTGCCTACAAACAATTACTTGCAGAGGGAAAGATAGACCTCTTTATCAATCGACGTGTCTTGTCTTTTCAACAAACGATTGTCCAAACAATCGTTTGGTGGGGGGAGGGGCTTGGAGGATTTCAGCCTCCCCCATAGAGCAAAAACTTTGCTATGTTAGGTCAGAATATGTGACATTTTTTCGGGCGTACTTGCTTACAATTTCTGGCGTAAGTGGTCAGCTCGCAAATGATAGTGGTAGCGTACGTTTATGTGAGAAGACGGATCATCTGGAGGTCGCAATAACACTAACAGCTTAATTTAACTTTTGATTATGTCTTTGAGCGAGCTGAATTTGAGCCAATTGAATTGCGTTGTCTAAAAGAGCTAAAAGATGTTTTCTGTAAAGTTATTGATGATTCAATAGGTTTCTTACGTGGTATCTCAATTTTGTTACTTCGTCTGCCACTGAGGGTTTCAGATTTTTTTCAGATTCACCCCAGGTCAGTTAGTCCATGTGAAGCTAATGTTCAGAATGTAATGAGACAGACATGCCCTTCAATTTCTATGTGAAAACCTCAAATGTAACTAGAGGGATCTAAAACGTAGATGTGGTTGGCCCATGTTGTTTACAAGACACCACTGTTTTTTGTGGAGGTCAATTAAGGTCATGTGAGGATAGCGTTTTACTGGCTTGTCCATTCCGAGACTGTTCAAGTTAAAGGCAATAGGCAGTCGCCCAAAATTTTCTTTGAAAAATCAGCAAACTCTCGCAAATCTCATCTTATTGCATTACAAGTACATCTGAAGACGTTTTGAATATAACTATTATAAACAATAGGTAAAAGAAGGAGAAATTCTCCTTGAATTTCACAATTCACCACCAAAAATATTGTCACATGATCAAAATAGGCCAATCATGAGCTAGAGTGACAGGGTACATTCACTCTGATTGGGGTGACTGCCTACTGCCTTTAATAAAAAATATGTTTCATCTTGTACTCCTCCTTATTGCCAGAAGCCAGGAAATCGCATATAACAGAGTTCAATTTAACAATTTTCCTGGGAGGGGAACCACAACCCGTTCCATTTAGGATTAGCGCCTGATTAACGTTCGTAGGTGGGCGGGGTAATATTCTCGCAAAGTAATAACTGAGTCCCCTTTTTTGTGACTTCTATACATTCCTAAAAAAAAAAAATGCTTCATGGGCGCTCTAATCTAGTCGAGTTTAGGGAGGAAAACACTAAAACGGCTCTTAACTCGGTAAATACGTGCCAAATAGGCTATAACAAGATATTAATTATGGTTACCTTTTGTGTTAAAATTCTGTCCCTCTCCTGGAGCTACCACTTACAACGCCCTCAAACCTGCAATTTTTGAGGGACGACGTCGGAAAAATTCGTCCCTTGGGTACTAACGAACAGGCAATACCTGAATATGAGAAAAGTGATAGATGTGATGTTTTAGTAACTCTGGAGTAGCGACGAATTCAGTTACAAACAGAACCTGTTTATCTCACGACTAAAAATTGATATGGCAACGTAATACGATTTTTTATTCTTAAAACGTTGTTTAGCAATTGAACACAAGTTTAAACCTTACACATAATTAGCAGTTCAACGCTCGCAATTAAACGAATGAACGAATTTGGCTCCTGTGTTTAGCATCTAATCATGTTTGGAGAGAAGGGGGGTGGGGTGTGTTTGCAAAATATCCTTCAACTGAGAGAAAAGCGGACACACTGTTTAACAGTTCTGTCTGCCAAGACAAAATCGAGTTTTGCCCGTTCATCAGCACTCCAGGAGGGATAAATTGCGGCCCCTTGGGAAAGGCTTGTTCCCTTCTCTCCCCCACCCTGACTTCAGCAACACTTGAATAGTAGAAGTAAGTCATTAAATATTGAAAAAAGTTCATTGCTTCCAAATACTTGCTGCTATAAATAATGAATATATATAAATTTTGAAAGACTGGTCATAAATGACTAATATTACTTCAGTAGCGATTAAGTCCTATTAAATTTCATTTTCTGAATGATATGACTTGTTTTTAGAGTGAAAAATAGGCGAATTTTACTGAGGAATATTAAGATAAAAAAGAATCAAGTTCACACTTGTATGCAGGGGCGGACTGAGCAGTCGGGCAACCGGGCACTGCCCGAGGGCCCACACAGATAGGGGGCCCATACTGCCTGCATGCAACTCACTGCATACAAGTATTTACTCACCTTCAGCATCACACAGTGAGCATGTGAACGATCCTTTTCTAAGCTCAAAATTTTGAAGTCAAGACTTTTATATCAACACTAACACAAAGCCATTTGGAACCCCTGATGCTTACTGCAGTTGAAAAAGACATTGCTCGCAAACTAAAAACTGACAAAGATAACATCATAAACAGGATTGCAAAGTCTTCTAATGAGCTGAGTGCACTTCTCTTGATTTAAGTATTCTTTACTACCTGTTTTTCTCCAGCCTTACAGACACTGATTGGTGAACAATTGTCTGATAATTTCCATAACATTTATTGTTAAAAAGTCATAAATTCACATGCAATTTTTTATGTTTTGCTGTTAAATATAATAGAATAAGTGGGTAAATAACTTGCTATTATTAAAAGTTTAAAATTGTCACTTGGTAGAGTCTTTAATGTAAGTATTTTTACCGACAGTAACATGCATGTATAATAAAATGGCGCGGATCCAGAAGGGGGCGCACCCGGCGCACGCCTCCCCTCTTTTCGATGACCAATGAATTTTTCACCAGCGACATGAAAAAAATGAGCAAATAGATATGGAAAATATGCTTCCCAGATGCGAAAAGGCAACAAAAAAAAGGTCTGCAAAATTTTGAAGACTTTTTTTTCTTTCTTTTTGCTCATCGGCCTTCCCGACGATGTGTGCGCCCCCCCCTCCTTTCTCAAAATCCTGGATCCGCCCGTGATGAATGTGTATTATGTTTTATTTGAATCATATTATTATAATAATTGTATTTAAACGTAACATGATCTGTTTAATTAAACATGAGACTTTTTTGAAAAGTGAGCTTGAAGACTGATATTGAGTTGGTAACCTATGTGGGATAGGTTGTAGCCATTATAAGTAGTGTCGGTGAGGGAAAGTTGATTCAGGTTGGGAAAGAGGAGGGCCCCATAACCATTTTCCCTTGGGGCCCATTTCATTGTCAGTCCGCCCCTGCTTGCATGATCAGAAAGTAACACCTTCTGAGGGACAAGATATTAGAACTACAAACCAGGTGTCTATGTCTTTTATAAATTGAAAAACTAGTTTCTACGACGATGTTATAGTTTTACGTTGGACGGATGACCTTATGCACTGACGTCACGCGACGTCAGTTTGGAGGGAACAATGAAGCACACGTGCACGAACGGCGTAGATTTCGTCCGCACGTGTAGTAGACTTACGCGCGTAAACGAATGTTTGACAAATCACCTATCTGCATTTGTTGATGTAACTTGCAAAAATGATACGCGTTTTTCCTCCAAACGAGGGAGCGCTTTCTGCTCTGTGACATCATATGCATAACGTCTATAAGTGAAATAGCAGCAATAATTAACGACCAAGTCTAGTACAAAAAAGGAGACACTTTATCCTGTAAATTAAGCACACCTTTGCAGCTTTTGGAGCAATTTGATTTCAAAGCTGGGTTACTTCCTTGTTCCTCTATATTTGAGGTCAGGTTCAGTGCCACAGAAATAAATTGAGAAAAAATCCTGTCTGTTGTTCTTCCAAGTAGAAGTGCCGCTGGCATTTTTATCCAGGTGGACTGTAAATATGAAATAAAACTGAATTACTACGACGTTTTTAGTGAATTGGTACGAAATTGATCAGGTAAATTGAACCAATTAAGCCACGTTACACCCACTTCTAGGACAACATTTGCGTCAAGAGAGTATAACCCTTTCTCTTAGATTGTGTTGTTTTACAAGTTTATGCGTTTCTGGTTGCAAGAACCTGGTCATTTACACTAAAATTGATAGTCCAGGGAATGATAAATTAACGATAAATCCAAACTTGCTTTATTTGACATCTGACGAAAGCAGTTTGAAATTATCTTTTGTGCTTTTACTAATGTGTTTTTTGAGTTATGGTCAGCAAACTGGAAAAAAATGATTTATTTACAACTGAATAAATAGGACAGCAAAACAGACTTGCTATTTATTTGTCGAATAGCTTACGTGACAAACTTAACCAATAAAGAAGGAGGCAGGAATAACAGGTTTTACCTCATGTCATTTTTAAAACTCCCAACACTTTTCTCTCCATTAAAGGGAGCAGCAGAAGCAAGGCAAAATTTGTTCAGACTGTCGAAGAAGGTAAAAAAGTAAAAAAAGTCAGTTTGTCAGAGACTGCTGCTTATGTGCTGCATAATTGTGCATCAGCTAAAGCTTTCAAGTCTGTTATTATCACTCTGAACCAAATGGGTAAAAATTTTACCAACAAGATGACAATCCAAGGAGTTGTTGATCTCATCCCAAGACATCATTTCGCTTCTCAGTTTCTAGTGTAGCAGATATCTGTATTTTCATTGTAAATAGTGGGTTGGTGACATCAGGTCACAAAATCTGAGGAAGATAATTCATAGTCCAAGTTCTGCTTTATTGATGTTCTGAATACTTTAAAGGGAAGGCAAATCTCACTATAGGTGTTTACTTTTAACTCTACAACTATCATGTTCCCGCTTCAGCCCTGACAGACAGACGCCAATAATTGCGCCAGTAATGACAACCTTGCTGAAAATCATCAACTAAACAAAGTTCGATATTCTCAAATTTCAAACTGTTAGCTTGGAGGCCCTTCATACGTACGGGGATTTGGGTCAAAGATCACCTAGCTGATGAAGCAAACCCGAACCCTGTTTTATAAAGAGTTACTATCGATCTTAAGTTTAATTTCAATATGACAATTGCCTGATAGATCAAACTTAAGTTCAATCTTAACTCTCTATAAAACAGGTCCCAGGCCAAGTTTGTTGTGTGTTTAACCTACCTTGACCATTAACGTAAAGAAAGAAAGAAAGAAAGAAAGAAAGAAAGAAAGAAAGAAAGAAAGAAAGAAAGAAAGAAAGAAAGAAAGAAAGAAAGAAAGAAAGAAAGAAAGAAAGAAAGAAAGAAAGAAAGAAAGAAAGAAAGAAAGAAAGAAAGAAAGAAAGAAAGAAAGAAAGAAAGAAAGAAAGAAAGAAAGAAAGAAAGAAAGAAAGAAAGAAAGAAAGAAAGAAAGAAAGAAAGAAAGAAAGAAAGAAAGAAAGAAAGAAAGAAAGAAAGAAAGAAAGAACACACCCTTAGTTAAGTCAAATATACAAATTAAAAGACCAACTTTTAGGAATGTTTGGTAACATTACCAGAAAACAGGACCTCCGCCATTCCTTTCTTCCCCACCCCTGAGTAGCGGTCATAAAGCCCCAAATTCCCGACTATGCATTTCCATGGTTACAGTTGCCGTGGTGACTGGCAGAGGTAAACGTGTGCACTTTTCAACAGTAAACGAAGCACAATATCTCATCCACCACATACTACGTATGTGCCTATGTGGGGATGAGATCACAATAGACCTTATGTATTGATATCAATCACGCAAAGCCATTTTAGAGGGGAAACAATGAAGCACGCTTCGAACGCGCGTAGTAGACTTACGCTTACACAAATCAGCTGTCTGCATTTCTTGCTCTAAGTTGTAATGATATGCGCTTACTTCTGAACTTTCTGTTCTGTGACGTCATATGCATAAGGTATGTATGTTAAAATGTCGAAATTGAATAGAGTTTGCTCTAAAATTGTTAGTTAATTAGTCTACCGAGAGGTTTTTTATCTAATAGTGAAGTGGCAAAGGTACTGGTTCGCTAAGTTTTTTACATGAATTGTTGAGCAAACTTCACTCAAAATCAGAATTTGCTCAAGTAGTTAGTGCTGGTTGCAATTTTTACCTTAAAATCTTAATAATTTAGTTATAAAAACATTTGTCACATGAACCATCACTACACATGTTTGGGCATACACTGTAAGAATTAATGTATAATTATTAATACAGAACAAAACATAAACAAATATAAATGAATACAAAGCTAGTGCTGTCAATTAGTTTACATAGGTCTAAATGGATGTACCATGTTTACATTCCCCATTTTCCATTTCTTTCTTTTTTGTTCGGTAGTAGTACAACATTCAAAAATATAAGGTACAGTTCCAAGATGGCATGTTACTGCATGATTTACCCGTCACGGTCTTCACAGGAAGCGAGAGGCTCTCTCTCTGTCTTCAAAATGTTTGCACTAGCTATCCGGTACTACACCACTGAAAATAACAAGAGATAATTTCACTACAAAGGCTACGTATAGACCTGTATACATAACGTCTCCTATATTATGTATCGTTACGTGACCCAACCTCTTTCTGGACACATTTGCAAATGACATTGAGATCGTTCAAATAAGGTCGTTTCCTCTAAGTTTTCTTTCATTTTAGTTTTCTTTTTTCTTTTTACTTGAGTACTACGCCTCAGAAAATCTTCGAACTGGCGTTCGATTTGTTCATGACAGGTATAATATTTGAAGACAATCTCGAGTCTAATTTGCCCAGTGAGCATATTACAGACAGTGTATAGTGAAACAGTCATGCACCGTCACCAAATCACAAATACACGTCAAGATTTGCACAACTCTCTGCAACGGCGATGGATGAAGTGATATAAACTTGTGAGTTTGAAATATGTATGTAGCTCTCTAGGAGAAGAAACGATGAAATTTACCTCTACATCAAGAATGGTCTTTCGCGAGAAGAAAACTAACGATCTTTTCCTCAAATGCAAATAAAAAACATTAAATAAACAGAGGGGAGCCTTTGAATAAATTGAATCTTGACAAAAATCAATGTGTACACAGAAGTTTGACGTCAGTTGGATGCACCAAGCCCCATTTGAAAACACAGATAGGCTGATACAATGTGTTAGCAGCCTTCACTCGAAACCCAAAAGTATAGGTCTTTTGCAGCAGTACATGATACAAATGCCAGGGGTGATAGCTAAAACCTTATGTTAAAGTGGTGCACTAAATAACGTATAAAACAGTGAAGCAATGAGCCTTATATATAAGAACATCAAGTTAACAGAACTTAGTTGTTTCGGGTTGATAGTGTTGCTGGTTATTTGTGTAACTGCCATTACACTGAGATTAACGAGGATTAACTCACAGTACGTCCATTACCATAGTACGCGATTTGATATCTTTTACCGTTAGATTAAATAAAAGGCGCTCCTAAAATCTCGTTGGATGAAGAAAGGGAAGGTAGAGATGAGAAATATTGGCAATATTTCCTAGATTAAATGAAACTCCAGGCGGCAAATAGAAGAATGGCAATGGTTCATAATTTATTCCAATCCACCTTTTGGTCCTACATATTGCAGTATTTAAATCTAGCAGATGCGAAGTCTATTTTGTATCTACGATGTCAATGGTTTTTGCGAGTCCCTGGTGACAACGTCATTTTTTATTAAATGAAGACAGGTTGATTAAATTTAAAACTGAAACGTCATGGAAAATCACAAACTGATGTCAAAAACAATAATTTCGTTTTGCATCTCTCTTTTTTTCTCAATTTAATAACACACATGTTTGTTCTGAGACCGATTGAAGGAAGCCTCTCAATTGATTCTTCAATTTAAGATCCATAATTGATTTAGAAAAGGGAAACATGTTCTCTCTTTTTCGTAATTATTTTATTCTTACAAAAATATGTAAGAGCAAAAGTTAATAAGCTCGTATTATTTCAATAATTAGTTTGAAGCTAGCATGAATGTTGAGATTTTAAGTGTATCGCAATCGACATATTTTAGTAAAACGGAGTATGAAAAGATCATTCTGTCTAAGCTATCAAACTAGATGGCCCAATTCAATGCGTTCTTAATGTAAAATTGTTTTCATCTTTGACAAGGTCGATATTGAGAGCAACAGTTGAAACACGCCACCACTTCTATCTTGTGGCATATCAGTATTACTTTTACAGTTTCCTCGAACTCTCATAAAAGCTAGGGCTGTGTATCATGTAATCTTCTTCACGTTTTAAAAATCAGTTTATCGTACCCTGTATTAATTATAAAATTGATTTGAAAATGTGTAATATACTTTCATCCCATTAAAACTGTTTTGAGGGGACGGTAACAGCAGCTAATTTATATGAACCATTATTGGGTAATGCTCTGCTCTCGTTAAAAATAACCTTCATACGCAAGGAAAGCCATTAGTGCCACAACACATCGTGACATAAAAGTCATCTTTCCGAAGATAACATGCATTATATTGATAATTAAATATTCATCATACAAAGGATAACATGTGATCAGTATTGTCTAGAGATTTATAGAATGCTCCCTGGCTAATAACACTATACACTAGACGGTACATCAGTGTAAAATTTACATAAAATTCATCCTGAGATTTCTACTTACTAAACTATAAAGACAAGACAAAGTGTCACAAAAGAGATTAATTTATGCCCTAAAGCTCATAAATATCATCAAAATGTAGCGCAATCTTGTCTAAGCAGATCGCTGTAGTTGCTGATTACTGACATGGAAACATGTATGGTATATGTTGCAGTACTGCCTTATAGAATATTATGATCGGTAATTTCATACATCCTAGCTCAGTGACCTGGTT
Source organism: Holothuria leucospilota (assembly GCA_029531755.1). NCBI lineage: Eukaryota > Metazoa > Echinodermata > Holothuroidea > Aspidochirotida > Holothuriidae > Holothuria > Holothuria leucospilota. The sequence continues at coordinate 16,499,100 of CM055978.1, forward strand.
CGAATGAATTATTAACTAGGGCTTTCTCTAAGTAAGATAGATTGATCTCCAAGGCTATTTCACAAATGGCACGCAAAACATTCTGAACATGAGCGTGTGGATGAAAATTTTCCAAGTTTTGCTGGAATTGGTATTATTGATTCATGGATTTCACAAATTTGATGAGAAGGAAACTTAAAGAGACTTGACAGCACCGGACATTAATTCTAAATGCGTAAATTAATAGAGTCCTAAGTCTGAAAAGGTCAAGTCTGTAAAACCAATCTACACAACCATGACTGAGAATTATCTCAACTTAAAGCCACTTTTCAAATATTTTGAATGAAACTTTTTCGTGACATATGGCCATCTTTTCCACATGTACTGAGGATGAAATAACAAATTTCAAATTACAAAAAGTATACCTTGCAGCAAAGATTTGCCAGCTAAGAAGATATAACTCCAGAAAATAGTTCAGTCGCTGCCAAGAGGAATTAAAGTGTACCTAAAGTCGAAAAATTCAAAAATATATTTTACAAAGCCTGAAAAATGCATTCAAATGGCCCAACTCTCATCTTCACAGGACATTCTTGAGCGGAGATATAAAATGTTAAAGCTTGTTCGATCAACATAAAATGGTAGATTGGGCAATAATTTGTGATGCCATTCTCATCTACTCAAATTACCGTCTTTTTTTCTTTGTTTTTTTTTTCAAAAGCCACTGCACCTTGTGCTAAATGGTAATCACTGTCTCACTGTTATAGGGTGACTTGGGTATATAAGTCCTCTCTGTACAACATGCTATGCTAGGGAACAGAAAATATTTCAAGGTCTTATAAACATCTTAATTTCAAAAGGAAACAAAGGCAGGTCATCTTAGCTGTACAAGGATATCAAAAATTATTGCGTCATCGACATTTTATATCTCAGCAATGGAGTAAGCTAAAAAAAATAAAAGTTGGGTGAATGAAATTCATTTTCCAACCTCTAAAATATATATTTTTTGTAATTCTTGATTTTACGTCCACTTTAATGTACCTTCCTATAGTGTCCTTGTTCATGTTATTAGGGTACGGTTTTATACAGATCGTGCAGATGACGTCACAAGCTACGTGCGATATTGCCAACAAGCACGAGTATATAGAAAATACACCCAAGATGCCGGGTCAATGAAATGTGTTCTTATACCGCACTGCATGCAAAGCAGTCCAGTGCCGCCTTACGTGAAGATATTTTACAAATGATGGTTAAGTGTTGTTCACCCTCTATAGTTACCTAATCGAGTCAACGCTGACAAAAGAAGAAAAGCTATGCGGAAGCAGTATTACTTACGACCTTCTTTATTAAAATGAAAGTAATGACATGTTCCTTACAATTATTGTAATTGTTTTTAATTTATCTGAGTGCTTCGATGTAAAAACATCTGACATGATGTAATAAATAATAAAATTAAAAAGATTTAATGTAACGTCAGAGGCTCATTGCAAATTGGAGTGAAATCAAAACCTGTAATTGAACTCTGCATAATTAAATTGTACACAGAATATACAAATCTGTTCAGAGTTTCACTGCTGGAAAGACAAAATGTAAGAAAAAAATACAACTAGCCTATTTAAAAGATTAGTCAAACTAGATCAGAACCAGGGACTCCGAAACTTAATTTGAGGGAGAGAGAGATGAAAATGTTGTTTTTTCTATAAAATTACATCATCAAGTTTTAAAACCTTGGAGACTATATAGGAGCTAACATTACCTCAAAACTGAGCTTTGAAATGTAATTATATTTATTAAAGATTTCTGGAGAATATATGTAAATCCAGAAAAGAAATTATTTTCATAACGGCCTTGGTTACATAGACTTATCAAAAACATAAATATCCCGACAATAATTGTAAGTACTTGAGATTTTATGTAATATTTGGAGTGACACAATATACCAACACTCCTTACATACTGCAATAAATAAAGAAGCAACAGACAGTTTCAACAGTTGGCCTTTTACTTAATATATTTCTCCGTGACGCATGACACAATTGCAATGACTTAGGCATGACCCTAGTAGGCGTATAGTAATTTGCCATCTGCCTTGGTTTCATATTTACACAAGGTTTACTGGAAGCGCACAATTTCCTGTATATTCGAAACTTTCTTCTGTTCGACCGAGTAGATATAAAGCTCGTTAATTAGAAACATTCATGACAAGCTATTTGGTACCATCCAGTTGATGGTTTGCAATCATTTTATCTAGATCAGCACTTGACAGGAGGACTAATATGTCAATATACTGTGAACTTATGCATATGGCGGAAACTTCAGGTTGCGACAACACGGCTATGTTGTTGTTTTTTGGAGTATAATTTTAATATTCTGCATATTGGCCTTCACGCACACAGCTGTTTGTCTACGGTATCTTCCACTACACAACTGCAACATTTCAGAGTATAAACCCTGCTGTCGTGAGATTACAGCCAGCAAGACAGTAACTACATCTTTCTTGCCAACCCCACAAGTTTCGGAAGATTTAAAGAAGTTATCTGAAAGTTGTTTGAAATCACTTTCAGGTTTCATTAGGGACATTTATGTGTGGAGCAAGGCTGTGTCCGAATCCATCTAACTCGAGTCCGAGTCACTTCCGATTCCAGTGGCCCTAATTACGGGCCATTTCCAAGTTCGACCATTACACAATTTCATACAAATGGTTTTTTAGTTTTTATTGTTCGTACTTTTGTACTTGGCAACTAACTAAAACCATATCGCGAAACATTCACAGTCATAAATCCACCAGAGTACAATCCTAATGAAAAGAAGCCATACTGAGAAATGTATCGGTTCAAAAACGAGACCAACAGTGGCAGAAACTTTTACTAGTTTAGCAGTGGATCCAGGATTTCACTTAAGGGGGGCTAACTCCATGACCCCAATGCGTCAATTGTACAAAGCCTCTATAGGGCCTGGCATGTGACAATAAAAATACGCATACATACTGTACAGGAGCTTTAGGACCGTCTAAAAATGGTGGTGTCGAAACGCCTGGGAAAGCCCCCCCCCCCCGGGTCAGCGTCTCAGTATAGTGCATTTGCAATGAAATTTACCTTGACGTACGTACTGAAAGGTAGACAACATTTGGACAATTTTTACTTGGTGACATTCAAAGGAAGGATAATTCAGACAGGACAATTCTCACTACGAACTCGGAAACTTTCGAGTAATAGGCCTGTATGCGAAAACACTACCCACCAACAACCATTTACTGCCCCTCAATGGCATTTGCTTCGCGGTTGATTTCTTAACATGAGAAGGGTTGATATTTGAGTTATATTTATTCAGGAGGCGATCAAGAACAATTCTGGTTTAAAAAATGTAACTTAAAGCTGTCATGACGCGATCCTAAACAAATTGCGCAAGGCGGCCATGACGAAAAACTAGCACGCGATTGGCAAGAGAAATAGAAACGTTCGTAATGAGCACGGCCAAACCTGCAAAAAGTAGTTACAAAAGTTCGAGTTTGACATTCAGTTCATCAGGGGCTAGCTAGGGTCCCGAGCTTCATTATTAACCGGTTTTCTGCAATTAAACGATAATGTTCGGAACCTTGGCATGATATGGCTGCCATTACCATCAAGTCCTGCATCGAGCAATCTGACGGGGGTTGAAATTATTAGCTACCGGATAGCCAGGAATGTTTGCTTGATGGACCTTAAGTATTCAGTAACTCGATCAGCCAGGCGACCATTCGTTTCACCCACATACAAAATGGCTTAACGCTTTCAAGTTAAAATGTATACTTCATAAGTGGTTGTACAAGTAAAATACTGGTTAATGTTCAAACAGATGTTGCTGGGACCCGCAACATAGAACCTTGTCATTGCTGAGTACAGGGCAGGTATTACATCTCACATGGTTGCACGGAAACGTCCATGGGGGTCGGGAATAGATGATTGTGGATGAAAGGCCCGAACCAAGTAACTAGAAATATTTTCCTAATTTCTAAATGCCGTGATCGGTGGCTCAGGGAAATACTCACTCTTAGAGAGATCTTGTTTGTGAATTTCTACGTTCCTGCAAAGAGACTGAACGATGGAACGTACCAAAGGTATTTTTGTAGTGGGTTTCACGTTCTCCGTTTTGGGAGCTATAGTAGTGGCTCTATCTATTCCTTGATCACGACCTAAGGGCCTTCAAGAGTACCTTAGCTGGGTACTCACGTTTTTTCAAAGAAGGAAATTGTCTCTTGGGAGGCCTTGGCGAAATTTTTATCAGCAGAGCAAAATCCATCTTGTTCTTAAAAGTTGGGAGTAAGAGACAGAGTTTAGTACATGACCTAGGGTGGTTGGACGGATAAAGCAGGTAACTCAGGGAGTTAGCGGGCTTGAAATCGATATTAGATTTGATTTTTCTGTCACACATGGATAGCTCCATATCTAAGAAGACTACCGAGGTGTTGGGAATACAGGTGGTGAATTTCAAAAATGGAAAAAACGTTCCAACAAAATTTATGAAGGTCTCTAACTCATGACGAGATCCTCACGCTACTTCAACAATGTCGCTGATGTGTATTTTGTAAAGGATGGATTATTGCACTAAAGCTCCTCAAAGTGTCCCATGGTGAGGAAGACTACAGATGGTCCAGTTTTCGTACCCATGGCTACTACCTTCACCTGGCGGAAAAAGCGAGCGTTGAACTGGAAACAGATTGGGTCAGGACTAGTTCAGCCAGACAAAGGAAATTAGTGGTGGGAATGTCAGGATCCTGACGTTGGTAGAGGTAATGACGTATGGTTGCTAGAGCAACGTGATAGGAAATGGACGTATAAAGGATACACACATCCATTGTAAACAACATTCGTTCACCAGGACACTCTGGAAACTCAGTCTTGAATGACTCTAAGGAAATGAAAGCTATCCTGGACAAATGACGGCAGTGAGGACACTAATGGGAGAGTGCAGTCTACGTACTCTGAAATTAATACAGAGGGACAGCTATGGGAGGACACAAAGGATCGACCGAGGTTTACAGTTTTGTGAATTTTAGATAGAAGATAAAAATTAGAAATTTGAGGGCCAGAGTGAATCAGTGCTTTGGCCAAGTTAGGAAGGTATCTTTGACTGATTAGAGAGGTGACGGTATGTTTGACCAACTTTTGGATTTCAGCAGTGGGATCCACCAGCAGTTCATCATAAGCTGTTTCGCCTGAAAGTTGCTTCTCAGCTTCTGCAATGTACAGGTCTCTACGCCATATGACAATGGCCCCTCCCTTATCAGCAGACTTAATGATTAGACCCTTGTTTTCTTAAGGGACAAGACAGTCTTTTGTTCGTCAAGAGAAATATTTCGAAGGTGGTTGGTTTGGGTGGAAGGAGATGCCTGAGATCACCGTTGATGGACTCGATGACATTGTCCAGTATCTTGTTTTCCCCTGGCTTGGGCGTCCAAAGAGACGTTTTGGTCTGAAAAGACTTGGAAAACGTTCTCCGAAGGAGTGTAGTCTGTTTCATCGGCATTGCCAAAATGAAACCGGAGACGGAGGTAGACACATCTCTACGGATCGATTATTCATCAGGAAGGGAGTTCAAACCCGTGGATAGATAGGACTGCACGTTAGGAGGAGGTTAATTCTAGGTTTGGAGGAACGGTGACAACCAGTCGTGGGTCCTGGGTATCCTCAGTAGCCTATGTGCCATAGTATGTACCGTAGTTGCGTTCTTCGCGTGACACAGCAGCAACGTTTTGGCTTTGAATCTTGTAGAAATTGTATAATCTACGCTTGAAAAAGCTTCCTCTATATATATTGTTTGAAGCACACAGCTGAGCTCTCGCACTGTACGTCACACAGACCCTTCATATATATATGCATCATTTCAAAATTCCCAAGATCATGTGCCAAAAAGGCCCAAGACATTCCAAGGTTGACTGTAAGTTCCACACTCCGTGTTTTGGAACTATGTACGAGACTTAAAAAGAGACAAACATTGATTTCGGCGTTACACCTAGGTTAATGCTCTTTTCATTTTAATAATCAAAAATAAACAAATACAAAACAAGAGACAATTCATTCTTAAAGAGTGCTATCTGCTCACCCATAATATGACAATAACAAAGTTGTCTAGCGAGTTCTAATAACGACACAGGCAATAAATTATAGTCGATAGCTGTTTGCTTGAGACGTATATTTACAAAACAGAATATTTTCGTATTTTGCAGAGAAAAATGTCTGAAACTTGCCCTATTGCCAATATGCTCCGTCCAAATTCCCAAGGTGTTTGGTCCAATTCCCAAGTTTCCAAGCCAAGTTGTAAATTCCCAAGTTCTTTGCCGTCACCACGCCGTCACCACTGGTATGCTCAATATCATTTTTTAGTTCTCAATCTGTATATTACCGTTGGGAAAGGTGAGGTACGTGCTTGGAAATATATTCTACAAAACTAACAGTGACAGGCACTTCGCGTTGCACTTACCGGCAGACAGTCGCGTACGAGCATTAACCCAATTTTTTGTCTTCAAATTATCACCAATCCCTTGTTTTGTCCTTTAACTCCAATGGAATATAACTTTGAAAAATTGCAGTGTTGTATAAGTAAAGGTTAAAAAAAAGAAGAGAAATGTCTTCATATGGGACTTACAGACTGTGACAATTAAATACACGACAGATGTATTTCGCTATTCGCTCGTAAAAAGGATATTGTTAGGGAGGATAGCCAAAACGGAGCAGCCTTGCCCGCTTGGCGGACGTGTATTACTCCTCCACCTATATTAGCTGCAGAGTACGTATATGGTACGTCAAAAGAGGAGTACATATTCGACACCTGTTATGAAGGTAACCAGCAGCCGGCAGGCAAGAACTCTACCAATTGTTCTCCTCCTACTGAATATTCTTTACAGCCTAGTGACCAAAGACACTTCACGGGTAAGTTTATGAGGCACACATGGGTAGAGACAGTTAAAATAGGAACAAGAAAGAGTAACAGAACCCCATGGGTGGCGCCAGGATTTCCACGACGGGGGGCCAGCGACCCGATAGCCCCGATGCCGTCGAGGGTTTGGTGAAGGGGGACTTGAAGAAAACCTGTGTACTAAACCATACCATTGCAGGGCACATATTGCATAGAATTTATATATACTAAAGGAACATAGTTCTTGGCTGACTTAATGTTTTTTCCAGAATCTTAACTGTGAAATTGCAAAGCGCTCGAACGTAAGCGCGGAATTTTTCTTTTTTTTTTTGGGGGGGGGGAGGCAAGTCTACACTAGAAAAACTACTTATTTAAAGCTTATATAGGTCAATTGTCATGGCAGATGGGTCTTATCGGGCAGTTGTGCACTGATAGTGTTCTTTTAAATGTAAATCGTGAATGCAATGCGCGCGAAGCTGTAAGCTGGTAGGCTTACACAAAAACAGATGTAATCATTAAGAACAAAAAGAAAAAAAAAGGAAAAACTGTAGGGATTGTAGACCGTATCGGGGATAACATACATTGTATGGAAACTACCTGGACTACCCGATGAAATAGCCAAACTTTGCTCCCTAAGTCGCTCACCAACTGACCGTACCGCATGACATACACAAGAGAACGGCAACTAGGCTTTGCTATATGGGATGAAATTTACCTCTTCATAAACTGCGTACTCTGCCTACATGTTACTTGGTAAGGTGGACAGGACTTGTGCTACATAGCTATGTGGAATGGAATTATTGCAGAAACTGGAGTGACTCTACAGCGCCCGTAGCACGCCCAAAATTTTAGGTTCTTAATAGAGAAATTGTCCTCTTGAGAGCAAAAAAAAAAAAAAAAAAAACAGGTAAAGCGTCGGGTCGACTAGACGCCGTCGGGTACTGCATACTTTATCGATTAAGACTCCCCGACGAAATTGTAAAAATTCCTCGACGACGGCAGCTTTCCCCGACGGGGGACTCTGGCCCTCTGCCCCCTCCTGGCGCCACCTCTGCAGAACCTTATGAACAACAGCTCAGTTGCCTGCTTGTCTGATATCAATGGATGGCCTATTGTCTGCATTAAGTTTGCCATGCCTTGCACAATGCTCCTCCTACTCTACGTAGAGCTCAAGCATGACAGGGCTAAACAGGCTTTCAAATCTTATTTCTCTCTGCATGCATTAAGTGAAAAGGTGACAATGTGCCATTGTCTTCCAGCTGCCTTAATTGGATATGTTCCATTAGCAGTCAATTTGGTAATCTTCACCCTGTGATTTAGTTCCTTGTGTGACCATGCACGTATTACACCATGCATGAATAACAATGGAGCTTTACGTAAACATATTGCTTTCATATTTGTGGACTCGGTTGGAATCGACTCCAAGTCCAAGTTGCAGTCCAGTCCGTGCCAATTCCGATCCCGGGACATCCCGTTCTGGACTTTATCTTAGTCCAGTAAAAACGGGCTACAGTTCAGAAATGAATGTGAATCCAGACATTATAGCCCAGGCGAAAGTTAATTATTTGTTAGGAAGAACTTTGTAAAACTTGCCAAAGAGAGTTCTGAGACAAATTATACTTGAAGGAATCCAAATATCATTCCATGCTGTCGAATGTTACTCTATATACTGTTCCGAGAACCCTTATATTTAAGAAGCTGAACTATTTGCAATAGTCTCATACATTCTCTATTGTACCTTCTTTGTTGTATTCTTTTCAGGTAACTTTGGTTTGTTTCTTTTTTTTTTTTTTGTCTCTAAAATTTTATTTGCATTAATCTGTTTTATGTGATTTCTTTATTCTTATTTCTTCCAACAAACATTATGTTTTCAGAAAGAAAAGGTTACTGCCTACCCGTGTTTTGTTTTTACTCAACCATAAAACCATTGTAAAAGAAAGCACAATGCAATGAACATTGAATATAGCCTACACTTACATAGAAACCTTTCCGCAAACTATACGTAGAAGCTTGGTACAATAGCGATAGAGCCCTCTCTATACCCGGCCGCCACAAATCTATCCTTTACCTAAACTTCCAGTGTACAATCTTTAGTGTTTGGTTATTTACAAATACTCGTTACCTTAAAATCCACAGATCTCCAAGAATGGAAAGCTCGGTCAACTAAGTCTCGGACATACAATTTAGCATTTACTTCAGAACAAATTTTCAATCTAGTTTTTGCAAATGTCACTCATGCAGCTATAAGCAGGTGTTGGGGTTCATTCTTAGGTCATCAATTCAAGATACGGTATCAAACTGAGTGTAAATATTATAAAACGTGGCAAAGACGAACCTAGACGGACATGAGTTTCTGCTTGACCATGCTGGCAAAATTAGGAAAACCTGTAATTTTCTTCCTACCATCAACATGTCGCATGTTTGCAGAGTAAATTCTTTCATCCGTGTAGCAAAATAATATCAAACAGAAAAGATTCAACAAATGCATATAAACCGCCTACAAAAGAAAATGAATTGCATTTGAACCCTGAATGATTGTACTTTGCTGACAGAGTTAACAAAACGATTCTAAATCACATACAGGAACGAACAAGATGTAATCAGCACGCGAGAATGAAATACAGGCCAAGAACAGATAACAGTATGATTTAGAAGGTTAAGGAAACTAGATCAGATGCTCGACTGCGTACCCTAATTTCGAGAACAGACATGAAATTTGTTGTTCTTTATAGGAAATTGTATCACTAAGTTTTATTTTTATCTTGGATATTTCATCGGAGGTGGCATTCGTTCAAAATCAATTTTTCAAATTCAATTATCTGTATTCCCACAGATGCAATATGTTTTGTAGTCCTGTACTAGTGAAAGTTTCATTCAGACTTCATTCGAATATGCAGTCACATGTCAGGCGGTAGCCGGCAGGGGTGTGGAGTGGTTACAGGGGAGTGCACCCTGTAAATTTCTTTGTCCTGGTTATGATTTTAAGGCCCACAGAACCTAGGAAACTCTCATACAAGTGTTCTTATTTCTTGAATTTTCCCGTGGAGGCATGCTGTGCAGGCGCTATTTTGTAGTTTGCTGGACCTGAAGAATGACCTTCCTCCAAATACTGGATCCGCCCATGACCGGTTACGAATGTTGTAGGGCTATCATCTTCGTGATACACAAACGACCCAAAAGTTATAGGTAGGGTACCGCTAATTATTCCTCCACTGACTTACACACTAATTTTGGTCCATTTCGTGACCTCTGGACCCTTGTAGAAGTTTTTCAACAGGCACAAGCTACCCCTCATAATTATGAAAGCTCACGAGTAGTCTTTTCACAGTAATTTCACATTTCTTCACCATGACTACTGAAATTTTGAGCTAGGAGAGCTTGTATGATAGGGTGGTGTTACGGCTTGTGGTCGCGAGTCAAACCAATAACAGCGAAAGATCACAGAAGAACGAGATTAAAATTCAACAACTTAATGATTATTTACAATCTCCTTATCTTACTTAAATTTACAATAATTTAATCAGACTTACTCACAATCCTTTACTTAATATTTGCCTGGTCTGGTCCAAGGGCTGGTAGTGCATGCACGTTGACGATGGCACAGTGGTAGACCTGCAGCGTGCTGTAGCGTGGGAACTGGTTCCACGAGCGAATAATGACAAGGCTAGACCTGTAGGCGATGGATGATAACAATCTCAATACACAGTGTAGAAACGGCGTAAGGCAATTTGTCACAAGTGTGAAGTGTCAGTGGCTGGCCTCATATGATTCGGTCAACAAACGGACAGTAGAATAACGTCTGGACTCGATGGTGTCTCTCATTGTTAACAGTTGTTGAACTGCCTTTTATATGCTAGGCTTTTATTCGAGAACTCTCCAGAATTTAACAGAAACTTCTAGTGTACACAGTCCAGTAATTACGAGAACGTTCCTTAATAGAAACTTCTAGAACACACAGTAGTTGAATAACGACAATTGCAGCTTCTTCGAAGTGTTGCCAGGTCGCTGCTATAATTGGGACATAACGTAAACAGTTCTCACTTCTAGACAGTTCTAGAAAGGCTGCGTTGAAGTTGAATTCTCTGGAACTTTCCATTCGCTCGTCGATGGATTCAATCCGGTGTTCCTGACGGGTCGTCTTGTAACACTCCCCCCCTTGAAAAAGTTTTGGACGTCTCGGACAAAACTTAAGTTACAATATTTACAATGTATAACTTTACAGTAACAACTACAGCATGTATATTATGTAGTCCAATATTCAATGGAAGGTATAATCATAACATACAACTTGTCTTGCAAGGTGATGACACATGAATACAGTAACATAATCAATACACATTGTGCCATAGTTAACACAAAATTTCAAAACTTACAGTGATATCTTAAACATACTGCATCAAATCAGATTCTTGACACAGAGTCAGGTACAACACAGTCTTTCCCTTTATTGTTCTTAATATCTTCATTATATGATTGCAGAAATAAACTCCACCTCATCAATCTTTGATTCTTGTTCTTCATCTTAGATAAAAATGTCACAGGGTTATAATCAGTGTATACAGTGATAGGGACACTAGTAGTTCCCAAATAAACATCAAAGTGTTGAAGACAAGTATCAAAGCTAATGTTTCTTTTTCAATTGTTGAATAACTTTTCTGGTGTTTGTCAAATTTCTTAGAATAATAACAAACAGGGTGATCAACACCATGCTCATCAGCTTGAAGCAAAACTGCTCCTATGCCATTGTCACTGGCATCCACTGCCAACTTAAATTGTTTTTCAAAATCTGGAGCGATCAACACTGGTGAACTCATTAGTGCCTTTTTCAATAATTCAAATGCTGCTTGGCAATTATCCGTCCAATCAAACTTTTCATTTTTCTTTAATAATTTTGTCAATGGTGCAGCAATGTCAGAGAAATTCGGACAAAAACGTCTGTAGTAACCAGCCATGCCTAGGAAGCGCATGACCTGCCTTTTATCAGTTGGGGCAGGGAATTTGTCAATGCCCTCAACTTTGGCCTTAATTGGTCTAACTTTACCCTGACCAACTACATGCCCTAAGTATATCACATGGGCACAAGCAATCTCACTTTTGACCAAATTGACAGTCAAATTAGCTTTGGCAAGCTTGTCAAATAATGCCTTAACATGTTGTACATGTTCATCCCACAAGTTGCTGTACACAATAAGGTCATCAACATATACTTCACAATTTTCTAAATCTGACGTAAGGTTACTTACTAAGCGTTTAAAGGTCATCTGTGAATTTTTCATACCAAACGGCATAACCTTATACTGAAATAACCCATCTGGCGTCACGAATGCCGAGATTTTCCGAGCCCTCTCAGTGAGTGGTATCTCCCAGTACCCCTTTAGTAAGTCAAACTTTGATACATACGTAGCTTTCCCAATCCTATCAATACAATCATCGATACGGGGTATCGGATAGGAATCCGTTCTTGTGACCGCATTCACCTTTCGGTAATCAGTACAAAATCTGTACCCACCGTCTGGCTTGGGGACCAATATACAAGGGGAAGACGCCTTCCCTACGGGGGTACGACCACCCTGCCACCTAACACAACCACTGAGCATTATGCAGTGTAAACAGTACTGCGATTTAGGCGATACCGCAAGAGCAAGGGCAAAATTATCGAGACAGGGGAATAAGAAGTCCTACCCAAAAACTGACATTAAACACTGTTAGATTTGATTTCTTGGCATCTGGTGTGGTATGGTATAGGAAGCGGTGCAGAGAGAGAGAGAGTTTGCACACCGTGTCAGGTCTAGGGCCTATGTTAGAGCTCCTGGGGGTCCAGGGGAAAACTTTTGCAATATTACATGTAAAAATACGTGCAAAATCGGTTTTAGCTAATAGTCTCTTAAGAAAGTTTCAGAAAATTTCATATTTTATGGAATTCAACATTAATGGCGTCTATGGAAAGGGCACAGTAAATTATAAGGACACATGATGAGGTTCATGGACGAATCTAAGGGTATTTCTAACTTTGGAAGCTTTCGTCGGCAAGCCTTATAGTTTCAAAGGAGACGCAAGTGCTTTATCTCCTTCCGTAACAGCTCCCTGGTCTGATTGATTATGGATTTGTAATTTGCTAAAGAACACTTATCTCCTTCACATATGTTCATCTATCACAACTACTGCAAGGCGGAAGGAATTTCATCTCTTCACAGAATACAAAGTTAACTAGTGCATCAGTGGATGGTCATGCCTATTGAGAAGGGCGTAAATACAAACAGTGTAAAACGAAGCGAAAGTGTCAGAAGAAATGATGGATAAGAATTAAAATGAAGGTAAAGGTACGGAAATTTAGGTCTATTGTTAAAGCTTCGTGTGAAAGATTCGTGATAGAAAACAGTTGAAATACGTCAACTACTCATCCTTACGGACATTTCTCCCCAGCTCCTGTAGAAATCTTTTTCTTAAAGGCTCCCTAATCTGCACCCCAGACCGTAAAATTTTTCCTAATTAGTTTACCTTTAGTTGTACAGGTCATCATTTACCAACCAGAGTGAAGATATTGTTTGAAATGAATGTCAATCAAAGTGCAATCATCAACTGCTTTTAGAAGTCTAGGGTTTTGTCCTAACTATGTTTGGGTAGGGAGTTGCTAGCAACTCCCTGGATTGGGGGATGCCATATCCCCTTTAAACTTGTTTGGATCGTTTTAATTTCGATTGGAAACCGTTAGGCGTGCTCTCACTCCCATGTAATATTTGCTGACGTCACTGTTTGTCGCTGGTAAACAAACTTTTAGCAAGAGATTTACTACGGTATATCGGGGCAGGGTCATACTGGTCCCTACGATAGCACGTCCCCTTGCCAGCTTTACATCATTGGTCATCTTAGAACGCCTGTATGGCCAAAATTCGGCATCTCTACAACCAGATTGCAGAATCTTTCGTTCTATAACGCAATTTTGTTACTACACTGCAGCAAGCCATGCCCTCCTCCCCGCATATATCATTAAGCTCACGTCCTATAGCACCATTGCTCAGCCACTCAGCTTTTATGCATATTGTATATGCATCGTCAACAACTTGCATGGATTTTTAGTACAAATGATTTCAACCGGAAACTCCACCCAACCCCTGCAGAAAGGAATACTTTGAACACATTTTTAGAAAATTTAGTTAATTTTTCCCCATTTCATTTTTTGCTCAGTGAGAAAAGTGAGCTCCTACCCTCTAAATGCCCACTTGTTGTTGAGTCTGTTCTTCGCGTTACAAATTTGCATATTTAGCAAATGTTTTTGATGATGTGGATGTCATTAGAACTTTTCCTGTGAATGGTCAATACTTGATCGATTATGATGGGCATTATGGCTATAACGGTTTAATAACACTAGATGTTTAAATAAAAAAGTTCCTTACTACAACTTTATTTTCTTGTCAAAGACAAGGAGATCAATGAGAGTGCAGGTTAAGACATTTAAGATTATTCAAAAACTGAGAGAATCTTCTTCCAGTCGACGGATTTCCCCTTAAAATAACTTCTTTCTTCTTCATCGATCCGTTGTAATGTCTTCCTCGCATATTTTCTCATTTGTTGAAAATACTGTTCGTTGTTTTGAAGTGTCATAAAATTATTGTATGGGTTACATGGATCCAAGAGTAATGGTCGATGTGAGAGAATGCTCGACGGAATTTCTGTTACTGAATAATATTCCGTCCAGTACACACACATACCGTCCAGGTTTATAATCATCGTCAGAAGATATCTGAATCCACTCAAAATATCCTGGCTGCTGCCCTCTTTCTCAGCGGCCCAGGCACCCAGATATTCCATAATACATGATGGACTTCTCAGGTTAGAAACTGGAACGTTCTTACTCCAGTATTTGGCAAGGCGAGAAAGTGAGTGTGAGAAGGAACTTCTTTGCTTTTCGAATCCAACTGAGACACCGGATAGGGAGGTACTGTACTTGTCTCTTTCTGACGCAGGCAGAGACTTGACATATTCCAAAGCTTTCTCATGTTGGACAATTGCTTTACGACACCCTTTTGGAGGCAGGAAATTTTTAGCTAATAGTAAATCTACTTTCGTGCCTTTGTAGGTGAAATATAATCCAAAATCATCCTTCCTTGTATTTACAAACAGTTGACTCTGAATAAGTTCGTCGATTTCGTTTATGAATTCATAAAATGGGGGGTATCCTTTACTTATGTAGACTATCATATCAACGTCCATCATATTCGTAATGGAAGTTTTCTTGCGAAAACTCCCAAACGTTGTTACTCGGCTAAGTATATGACGCCGTCTGAAATGTGTCTGGAGAGCTAATGTGACTTTGTGAACGGTCTGCCTAGCTTCTTTCATTTCCTGTCGTTTTGGTGCCAGACTCTGGGCAAATTTCCTCAGTTGTCCTGCAGGCAACGCCATGTTTTCACCTATGGAAGGAACAAGGCTGATATAAAACTGTCTGGGGCTGTAAGAAGTTTCGCTTGGGGCAAATATCCTGAAGTCAAGACGTCAAGACAATATTAATCCGAATGACCAGTGGTCTAGGAGCCCATTCGAAATTTATGACATTCTTGAGATGAATGGAATCTTTTTAATATATTAGGCTATCTTTTATGAATAGAGACTATGATTTGCAAAGTTTTGTGAAGCACTTGTTCCCCCCCCCCTTTGCCCCATACGGCATCCTCCCTCCCCCTTTGCCACTAGGGCGAACTGCTCATGAACATCCTTTGTTAACACGTAGACATGTTAACGTTTGGAAGAAATGTTCAAAGGGGTACATGCCATGAGATACAAACGTTAACGGCTATAGGTTTCTCCTTTTACGTCGTTTTCAACCTGTTAAAGTTATTTGTTTGAGTTTGTTTCTAATTGCACAAATTCCAAAAACAAAGTTGTATTTATGGTAGGCCTATGAATGCATCAGATGTTTGATCTACAAAATTAGAAGTTCATTAATAAAATAAACCAAAACAATAGCCATCAGTGTGAGGCTACGACGTCACAACCTGCCTGCTTCAAGTTCACTTTTGGTAGAAATGTGATAATTTTGGCTACTGACATCTTGAAAACCAAACATAGAAAATGAATGAAAGTTTCATGGAAACCCGATTTTCTGGAAGATACCTATAACATGTTTCAGAGGAAGATACAAAACTTTTTTATCGTCAGAAATATGAATTTCATTTATTCCATTAGTTAGAAAATTCTGGTACACCTCACGAAAAACTACCAGTATTTGATGGTTCTTTAGCAGTAGCGGAGGTAACAGGTTTATTCGGAAAGAGTAAGAAAGTTCTTTGGGAATCCTTTTTGGTTCCTAAGTAGAAAATGCATCGAGTATATCAGCAAAAGCGCCACTATTGGTCGGTGCATTGCTAGGCTTACGAGGCATTTTTTCTGGGAAGCTGAGAAGCTTTTGCTCGAGAAAAACGGCCATTACCGAAGAAAATTGTCCAATTTACCCAAAGTGTGCTCGAGAAATTGCGTTTCTCTGAACTTGGTGGGGATACAGCATCAGACCCTCGGCTCGTACGTCTATGCCCTTAGTGTACAGTAAATAAATACAGCCTACGGATCGCCAGGAAAGTCCCTTCCTATAACTGTTCAATACGGTACCGTTACAGGTACAGATTTTTAAAAATCTAAGAAATATCCCACCAACCCAGGTCAGCCAATCAGGATCAGCCTGTGACTATGCCGAAGGTCCTCCACTGCTCTTCGATGTCAGCAGAGATCTTCTGATGTCAAGAAGATTGCATGCGGTCGTCGTACTCGCACTGCACCTATGCACTGGGATAGCACACTTTAGCCCCCACATTTTTATTCACCCCGCCCCCTCCCTTCGCCAACCCAGACCATAGTTTTTTTTTTTTGTATGATTTCAAGATTTAAGAATGTTGCATCATGTGAAAATTGAGTGAACAAACAATTCACGAGAAACAAAGATGTGAATTTTTGTCTGTAAAAGTTTTATTTCATGAAAATAAAGTTACTTAGCAACCTTTTGAATTGCCTATCATTCTACAACCCCAAACCATGGTCTCAAAGCTATGAAAGAATTCTGTACCTTAAACGCAACATTTACCTTCAACAGATGACACTGAGGACTTTGACACGTTTATTAGAGTCTGAAAATGTTTTCAAGGTCGAAAAGCGTTTTGAAAAATGTTCAATTCCTAAACTCTTTCAGAGTGTGTAGGCGCTCACACGTAAATATAATAACAATTGTGCATGCAGATCAATGTTAACAATGAAATAAAAAACATTTCGTGGTACTTCAACCGAGGTGTAATCTTTGGCCATGTGAATGTATAGTTTTGTTTGCCGTTTGGTAAGGAGAGATGCTACTTTTGTTTGATCGATCAGCACCAACAGTAAAATACTGATGGTTATGTTAATCAGAAACATCGAGTTAAGCCAACAACACATCAACTTAGAGCATCACACCGACTTTACAGAGGGTATGGTAAATATCGCTGTAGAATACTTTCCGGGAAACCAAAACGACGAGAAAGAAACGTATAGAAGTGTAGTCCAAACAAGCGTTGCACAAATTTTGGAAGATGTAAACTACATTTGCTGTAAACGGTCTTCACCTTAATATGTTAAATGTAAATTACTTACCTTTCTCTTGAATGACAGCTTTTACGAGAAATCATCGGATTCAAATAATAGATATATCTTAAGACTTTATTTACTTGAAGTGGTGAATTAATTGATGGGCCTGTTCATTACACATCAGGGGATTAAATATGACACAAATGGATTTGTTCACCACTACTTGTGGCACCTATGCATACTATTTCCGATTTAGGGATTCCCACTTTGTTTAAAAATGAGATAAAGTGTTGCACTTTGCCCAGCAGTATACCTTCCCTGTATGTCAATGTTATATTATTCCCCTTGTGGCAGGTTTCTTACAAAGTGTAATACACAAACAAAACCAGAGTTCTTTCGTACGCATGAAGTTGCTGGGTGCCAACATTAATGTGTGCTGGACTCAAAAGTTTTCCATGTTACAGGGGTGCTTAACGGTACCACTTGCATCGATTTTGCCCCATTTTCCCCTGAAAATTTCGGGATTGCAGGGGGCCATGCTTCTCTACGGAAGCAAGTAACCTGAACGTCTCTCAGGGGTGACGGGTCAAAGGAAGGGTGGGAACCCGAGGAGAGGACAAGATTAGTAGAAAACTACAATACTATTCAATGATAAGATATACTTGACCAATGCACACGTATACTCAGTGGCGTGTGCAGGATTTGGAAGGTGGGGGGCACAACCTGTGATTCCCCCCGATGGACATAGAGGGGTGTGACAAGTGCACCGAAGGTGCACCACGAGCGCGAAGCGCGAGTTTGCACGCGTGGGGTCCAGGGGTCCGCGCCAGGGCTCCTGGCGGGGTCCAGGGGCAGAGCCCCGGTGGGGGTGCAGGGGGCGAAGCCCCCGGAAGCTCCTGCAACATAAGCTAATAACACCGCCCTAAATTGGTTCTAGAGGCCTTATTGATCAGGTTTCGTTTGTTTCAGATTTTGTTAAATTCGGTGTCAGTGACGGAGAGTTCAGGCGTTGAAAGCTGCAGTGTGCCACAGTAGGTGTCACATACATTGACAGGACTACGTTAAAGAACACGAGGCCAGTCAAGAAGGCTGCTTGAGATGATCGCAAAAGTTAACAGCACTGTTTCCTCCTTAAACCTATATAGTTTACCATTACAGATGGTTAAAGTGACTAGAACGAAGGGCGAAGGGCGAAGGGCGAAGGGCGAAGGGCGAAGGGCGAAGGGCGAAGGGAACTTAATGATAGTAGGCCTACCTGCACCATATGAGACAGATATTGATATTAATAGCATCCTGTCTGATTATTCACTGGAGGACAATTGGAAGAGCTCTATCCTTTGGTAAACGACCAAAAAATGAAAAAAATTCTCTTCTAATATCATTCTGTAGGCTAATTTTTGAGTACCAGGGATGGCGCCAGGATTTGCCCGACAGGTGGCCAGACGGGCGGAGGCAGCGACCTGAAGCCCCGACAGCCCCGATGCCGTCAAGGGGATGGTAGGGAGGGATCTGAAGAAAATCTGTGTACTAAACCATGCCATTGCGGGACATATATTTCATAACCAGAAAGCCAAAAGGCTTAGTGATTCCTTGCCAATGAAATTTAAAAAGCAATCTTCGAAGCACTAATCGCAAGGATATCATATGAGTGAGCACTATTGAAACATATTTTAGCATTTGCCGATGACGTTCTCTCCCTAAACTCATGTCTTGAGGTTACCCTTCTTGAGACAGTGTTTACAAGCTAAATGACACATACACACACACATACATACAGCACACATGGCATCACCATCGCATAGATTCCTCAAACTACGTCAGGGAATGAATTTATGAAAAACTTTGTCTGGTTTGATAGTTTGGTAGTAGGCCTACGCCTATACCCATGCTGAACAGTTTGTATACTGTACACCACAGAATTATGCCAAATTATGTCATGCAACAGGACTTATATTTCACACTATACCAGTATTTTTGTAAGTACCGGCATGTACTGGTACCGATACATTACCACCCATCATAAGGTACCGAAGTATCGCCGAGAGCCGTACCCAACGGTACTGCTAAAATACTTTTTTAAAATTACTAAAATTGAATGAAATACTACTGAAATATAAATACCATATCCATTGGATAACTGCCTTGAGTTTTTATATTAAAATATAAACATGTAATGTTCGTTACTCATTTTTCACCATTCCAATCACAAATTTCACCTCGTAAATGTTAATTTTAATGTTATCCTACGTCGCTATATAATGAGTACCCTTGTGATGTTCGTTTTAACTTGAAGGAGAGTAAAGTTTGCAAAAACCGCTTTGTGTTGTATTTGTAACTCATCTAAGCTTAAAACTATTGTAGAAAATATTATTAACCAATGAAGGATTACAACAATATTTACGAAACATTATATACATGAAAACATACAGCTTCGTCAAAATGAGCTTACAGCATAATGGTTGCGTAAGTATAGGCCTACACACTACTATGCATAGTACACAGTGTGCAGATATTTACTAACGTACTAGAAGTACAGCACGAAGTGACTGCTCGCTGGAAGGTGCGACTGAATGAAACATAATCAGGTGAGTACAATTGCCACAAACCCCATTAACAAAATCATGGCACCCTTAAGGGAAGAGTTGGCGCTCTATTCCCTTCTACCATAGCACCACTGTGGACACAGGTCGGGCCAAGTCCAGGGTAACATATGGCAGATCCACTCCATGAATGTTGCCAATAAGGGTCCAAGGAACCATTAACTGACATCCATGTACCAATATTCCATTTTCAATAGTACATAGTCGGGCCGAAGCCAACAGTCGGGAGAATGGCAGTGACAAATAAAGCTATCTAACAATGCTCACATCTTTTTGTTCTTATTGTGAAACAAGTACGAACTCTTAAATAAGAAGACTTAAAATATTGCTGCCACATCCCGGCCGTAATCGTAACCAGTCTCTCACAGAATGAACTATAAATGGAAATACTTGGAAGCCCACAGTATTGCCATGTAACTACTTGGCTATTCACACCATCCTACCATGTATTGCATACAAAAACATAGGGTGTAGGCTCACATGTGTTTGTAGGCTCCATAGAAATAAAAGTAAGGGAGAACGCTAACACAATGATCCATGCATGTTTAACCGGTGAAGCCACGAAAATTGTGAGGGCGCTTTCGTTGTACGGCAAAAGACCGGTTGATAGATGTCTCTCCGTACGTACAGTGTGCATTCTGCTGCAGAAGTTATAGCTTATTTTATGCGTGTTTCGAAAGATTTGGAGTAATTTTCACAACAGAAATAAGTCATGGTGCCTTAAGTATTTTGTTTTATACTCCTAACTTGAAAACTTGTAGTTTCTTTGCCAATACTTGGGGCAAAGGCAAAGACGTGATATTCGTATTACGCGCAGGTGCTCTGTTGCCGTACGGACTGGCCAAATCAATGGCTTCAGTCCAGGTCGGCTGACGTCATTCTCCCTTACTTTTATTTCTATGGTAGGCTCACAAGTGTTACAGTATTATATAGAGCGGTAGGTAATGCATATTGTACACGCACTGTAGGGCCTATATCACTATATAAATATCTGTTCGATACTGTTCGCAAATCAATGGACTGTACCCGACTATGTAAGTAGTACGTATATGAGTCGATAGATCGAATGTGGCCAACTGTCTATGTGATTTGCTGCAAAGCTGTCATGAAAAATGCGCTGCATGAAGTGTGAACTAGGGTTGCAGCCTACCTGCTAATATTAGCAGAAAATATTTGTTGTGGTTCACTGACTTGGTGTGGACCAGCGCGGCTACAACCCTGGTTGACTCTTTATCACTTTATACGCTTACAGCTGATGAATCAAACATTTCTGCAGGTATTTTCTTCTGTTAAAAATTGGGCTTTTTTCTCTTATGGTACCAGTATAGCGGTATTACCGGTACCATTTGTGGCGGTAGGCCTACTGACAGTACCAAATTTCAGCGGTACCATGAAACCTTACAGGGGACTATGCCACGCCAACTTATTAACACCCCAGTCTCAGAAAGAATAATCCTAAAACTAAAGTGCATTACTGTTTGTTACAGCAGACATAGGCTAGGCCTAGACATACTGTGTATTTGGCTTAGGATGTAGGCTAGGCTAACATTAATGTTTGTTATGCCACAATGACGTCGCCACTGTGCACCAAAGCCAGTATGGCATACAATTTCATTTGCCATAGATCTGCATGAAAACTGTTGAACTTTCCAGTAGGCTATAGGCTTAGGCTATACTCATAGGTAGGTCTTGGCCTAATTGATCTCTACGAATCATTAGCCTACATGTAAGACCCTTCATTCTAGCAATACTTGCACTTAGTAACTTCTTAGGCTAAGTCACAAGCAGTCCTAGCGTTATACAGTAATTACCCTAGGCCTTACATAGGCAGATAGGCTATGTAATAGTGGAAAGGTAGCGCACTTCACGGCCTTTCGGTAACAACTTCGCCTACCTGAATCCCGATTTATTCTCCACTTTACCTGTTTTCGATACACACGAATGTTTCAATCGTGCGATCGAATCCCTTGAATCGTATGACGATTCATTTGAACCCCAAAATGTCTTCAAAAAAGAACATTTCTCCGCGAAAATTTGGTTTCCGCACGATCACATTCGGTCGCGGCGATGTGACGTCACATGCATTAAGGGAATTTCCCCCCTTCGAAATCCGGTCCTCCCGTTGGATAGTTCGGCCTATCGTCATGAGAGCGTTACTACGTCATGACAACTATCCAATGGAGACGTACTGTACCGACGTACTGTACCGTGAGCTCACAGCATGTCATGATTGATGTTCTCGCTACGGATGCCCATGGGGTACGGTTAAGTTTTACAGAGCGTGTGGAAAGTATAGGTAGATCGTTATGACATCATTGATATGAATGGTCCATCAGCGCTACCGTAGAATGAAGGAACTTTAAGAAAATGCCGTCAAAATGCCGATTTTGACCTCAAATGACTTTTAATCTTCATGAAATTTTAGGACAAATATGTACTACATAAAAGCAAGCTAAACAGTAAGTCTCAAGCTGAACCAAGTTCTACATTTAGAGATATTGTGCTTGGACGATTTTGACCCTTTTCACCTCTGGTGACCCCAAATGACCTTTGACCTCTACCAAAAACGATAGGGATCATCTTCCTAATATGGGCCATGCATATGCCAAGTATGAGATTCCTTGAAGTTACACATCTTGAGATAGAGTGTTTACAAGCAATTTCCGAGGTATTTACCATTTTACCTCTGGTGACCCCACATGACCTTTGACCTCCACCAAAAACAATAGAGATCATCTACTCAATATGGGCAACCTACATGCCAAGTATGAAATCCCTCAGACTCACCCGTCTTGAGATATCGTGTTTACAAGCAAAGCGTCACATACACACACACATACACACCCACCCACACATACACATACACACACACACACGACATCACCATCGCATAGATTCCTTGCCTGCCTTCGGCAAGGAATCAAAAATGGGTGTATATACTAGAGGAACGTAGTTTCGGGGCTGATTTAATGTTTTCCCCAGAATCTAAAGTGTGAAATTGCAAATTTTTTGGGTTATCCTTCACTAAAAAGAATCAGTATAATTATTAAAAGCTAGTAAAGGTCAATTGTCCAGGCAGTTGGTCCCTATCGTGCATAACTTACATTGTACTTCTCTCCTCTTGTCACTATAGCCGTATCGCACAACAGACCCAAGAGAACATTGACTGAATAACGTGAAATGAAGTGAAATTCCCAACTTTTACATAAATTCATGAATTCTACTTCTTCAGTTACTTGAAAAGGTGGAAATGGTGTGTATTATATTTAGCTATAAGTAACAGAACTGTGGAAGAGTGGG
The DNA here is from genome assembly GCA_029531755.1 of Holothuria leucospilota. Lineage (NCBI taxonomy): Eukaryota > Metazoa > Echinodermata > Holothuroidea > Aspidochirotida > Holothuriidae > Holothuria > Holothuria leucospilota. Next base: position 16,522,415 of record CM055978.1, read on the forward strand.
CAAAGCGTACCGGAAATCTTGGGTTTCATTGTAGAAATGACCCTTTGAAAGCCAAAATAAGTAAACAGATCATGGGTGGCGACAGAATTTTCAGAGGGCTAGGCCATGCCAGCCACCCCAAGCTTCGACAGCCCCTCTGTTGAAGAGGTGGTGACAAGGGGATATGACTTATTATCCCATGCTATTTCAGGGCATATTTTACATGATATCACTTGATACTTCATGAGCCGAGTTGCGCACTTTATATAGTGTTCTTTCGAATCTGAAACTTGAATTTGCAAAGCGTGCGAAAATTTTTGGTAGGCTTACACAAAAAAGATATGTTATCAAGAACATAAAGAAAACAAAAAAGAAAAACTGTAGGGGTTCTAGACCATATCGGGGATAACATACATATTATCGAAACACTTGGACTACCCAATGAAACAGCCAAACTTTGGTCCGTGAGTCGCTCACAAACTGACCGTACCGCATGACACACATTAGAGAACAGTAACTAGGCTTAGCGACATGCGATGAAATTTTCGACCTCCACATGAACAGTGTACTCTGCCTTCATGTTTCGTGGTAAGGTTGGCAGGACATGTGCTTTCTACCAATGTGGAATGGAACTGCTGAAGATCCTGGAGTAACTATACAGCGCGTAGCGCGCCGAAAAATTTGGGTTCTTATTAAAGAAATTGTCCTCTCTCAGGCGCCGTCGGGGACTGCCTGCATACTCTATCGTATCGATTCAGACTCCCCGATGGGGCTCCCCGCCCCCACCTGGCGCCATCCCTGTTGAGTGCTCAGTGTCTCTCCAATCTTTTTCTCTTCCCCTACCCCTTAAATCCCCCGACTAAGAGATTTTCCCCCGACTGGCTTCAGAGGTGGGGGGCCAGTGCCCCCCGGCCCCCCCTTTGAACACGCTACTGCGTATACTGCATGCAAGTGCGAATTTGGGGGGGGGGCGGTTCAAAGCATTCTCACGTCGCGCTTTTTAGGCGCAACCGTTAATGGCAGATGGTGAATTTAAATACATTTAAATACTTCTTAGCCCACCACCCTTTGTTTATTCCTTCTAAACTCTCGCTCACTCCCAGTGTACACTTACCTTTAAATTCTTATTTTAATGTAAGAACCGCCATGTTGTAATTACACCAGAGTTTCCTTATGCCGGTTTTATGGTACCAGCCATGCTTAAGCCAAAATATCACTAAATGAGAATTTTAAGCATGAGTATCAGTTCAAAGCTTTGCCAGAGATAGCGCCATCTGCACCTTAGTCACCTTACTTAAGAAAAATCTTATGGGAAAGGGGAGTTGTCAACCCTTAGACCACTGACACACCTCCCCCATACACCCAACCCCAAATAAGAACTATTCACTAAATTAAGAGAATTTTCCACCTATGATTAGTTCGAAACTTTAAAAAGATAGCACAATTTTGCATCTAAGACACCTTGAATGAGCAAAGATTTCTCATAGGGGAGGGGAGCTCAAACCCCTTCCCAGGACAGCACCTCTGGGGTGGCAAAGGAAGGATCCGCGCCGGGTGCAAAGTACCGTAGGACTTAGGTACGCAGATGCACACTTTACACCTACTCTTTGGATTTACCTGGGGAATGGGGTTATGATATGTATGAAGCACCCCGTCACTAACCCCACTGAACGTGCGGACTGCTGTGTCAAGCCCCCGATTTAGCGAATCTCTTGCCAAAAATACACTAACTATAAGCATTTACGCCAGCATGTAATGCACTTGAGCAAAGTGCAAACCTAATGGTTTCCAATAGAAATTTTAAATGATCCAAAAGCAAGCAGTTTAAGCAAATGATTTCTACAGGAGGTGGGGTTAAATATCTTTAAAGGGAATACTCATTCGTCCCAAATTTGTTTGAAAAACCAGCAAACTCTTGCAAATCTCTCATTTGCCTTTCAAGTATTACCTCTGAAGATGATTTTGAAAATAAATAATAAAAACAATAAGTACAGCAAGGAGTTATTCTCAATGAATTGACAATTCAGTAACAAAAATATTGTCACATGATTAAAAGAAGCCATTCATGAATTATACTTATTCCTGTTGGAGTGAATCATTTTCCCTTTAAGGATGAATGATTGATGTGTTCTGTTTTTCGTAGCAAATCTTTCACAAACGACCTAAATTTTCGCGCCTTCACTGAAAACTAAATATACCGTATATCTCGCCCTTCATTTCGTACCCCATATGCCTTATAAGGAAAAGAATTACTTATTACGGCAAAAACGTTTTTCTGAAAACTAAATATACCGTATATCTCGCGCTTCATGCTAGCGTCCAAAGTTTGATATAACCTTAAATTCGCCCCTGGACCTCACCAGATGCCCTCATAGTAACCTATTAATATCGAGCTTCATAAATATGAAATGATGTAAAATATCCTTGACAAAAACTGGATCCGATTTGCTGCGTTCTTTATCTGCAAAATCTCGATCGGATCCAGTGGCGTAGCTACATATTTTTTGTGGGGGCAAAAGCAAAACATTTCCTACAGATTATTATCTTGAAGTAATGGTGTACTATCTAAGCGTAGCGCCACCATCATCTGGTGTGTAACGCGCGGAAAAATTAGACTAAAATATCTCCGAGATTGCCTTAAATGACACTTCCACGCCTTGTCAGTAACCATTTTGATGTGTAATTCTGCTTAAAAACATAAGAAGTGTTGTAAATAAAACCCTAAGAATATAATTTTAGCTACTAATTTCCGTTGTAAGAATTTTTAAGTTTCCGACAGAGACTAGAAATTTCCGACAGAGGCCTTCGGAGGCTTTTTTGGGGAGAGGGGGCGAACGCCCCCTGCCCCCCTCAAGCTACGCCACTGATCGGGTCCCCGCCCCGAACCCCGCCACTGGTCTCAACACTCGGGACTCTGGATGTCACCCGTACAAACCCGAGAAATCGCGCTCGTGGTGCACTTTCGGTGCACTTGAGACTACCCATCGTGCTCCTCCCCCTTTCAAAAATTCTGGACCCGGCCTGGCATATAGAATGCGTCACAGCCTAAACGACATGAAGCACAATTCTGCTAATTTGTGAAGGTTGCAAAAAATTTGGCTACATGAAAAAATAGCGGAATTCACAACCTGTTTTCACTTGTACAAAGTCACATCTTCCAGGGTAATTTACTTGTGAATTTTAACAGGAAATGTAATTTTCAATCAAAAATGTCTGGCACAAAACGTCTCATGTTATCGGGAAACCAGTTTATGACATCCTTATCTTGTATGACGGTTCAGTTGAACATGAAACATATTCCTACACAAATCAACCAGAACGGTAGTATATAATGGTCAATTCTGGTCGGTATTGGACCCGAATATTCGGGACTGTTCTTAGACTGAAATGTAAAGAATTTGACTATGTGTCCATTCTGTATGATATTTTCATACAACTTTTACGGGATCCTATTTGCTTGTAAAGAGCAAAACAAATGATTTTTTACCTTTCTGTTCAACGGTTTCTTTCCATATATGTATCAGAATGATGGCTGGTTTCTTTCAGGTTTGACCGGGGCCGTCGCTAGAGGGGGTGTGGGGGGTGACCCCCCATTCAGGAATGCAGTCAGCAAAATTCGGCACCTGGCAAAAGTCGGCGAAACGAAGGGAAGGTCAAGGAAACAGAGGGAAGAAGAGAGGAAAAGAGGAAAGAGAAAGAAGGCAAAGGAAAGAGAAGAAAAAAGGAAAAGAGAACAGAGGGAAAAAGAAGGAAAGACGAAAAAGCGTGTTTGCAAGGGGTGGGGTCTCAGGGAGGAGAAATTGGAATGTATGTAGGCTGTAGACAATTCAAATCATTTGAGATAACCCGTCAAAACGCATGAAACGCAAACATACTCGTTCGGCGGATCTGCACTACAATAGCCTCTCTCATGCCAAAAGTTGTTCTTGGCAGTGTAATATCGTGTTACGGTGAGACGGCAAAATTTTACACCAGTCGGCAAAATAAAGGGAAGATGGGAAAGGATGGCGGAAAAGGAGAGAAACAAGGAAGGCAAAAAAGAACAGAATGGCAATCGAGCATGGTATGGGGGCGGTGTAAGCACCGCATTCCACCATACCAGCGTCAAGAATTGTACGGACACCCTATCTGAGCTCGAGTCAAGTCATTGAATCCTAAGAAAAGGCCCACATGAGTCAACTGAGTCGTGGGAGATAGCAACTCGAGTCATGACTCGCTACAACCTCGCTGCCGCTGGCTTCCCTTGCTTGCTGGTAGAAGCTGAACCGCAGTGACAAATTTGTGTTTCAGAGTGCAATGTTATGCGATGTACCAGCGTTTGGGAATGGGCATAGGGACACAGGGACGCATGCCCCCCAAACGACTTTCGATTTTTTTATTTTTTAAATGAATCTAAAAGGCGTTTAAGCTATAGATTTCTATAGGGAGTAGTATGAGGTGTAATTTCGACTGAATGATGGATATAGCCTATTTTAATCGCTTTCTATCACATATCGTTCTCAAATTATCAAAATTTTCGTAAATCCTTCCCAACCTATCGAAATTTTTGTGCGTTCCTCAAGTTCTGCTTCATCTTTAATACCACCCTAAACGTACTTGTTCAAAGGTTCGTTCCCGAGTTTTGTAACAATTACGATGAAAAATTTCGGCGCGCTTTGCGCGCTGTTGCCTCTGTTTTACCCCTATTGATGATGAACATTATAAGGACAAAAATGCACGGAATTATTCTGGCGAGAGCTATTTCCCAAACTTTAAATCCGATCCCACGAATTGAATCAATAGGCAACTATTTGGCAATCTTGTGTTATGGGCAACATTTGTAGCGTGATGTTCATAATTTGAAGTATATTATTACTCATTGCACACGCTTATTCAAAGTTCATTAAGAGCATTTTCAGAGAATAGCATTATGCAGCATACAGCTTATTAATCCTCTATACCATTTTGTCAAAGCTTTACTCCAATATCGGCTGTCATTCCTCATTAAAAGTTGTACATTTGGATTCTCGTTCAAAATGAGTTAAAACTACGATTTGTGGTGTGCTCTCCTCAGGTGTCGTTTGGGTATCAGCTGAAAGCATCATACAAACGTCTATTTTGTAATTACCCGAGAGCTTCCAGGAGGCCATGTGCCGGTCTCATGGTACCACATTCATAGTGTACTGTGCCACAACCAAAATATTACGAAATAATGGCAATTTCGTCAAAAAAATCAATTCAAGGCTTTGCTAAAGATAGCGGCACAATTTTGCATCTCAACCACCTTACCTAAACGGAAATTTCTCAAGAGGGAGGGGTTTCAAGCCCTCCACTTAGAAACGATACCCAACAAATTTCAACCAATAATCGGTTGAAAGTTTGCCAAAGATAGCATCATTTTTCGTTTAAGCCACCTTAAACGAACAAAATTTTCTAAAAGGGGATGGGGCACTCCTCCCCTAGGACGGTACCTTCACACTAGGTAACAAAGGAAAGGTCTACCTTGGGTGCAAAGTATTGTAGATATCAATATGCATACCTAAACACTGACTTCCTGTGTTTATCTGGTATGGGATTACGACATCTCCCGTTGTGCACTCAGTCATCAAACATTGGTGGTACCACAGGACAGGGGGCTATGTCAAATCGCCGTAAAGTAAGATTCCAATTTTGTCGAAGAGCCTCAGTATATGCGATAAAGTATGTTATGCCCGACTTTTTTGCTCTCAAGGAGGGCAGATTCTTCTAAACCAAACAATCCTAAAAAGTTTTGGCACGCTTCGCTCGTTTCGGTTTTGTTGTTCAATAATAGTCCCGTTGCATATAGCTACGCAGTGCACAGCCCTTCTCCAGAGAGTTTACACAATTTCTGTTAATATCGCGACTTTAACCCCCAACAGCGTAGTTGTTCTTTTATTTATCGCGGCTACTGCCGGTTCTACCAGTTTTAGGCAGGAGGTCCCAGTGCAAAGTATGCTATCACCGACCAGCCGTGCACCCTAACAGCCGATGATGCCAAATTTTTGCTATTCTTTAGCTGTTTGGAGAAGATTCATAAGTAAAGTGACAATAATATGATTTCATGCAGTTGCTTTCAAAGTGGTCTGCAAATAGTGGTGACGCTAAGGGGGAATTTCCCCTCTATATTTTCCCTCCCCAGCTTTCCCCAACTAAATCTGGCACTTAAAAATGTAGACTAATCCTTGGTACAAGCAAAGCCTCGTATACAATGTAATAGACTTTGTAATTCTAAAGTGTCTTAAAAGTGCTATATTTTTTGCCGCGCTTCCCTCGCATCCGTCACTTTTTCTTGGCATAATTAGGCCTACTTCCTGCGTGACAGCTTGAGTGTTCCAAAGCCCCATATTATCCCTACATTTATCCGTTCTCCCCCATCACAATTCCCTGCATCAAAAATTCGAACAGCTGTTAGTTCGAGTAAAGAAATTTTTGAATTGTTCTAATCGTGATTTAGTGGTCTATTTATTGCCCATTAAATGCCTTGAAGATAGGTAAGCGCTCCATTGTTATGGCCATAATTTTGAAAATGGTCTAAAATTTCCGGGGCCTTTCTTCACCCCTTTGCCGATATCTTAACGTTACCTCTGGGCCTTACCTGGTGCCCTGAGGCAAGGTCCCTAGAACCCACATACACTTGCCTCGCGCTACGGGTGTCATTTTTTCTGTCAGCATTTTCTTCCCCTTAGTTGACAAAACATGGCACACCCCCCCCCCCTCATTAAGAATGCCCTGACGACGCCGCTGGGTTTGAAAAGGCTACTTTACGCTCAAGTTATATTTGCTTCCTGGGTACGAATCAAAGAAGTACAATGCAAAGTAAACAAGGACCCCTAGTTATAACTTTACGCATACCATCTGTGCACTCTAATTATAGCTATTTTCAATGTTCGGGGTTCCCATCTTGTGCAAATATTAGATCTTGTTCGGTCTGTTTGTATTCGAAAAGCAATATGTGACTGACTGAGCACAAACAGCCTAGAGGTTAAAAACCATTTTAGGTCTTTTGACCTTTGACATTTGGCTTTTCACGTCATATATTAAGAAATAAACAAGAGTTCATGGTCAGATACCAACCTACCAAGATTGAAAATTGCTGATCAGAAATTACGGTTCAGAAGGAGTTTGCGACACACTCATATATACTCACACACACACAACTTCACATTTCTGTTGTTGGGTGAAGTACAATATCTCATCTCCCTATGCAGTACATATAGGTAGATGACGTTAAAATTAATTGAACATGTAATGACAATCTTCTAGCGTGTTCGAACTATAGGCCTAACTCTGAAGTATGTGACTGGGATGGTCCCCGTTTTCATTGCGATCCGGCATTCTCAGCTGAATGATGACGATTAGGCCTATTGAACACAAAAAGAAAGATCAACCAGGCCTAAATATTAAATTTCAATTGTATGTAGAAACTATACCTACCGTAAAATTCTACAAGATTCCTTTAAGAAACGACGAATACTTATCACACGTCTGTAATCTAAAAGTAAGCAAGTAAGCAAGTAAGCACGTAACGTCAGAGAGAACTCTTTGGCGTAATTGATCTGTCTTAATACAAACCACGGACGTAGTTAAAGTAGTATGCACTCTTCGGCGATTACTCAAGAGGGGGTTTCCATATTGCCTAAACCATCCATAGCTGCCCGGTGAAGTGTAGCCTGCGGAGCAGACTCTGTAGCAGGCTTTCAAAAGGTGGCGCTCTCTCAGAAATCATGATACACCACCTGTATTTATTCTATACAGAGTCTGCAAACCTTCGTCCAGTTTTCATTTACGCGAATCCCCAAAATGCGGGATAGATTATTATTCATAAGAAGGTCACATGGTGTTCACGGCTACTGACTATTCATATAATGAACGGCCTGCGACGATGCACATATACGAATACTTCTGAAGATACGGTGACATCTTAAAAAGGTACGTTATTATCATGTATGGGCTAAATATCGAGCTAATCCTTGCAGTGGAAAGTCAAGCCTAACGTTAGGCGTCAACAGTGGCCTGTATATAGGACCTCGCATGGACAAGACGACAACGTTCCTTGCTAGCTGTACATGTGTACATGTACACGGTAGCAGCTAAGCCAGTGACTATACAGTAATAGCCGTACTGCACTGCATAACGTGTATACATTACAAGTGTCTGCTGTAGCGAAGCAACCGGTCGCTCGTGCTGACTCCACCCCTTACCAACACTGATGACGTGTGCATTAATTACCATGAAGTTATTTTTGTCTCGGAAATTAGATTGGCTAGAAAGTTGGCAGGCTATTGCATTGTATTAAACTTCGTCTGTTTACTGTACATTAACATAAGGGGTAAGCAACTATTAAGAATTGTACTTGTAGATGATAAAACCCAACAATAGCCTGCTTACAGCAGGCTAGGTGAAGTGCGTTTATACAAAACACTTTTATCACAGTGGAAGGTCGTTATATAGCTATTGTTGGTTATCGTGATTCTAGATTTTCTAGGTTGAGGAGCTGTCGTAGAGCGTCAATCGAGAGCCCTAGTTAGATATTCCCTATCCTTTATATACCTAATAACTATTGAACAGCTCCACCACCTAATATCATCATTGACTACAAAGAACAGCTCAGTGGTGCATTATGGTTATGTGCATAATTCAAATCGACGGATCTGCTAATGTAGTTTTAGTGAAAATTCATTTTTAGGAGGGAGGGGGCAGGTGAAATAAAAGGAACTTGGACTCGTGGGCAGGTGGAACACTAAAGGCACCGCCGGAGCGTTGCACTTACAGTCCCAAGACTGCGAATTAGTATCAGAGCCCCTGTTGGAGGTATCCTATGCATATGGATGCAGCAATGTGGGAACCGTACTAAACGTTAATACGGTTTAAACAGGGAGTTGCTATTTGACACTTCCTGGTTTAAATAGCACCTGATGCACTCACAACAATTAATGAGAGCTACAGTCCCTGCTTGCAACAGACCCTGAGTAAAGACTAGCTGGTATGAGAGTTGGCTACAAGGAAGAGTTATCGCAGGTATTCATGGCTTTTTAGTAGTGGTGCCTGTCACGCAGGCTCTCACAACTGATGTCGCCGACACAAAAATCGGAATTTTGGTTTTCGGTCGTATCTCCTCCTAGACGGCTGGTTGTATCGAAATACGACGTAGTCCAAGTTGTAGGGATGGTAGTTTTCTAATTTGTAAGGTAATTTTGGTGACCTTGTGGATCTTTTTAAGGGGGTAAAATTGGCACTTTTCTTCATGTAAATGCATGGGCGGTGTCTATTTTTAGACGATTTTCTGTACACACGAGTGAGCCTATTTGAGCATGGTCATTTCATGAGTGATCAGGTAACTTTTTTAACAGCGCCATCGAATTTAGTTGACATGGTTGTAGATAAAGTGTTATGATTGTTTCTGCACTTTGAGTTTTGTACAAAGGGAGTTATCGTAGTTAAAATATTAGCTACATGATAGAGCTAAAAATTTTGGTTGTGGTTATTCTTAGAGGTTTTTGTTACTGTTAGTTTTTAAATTATTTGGAAGTTGTTTTAATTTGGTTGGTGAAAATTTTATACCTAAAAGTAGACGTATCAAGAGTTAGAAATGGAGAAGGTGGTGTCGTCGGCAAAGAGAAACAAAGTCTGGACAGTTGAATGGTAAAAATTGTGAAGGCGAAAACATGACGATGAAAGGCTAAGAGAAAATGTTGCAGATGAACACGACAGAAATGAAAACGATAGGAGTGGAAGTGGTGGGTATGACGATAATGCAGATGTTGTTCTGAAATTTCAACCGGTAAATTTCATTTTTTTTTGTTACTGATAATTGTTGGAGAGTAAAGTACGGTATTAAGGAAACTAGTGTCGATGAATTTGGATATGGTTTTTATGGAAAATTGCAAATTGAATTTGCCGAGTGTGGATATTGCAAAGTGCGTTTCCGTTGAGAGCAGGTCGCTTCGTGTAAAAAAAGAGATGGTAACTGTTTTTTAGGTGTTTGGCAGTATTGATTACAGGCGTAGAAGATAATTATTTGTATTTAAGACAGGCTGTTGTAAGATCAATATGTGTAAACGATTTGCCTGCGTTATTTGTGAGTGTGGAAGAATATATTGCATCTACCGAAATGGATAAGGATGGTGTATGGTCTACGGAAGTTGAGATATTGACAACCAGGCACGTAACTAGAGGGGGCACAAGGGGCACATGCTCCCACCATTTGTCAATTAAAGGTCTTGCACTGAAGGAGGAAAACTTTATTACGAGACCAGCATTTTTCGAATACAAATATAAAAAGAAAAACATGAAAAATCTCGCACCATTTTGCATCTAGAGTCCTTGAAATAGGCAAAACATTTCAAAGGTTAGGTGGGTACCCCTCCCCCTGGACCCCTCTCGCAGACCTGCAAAACTGCAACATCGATGTGCCCCCCATTGGTTATTCTGGCTAAGGGCCTGTTTACAGCTGCAAGACTTTTTGAAACTGACATATACCCTTTTACAGGATGTGGTGATAAATGAAGTGGTTGCGTTATCCACCGAGTGGTTCTTTGAGTAGTATTGTTAGCCCTGAAAATCGTTCCATTTATTTAGTTCATACAAGCGGAGTACACTATGACATAGTACTTGAAATAGAAGATAGGTCTAATCAGTGTTATCAAGACTGCAATGTTACAAAGAAACAGAGGGAGAGTGTACAAAGTGTAGACAAGGCATGTGAATCTGGAAGAAAAGTAACAGATTTACAAATTGGTGAAAATAGTGTGTTGAAGAAAGGTAAGATGGCATTTAATAAAGGGAGTAATCTTATTTCAGTCGAAGGGTCAATGCAGGTGAATGACGATAGTGAGAAGCTGTTAGAGAGTAGACGGAAATATATTGAAAAAGGTTATGTGATGGAAACCAGTGTGGATATTATAAGTGATAAGTGGCTCTGGAAAATGACAAATTCGGAAATTTGCCATCTGTGACACCAGATCAAGTTTGTAACCTACATTGCAGAATGCAGAACGTTCCCTGATGCAGTAATGCTCACACTTAAAAAAAAACGGAAAATATAAATATAGGTGCTTGTCCTCCCCCCCCCCCCCGGCCCCCCCGGAAAAAAAATCTAACTACGCCACTGCATGCAGTTACGGGAGCTTCCTAGAGGTGGTCAACTGAGTACCGTATTACAGGAAATGTTGTAAATGCCCCTTCTGATGTTACGACAACAATTAAAACTTTACTTATAAGAATTGAAGGAAGTCAAGTAATTCTTGTTAAATTTAAGAGGAAACTTAGTTATAAGACGGCTATATTTACTGGAAATGTTAGGCCTAGAAGTGTTGTTATTGCAGCTCGTTGTTGATCGAAACAGGGAGCTGGAACGAAAATAATCAGTTGCATAACGACGAAGGTGTTACATTAGGTCGGAAATGGAGTGAAGAATTACAAAAGATAGATAGTGATTCGAAGGAATTTGTTAAAGACAAGCAGTCATCACCCCAAAGTACAATTTTGATGTGGGGGTATCAAAATTCTCAGTTGGTTCCTACTCTTTGATTGACATCAAAATTTGAAAATTCAAATGATGCAGAGCAACTCACATTCCACACAATGCAGAGAGTGTTTGGATTACATATTATAACCTTGTAAGGTCACCAGGACATGGCCTGAAGCAATAAAATAGGTTTGTGTCTGCATAAGGAGGGGATTTATACAGTTATGGGAGGAGCTACAAGTTGCTTAGTTGGGAGAATTGGAACTGTCTGGGATGACGAGAATTGCTCTTTAAACCTATGGAGGTTGTTGACGGAAAAACTGAAACTTATAACTTATATTATGTTGAAGCGATGGAGATATTGCTAGTATAGAAGAAAAGTGTGGATACGAGAAAGATGTAGATGACGAGTGGACAGAAACAGATAATTGTAATGACTTTTGAAGTAAAATTTTTTGTTAAAAAATTTACGTATTTTTAGGAACTAAAAAATAAAAAAAAAATCGGCATCAATGAGGGGGAGCCATGGCCCAATGGTCTCCCCCTGTGTACGACACTGACATCAGTTGTGTATAGGGAAATTAAATCACGAAACGCTGTTGTCTGTCCAAAATATGTGGAGCTGGGTATCAATATGTTGCAAAGTATAGCACCACGCTCTGGATAAGAGTAACGTGATACCAAAAGCAGCACACGCTGACAAAAAGTGACACTCCGACAATCACCCAATATACATCGAATTTTTAGTTGCCGCTCTCTAATTTTTTTGTCGGGTGAAAAGGGCATTGGAATTACGTTATTAGAATTCTGTGACGTCACACGTTTTTATAACTACGCTGTGACTTCTGAGCGTCTTTTAGTATTTGAAGCCTAAAGTCTCTAAGCCTAATTGCCCCCTCCCCCATTTTCAAAAGATATTGTGAATTCCTGGAAAACGAGACTACCCTTTTGCGACCTGGGAATAAAATGTAAGCTGGCCGCTCGCATCTAGCTTAGTAAACCTTTTGTTGGAAAAGTGGGCGACTGCTGGTTCTCTGGAGTACGGTATCAGTGATTTACATAGGGTATCGTCGGTATGTTATGTTACAAATGAAACGATGGAAATTGCTAAAAAGAACTGTTATGAACATTTCGCTGCGTTAATCAGACGGACATTCACCGGAATGGAATGTATCTAACTTGTAACTTTCACGGGTTTTAAGGAAAGAGGCAAAACTTGCCAGTCTCTCTGATCTGAAGCTAAATAATCTCTTTCCCTTTCACTCATCTTCGTTTCTCTTTCCTTAATTTGCCCCCTTTTTCAGCCCGGTGGTTTGAGCTGATCTTCCCGACCGAAATCGTCAGGGCACTTTGCCCCCAGCCCCCAGGCAGATACCCTACTGAATAGGTCTACGTAACGTAATATTTCATCCTATTGTGCTAAAATATCGGCACGTAATTCACGTAACAGTAATTCCCATACAGGTTTACAATACAGTACTAGAGTCACGTAATGCTGTACCAAAAACGGCCTAGTTTTGCTAGTTCTGTATATCTAAAATACCAAACTATATTTTTGATATCAACTATTCGTTGGTATTCTAGTTAACTATAACTACTATACTACGGTAGCAGTCGGTATTACCAGGGAGTTGTTAGGTCTGGTATTACTTAGCTGACTCCTACTCACAAACTCCTGTTTCTGCTTGTGACATTCCACAAATGTACGAACACAGTACTGTTCCTAGTCGAAATCCAGGCTCAGTGCAGTCCGTTCAGGGAGTTGTTACGGTCGGTAGCAACTCCCTGGTCAGTTGCAAGCTGCACCTCGCTTGCTACTTAAAGTGGACCTAAAGTCTAAAATTACAAGAATATATACTTTAGGGGTTGAAAAATGAATTCCCTCCATCCAACTCCCATGTTCATAGCTTACTCAGTTGCTGAGATATAAAATGTTGAAATTTATTCACTTAACTTGAAACAGTCGGTTGCGCAATAATTTGTGATGTTCTTCTTGTACAACTCACACTACCTGCTTTTGTTTCCTTTTGAAATTAAGATGTTTATATAACCTTGAAACATTTACTGTTCCCTTGCATAGCATGTTGTACGAAAAGGGCTAATATAGCCAAGTCACCCTATAACAGTAAGGCAGTGATCACATTTTGGGACAAAGGGCCAGTGGTTTTCCAAAAACAATGAAAAACAAAGATGGTAATTTGAGTAGTACAAGAATGACATCACAAATTATTGCGCAATCTACCATTTTAAATTGAGTGAATAAGCTTCAACATTTTACATCTCAGCTCAGGAATGTCCTGTGAAGATGGGAGTTTGACCATCTGGATGCATTTTTCAAGCTTTGTAACATATATTTTTTAAATTTTAGACTTTAGGTACACTTTAAGCTGCTCGACACTTTCGTACGTGTCCAGTGCCTAGGATGTCAGAATTTTCCAGAAATTTAAAACATCAGCTAACTGTAACAACTTTTACTCAGCTATTTTTGTAGAATCTTGCCCTATCGCAGTGTCAGCGTTTTTTAGGTCAAGAAAAATATCGTAGTCGAAATTAGTCGTAAAATCCTGCCTAAAGAAAGAGTGGTGCCCCCAGAATTAGGGGAGCACCACAATTGACGTCTTAACGCCACTTCAGTTAAACCCATAATCTGCATAAATTGTACCATTTTTATTATGTTTCTACGATATGCAGCAGTGGAGGATCCTTCCTTTTTCACTACATGAAAGTGTTTTCCTGGGGTCTAAGGGGACGGGGTTCCCCCTCACCTTTGTCACTTTTTGTTAATTTAAAGTTGCTTATATGCAAAATGGTGCTATCTTGGGTTATTGTTTGAACTAATCATATAATTGGAAAATGTCCATAATTTAATGAATTCTAAGCCAAGGAATTGTAAGTGAAAGAGGAGAGTATATGTTGTCTAGAAGAAGGGTATATTGCCAACAAATTTCCTGAAGCCCCCTTTTGGCTACTTTAACGTTTTCTATTCGGGGAAAGTTTTACGCAAAAATACCTGCGTTAACTAGACAAAACAATTTTGGACTGTAACAAGTTTTTCCTTTGCTTCATTGTACATTAAAAACGATATCCAAGGCTGGCGGACATCAGCATATAGGGCCTTCTGGAAGTTCAGAGGTAATTACATAAAAGGACGCATTGACATGATGCTTATCACCCGACATCTAATTGATACTGAAGAGTATCACGCCGAGCACTTTACAACGATGATATTTTTACTAATTTTGAACGAAAATCCAGACGAATAGCTTTCAGCAATTGCATATGAGAGAGAGGGAGACTATAGGTGGAGGGAGGTGATATTATGTCATTTCATTTATTCCGTCTACACAAATACAATACAATTCAAATTAGACAGGATACTAGAACAAACAACGAGCTAGTAACCTACAACGCAAATATCTTACAAAACAGACAGAAAATTTAGAAAAATAGAAGAGAAGAGAAGGAAGAAAGAAACAGATAATAGAGTGCCCTAGACCGACAAGTGAACAAAAGAAAGGAACTATAGTATTTTCCCATTAAGTAATTTTTAACCCGATTTTTGAAGCATGGATACAAAGTACGTTTAGTATACCACTATGAAGTTCGTTCCATAATTTGCAGCAATAATTGTTGAAAAGAAATTTACCATACATAAAGCAAGACCGAGTGACGGAAAAAGGTCGTTATTCCTGGTACACATGAATGTAGTCAAGTAACGCTTTTGGTGAACAATGTTACGAATACATAAGGCAGAAAATTGTTAACGTACCTGTAAATAAAATATACATCTTAAATATGTGAATATCACTTATTTTAAGTATTACAAGTCTTTGATGTAATAAATTAGTTGAAAGGCGCCTATGTTTCAACGTTATGATTTTTAAAACTCTATTTTGCAAAACTTGAATCGGTCTGAGGGCGGAAGTACTGGTCATACCGTAAATTTCGATACCATAGGCGATCTTTGCATACACAAGAGAATAGTAAATCCGAAGCAATACAGGGTGAGGAATAGCAGATCTAAGACGGTTCAAAATGTCTGCGTACTTATCAAGATCATTACATAAATCATCAACGTGAGGCTTAAATGATAGCTTGTCATCGACGAGAAGACCCAAGTATTTAGCACAATCAGTTTTGTAAACCAAATTACCACTAAACGAGAAAGTAGTTGGACAAGAGTGGTCATTCCTCACTCTTGCATGAAAAGCAGAGTAATTCGTTTTACCTATATGCAGCGTTGGTTTGTTCGCATCAAACTATGTTTTAAGATTGCCAAGGGCATTTACGGCTTTTGGGATAAGATTGTTGCGATCTTTGTCATGGCCGGACAAACACGTTGGTATCATCAGCAAAGAGTCTCAGTTCTTCATTGGGAACAACATTCTTAATGTCCTTAACATAAATTAAAAATAGTAACGGGCCCAAAACAGAGCCCTGGGGAACTCCAGTACCAACATGAGACCTAGCCTGCGTAACGCCTCTGTGGCTGCCGTCCCTCCGATGGTTTTCTTCCGCAGAGATGAGCTGAACGAAAAAACTTCGTCCGCTCCGCGGGGTACATGAGACCGAAAATAGTCAGACAACATATCATTAACAAGAACACTTTGCTTCCTATGAGACAGATAACTGCACATAACACCGAAGGCTTTACCACGATACCGTAAGTATAGAGTTGGCGGAGCAGAATTCTATGATCAACGGTATTGAATGCTTCTTTTTGAGGTCCAGATAGAGGCTAAGAACGTTTTCATTTCTGTCTAGAAACGAACGAATAGAATTAAGAAGGGCATGGCTGGTGTCATGTCCCTTCCTAAAGCCAAACCTATAGTCAAACAAGATTTTATTATCATCCCAGAACCTATAGACGTTTTCCAATTACTCGTTGCGGAATTTTATTTATGCAAGGAAGCAAACTGATAGGACGATAATTTTCAGGGAGATTTTTGTCGCATTTTTTTGTAGACGGGAATGACAGTAGCAACTTTAAGTGACTCGGGGTAGGTACCTGTAAAAAACACAAGATTGAAGATGTGGTGTAAAACAGGCAGACAGGGGCAACAACGTAGGAGACACACTTCAAGACTTTGGGAGGGATTCCGTTGATACCGGGGACTTTGGAGTCCAATGAAGGAATGAATTTATTTCAAGATTTCGTCAACATTGACAGGAATGGCAAACAGAGAATTAGGAACCCCAGGGTGAATAAATTGCTGAGAGTCGGTATTGCTCTCAATACTTTCACTAAGTTTGCTGCCGACGGTAGAAAAATAATCATTGAAGGCGTTTGCAATGCCTGCATTATTGCTGAATTGCTTATTTTCATAAACAATAAACAAGATCATTGATTACAGGGGAATCTTTCCTTTTCTGTTCAAAAGTTCATTCAACATGGACCAAGTTTTCTGGGGTGAAGATTGACAAGCATTAAGTCTAGTTTTGTAAAACAAAGACTTTGCATATCTAATGATCTAATGATGAACACTTCTATACTCTGTCAATTTAGCATGCCTTTCAGGAGAAGGGTGGTGCATGTACCAACGATAAAGAACGTTTTTATGACTTATGGACTTTCTGATGCCAGCAGTGACCCAAGGTTTATTCTTTACCTTCTTCCTTGAAAGCTTGACTTTAGGAAAATAAAGTTCATGTAATTAAGGTACTCAGCCTGGAGATGAATACACTGTAAGCCTCACTAACATCAGGTAAAGAATAAATATCAGAGAAGTCAGCGCACTCTACAGATTGTACAAAGGAAGAGAAGTTCCTAGAGCTAAATATTCTAACTAAAGGTCTATTTGTGTTTAGTTTAGACCTTGACGTTGAAAAACGTTTAACGGCAAATACCTTCTTTTAAAGGGGGAATGCAGTCACCCCAATAAAGAATTGTATAGTAGACTATCCTATTTCCTGAATGGCTCTTGAGAATCATGTGACAGCATTTTTCTCACTCAATTGTAAAAATTACAAGGAGCAACAGCTTGGTTTACCTTGAATATGCAATATTTATGTCCTAAAATATTATGAAAGATACTTGGAAGAGAAATAAGAAATTTGTTACATTTAGCTATTGTGTCAAAATAAGTTTGGGGTAACTGCTTTTGACCTTTTAACCTTGCACATCAAGCTACAAATTAGATTGAAAAATCCCATATTATTGCGAGGCCGTTACAGACGTTGGAGATGCACCTCTGATTTTTGGTTTCGGTGAAAAGAGAAACCTATACATTCATGATGGCGTGTGTGTATGTATGTGTGTATGTGCGTGTGTTTTTGACATTTTTTGTATCTACTTCTTAAAGACAAGGTGTGAACAACCTGACAACAGCCTTTGTTTAATTACATGTGACTTCATCAATTTATCTGGCAGACCGTGTATGTGATACATACTATATTCCTTTATGTATAGCCTACTACCCCAATGAATTGCTAATGTAAAAATAAAACGAAGTCATAGATTAGAACTTTGTAATTCGGGGCCGTAGCCTAGGCGAAATTTCTAGGGGGAGAGTTCATGGCACTATCTAAGCGGAACATCAAGTGACGCGCCAATTCAAATAGCTGAATAGTTGACATCCGGGGAGACCATCCATTTTTCATCTGTGATTGAGTGTCATTCTGGAGGAAGGTGTTGAGGAGGAGGGGTACATGTAAGTCTGTCATTATCTGATTATTTAGTAATATTCTTCGTATTCTTTGGCTAGGCGTAAGTCAAGAGGTTTTGTGAGACGGGGATGACACTGTATACTCTGAGAAATTTTGTCGTTATGTGGCTTGGAAGCAAAATGCTGCTATCTTTGTTGAAGCTCAGTAAAGCGTTGATTTGATTATATGTATAGGAATATTTATTATCATTAGTGATTTTTTTCTCTTTTCATAGGATGTAATTGGAGGTGGTATTGCCTCAGGGAAGGGATGACAGCAGAAATTTTCCAAAATACCATCGAACAAGTGTTACACGATATTCCTGGAGTTATCAATTTCAGCGACGATATACTCGTTTTTGGAGCAACACACAGCGACCATGATAAATCTCTTGAGGCAGTATTCTAACGTCTGAGCGAAAACAACCTGACTATCAACAAGCATAAGTGTTAATGCTAACGTCCTAAAACTCCTTCCACCGACAAATATAATACAGAGTATGTAACATTTCTTCAAA
This sequence comes from Holothuria leucospilota, assembly GCA_029531755.1. Taxonomy (NCBI): domain Eukaryota; kingdom Metazoa; phylum Echinodermata; class Holothuroidea; order Aspidochirotida; family Holothuriidae; genus Holothuria; species Holothuria leucospilota. The sequence continues at coordinate 16,541,023 of CM055978.1, forward strand.
TGTGCCCAATTGGTGTTGCAATATCGAGGTGAACTGTAACTTGTTACGTAGCATTTAAAACAGCAAATGAAACCAAAAGAGGTTATCATAATAAGACTCAAATAAAGAGGCAATTTCCTTCTTTGTTACTACTGTCCATCTAATATCAATATTTAGACCTGCAGTCACAAGAAGGTTAATATACCGTTTGGATTACTTTTCTACTAGATTAGATTTCAATGCTATAGATCACCTGATTCACACTGTGCTTATGTTTTGCAAAGGACAAAAACAATGTGTGGAATTGCTGATACATCTCTTCATTTAAATTTTCGAACAAAGTGGCCCCACCCTTGTATAGTATGAATCAGTGAAGAATGAACAAAAAGAAGCACCCGCAACGAATTCAAAGGACCTGCAATATCTTGGTACTGGTGGAAGCTTGACTCAGACCCGTAGCCAAAGGGAAGAGCGGGAAACGTGTCCCTTCCCCGGGCAGATCATCCGTGCCCGTATTTGGAAACCAATCACCAAGGGTTGTAATGAAAAGTCCTCTTCAAAGCCCTGACCACTTTTAGAAGGGCTCGTGCTCCCATGTTAGAATTTCTGGGTAAGGGCCTGGTTTGTTTTGACGTTTTACTACAAAAACAAGTAATTCCAAACACTGATGAAATGAAATCTTTTTGGCAGACAGCCTGAAAATAAAAACAAAACAAAACAAAAAAAAAAAAAAAACACAAGATATTCATATAGTGAAAACAAAGATTAAAGACTGGTTGCAAGAGTGGCGCCAGGATCTGCCCGAGGGGGGAGGAGGCTCCTCGACGGGGGAGGGGGGGGGCAGCGACCTAAATCCCCGACAAGGATGATGGGTTGTAGGAACGATGTCGACAAGGTGACGAGTACCCTACGGAGTGGACTATGTTTGCTCAGCCCCTCTTTAAGGCTTCTATGACTGAAGAAGGAAAGTACTGCACAGCCTGTTACGTAGGCAAGGTGGGGGGGGGGGGCTGAAATAAACTTTTGTACCATGTTATTCATTGCAGTGCATGTTTTGCATAATATCCGTATATATTTGAATGCTGAGTTGATGCTGGTGTAATGTTTTTTTTTTTCAGGAAACCTGAATTGTGAAACTGAATACGGTAGCCCGCGAAAAATGTTGGTTACATACATAAGAATCTACACTCATTCAGAACACAAATCATACTGTCTGAGCGGTTGAAGCCTATCGAAAAATACATATTACACTATTTGGTGCCCACCTCGTGTACCCGATGAAACTGACTATCCTCCGAGAGTCCTTTACCGTATCCTCCAACAAGATATTAGAACTCGCAGTCGATATCAGAAGTTTTCAACCTTTACATAAAAGTGCGTAGTTTACCTTTAGCCTACTTGGGAAGTGCTCTAACTATTTGGTATGGAAATATGCAAAAGAAGCTGACAAATTATGAGCAAAAAAGGCAAACCGTATAGGGGCAACTGGTCGCCGTCGTTGGTTACATACTTTATCGTAACGACTAAGGCTCCCAGACGAAATTGGAGGGGGGCTTCCCTGACAGAGGGGCCTGGACCCTTGCCACCCACATGGCGCCACCTCTGGCTGATTGACTATTAACAACTAAGGATTCTCTCCCAGTCGACGTATTTTCCTCTGTAGTAACTTCTCTCTTCTCCGTCGATTCGCTCCAAAGTCTTCCTCGCATAACTTCTCATTTGTCGGAAATATTGTTCGTTATTCCACAGCTTCATGAAATTGTTGTATGGATTACACGGATCCAAGAGTAGAGGGCGCTTTGACCGAATGCAGTTGGGGATGTCGTATTCGTTGTAGAATTCCGTCCAATACACATTCATGCTATCAAGAGATATTATCATCTCAAGGAGGTGTCGAAATCCCTTGACCATGTCTTGCTGTCGGTTCCATTGTTTTGCTGCCCAAGCTCCGAGATATTCCATAACACTTGATAAACTCCTCACGTTAGAGATTCCTGTCTTCCTGCTCCAGTATTTGGCTAGGCGAGACAGTGAATGGGAGAAAGAATCCTTGGACTGTTCAAAAAGAACAGAAGCGCCGGATAGGGAGGTACTGTACACCTCTCGTTGACTCGAAGGAAGGGATTTCACATGTTTCAAAGCGTTAGCATGCTGAATTTCCTCGGAACGATACCCACTGGGAGGAAGAAAGTTTCTAGCTGCCAGCAGATCTACCTTCACATTTTTGTACTCAAAGTGAACACCAAATTGATCTTTGCGAGGAGTGATGCCAAAGTTGTCTCGCACAATGGAGGATAGTTGGCTTACTACTTCAGAGAAGGGTGGATACTGACCATTGATGTAGACGATCATGTCAACATCCATCATTCCTTTGAGGGACGTCTTCTTTGGGAGGCTACCGAAAGGCGTGATACGGTCAACGGTGCTCGTTCTTCTAAAGTGCGTCTGTATAGCCCTAGAAATATCGTCGATCGCCTGTTTAGCCCGGGAAATTTCATAGTGATCCGGAGCAAGACTCTCGGCAAAAGACCTTAGTGATCCACTAAAAGCCATCTTGCCTGAATTGAAAAAAAAAAAAACAAAAGAATACGTAGAAACGAAAGTTCCTTCAAATTCATTTTTTACAGTGACAACTTCTGTGATTTCTTTCGCAAATATAACCATGTTTCGTTACTAAAAAAAAATTACCATTTCAACATTCCCTGATTCCCAAGGCGGTATCTTGTTTGTTATGGAACGCCAAAAGAGCAATGGGTTTCGTTGCATCATGTTCTTTTCTTGGTTCGTTCAAGTTTGTCTCATTTTTGTCCTCATTTAATTTTGTCTCCATGTTTGTCTAATTTTCGTTTTCTTCATTTCAGTTTGTTTTATTTAAAATTTTACCAAGTTAATTTGTCTCATTTCAGTTTACTTCATTTATTTTTGTTTCATTTCAGTTTGCTTTGTTTCATTTTGTCTTGTTATAACTGTTGGTGCCGTTCGACAATTAAAAAAGGACTGCGGTGCGAGAACGTTATAAAGCATAGTTACTGGACACTCACTCACGGTAGGGGTGGCAGTTTTTGGAACTATGGATGGTCTCTAATTTCCGTTTAAAAGTTTGTCTCATTTATTGTTCTCTTCCATAAAATACAGTTTAATAGATACTACTGCGTTAATTACGATAAACTGCATGGTTCTTCTGTTGAGTGGAGTAGAAAAGGCCGCAACACATATTGCTAAGTTGATCGAGTTAGTGGAAGCTGCAGCCACCCCGACACCCCGAGTTTCCGAAAACGGTATTTCTCGAGCAGGATATTTACTAAAAAATTTGGCAAATTTCTCGGGCAACAAAGGTTTTTCGCAGCCAAAATTGACCCAAGTCCTAGAAAAGATGCCGTATAACCGTGTCTAACTAGTCATGTTTTTGCGCACTGTTTTATGTGTATAAGGCGTTTTTGTATGTCAAGGTCATTTACAAAGTGATAGGAACTCCTCTTTAAAAACCCTCGATGAGATCATCGAGATAAAAATATTCGTAAACCTGATGCGTTGTCCTGAGTTCATCTTCAGTCCGAATTGCAGACTACATTATTGAGATCTCTGTCATAGGCTAAAATAATGGTCTGAGAAAATTTGAATTCGTATCTTTTCAATATTGAGGGCCAATGTCTTAGCAAGTGGTTCTTATATTTGTATAAACGTGTGACGTGTACTATGATGTAAATGCCCAGTAATGTGCTTTGGTCTGCAAGAGATTTGAATGTTCTATTTGATGGTGGAATCGAATTCTTAGTCCGTCATCTTTTCGTGTAACCACACGGCAGCACGGAGTAAGTAGCTGTTCTCTAAAAGCGCACCTGAGAGAAATAAAATTGTTGTGATCTCGATAAAGAAAACCGGTGCTGGACTCTTGAACCGGTCGACAATTGATGGTATTAGTTTCAAGTTTGTGCATTAAAAATAGTCGAACGGGATGATTTTGCTAAGTATTGAGCCGTTTTTGCCAGGTAAAAGCTGTATTAGACCAGAAAATTGTTCATTTTTTCTCAAAAAAAAAAACTGCTCAGGAAATAGGTTTCCCACGAATTTAGGAGGTCTGCAGCCTCAGCTGAACTAGCTCGTACGACTATGCGTGGAGATATGGCATATCTCCGAAGAACGATGTATGACTTCACATTGCACGCCAGATTTTTGTAAATATAATTTCATTAAAATCAAAACAGTTCCGAGCAGGTAGTTGCAACAGAACTCCTGTTCAGAGTCAGGACGATTTCAAGGAGGTTGCTTAAGTAGAGAGATAGCAGAGACAAAGCTTTCGCTGTTTTTTTTTTTTTTAAGTTTTACAGACATTTTTCATTTCTCTTAATATAAGGAGTATTAGCATACGTAATAACCACCTCTCGTGTTGGTAAAACGTTGAAGTAGTTGTTAGGTAACTGAGTTGCTGCAGGAGACTACAGGTATGATTGGTGTCTTTCACGTAGATTTGTCTTTTCGTGATTTGAAGCAAGAAGGAACAATCTCAGAGATTTTTGGCTGCGGAAAATCTGTGGTGTCTAAGAAATTTGCACGATTCTTAGTAAGCATACTGCTAGAGAAAAGTCTTTTTTCCAAAATCGGGAGGGTAGTTGCAGCCTCCATTCACTGGATCAACTAAGCAATATGTATTGCGGCCTTTCTAAGCCACTCAAAACAGGCACGGATCCAGAAATTTCGAAGAGGGGAATTCTCAAGTGTACCGTTGCACGCGTGGGGTCCAGGAGCTCGCGTTAGGACCCCTACCGGGGTCTAGGGGAGCCCCAGTAGGGGCCATAGGCGTAGGAGCCCAAGTTGATGGGGGGGGGGGGTGTAAAGACTTGCCCGAAAAATTTGACCCTAAAGTTCGTGTGCTCTACGCGCGTTCAACATGTTAATGTATATATTATATAGGCATGTGTCGTTTTTATCTTACCGCTTGTCAATTACATACAGTAATTTGCCATGTTTCTATCTTTCCATATTGATAATATTTTTTTGATTTTTCTCATAGGGGTGGGGAGCATGTATTATGTTGTGTGATCGCCGGCTTGGGGGAGGGGTATAAGGGGAGAGGGTTTCCCCTCCCCTTTGAAAATTTTTGAAAAATTAGGTGTCCTTACATGCAATATGGTGCTACCTTTGAAGTAAAATTTGTGTTAAAAAATTATATATTTAGGTACTACAAAGAAAAGAAATCGGCATCATTGAGGGAGGCATGGCCCAATGGCCCCCTAAATACACCTCTGATAATTATAAGTTTAAATTTTTCCATTTGAAACATCATTGCTCATTGTAAATTTGCATTCAGGCAGTACTTTGAGACAGTGGTGGCGCCAGGTGGGGGCAGGGGGTATTCCCCCCGTCAGGGAAGGCTTTCCCCCGTCTGGGAAATTTTCCGCTATCGTCGGGGAGCTGTTATGTATACGATAAAATATGTTGTCCCCGACAACGGCCAGTCGCCCCGACGATTTACTTAATTTTAGTCTAGATTAGGGCAAATCGTCAATAAAATCCCCAAATTTTCAAATTTTCTTCTTTAAAACCTTTTTTTTTCAAATTTTTCATGGCAAAAGCCCAACTTTTTTCAAATTTTGTCCAATAAGAGCTCAAAATTTTGGGCGCGCTTCGCCCGCCAAAATTTTCCTTCAAACATCGTTTCGGCACTCTATCGCCCTCGCTGAGGCTTCGGGTTGCTGCCCCCGTCGTGGAGCTTGGCGCCCCTGTCGGGGAAATCCTGGCGCCACCCCTGCTTTGAGAGACACTAGTAAATTCCCCAACCAAAATGACTCTGACGGGTAGATTAGTCTGATTTATCAATGTCTGATTTATTAAATACATTGTAATCTACTAGATAGCAGTACTTTTTCTTCAAATGTGTTAACCTTTTGAAAACTAGAATAACGCGCAAATAATTTCTCTTCCTCAAAAGTAAGTTATTAACTTTGCTCTCTCCAGGGGCGGGATTAGATGTCTAAAAGTGGAGGGGCAAAGTTGGGTGGACTGTCAAACGGAGCCGAAGGCGCCGCGGGAGTGCGAAGCGCTCCCCTAACGAGGTTGGGTTCATGGGCACGCCTCGGGATCCCTGGCAGGGTCCAGGGGCAGAGCCCCGTTGGAGGTCCAGTTGAAGAAGCCCCTGGAACCTCTGGGGTATCTACGAAATTGTAGGCATTAATATGATGCATTTTAGCTTCAACTTCAAATGACATAAGGTGGGCACTTAGCAGACCATAAAAATCACAATTTGATTTTTCTAATTATATTATTACTCTGTGTAAGTAACAGTCAGATGGGATCGATAATGCTGAGGGCTTGAGGAAAGAGGGGAGAATGGATTATTTTGAGGGCTTTCCGTGGCTTTGGAACAATAATTTTAAGAGTGGGAGATCTAGTATTCAGAATGGGTGTGCGCGAAGCGCCCTCAAAAAAAATCGCATTTTCGGACTTTTCAGCGATATAAGTAATAGAAATGCTATGAAAGAAAAGTATCCTCAAGGAGAGGGCTCTAGCTCCCTTCCAAGCTCCTGTCCCTTACTACGGTACACAGAAAGGGTGGAATAAGTTTTCCCCATACGGGCGGGCCAAGGGACCCATACAGGCCCTGGTGGGGTCTAGGGGAAAAGTCTAGGCAAGAACTGGGGCAAAGCCCCCGGAAGCTCTGGAATTTTTTACCGATTTTGCAGGCAAAAGAATATTCATCCACTACCTTTAATTAAATGACATAGAATGGGCAAGGCTACACAGACGCAGATGCATCACTGTTTAACCACTTGTAATTTTACTTATGTATGAAGTAATAATGAATGAGCGCAAATGAAAAGTGCGTGCGAAGAAAAAACTGCGTATTTTTAAACCAATTTTATTCTTTCCTAATTTTTCATTGCAAAATGGTCCACTTTATAACGATTAATTCACTCTTTGGAGGGACAGTTCTAAATCCCCCCACCCCTTCCCGATTCTACCGGAACAGATACAATGACCAATGAGTTTCGTACTGGAACTGATAGACCTACACCTATGTGTAGCCTATCTGCTACGCAAAACTTCTGTTACCTCCAGAGGTAAAGGAATTCTGCACCTGATTAAGGTCTAACGAAATGGTTGGCATGTTACATTGTGCATTTTAGTAATATACTGGTAGTGTTTCGCAGCAGATTTACGTGAAATACCAGCAAAGTGGTACTGTATAACCAGCATAAGCACGGTGGGCACGGTGGGCTGAAAGATTATTGTTCATTACTTTCCAAGTGATTCTGAATTTCTATTTATGAATTGCCTCGAAGACTAGGTGAAATGGTCTCGTGGGCCGCACATGGTCCGCTGGCCGGGGGTTCTCCACCCCTGTTCTACAGGAAGTAACCCCGGAACAATGGGTTCACGCGGAGCGCGCCGACGAAAACAGCTCTGAGACAGCGTTTGAGACATTTAATTGTAGCCTATCGTTTTTCTTAAGCTTTAAATACAGTTATGTTCATTGCATAAATTTTTTCTTCTTTCCCCCAGTTGCATGTTCTTTTCATAGAGCAGGATATAGGAACCTATATCCTGATCTATGGAGGCTGTCTTTATGTTTCATTTTGTCCATGGTCTGAGACAAGTGCCCCTCAACTTTTTTATTAGTGTGAAAAATAAGGTAGTGTCGATTTTCAAGGTTATAGATTATGTGATACTTTAAAAAGTCAATTAAATATTTTGTGGGTAGTTTTTACATGAACATTGTCAAGGGCATCGACATTAAAGTGCCAGTGAAGTAATTTTTATTAGAGGATGCATCTTGGGAAGTTGTGGTCGGCGAAGCCTTTATTAATCGCGATCGCCGAAGGCAGGAGACTGAGGGTCCTCCTCGAGGAATTTTTCTTAAATTTGATGACTTTTGCCGCCATTCTGGACCATTTCTTGAGAAAATCCTGCTTCCTCCAGGTGTAATTTGAAATGCTAATGAAATAGTTTTCTGATGATGGTCACAAATTTAAGATAGTAACCGTCAGTCAATTTGCTGAGGATAGTTGTAGTTGGTGAGGAAAGTGAACAGCGAGAGGTGTAGCGAGGGTTTTGGAATTAGTTTACTCAAACTTTCCTACAGGAAGTAATAAGGAGGCAATTCTACCAAAGTCTTCCTATACGCACGGCAGTACAGCAGTACTTATGAGACATCAATTTATATAAGGTTCATGCGAAGCACGCCGAATTTTTCTTCGAGAATTGCGACTCCCGATGCATGGGTAGGGTTCGGGATTTTGTTTGCAAGGACCATGGTGAATTTTATGACGTACATTAGTACTTTCAGTAACCCTTACTTCAGAGCTCCAAGTCACAATAATGTGGCGCTTAGAAGGAAAGAAATTGTACGGTGCCAGACAAAATTTTCAATTGCTTTAGTCAGTTTTCTCTGGAGGTGCACGCGAAGTTCGCCGAGAAAAATCTTCGTAGCATTTTTATGGTTTTGGATATTAATATTTTCCTTCATTAAACATTGCAAAATTTAATCATAATAGGCTATTGAAAAATTCTCTTATAATTTCTCTCATCTCGCTTACTTTCGCTCATTTTTTTTTATTTTTTAAGCTCTGGAAAAAAGTGGGGCAAGTGCCCCCTTGTCCCCCCTCGTAATCCCGCCTATGGTTCTTGCACAAATACGCCTGTGTAGAAGGATATTTTGTAACCATTAACTGTTGAATAAAGTGAAAACATTTGAGATGATATTGAAGAAGAAAATGGAAAAAATGAACTGAAGGTGAAAACAGAAAAATTTAGGTAGGCTGTGAAAGATTCGTAAAACAATTAAGATACGTCAATCTCTGGCGTCAATCATTCATCCCTAAAGATATTTCACCCCACCTCTTGTTGAATTGTTTTGCTTAAAACTTCTTTTGGATCATTTTAAATTTCGATTGGAAACCGTTTGGCGTGCATTCGCTCCCATGCAATACGTGTTGACATCACTGCTAGTCGCTAGTATACTTTTGGCAAGAGATTTGCTATCGGAGGATGGGCACAGTAGACAGACAGCACGATCAGTGGCGCCGCTAGAAGTTGGTGATTGGGGAGGCACCACTGAAGATGTAGTAAACGCACCCAACAGATTTTTGGTTCATTTGAGGTTGCTTAGAAGCAATAGCCTGTTGTGCTAACTTTGGCAAAGTTTTGAACTGATCATGTGTCGAAAAACTTTCATAATTTAGTAAATTGTTCTCATTATGGGTTGTGTACAAAGGATGGAGGATTGACAACTCCCTTTTTACCTCTTGAGAGCTTTTTGTTTATTTAAGATGGCCTGGATGAAAAATGGTGCTATCTTTGGAAAAGATAAACTTTGAACTGATAACATGTTTAGAACCTCTCATTACTTATCGGTAATATTTTGGCTGTGGTATTGGAACCTCCAAGACTGGTACCATAAGAGCGGCACAGGGAAGCTCTGGGGGTAATTACAATCTGGGGGTAATTACAATATGGCGTACTATCATGAACAATGAAAATTCAGACGATCAGAGTGTAATAGGGAGTGGGCGAAAGGGGGCAGGGAATAACCAAAGGGTCGTGGATTTAGAAGTATGTTCATCTGAAAACATTACATTCACCATCTACCAATAATGGATGTCAGTGAAGGGAGCCGTGAAAGTGCTTTGAAAAGTGTTTAACGACAAATGCATACTTCCAATCTTTCACATCATGCTACAAACCTGACGAGGCCTACCAAATATAGATTACTCATGATGCTAGATTGCTCTATGATCCCCTCATGATGAGCGGTCCCCACAGAATTTGGAGCTGTACCTCTAATTCTCTGAAATTTGTTATGACCAGAATAATATTCTACAGTATTATTGCCCTAGTAATTGTCATACGAATCAGAGTGCCATGACAAATGCGCACGAAGCCGGTCGAAATTTTGCGTTAGTAATCATTTCTAGCTGCACGCAGACTGCACCGAGACACCATCAATAAAAAAGATGGGGAAAGACTTCGCGAAAATTTTGATAGTTTTCAAATGAGTTGTGATAGGAATGATTAAAGTAAATCCATCACTAAGTCAAAAACACAGCTCTCCCTACCCCCTTCAGAAATCTATCTGCTGAGTTCATTAAAAAAGGAAATTTTCGGAATCGATTGGAGGAGGTACGCGGCTCCCATCTCCCCACCCGCCGGCGCCATTGTGCACGATAGGATGTCACCTTGTAGCCTGGCGTCTGTAATCATCCTATGAGGCCTGTATGGCAAAAATATGGCATCTCAATCCCCATAGATTACAGAACATTTCACTCGTTAACACAATTTTATTACCGTAGTGCAATACGGCTAGCCGGGCCCTCTGCCTATATTATTATGTTTACGTCCATAGAGCTAAAGACTAGCATCATTGCTCAGCCATTCATCCGTTTTCGCACATTGTAGCTGTCCCCTTTTCGTCAACCACTTAAATGGATGTTTAATACAGATGATTTCAACTAAAAGGTCCACCCAACCCCTGCAGAAATATATACTTTGAATGCGTTTTAGACAATTTTGTTCATTTTTTGTCCTTTTGTTTTCTTTCTCCTTTCTTTTTTATTTTCTCTTCTTTTTCTCCTTTCATTTTTTTAACGGCGAGGGGGAGGGGCAGCCCCTACCCCTTATCCCCGCCAGACAACAGAACAACCATGCTATTTCTCGTATTAAACTTCATAAAGCATCTGTTAAAAAGCATTTTCCGGAAAAGAAAAATAAATGAGACAAACTTTTAAATGGAAATTAGAGACAGTCTGTGGTACCAGATAATGCCATCACCTATTATGAGTGAGGAGTGACTGAAGTATGCTTTATAAAGTTCCCTTGCTGCAATCTTTTAATTGTCGAAGAGCGCCACTACTACAGCAAAAAAAAAAACGAATGACGCAAACTGAAATGAGACAAAATAAAATGAGGCAAAAACTGAAACTAACAAAAAAAAGACAAATGAAAAGCAGACAAAATCAAATAAAGCAAACTTAAAATGAGACAAACTTAAACTAGCCTACAAAAGAACATGATGAAAAGTAAAATGAGGCAATAAAATCCGTTGCCCTTTTGGTTTTCCATGGTTAAGAGCCCAGCAGCATATCCCCTGAAAGTCTAGTGGATTTACAAACTGAGAACACAGTAGTGTTAGAAGACCTGTAATGGACAACAAGGGTACGCAAAGTACGGCACAATATGGTTAATGAATAATACAGCCGACACTCTAGGAATCCTTTGCTAATAGCTAAAATTGCTGTACGACCAACCACCCTTACCCCTCGGCAAATTGTTCTTCCTTTCAATATTCTTCTTAATGGACCCACTGGAGGGAACTAGGGTAAAATCACACATTTTCAAAAGCTTTTTCCGGGGGGGGGTATGAGTATTCCATTTCCCTTTGTGGTATCCCTGTGGGTGAATCCATCAGAAATCACTGAAATGTACATATTTGTTGGTACACTGAGGAGAGTTACGGTAGGCAGTAAAGCAGGGGTTTGCAACCTGCGGCCCGCGACTTCCTCCTGTGCGGCCCGCGAACCAATTTCGATTTTGCCTAATTTTTGGCCCTTGTACGTCTTGTTATTTGACCACAACTTAAACTTGACGTAAGTACAGGATATCATGAAAACAAAGAAACGATCACCTCCTTTGATGTAAGATGGATATTCTCGACCAAGTCATTATTTGATAAACTAAAGAATTCACTTGTAAAACGCATTCTAAATCTGAATTAACATATTTGTCGACAAAATAGAGATGCAATACACGGGACAAGTTTCGCCAACAATTAGTAGGCCCATACTACAATATTATTCGAGTGCATGTGGGTCTACCTAGATGGGCACATTGGTCACTAACGGGGAAGGAGTGGGGGTAAGGGAAGGGGTGGGGAAGGGGTGAGGGTAAGACGCTACCCTCGTATACACATCTCTGTTCCCACTGCGGCCCCTAGATGGTCACAGCAACATGATTTGGCCCGGTGTGCGAAAAGGTTGCACACCCCTGCGGTAATGGTTAACTTTTTAGGAAGGCAATGCGTGTGTTACATGTAGGAACTGAAAAGTACAGTATTTCTACTATGTCAAATCAAGGCGATATCGATGGGCAAGGTAGGCGTAAGGGGTATCATAGCTCTTGTCTTCAGAAACTGCTATTGGAGAATAATTCCGTGTACGCTTTTCCTTATGATCATCAGCTTTGCAGAAAGCACTCGTGAAGGCGTAGCATTTAACAGTCTTGCAAAAACTGGTATGCATTCTTGATGCATAACAATAATTTTCCGATAAAACTTTGCCTTTACCAGGTATACCGAGAGTGGGTTTAAAAATCCGCTTACGCCTTGAATTTTCTGTAGCTTACAAAAGGTGAGGAATGTGGAAGGATTCGTCTTTTTGTAGAATAGGCTAGAAAATATTGACGATGAAGGCTTTGTTGAAGATTAATTATTATTGCAAGTTTTCTCAACAAGTTCCTCGGTATTGTCAAGTGGACAATTCTAAACTTGTCTCGGGCCTCTTTACATCACTTTCAAAGAAAATTAGTTACGTCATTGCCCAAAATGCGACACCAATGGTATTAAGCGGACCGCTACTATTGGTTGGTGGGCAACTTTTTTAAAGCTTTTGCAGAAAATGACACTTCCCAACGCCTCATAATTTGCATCTATACAGCTCCTTCGAGATTTCACGTTAAAGAAATTTGTAATTCCGATAGATGCCATTGGATAAATTATCGGTAATTTAAAGTGTACATAAAGTCTAAAATTTCAAAAATATATGTTACAAAGCTTGACACATACATCCAAGTGGTTAAACTCCCATCTTCACAGGACATTCCTGAGCTGAGATATAAAATGTTGAAGCTTATTCACTCAATTTAGAATGGAATATTGCACAGTAATTTGTGGTGTCATTCTTGTACTAATCAGATTACCGTCGCTGCTTTTCTTTGTGCCAAAATGTGATCACCGTGACGGTCTTATACTTTTAAAGGGTGACCTGACTATACAAGCCCTCTCCGTACATTATGGGCATGAAACCTTTCTAATTTCAAAAAGAAACAAGAGTTGTACAACAAATTAAGACGTCATAACTTACTGCACAATCGACTATTTCATATTAAGTGAATAAATTTCAAGTTTTAAGCAATCGAGTAAGCTATGGTCATTGAAATGGAAGGTGGATGAATGACATTCACTTTTCAACCTCTAAAGTATATAGACTTTAGGTGCACTTTAAATTAGTTGTAGTATGTGTGTTATCCTTTTTAGTCTGTATAAGTCTCTTTTATCTTGGTTAACATCTGGTTTTCATATATTTTACACCTGTATACAGCACCAAGCCACCTGTGAGGTCACCGCGAAATGGAACTTACCAGGCCGAGAGCTGCGAGGGCCTAGTGTACAGTATAGAACCGATGATTGCCAGAGTGGCGAGACTTCTTGTTAATGGGCGCCATGGTTCCTATCATCTTGACAAATACGAGTGGACACAAATGTTTTGTACCGAGACATATGAATTACAAACCTTTCTTTAAAAAAGACAAACGGGCAGACACGGGCAGTCAGGAAGACAGATACAAAGACAAACTGTTCAGATAAACAGTCAGCTAAAAGGCAGATTTTCATCACCCCAGACAGTTCCAATTCTCCCAACCTACTTACCTCTAGCCCCTCCCACATCTAACTAAAACTCATCTTTATCCAGACAAAATCCTAGTTTATTGCTTCAGGGCATACGTAGTGAGCATACAAGCCCTTAATGTGTAATCAGAACACTCTCAGTGCATGATGCTGTGTAATATGAGCTACTCTGCATTTTTTGAATTTGATGTCAATCAAAGAGTTGTACCTATTGAGACTTTTGATATACATAGGGTGAGATTGTAGTTTGGGGTGACGAATGACTGCCTTTAATGGCCATAATTCCTCGAAAGCCTGAAATGTATATATTAATCACCCCAAAACAACGATAACACTATCACCACTATTGATAATAGATGATGGTTAAGTCTATGTATCTAACATACATATGTCCTTATACAAAGTTGATCACCACATACCTGAATAAGTCTCAGATTTCTTACTTATCAACAAAATTTTCCTCTACCTAAAACGTTGAAAATGTTGCTTCCTTATTGGATCCGGAGAGGCAATTAGGCTACGTGGCAATGATCACGGTTATTCATTTTCCTATCAGTGCAGGAACAGTCACATGCGCATGCTCATAGTTGATTACTAAAGAGGGGTTTTCCATCTCCTTCGCAAAAAGCAGCTGTTCTTTACAGCCAATGTCTCCTGTGTTCCCGTGCTACGTGTCAAGCAAATGTTGAGATAGTATGTGACTATATTGACTTTTTCGGTTAAAGGTGATCAGTCGTCTTGAAATATTCTTTGTGACGTACAATACACCGTACACCGTACAAGTAGCTATGATGACATCGGTATAGCTAGTAGGTATACAGCTACAAGCCGTCTTTGCCTTGTTAAGATATTGAGATGTTAAAACCAGAGATCGTACTATCTCCATATTTTAACGTAACATATTTAGGCATTACACTACAATGCCTTAATACCTTAACATCGTCACCCGAAGATATCGATGATGACATTCGATAGCCTGTTATCTCAATATTTTAGTGCAAAATATTGAAATGTTAAATTACAGGATCTTAATGTAGTAAAATTTTACCCTAAAATATTGATATGTTGACATCCAACATCGCGTTACCAAATTTTAGGCCTTTACTGCTATCACCTATCTCTTTCGAGATCCATCCATTGATTCTTGTAGCACTGTCGTGGAAAGAATGCAACTGATCGTTAGGCACTGCCAAACGTGCCAAATACAATACACACAATAAATATGGGCACGTTTAAACCGGCCAAAGAACCAAGTTAAGTGTTTGCACAATTAGTATCAACAAGGCAGGTATGGCTGATTTACAGAAGTTCAATTCTCACGGTCAGACCATGTGGGGAGATAGTCCGGCTTCAGATTGAGGTAAGTGCCATCTGGAATAGTCATTAATGCCACCACGTTTTTTTTTCAATTTCCTAACATGTCCATGGACAGAAAAGGCCAGGTATATTGGTATCTTCGTGTGGATTGGGTCATATAGTCGGGTATCTGAAAAGGGTCAAGGTGCTGTAAAATAAAAAAAAAATGGGTGTAGGTGAAAGAAAAATGACTATTATTTTATATTCAAAAGCCCGAGAGTAACAAACGACCCCTCAAATTATTGAACGAGAAATTATCTTTTGGTTGATACACATATTTTGTGAATCACGTGACTTATGAGGTCATTAGAGGTTAAAAAGGTACGAAATTGTCCTTTGACTTAAATCTTGACTATACCATTTTAGGATGTCATTGTGTAAAGTTAACTACCGGTACTTGATTTGTCCTATTTTGAACTGAAATCGCTTTATTACTTGTTTCTAGACAATTTCTAGGCCACCGAAGGTTTGCTTGATGAGGAATATTTCACATTTATATAAAGGGAAAAAATTTAGGTATTTAGGAATTATAAAGCCATGTTGCTTACCGTCCCAAATGCCCCCTATATTGTCTGAAGGTTTCGCTTGATCGTTAAAACTTATTTCCCATACAAAATAATAGACCACAACAGTAGGTTCTAATGGTTAGGCTAATATGGCCAATTTTGGACTTCAAAATGCTGGACTCGTTGTGTTTTAAGATTCGAATGCATGTAATACGACTTAAGGTCCATTCTGTATATATTTATTTTATTTTCACAGAAGTAACAACCTTTTTTGACAGAAAAGAAAAAAGCATGAAAGCAACGCATCACTTACCGTACCTTTCTTTCCAACTGCTTCTTATATAGACTACTAAAATGAATCTGAATGTTGACAGGTCTTTCCGAGTTTCTCGAGCTCTTTTGTCTTGAAGTAATATATGCTTACCGGGTACTGCTGACAAGTATGATTCAACATAGACAAAATGCCCTTCGACATGACTTGGCGCATGCAGTTGTGCGCAATCTTACCTATTTTCAAAATTCGGGATTTCCATCTTGATTAAATAGCATATTGGACTTCGCTCAGTCTTTCTGTTCTTAAATCAATGTACGGATAAACAATGTGTATTTAATTAATCTACAGTACTATGGGGACGTTCAAATCTCTTTCTAATCCTCTCATAATTAGTGACTACGTTCGATGTGTAAAATTGCAAACATTTCACATATCACAGATAAATCCAGGAGTGATTTTGGAATATTAATTTACAAAATAGTCACCTAAGTCAGCATTATGCTGTATTATTTAAAAGAAGATAATTTTCTTAATGTTTGATAAGAGTGGGAACATGCACCTTCTATGTAATCCTCGAATTTTCAAATTATATTAAGCCTTATCAGTGAGACAAATGCATAAACTAGCCATGTAGCGTTACTTGTATGTATATATATAAGTATGTATGTATGTATGTATGTATGTATGTATGTATGTATGTATGTATGTATGTATGTATGTATGTATGTATGTATGTATGTATGTATGTATGTATGTATGTATGTATGTATGTATGTATGTATGTATGTATGTATGTATGTATGTATGTATGTATGTATGTATGTATGTATGTATGTATGTATGTATGTATGTATGTATGTATGTATGTATGTATGTATGTATGTATGTATGTATGTATGTATGGGTGTATGTATGTATGTATGTATGTATGTATGTATGTATGTATGCATGTATGCATGTATGTATGTATGTATGTATGTGTGTGTATGTATGTATGTATGTATGTATGTTTGTCATTTGATTTTGGGATACTAATCAATAAAAAAGTCAGCATTATGCACTTCTGAAAGGCTTAAAGTGGATATTTTGAAACTGGTATGACTTCGTTTTCCAGACGGGCGTAGCCGGGTTTCAAAAGGGTCAAATCCAGGAGTCTACGACATTTATGGTGGCAAGATGCATTCCATCACATATAGAAGGCCTTCGAAATCTTAGGCCGTTGCAAAAGGGGGTTCGCTATAACACATCTATATATTATCATCTACTACATCCACCATTCACGTACAGCTACGTTCCTGGCTTTTGGTTAGAAACTGAGCCGTAAAACCTCATCTAACTCTAACTCTTTAAACAGTAGAACATACAGGTGTAAACACTTTTATGGCTATATCGATAAAGCCAGTCATCCGTGGGAATCTGAGTGTCCTTCAGTTCCATATCTATGTCACTGATTTGACCTGACTGTTCATCTGGTGCAATCAGGGATCTATTTGACTGCAATGCAAAGTTACATTTCGAAAATGTATGGCTAAAGAGTCTTGGATAAACTTCAAAGGGAGATGGTGGTCCATCAAGAGGGCAGCAAACACGAAGAGAAAACCACCCAATAGGTAGGCTAATTGAACTGGCTACCCAGTGATTACCTATCTGCTTCGTATACCATCACCACACTTGGTCATAGCGGATAGTACACTTTTCCGTCTTAAATTTCTTTCAAAAAATGAAAAAAAAAATAAATAAACAAGTGTACTTCAAGTAGACTCACTATAGAAATTGATTCTTTGCAAATAGAGACTTCATATCTTGTCTCAAAGAAAATATGTGGTGTTTTGATAAAAGGATAGGATATGGAGGTGTTTACTTTGAACGGTTTACAATTTGTTGGTTTCCATATTCACGTTGTTAACATGTAAACACATTACTAGAATATCAACATTATTTAAATTTTGATAATTATATTGACATATTGACATGATGCTAAATTCTACCATACACCCATTTCACTTGACGTCATCAGTGGCGTAGCTAGACATTTTTTGTGGGGGGGGGGGGGCGAAGCAAAAAAATTCCGACAGATTATTATCTTGATAGTTGTTCGAAATTCTGGGGACCTTTTTTTTTTTTTTTTTTTTGCTTTTCGGGCAGTTTTGAGACCGACTTTTGATTTTCACGTTGACATATCGGTGTGTAATTCTGCTTAAATGCATAAGAAGTGTTGTAAGTGTTTCAAATGACTTGTGGGGGGGGGGCGACCGACCCACCCCTCTATCTACGCCACTGGACGTCACATTTTGTTTCCGCCACCATGTTAGAGATTCAAGACAAGGAGAGTTTGTAAAAGGCATGCGCGTTATTGCGTATATTGTGCGGCTGGGTTCTATGATAGGTCAGTTTGTGTAAGCGTGTGCAACTGCATCTCGCGCATGCCGCCAACAAAGCGATTTTTATTAAAAAGGGCTCTGCGTCTATCAAAGAAGGATACCGTAAACAAGAACACAAATGACAATCGTGCTTTAGCAAATATTATGCAGCTCTGTCGCTTGTTACAATTACATTGTATGAACATCATTGACATCAGTTGCACAAATTGGATGACTTAAAAGTTTTTTTCCTTTCCTTTAGAATAAAATAGCTTGCATCCTTCTAAGAGAAATTAGCAAGATAATCCCCAAATTGTTTCAGTCTAATGTGTTGGTATATTCAGTGAATAAATATACACTCAAGTTAACGTGCAATTCTCTGAAACATGTGTCTCGTCTAAGTTGGGCAAATACAAAATAACGCTTACTCCTCGGCTTCATTTCTTTAACATATTTTTGAATGAAAATTTCGATTCCTGGTCACTATATCCACAACCAGATTTGTCATCTTTCCGGTAACCCAAATTGTTTCTTTAAGCTAGAAAATTTCATCTTCACGTGATGGTAAAACTTGTATTCCCAGTACATCATTTTCCTAAGTCTCGCTCGAATTCGTGGGCTTGGATTCTCAGTCCTGTGCGTTATGTAAGTTCCTCTCTTTACTGTAGAGACAAAAGTACAGGATTAATGAGATTACTATCAACTTTATCTAGTTTTTACCACCAGGCTCGTATCTCGGGTAGTCAGTGAGTGGAAGAGGGTAGCTCATCAGCGCATGGAAATTTACTGACTGAAGGCAATGTCCCCTTGCCCTTTGAGAAATGTTTGCTTATTCCGGGTATAAGACACCAAGCAGTGAAATATTTTCATTTCTCCCAAAATCTGTATTCCATTTCTCTGTTTTTTTATTTAATAAAAACTATTTTCGGTTCGTGTCCCTCTTGCTCATCTCCTGTGGCTATGAACCTGCTTACCAATATATATTGACTTTTAAAAGGCAGATAGAGTCACACCAATTTTAATTTGCATAAGCGGATAATCTTAATTAAATGTTGCTGATTTTTGCCAACATATTCAATTTATTTCACTTTTAGTTACACAAGGAGCCTATAAACAGGGAGGTCTTCTGGACAATTAACACTCCTTAGTATAAGAACGAACATAAAGTAAGGTAACTTACATTATAAAGACTTAAAATAATTTGGAAAAGAAAAAATGAAAAAAAAAATCCCAAAAGTCAACAACAAATGCAAAGAAAGAATAGAAAAAATAGTAGGTTAAATAATAAATGCTTAACCTTCCTCATACCCACACAATTTTTTAGCTGGCTCCTCCACTTGTTCAATTGTTTCTCCGCTAATGATTTGGTACAGACACGTAAACGGACAGGGTGCTGAAGGGGATGAGATAACCTTCACGAGGCGGGATAGTTTTTCAGGGGATGTGTTGAAATATGTTAAGGCAATACTGTAATAGTAAGTTTCTCAGACTTTTCTAGAGGCAAATATTTTGCTAGGAAGTCGGCGAACTGCTCACTCCCCCTCCCTCCTGACATTGGCTAGCTATGGAAATGATTTGGCCTGAGGGAAAGGTATAAAGACAGAATTGTATAGAGCAAATTTTAGTTTTTTTTTTAGTTAAAGATCTGAAAGTTATGTTAGGAAAAGACCTACATTTCTGTTTTTCATGATAAATTGATACAACTCCTTTGGACATGTTAGGTAGTAAGATTTCTATCAACTCCATGGTGGAATTCAGATCCTCTGTTATTCCAACCATTAAGAATTTATCTTCAACGTTGTCGACGGCCTGCTTGTATGTCCACTCATTCGCAACTCTGTGGGAAAATTAAAACATAGATGAAAGCTGCTTAAAGCTCATGTAAATAATAAGAAATTTCAAAGTTCCCAACTTTTGTAGGAGTTATAAGAATTGGCTAGACTCGGCAGTGTCTGTGCAGAGAGTTTTATTATACTCTCTCCCTCTGTAAATAATTGATATCTATAGTTGGTTCTGTCCCATGTTATTTTTCACTCCCTCCTTTGACGTATCCCCTCACGTGAAACCATGGTGATACAGATTCAAGGTAGGCGCATATTAGGGGGCCACCAACAACATCAGAGTCAAAAAGGAGGAATAGATTCACCGAAATGATTTTGCAAAGCATATGAAGTGGATAGACTTATGCAGTCTTTTCGGCAATTAATTTCTCCTTTAATGTCTCTGACTTTCATAACAGCCTTCAAAGTTGTTCCTTAAAGAGAAAATGCAGTCACCCCAATCAGAATTGGTATGCCCCGTCATTGTAATTCATGAATGGCCTTTTCTGATCATGTGACAATAGTTTTGTAACTGAATTGTTAAAATCATTTAGAATGACTCCTTTCTTTACCTTTGTTTGTAATAGTTACGTTCAAAAGCATCTTCACAGGCAAATAAGAGATTTACAAGAGTTTGCTGATTTATCAAAGCAATCTAGGAGGGACTGCAAATTGCCTTTAACCTCGAATCTTTACCGCTCTGGTGCAAGATTACATGGAAAGCAACAAGCAGCAACAAGTAGAGATCTCAGTACAGAGGGAGTAAAATTTCCTGAACTAGCTCTGCAGAGTCTGCAAATCTGTAATTTTGAATAAACTAAATTCAAGTCATTTCACTTACGCGCATTTTGGGTCATAACCACAGAAAAATTTCAAGGTGTAAGTGGCAACACTTTCCCTACTGCAAAACAGACCTTTCCGTCTCACGCACTCGTCAATACTCAACTCCTGTAAAGAAGAGGGATTATATCAGAATATAATTACGTGACATCGACAATATTAAAAACTTATCTCTGCCAGTTGGAAGGTCAGACTTAAACATAAAAAATGTAACACCAGTGGGCATCAAAGGGAGAGGGATGGGGGAGACATGTTTCCTTTCCCAATTGTGAAAGTGGGGTTACCTTATCCTTTGTCTCCCTCACTTTTTTCAAGAACCTTCATAACTTAAGCATACGTCTGATTTTGTAACTTACAATGGCTGGTTCAATAAAATTAAACTTAAAGGCTCTCTAATCTCACCCCAGACAGTCACAATTCTCCTTACTAAGTTTACTTCTAGCCCCTCCTACAATGTACGTAAACCAAACCACCAAGACAGAGCCACAGAAGCTTGCGCTGAGTTTAAATTGCTGGATGCAATATTGGCAAACACGGTGTGTGTGAGCTTAATCGGGAACGCAATTGACTGTACATGTCATTATTGACCAACCAGAGTGGAGCTGTATTGTTTGGATGAATGTCAATCAAAGCGCAGTTATCAACTGTATTTAGCGCTCCGGGGCTATTCCTAAATATGTTTGGGCAGAGTGTTGCTAGCAACTTCTGGTTTGTGGGATGCCATAACCGCTTTAAAAATGGTGGAAAAATGGTAGTAATGATGAATGATGATTACTTCAGAATTCAATACACAACACCTAGAATTCAAATCTACCGGAGTCTGAAGTGGGCTTTGCACCCCAGTCTACTTTTTTCGTGCTATCATCAGTTCCATTTTACCCTTACGTCTCCGCCAGGCACACACCTTTTAGAAGCTCTCAACGCCCTTGGTACCACTACAAAATTTAATTCTCTGATATGGTTGAACCTATTTGTAATTCATTTTGACGTCATTGTTGAACGATATGAACGGAACGATCAGATGTAGCCCATCGAGACATTTTATCTCACCCAGCCAGCTTCCCATAATGAGTACGGGTGGGGCAAAAGGACCCTTTGGTTCTATTATAATTTCAATGTTAGACACATGGGCCCTGATTGCTCAGGGAGAGTAGTGAAATTTGGTGCAAGAATCCACATTCTCCTTTAAGTGTGGTCCAGGTGCAAAGTCCTGGATGGGTCTAATACACGAACTCCGGAAGTTTTGGAAATCCATTTTTTTATAAGAAATGTATTACAACTCATACTTTCCACCCATTGAGATTACAAAAAGAGACGTTAGTCTCATCAAGGAGGATAGTGGAAGGAAAAGATTGGAGTGACTATATAGCGATATGAAATAATAACAAGGTTTTTCCAACGTCAGATTTTACAAATCTCGGAAATTCGACCTCCTTGATCTGCACCGTGGCATTTCACGTGACCAATGTTCTTTTATGAAAATCATATGACAACATATCCACCTAATGGTGCTGTCTTCCGATGTAAACGCTATGTTAACATTAATAAATGTATTTAAATTTAGCAAGTTGTGACGCCATTGTGCAAATGTCCTCACAGGTAAAGCAGATACGACGTCACACTCCTAGGATACCAGTATGTAAATAAAAAGCCTTCTTTGAGATATACTTACAAATTCGGGTTGATCATGTATTTTTATCCTTTCTGTTCCAATTTGACCGTCACCGTGTTTGACAAAATTAAATTCAGAGATAAATCTCTCTAAAGGATCCCTGAGTACACTTATGGGGACGTAATTCCTGTGAATGAAGATAGTAATGTCAGCTATTATAGAACAACATTTCATTGTGATGCCAAGCATTTCGGGCCCAAAATATAAGAGTGACAGATTCCGGGTTTCTCGAAGGGATGGGGGGGGGGGATTTCTGAAGGGCAAGTATGGTCACATTCCCATTCCTGAATTATGTCGTACTATGTTTTCCAAGATTGGAAAGAGGGCCCAGGAATCCTCCCCCTGACCCACGCCTTTGTAACGAAACTGCAAGGGTCCATTTAGAAAGTGCCAAAAGAGCAGTTTCTGCTCGAAGAATATTTATCAGCAGAAATAAAATAAACAAAACATCATCCATATACTGTTTGCTTCTCATTGAGAATTCTTCCTTGATTGCCAGGTGCACATTTGTAATTTTGAAACCCTTTATATTCTGCCCCCCTAAAAACGCACAATACATTCTTTTCATCACAAAAGTTAGGACGACAATGCCCCCCACACACTCGTAGCCACGCCAGTTCAACCATGATTATTTAAAAAGTATATGTTTACATCAGTGTATTACAAATCCCTGGTATAAGACCGTTTGAAGCGGACTCAGATCAAAGGATGTCCACAATTTAAAGGCTCTCTAATCTCATCCCAGACCGTAACAATTCTCCCCACTAAGTTAACTTCTAGCCCATCCTCCAATTTAAACCAAGCCTCCTATCTAGTACACCTTTAAAGACAGAGGCACAGTAGCCTGCACTGAGTTTAAATTGCTCCAGGTAGTATTGTCAAGCACAGTACATGTGAGCTTTATTGGGAACACAAATGACTGTACAAGTCATTGTTGACCAACCAAAGTGAATGTATGCCAATCAAAGTGCAGTTATCAACTGTATTTAGAACTCTAGGGATATTCCTAAGTATGTTTGGGCAGAAAGTTGCTAGCAACTCCCTGGTTGGGGGATGCCATATCCACTTTAAGTTCGAGGTTACTATACTTTTTCAAAAGTCCCCTCGACGCCTTGGCGAAGAGCCAAGGGGCGAAACCAAACATTAGTCCCGAAGGAGTTCTGCTCCCTGAAGGAGCAACGTCCCTAAGGGACAACTTTGTATAAACTGACCAACCCGACAGTTGTCCCGTTCTAGACTGGCTGAATAGTTCGAGGTTACTCGCAAACTGTGGGGTGGAATTACTTTGCCAAGAAAAACTGTACAAAGTGTAGTACAGCAATTGAATAGAATCGCCAGCATACATAACAAACTCAATAGGGAGATGGCAGATATACCTTCAAAGCAGGTGTCGAAAATGTACTCCTCTTTTGACGCACATGGTTCTAACTCTGTTATTACGAGTGCAGCCAATATAGGTGCAGGATCAATACAACTGGCCATGCGACCTCTTCCTAAATCAGTGAGTTTTATTGTGAAGCTAGCATAGCAGTGTAAACTCTTTCTGCTCCCCAACATGTAAAAAGGGTGGCTACAATTTTGACTTTCATTTTTTAAACGTTTCTAACCGTTGGTGTTAGACTTTCCTTTCATCCTTCTGTCCTTATTCCATTTTGCACCTTTTATTGACAAGTAGCTGCATGTGTTAGTACATATGAATGAATACGATATTTACATCAGGGACCGCTGAGATGGGGAGGGGGGGGCGGCTACGGGCGCTTTCAAGTTAGCCCCGCACTTTTTCTTCCGTGGGCATTTTGGGCCGCCTTAAACTGGGATGATAGGATTTTATTTTCTTGAACATATTGGGTCCTTTCGATGATTAGCCCCCCTCACACTTCAAAATTGGCTCCCTCGTCCCTGTACATACCTCGGCAAGTTAACAATCGGAAAATGACCTCGGACGAAAGTTGCAGGAGGCATCTTCGTTAAATAAGAAGTTAATGATTCGCTGCTGACTCTGTCTTCGGCCTGAGCATAAAAACGAAACGAACAATTATGAGTTCAAACTTAATTTTCGCGTGGATTCATAATGAAATCCTTCCCTACTCTACCGCTTCAATCTTCTGCAACGGCTCCGAGCAGGTCCTTACTAGCCAGGAGTTCAAATATTGTGCACGAGAAGGGATCGGGGGTATCAACAAGAATTATTCAGCATTTCAACTAAGATCACTTTTTAGATATCTTTGGCTTTATAAAATCAGTTGAAGAAGGAATTACTACTGACAGACCAAGGATGTATATGTCCGACGGCTGAGTGGTTGGTTTAGCCCCCAGTCAGAAATGGGGTGGGGCGGAAGCATGTTACCCCACTTAATTCAGGATGAATACCCTTTTTTTATTTCCTCTGTAAAAATGTGAAATTTGCAGTATAGGAGAAACCCCTTCCCCTTAGAAAGTCCCAAAGAACGTTCATCCCCCGTAGTACTCTTATGCTTGGTCACATCCAGTTTAGCATCCCTCTAGGGGACCCAATTTGACCAGAGGAGTACTAATTGTGGGAAATCAAAAAGACACGGTTATTCTTTGCAGTCAGTAAATTCTAGTGTTAATCAATTCACAAAATGATGGTACGCACGATAATCTAAATGGGGGTGGAGTTGTGACGCAATTCCTTACCCCTACATGCGAATGACCCTGAAAAAATAGTATTCTTAATTACCAACGCATGTGTTTTAAACTCCATATTTTACATGTGCTAACGATTCTCTTTTACAATAGCCCCCTCCCGCGCCCACCCCAGTCCCCGCGATCGTTTGAAAGAAAATTGGTATTGTTGATATTTACACGCACAATTTTTTACTTGTTTTTCTTCTTCAAACACCGGAACGGTGCCTGGAAGGTAATACGAAACAAGATGGCTTAGCCTATATACTTACAGGGACGATTTGATACATGCGGTCGGTACTTGTGTATAACATGTTGAATGGGTTTGAGACTGAACGACTTCCTGTCTTTGGTACAGCAAAGAATACAATTATCAGATCCTGTTGAAAAATTGTGAGATAGTAGAATAAACATACATTTGTGGCTAAAAGGCCTAATGGAGAGATGGCACACACAGGTTTGTCTATTTTTTGAAGAGATCTCTCTATTGAACTTGAAGTCAGACTCAGTAGTACCAATCTATAACTTAGAGTAGTGTCCTTTATAATTGATTATTTGTCACCATCTTCATTGACATGAACTAAGGCACTCCTATTGGGCAATGACGAACACAACTCCATAGACGCACAAGGCGAGGGGGGGGGGATGGGGGCGGCTGCACTTCCCCATTGAGAACTGACACAAAACCTGATCGAATACGCCCATATTCTTTTCGTCAAAACTTGGCAGAATATTTGCTTGCGAAATAGGAGAGGCACCTTTTATTCCTTTCAATTCAATTCGATTCAAATTTATTTTCCAAATAATTTCAAAAACAGTACATAAACACATTGATATACATAACAAAATAGCAACAAATCATTTGAAGGGCACTAGAAAAACAGAAACCTGTTACTAGGCTATTGACCTAAATAAACAATAAGTAAAAGTAACATAAAGGAAGGAATAAATGTTTAGGAACACATTAATCAAGCATATCTGAAGAAAACAAAGGTATGTTGATTCATATGTTAATTACAAATATGTTAATTACAAATATGTTAATTTTCATTGTTCTTTATTCTTATAGTTTATTCTTAAGTTTACCATTTCGTATGAAGAGACCCAGGGAGGTTTCTTATCACCTCCCTGGTAGAAAGTGCCAAACTTTCAATTTTTTTTCAGTGCCTCTTGGCCCATAAGCTGGGCGAGGTACTGAAGGGGTCGAGATGGCTTCTTAAGGGCGAAATGCTTTACGGAATACTAAAATGCATTAAGCCAATAGTATTCTAACACTTCCAGGGGGCGAAAATGTTTCTAGAGGGAACGTCGTCACTGCCCCCCTCTCGTGGCCAAGCGTTTGTTTTGGTACCTCCATACTTTCCTTGGATCTGTTCTTTTGAAAGTTTCATCTGTTTTTTGTAAAATGCCAGATATGTCTACCTTTCTCATATAAACATGCAGCAAACAGTATGCGTGTAAATGTTTGCTCTGATGATCTGTTGTAGACTAGATGGTGGTTTCGGGTTGCGTGGTTAATGTTATCACAACGCCAATTAAATCACCTCATTTACCAAGAAACTTCCTGTTATCGGATTATACCAATGAACTCTGCTCAAACTATGACAAGATGACATGTACCACACAAGACTGAGCCGCAAATCAGCTCTCTATAAAAGAGACTTAGTGAACTCATTTTGTGTATGTATGTTGTAACTTACAGGTATTTGTCATCTCTGTAGCAATGATTAGTCATGTCTGATAGTCTAGCAGCTCACTAAAGTGATTTGGGTAAGTCCAAAAGATTCGGAAGTGGACATGACAAAGCATTCACAGACGTGACCTAGGGGTTACGTTTTAAATATCTATTTTAACGTTTGAATACTCATTGAGAAAATCGTTTCATCAGCAGGTATCAGTCAGGAAACCTGCTTAAAAGCAATTTACAGGTTTTATGGAGGAATTCTTCCCTCCCCATTTAGTTTTCATAGCTTTGTTACTTGGAGACAAACTCGTTTTGAAAACTGAATGGATATTCTTGACGAACTTTACTTTGCAAAGACAAGATGGTAACCCAATGAACTTGTTGTTTCACTCGGAAGGATGAGGCTATGACCCTTGGTTTATTCCCACTCAGCGAAAGGGATCATAGGCATATGAATTGAGGGTCTGGGCCGCAGCCCCCTCCCCCTCCTAGTCCCGTAGACAGACAAGGTAGTGAAGAGGGAGAGGTAGCTCGCAGGGGGAAATTTTCGAAGGGCGAGATACACTAAAATGTATTAAAACAATGGTAAATTTTGATCTTCTAGGGGCGGAAATGCTTCCAGGGGCTTATCCCTAGCCCCCCTCGGCTACTGGCTGGCCCCGTGGAAAATTCAGGTCAAATCCAATGCTTGATGGAAACAAGTTTTTCAGAGTTTCACCCCCGGTGACCCCGCATACGGTAACCTTCGACCTCCACCAAAAACAATAGAGTTCTTCCTCTCAATATGGGGTATCTACCTACCAAGTTTGAGAACTGTCAGTGATTCGCTTCTTGAGATATCGAGTAAACAAGAAAAGTGTCACAAACACACACACGTACACATACATACACACGCGCATAGGTTTCTCTTTTCATCGAAATCTAAAAAATCAGCAAACACCTTTTTCCCTCCTCTCGTGAAATAACTCTTCTCATATGTTTATAAAGGGATATTTAACTTTTTTGAGGCGTAAACCAAGAAATATTCTCCATTTGCACGCTTGCTCCATTTGTGATACATACTTGCTTCATAACAATATTTCTCAAAGCAGAGACTTCAATGTACTCGGAGACTGGAGAAAACTCTGGGTGAACTCGTAATGAGAGACTGAAATTTCATAAGAAACAATCATTTTCTTGTTTTCACTCCAACCAATCAACCACACATTTTTTTCTTTTCCCCAGAGAGATATTCACAAACTTGAATCATACAACGTGAAAGGAAATATTGAAGCAGGGAAATTGCTCCCCCTGTCAAGCAGAGATAGACTGCACAGTTCATCCCCGGCTTTACAAACCAACAAATATCTCATTATAAGTAGCCTGAGATTAAAGGGCCTTTTGCGAAGTCTAAGAGGTTATATGTACAAAACTGCACAATTCCATTCACAGTATAAAAGACAGGAAAATAAAGGTTCGGAAGACCCCCCCCCCGGCAATATTAATGGTCAGCTCCGGATAGTACAGTAGGAGTATGGTTATTATTATTAGGTTATTATTATCCGATTATTATGTATTTCAGCGATGCCCAATGTGGTTTTCAAGAGCTCTTCAAAAACCATTTCAGGCAGTCATTCATGAGCTGACTACTTTAAAAATAAAATAACCATATCAGACGATCGCTACTCCATGGTGGGGGGGGGGGAGTAAGAGGCAGGTGAAATGGGCAAAGCGGCTTGATCTATTCGTATAAAATGAGCCCACCTTTAAATATTTTGTTGTTTCTTTCATTTTGTCACAATATGTTTCAGCTTTGCCAAGAAGCCATAAAATGTTGGTTTTCTGGATTGTTTTCTTAAACTAACAAATTTTCGAGCACTGAAGACAATTGAAAACGATGCAATGATAGCACTATTTTGGATCTCAGTACCGTTCCGAAACGGATTCTTTAAAGAAGGAGGGAAATTCTCCTAACACAGAACGACGTCTCATCTTACATACAAATAGCTTGGCCACAAAGTCTCAATACACTGAGCTTAGATTGACTGTTTGGTGTGTTTATTTTAAATCAACTGAAACGGTATACTTCAGCACAGAGGTGGAGAACCTTTTGCTTATAACATGCCATTTGACAGTCATAAGACCGCTCGTGGGCCAACGGCGCTGTCAACTTGGACAAGGGAAGGGAAACCTCTCCTTCTATGGAAAACAGAATAAGTTTAGGCTACATGCCCGTTACAACTTTTTTTAGACGGATACCTATGCTAATCTGGCCAGGTGACACCCGGCAGCCCGTGCAAAACTGCTTTTAGTCGTGGATGATAATCAACACGGCTAATGGGTTGTGTATCTAATGACCCCGAAAGCTCTGAAGTGTCTGCAAAATTATGGGCATTTACTGTAACTCCAGCATTACCGTTTTCCTCTGTAAATGGTGTTATGATGTCTGGGCTAATTAGATTACAAATATCACAGCTTGATCATTTGTATTGATTACCTTAGGTCGCACTAATGGTAGGTCCATTTGTGATGTCTGAAGTACATATATAGTAGCAAACAGGCAACTAAGAAAACGCGCGCGAAGCGCGCCAAAAAATGTCGTTTTGAAAGTACTTTATTAATGTTTAACCTTCGCGGCATTGCATTGGAAAGTTATTCACTTCTTTAATTTTAAACCGAGTTAAGGAAAAGGGAGCGCCTAACCCATCTCGAATTACATGTTTTGTTTATTTCTTTTTTTTTTTGAAAATTGAAGACCATGCTTTGCGCACTTGGGGAGGGCAAGTGCCCCCCGTGCCCCTATGGCGAGCCGCTAATAGGCTGGGGAGCTGCAGCTCCTTAACAATTATAATTTTGTGAAAATTCGGGCAAAATATTGAGAATTTTTCGGGTACCCTACTGAAAGAAAAATAATGTAGTGATGTCTTTAAAGGGTATTAATAATTTATAGAACTTCCTTGGTAATTAATATAAAGTTCTGATTTGAATTGCACCAGCACCTTTATATTCCGTATTAATTCATCAGTGTGTGTTTTAACGGTTAAACTTATAATTATTATGATTATCATTGGTGTATTTGAGGGGCCATTGGGCCATGCCCCACCCTCACTGATGATGATTTTTTCTAACTAGAACACGTAAATTTTTTAACACAAATTTTACTTCAAAGGTAGCATATGTGGCACCAGACTGCATGTAAGGACACCAAATTTTTCAAAGTTTTCAAAGAGGAGGGGGTAATGCCGATTTTTTTTTTATAGTACCTAAAATAAGTAAATGTTTTAACACAAATTTTACTTCAAAGGTAGCATTTGTGGCATCAGATTGCATGTAAGGACACCTAATTTTTCAAACGTTTTCAAAGGGAAGGGGGTTCCCCTCCCCTTAGACCCCTCCCCCAGGCCGGGGATCAACGACTTCCGCCAAAATTAAAACTAATAAAGAAGGTAGTGTTACAAGACGACCCGTCAGGAACACCGGATTGAATCCATCGACGAGCGAATGGAAAGTTCCAGAGAATTCAACTTCAACGCAGCCTTTCTAGAACTGTCTAGAAGTGAGAACTGTTTACGTTATGTCCCAATTATAGCAGCGAACTGGCAACACTTCGAAGAAGCTGCAATTGTCGTTATTCAACTACTGTGTGTTCTAGAAGTTTCTATTAAGGAACGTTCTCGTAATTACTGGACTGTGTACACTAGAAGTTTCTGTTAAATTCTGGAGAGTTCTCGAATAAAAGCCTAGCATATAAAAGGCAGTTCAACAACTGCTAACGATGAGAGATATACCCTAATACTTCATAGAGAGACACCATCGAGTCCAGACGTTATTCTGCTGTCCGTTTGTAGACCGAATCATATGAGGCCAGCCACTGACAATTCACACTTGTGACAAATTGCCTTTCGCCGTTTCTACATTGTGTATTGAGGTTGTTATCATCCATCGCCTACAGGTCTAGCCTTGTCATTATTCGCTCGTGGAACCAGTTCCTACGCTATAGCACGCTATACCACTCTGCCATCGTCAACGTGCATGCACTACCAGCCCTTGGACCAGACCAGGCAAATATTAAGTAAAGGATTGTGAGTAAGTCTAATTAATTATTGTAAATTTAAGTAAGATAAGGAGATTGTAAATAATCATTAAGTTGCTGAATTTTAATCTCGTTCTTCTGTGATCTTTCGCTGTTATTGGTTTGACTCGCGACCACAAGCCGTAACAGAATTGGTGGCCTAACATCCGGGAACGAAAAGTACTAGAAAATTCGAGAAATTCTGTTGTAAATCGTAAACAACTTCAAAATGCCATTCAACTTAGATGAATTCGTGGCTAGTCCCTCAGTCGAGGAACTAGATTCATTAAAGAAGTCTGAGATTGTAAAGGTCGCAAAACATTATGGCATTGAATTTCAGCCTTTAATGCGGAAAGACGAGATTAAAAGATATGTTCTAGAATATCTAGTCGATGAAAGTATCCTGCCTAGTACAGTATTGGAAACAGCTATCACTGTGCCAACTGACAACACATTTGAATTGAAAAGGCTTGAATTAGAAATGAATAAGGAGATTAGATTAAAAGAAATGGAAAGAGAAAGGGAAAGAGAGGAAAAGGCAAGAGAACATGAATTTAGGTTAAAGCAACTAGAGTTAGGGGTCATAAAAGGCTCAGACCCTAAAACAGGCTTGGATACTGGGGTGTTTGATGTTTCTAAGCACGTAAAATTTGTCCCCAAATTTCAGGAGGATAATGTGGAGAAATTCTTTAACCATTTCGAAAAGCTGGGTGAGCAACTAAAATGGCCAAGAGATAAATGGTCCATACTCATCCAGAGTAATTTCACAGGCAAGGCTCAAGAAGTGTATTCCGCTCTGTCAATAGAGGACAGCATGGATTACGATAAGGTTAAAAAGGCCATATTACAAGCCTATGAATTGGTGCCTGAAGCTTATCGCCAAAAATTTAGAAAGTATCGTAAGGCGGATACACAAACATACGTAGAGTTTGCTTATCAAAAAGAAAGGCATTTCGATAGATGGTGTGCTTCCAAAAAGGTCTCCACATTTGACACTTTAAGACAACTGATGCTGGTCGAGGAATTCAAACGGTGTGTGAATGATGACATTAAGACTCACCTTGAGGAAAATAAGGCTGACAAGCTGAGTGAAGTTGCAAATTTGGCTGATCAGTATGCACTTACCCATAAATTTGGTAAAGTGGGTCAGACTCAAAACAAGGGTCAGTTTAGTAGGCCAAATAAGAAATATGGCAATAATAGTGGCACAACAAGTAATAGTGGATCTCAGTCTGGTTCTATCTCTCCAACAAATTCTGGTAAAAAACAACCAGATTCAAGTCGTCAAAAGAACGACCAGGTCAGCTCAAACAAAGCTGCCTTTAAAGACATCATAAGTTGTGGTTTCTGTCACAAAAAAGGCCACATAATGGCTAATTGCTTCACATTGGCAAAATTAAAGGAGACTGAAACAGCCTCCAATGCCTTAGCCAATGCAGAGAATTCTTCTGAGGTAGTCGTGACTTTACGGCCTAATTCTAACGACAAAATTAAGGAAGAATACCTTCCATTCGTGTCTGAGGGGTTTATTTCCCTAGATGGGAATTCAGCTCATCCACCCGTCAAAATTAAAATTTTGCGTGACACAGGCGCAACTCAGTCGTTGCTTCTTGATGGAGTTTTGCCATTATCGGACTCTACTTCCACAGGGGCAAATGTACTAATTCAGGGGGTTGAGTGTGGATTTATTTCTGTCCCTCTCCACAAAATTAATTTGAAGTCAGATTTAGTTTCTGGGTCGGTCATAGTAGGGGTCAGACCTACTCTACCTGTAAAGGGGGTATCTCTGTTGCTAGGCAATGACCTAGCTGGTGGAAAGGTAGTAGCCAATGCAATTTTGACAGATAAACCATGTGATTATAACAACACAGAGCAATTAGAAAAGGAATTTCCAAATTTATTCCCTGCCTGTGCTGTCACTAGAGCTATGTCACAAAAGCTCGCCGTGGATGATAATCTTAAACATCCACCCTCCAAAAGCGAGGATACAGTTCCCAAAAGTGGAACAAGTAGGGAATCATGTAAGGATGATAATCTTGAACATCCACTCTCTAAAAATGAGGGTATGATTTCTGAAAATAAGGATGATAAACTTATTCATCCACCCTCTAAAATTGAGGAATTAGTTCCTAAAAATGGAACAACACTCCCAAAAGAGGAGTCAGAATCTGGAAAAGATTCCAGTAAAAATATTCATGAAAGTGAAGATTCTTGGTATGATCACAGCCAATCTTTTATGACTAATCTTAATGATAGTCAGGATTGTGAGTCTCCTGGCCCCACACATAGTGAGGGGGTAGAACAGGAAAAATCAAAAATGTCTGACACACTCCACAGAGACCAGTTGTCAGTGCAACAACAACATGATGAAGAGCTTCAGCCATTAATAGCTGGGGCACTCACTGAGGATGAATCTAAAGACGTCCCAGTCTGCTTTTATGTTAAAAACAATATTTTGATGCGTAAAGGGCGACCACCTGATGCACCATTAGATGAAGAGTGGAGAATTTACCATCAAATTGTGGTACCTAGGACCTATAGAAGGGAAATACTGAGTATTGCTCATGAAATGCCATTTGCAGGGCACCTAGGAGTCAATAAGACTTACCACAGAATTCTAAATCACTTTTATTGGCCAAAACTTAAAAGTGATGTGGCCAAGTTTTGTAAGACCTGTCACTCATGTCAAATGGTTGGGAAGCCGAATCAGAATATTCCGGCTGCACCCTTAAAGCCAATTCCTGCTTTTGAAGAGCCGTTTAGTAGAGTCATCATTGATTGTGTAGGTCCCCTACCTAAGAGTAGGGCAGGGCATCAGTATATATTAACCATTATGTGTGCTTCTACAAGGTTTCCAGAGGCAATACCTCTGAGGAATATTAAGGCTCGGACAGTCTTACAAGCTTTACTTAAATTTTTCGCATTGTTTGGGTTGCCGAAAGAGATCCAATCAGATCAAGGGTCTAATTTCATGTCAACTGTATTCCAGCAGATGTTGTATGAGTTAGGCATAGACCAGATTAAGTCTTCGGCTTATCATCCGGAAAGCCAAGG
This sequence comes from Holothuria leucospilota, assembly GCA_029531755.1. Classification (NCBI taxonomy): domain Eukaryota; kingdom Metazoa; phylum Echinodermata; class Holothuroidea; order Aspidochirotida; family Holothuriidae; genus Holothuria; species Holothuria leucospilota. The sequence goes on from CM055978.1 coordinate 16,574,880, forward strand.
GGCTTTAGAAAGGTTTCACCAAACATTGAAGAATATGTTAAAGACATATTGTCATGATAATGAGAGAGATTGGGATGAAGGCATTCCATTTGTAATGTTTGCTGCCAGGGAATCTATACAAGAGTCACTTGGGTTCAGTCCATTTGAACTTGTCTTTGGACACACAGTTCGTGGGCCATTGAAATTATTAAAGGAGAAGTGGTTATCAGATCCAGGTGAAGACATACATCTACTTGATTATGTATCCCGCTTTAAAGATCGTCTTCATGGAGCATGTGAACTTGCTCAGGAAAATCTGAGGCACTCTCAGAAGAAAATGAAAGCGTGGTATGACAAGACCACTGTGAAAAGAGAGTTTAAACCTGGTGATAAGGTGCTAGTGTTTTTACCTGTTTCTGGTCAGCCACTTCAAGCTCGCTTTCAAGGACCTTATGTCATTGAGAGAAAGGAGTGACACAGATTACGTCATTTTGACACCTGACAAGCGTAAATCTAAAAGAGTATGTCATATTAATATGATGAAGAAATATTATGAAAGAGAAGATTGTGACATTTCTAAGGATGAAAGTGTACATGATGTAAATAGCAACACTAATGATACAGGTGATCAAGTGTGTATTATCAATGCTGATTATGAACTCAGTAATGATGAGATCAAGGCTAATAATGTTCCTGATATGTGTATTAAATTACAAAATTCTGATGTGTTGAAAAATCTTGACCAGAAATTAAGTCATCTGGATCACAAAGAAAAGTCAGAAATGAAATCATTAATCTATGAATATGCATGCTTGTTCTCAGATGATCCTACTAGGACAAATTTGATTGAACATGATGTTGATGTGGGAGATGCCACACCAATCAAGCAGCATCCTTACCGAGTTAACCCTAGAAAACGACAACATCTCAGGGATGAGGTTCGGTACATGTTGGACCATGACATTATAGAACCTAGTAATAGTGAATGGTCTTCCCCATGTATATTGGTCCCCAAGCCAGACGGTGGGTACACATTTTGTACTGATTACCGAAAGGTGAATGCAGTCACAAGAACGGATTCCTATCCGATACCCCGTATCGATGATTGTATTGATAGGATTGGGAAAGCTACGTATGTGTCAAAGTTTGACTTACTAAAGGGGTACTGGGAGATACCACTCACTGAGAGGGCTCGGAAAATCTCGGCATTCGTGACGCCAGATGGGTTATTTCAGTATAAGGTTATGCCGTTTGGTATGAAAAATTCACAGATGACCTTTAAACGCTTAGTAAATAACCTTACGTCAGATTTAGAAAATTGTGAAGTATATGTTGATGACCTTATTGTGTACAGCAACTCGTGGGATGAACATGTACAACATGTTAAGGCATTATTTGACAAGCTTGCCAAAGCTAATTTGACTGTCAATTTGGTCAAAAGTGAGATTGCTTGTGCCCATGTGATATACTTAGGGCATGTGGTTGGTCAGGGTAAAGTTAGACCAATTAAGGCCAAAGTTGAGGGCATTGACAAATTCCCTGCCCCAACTGATAAAAGGCAGCTCATGCGCTTCCTAGGCATGGCTGCTTACTACAGACGTTTTTGTCCGAATTTCTCTGACATTGCTGCACCACTGACAAAATTGTTAAAGAAGAATGAAAAGTTTGATTGGACAGTTAATTGCCAAGCAGCATTTGAATTATTGAAAAAGGCACTAATGAGTTCACCAGTGTTGATTGCTCCAGATTTTGAAAAACAATTTAAGTTGGCAGTAGATGCCAGTGACAATGGCATAGGAGCAGTTTTGCTTCAAGCTGATGAGCATGGTGTTGATCACCCTGTTTGTTATTATTCTAAGAAATTTGACAAACACCAGAGAAATTATTCAACAATTGAAAAGGAGACTTTAGCTTTAATACTTGGTCTTCAACATTTTGATGTTTATTTGGAAACTACTAGTTTCCCTATCACTGTATACACTGATCATAACCCTTTGACATTTTTAACTAAGATGAAGAATGAGAATCAAAGATTGATGAGGTGGAGTTTATTTCTGCAATCATATAATGTAGATATTAAGCACATTAAAGGGAAAGACAATGTTGTACCAGACTCTTTGTCAAGAATTTGATTTGATGCAGTATGTTGAAGATATCACTGTAAGTTTTGAAATTTTGTGTTAACTATGGCACACTGTGTATTGATGATGTTACTGTATTCATGTATCATCACCTTGCAAGACAAATTATATGTGATAATTGTACCTTCCATTGAATATTGGACTACATAATATACATACTGTAGTTATTACTGTAAAGTTATACATTGTAAATATTGTAACTTAAGTTTTGTCCGAGATGTCCAAAACTTTTTCAAGGGGGGGGGGGAAGGTTACAAGACGACCCGTCAGGAACACCGGATTGAATCCATCGACGAGCGAATGGAAAGTTCCAGAGAATTCAACTTCAACGCAGCCTTTCTAGAACTGTCTAGAAGTGAGAACTGTTTACGTTATGTCCCAATTATAGCAGCGACCTGGCAACACTTCGAAGAAGCTGCAATTGTCGTTATTCAACTACTGTGTGTTCTAGAAGTTTCTATTAAGGAACGTTCTCGTAATTACTGGACTGTGTACACTAGAAGTTTCTGTTAAATTCTGGAGAGTTCTCGAATAAAAGCCTAGCATATAAAAGGCAGTTCAACAACTGCTAACGATGAGAGATATACCCTAATACTTCATAGAGAGACACCATCGAGTCCAGACGTTATTCTGCTGTCCGTTTGTAGACCGAATCATATGAGGCCAGCCACTGACAATTCACACTTGTGACAAATTGCCTTTCGCCGTTTCTACATTGTGTATTGAGGTTGTTATCATCCATCGCCTACAGGTCTAGCCTTGTCATTATTCGCTCGTGGAACCAGTTCCTACGCTATAGCACGCTATACCACTCTGCCATCGTCAACGTGCATGCACTACCAGCCCTTGGACCAGACCAGGCAAATATTAAGTAAAGGATTGTGAGTAAGTCTAATTAATTATTGTAAATTTAAGTAAGATAAGGAGATTGTAAATAATCATTAAGTTGCTGAATTTTAATCTCGTTCTTCTGTGATCTTTCGCTGTTATTGGTTTGACTCGCGACCACAAGCCGTAACAGAATTGGTGGCCTAACATCCGGGAACGAAAAGTACTAGAAAATTCGAGAAATTCTGTTGTAAATCGTAAACAACTTCAAAATGCCATTCAACTTAGATGAATTCGTGGCTAGTCCCTCAGTCGAGGAACTAGATTCATTAAAGAAGTCTGAGATTGTAAAGGTCGCAAAACATTATGGCATTGAATTTCAGCCTTTAATGCGGAAAGACGAGATTAAAAGATATGTTCTAGAATATCTAGTCGATGAAAGTATCCTGCCTAGTACAGTATTGGAAACAGCTATCACTGTGCCAACTGACAACACATTTGAATTGAAAAGGCTTGAATTAGAAATGAATAAGGAGATTAGATTAAAAGAAATGGAAAGAGAAAGGGAAAGAGAGGAAAAGGCAAGAGAACATGAATTTAGGTTAAAGCAACTAGAGTTAGGGGTCATAAAAGGCTCAGACCCTAAAACAGGCTTGGATACTGGGGTGTTTGATGTTTCTAAGCACGTAAAATTTGTCCCCAAATTTCAGGAGGATAATGTGGAGAAATTCTTTAACCATTTCGAAAAGCTGGGTGAGCAACTAAAATGGCCAAGAGATAAATGGTCCATACTCATCCAGAGTAATTTCACAGGCAAGGCTCAAGAAGTGTATTCCGCTCTGTCAATAGAGGACAGCATGGATTACGATAAGGTTAAAAAGGCCATATTACAAGCCTATGAATTGGTGCCTGAAGCTTATCGCCAAAAATTTAGAAAGTATCGTAAGGCGGATACACAAACATACGTAGAGTTTGCTTATCAAAAAGAAAGGCATTTCGATAGATGGTGTGCTTCCAAAAAGGTCTCCACATTTGACACTTTAAGACAACTGATGCTGGTCGAGGAATTCAAACGGTGTGTGAATGATGACATTAAGACTCACCTTGAGGAAAATAAGGCTGACAAGCTGAGTGAAGTTGCAAATTTGGCTGATCAGTATGCACTTACCCATAAATTTGGTAAAGTGGGTCAGACTCAAAACAAGGGTCAGTTTAGTAGGCCAAATAAGAAATATGGCAATAATAGTGGCACAACAAGTAATAGTGGATCTCAGTCTGGTTCTATCTCTCCAACAAATTCTGGTAAAAAACAACCAGATTCAAGTCGTCAAAAGAACGACCAGGTCAGCTCAAACAAAGCTGCCTTTAAAGACATCATAAGTTGTGGTTTCTGTCACAAAAAAGGCCACATAATGGCTAATTGCTTCACATTGGCAAAATTAAAGGAGACTGAAACAGCCTCCAATGCCTTAGCCAATGCAGAGAATTCTTCTGAGGTAGTCGTGACTTTACGGCCTAATTCTAACGACAAAATTAAGGAAGAATACCTTCCATTCGTGTCTGAGGGGTTTATTTCCCTAGATGGGAATTCAGCTCATCCACCCGTCAAAATTAAAATTTTGCGTGACACAGGCGCAACTCAGTCGTTGCTTCTTGATGGAGTTTTGCCATTATCGGACTCTACTTCCACAGGGGCAAATGTACTAATTCAGGGGGTTGAGTGTGGATTTATTTCTGTCCCTCTCCACAAAATTAATTTGAAGTCAGATTTAGTTTCTGGGTCGGTCATAGTAGGGGTCAGACCTACTCTACCTGTAAAGGGGGTATCTCTGTTGCTAGGCAATGACCTAGCTGGTGGAAAGGTAGTAGCCAATGCAATTTTGACAGATAAACCATGTGATTATAACAACACAGGGCAATTAGAAAAGGAATTTCCAAATTTATTCCCTGCCTGTGCTGTCACTAGAGCTATGTCACAAAAGCTCGCCGTGGATGATAATCTTAAACATCCACCCTCCAAAAGCGAGGATACAGTTCCCAAAAGTGGAACAAGTAGGGAATCATGTAAGGATGATAATCTTGAACATCCACTCTCTAAAAATGAGGGTATGATTTCTGAAAATAAGGATGATAAACTTATTCATCCACCCTCTAAAATTGAGGAATTAGTTCCTAAAAATGGAACAACACTCCCAAAAGAGGAGTCAGAATCTGGAAAAGATTCCAGTAAAAATATTCATGAAAGTGAAGATTCTTGGTATGATCTCAGCCAATCTTTTATGACTAATCTTAATGATAGTCAGGATTGTGAGTCTCCTGGCCCCACACATAGTGAGGGGGTAGAACAGGAAAAATCAAAAATGTCTGACACACTCCACAGAGACCAGTTGTCAGTGCAACAACAACATGATGAAGAGCTTCAGCCATTAATAGCTGGGGCACTCACTGAGGATGAATCTAAAGACGTCCCAGTCTGCTTTTATGTTAAAAACAATATTTTGATGCGTAAAGGGCGACCACCTGATGCACCATTAGATGAAGAGTGGAGAATTTACCATCAAATTGTGGTACCTAGGACCTATAGAAGGGAAATACTGAGTATTGCTCATGAAATGCCATTTGCAGGGCACCTAGGAGTCAATAAGACTTACCACAGAATTCTAAATCACTTTTATTGGCCAAAACTTAAAAGTGATGTGGCCAAGTTTTGTAAGACCTGTCACTCATGTCAAATGGTTGGGAAGCCGAATCAGAATATTCCGGCTGCACCCTTAAAGCCAATTCCTGCTTTTGAAGAGCCGTTTAGTAGAGTCATCATTGATTGTGTAGGTCCCCTACCTAAGAGTAGGGCAGGGCATCAGTATATATTAACCATTATGTGTGCTTCTACAAGGTTTCCAGAGGCAATACCTCTGAGGAATATTAAGGCTCGGACAGTCTTACAAGCTTTACTTAAATTTTTCACATTGTTTGGGTTGCCGAAAGAGATCCAATCAGATCAAGGGTCTAATTTCATGTCAACTGTATTCCAGCAGATGTTGTATGAGTTAGGCATAGACCAAATTAAGTCTTCGGCTTATCATCCGGAAAGCCAAGGGGCTTTAGAAAGGTTTCACCAAACATTGAAGAATATGTTAAAGACATATTGTCATGATAATGAGAGAGATTGGGATGAAGGCATTCCATTTGTAATGTTTGCTGCCAGGGAATCTATACAAGAGTCACTTGGGTTCAGTCCATTTGAACTTGTCTTTGGACACACAGTTCGTGGGCCATTGAAATTATTAAAGGAGAAGTGGTTATCAGATCCAGGTGAAGACATACATCTACTTGATTATGTATCCCGCTTTAAAGATCGTCTTCATGGAGCATGTGAACTTGCTCAGGAAAATCTGAGGCACTCTCAGAAGAAAATGAAAGCGTGGTATGACAAGACCACTGTGAAAAGAGAGTTTAAACCTGGTGATAAGGTGCTAGTGTTTTTACCTGTTTCTGGTCAGCCACTTCAAGCTCGCTTTCAAGGACCTTATGTCATTGAGAGAAAGGAGTGACACAGATTACGTCATTTTGACACCTGACAAGCGTAAATCTAAAAGAGTATGTCATATTAATATGATGAAGAAATATTATGAAAGAGAAGATTGTGACATTTCTAAGGATGAAAGTGTACATGATGTAAATAGCAACACTAATGATACAGGTGATCAAGTGTGTATTATCAATGCTGATTATGAACTCAGTAATGATGAGATCAAGGCTAATAATGTTCCTGATATGTGTATTAAATTACAAAACTCTGATGTGTTGAAAAATCTTGACCAGAAATTAAGTCATCTGGATCACAAAGAAAAGTCAGAAATGAAATCATTAATCTATGAATATGCATGCTTGTTCTCAGATGATCCTACTAGGACAAATTTGATTGAACATGATGTTGATGTGGGAGATGCCACACCAATCAAGCAGCATCCTTACCGAGTTAACCCTAGAAAACGACAACATCTCAGGGATGAGGTTCGGTACATGTTGGACCATGACATTATAGAACCTAGTAATAGTGAATGGTCTTCCCCATGTATATTGGTCCCCAAGCCAGACGGTGGGTACACATTTTGTACTGATTACCGAAAGGTGAATGCAGTCACAAGAACGGATTCCTATCCGATACCCCGTATCGATGATTGTATTGATAGGATTGGGAAAGCTACGTATGTGTCAAAGTTTGACTTACTAAAGGGGTACTGGGAGATACCACTCACTGAGAGGGCTCGGAAAATCTCGGCATTCGTGACGCCAGATGGGTTATTTCAGTATAAGGTTATGCCGTTTGGTATGAAAAATTCACAGATGACCTTTAAACGCTTAGTAAATAACCTTACGTCAGATTTAGAAAATTGTGAAGTATATGTTGATGACCTTATTGTGTACAGCAACTCGTGGGATGAACATGTACAACATGTTAAGGCATTATTTGACAAGCTTGCCAAAGCTAATTTGACTGTCAATTTGGTCAAAAGTGAGATTGCTTGTGCCCATGTGATATACTTAGGGCATGTGTTTGGTCAGGGTAAAGTTAGACCAATTAAGGCCAAAGTTGAGGGCATTGACAAATTCCCTGCCCCAACTGATAAAAGGCAGCTCATGCGCTTCCTAGGCATGGCTGCTTACTACAGACGTTTTTGTCCGAATTTCTCTGACATTGCTGCACCACTGACAAAATTGTTAAAGAAGAATGAAAAGTTTGATTGGACAGTTAATTGCCAAGCAGCATTTGAATTATTGAAAAAGGCACTAATGAGTTCACCAGTGTTGATTGCTCCAGATTTTGAAAAACAATTTAAGTTGGCAGTAGATGCCAGTGACAATGGCATAGGAGCAGTTTTGCTTCAAGCTGATGAGCATGGTGTTGATCACCCTGTTTGTTATTATTCTAAGAAATTTGACAAACACCAGAGAAATTATTCAACAATTGAAAAGGAGACTTTAGCTTTAATACTTGGTCTTCAACATTTTGATGTTTATTTGGGAACTACTAGTTTCCCTATCACTGTATACACTGATCATAACCCTTTGACATTTTTATCTAAGATGAAGAATAAGAATCAAAGATTGATGAGGTGGAGTTTATTTCTGCAATCATATAATGTAGATATTAAGCACATTAAAGGGAAAGACAATGTTGTACCAGACTCTTTGTCAAGAATTTGATTTGATGCAGTATGTTGAAGATATCACTGTAAGTTTTGAAATTTTGTGTTAACTATGGCACACTGTGTATTGATGATGTTACTGTATTCATGTATCATCACCTTGCAAGACAAATTATATGTTATAATTGTACCTTCCATTGAATATTGGACTACATAATATACATACTGTAGTTATTACTGTAAAGTTATACATTGTAAATATTGTAACTTAAGTTTTGTCCGAGATGTCCAAAACTTTTTCAAGGGGGGGGGGGGGAGTGTTACAAGACGACCCGTCAGGAACACCGGATTGAATCCATCGACGAGCAAATGGAAAGTTCCAGAGAATTCAACTTCAACGCAGCCTTTCTAGAACTGTCTAGAAGTGAGAACTGTTTACGTTATGTCCCAATTATAGCAGCGACCTGGCAACACTTCGAAGAAGCTGCAATTGTCGTTATTCAACTACTGTGTGTTCTAGAAGTTTCTATTAAGGAACGTTCTCGTAATTACTGGACTGTGTACACTAGAAGTTTCTGTTAAATTCTGGAGAGTTCTCGAATAAAAGCCTAGCATATAAAAGGCAGTTCAACAACTGCTAACGATGAGAGATATACCCTAATACTTCATAGAGAGACACCATCGAGTCCAGACGTTATTCTGCTGTCCGTTTGTAGACCGAATCATATGAGGCCAGCCACTGACAATTCACACTTGTGACAAATTGCCTTTCGCCGTTTCTACATTGTGTATTGAGGTTGTTATCATCCATCGCCTACAGGTCTAGCCTTGTCATTATTCGCTCGTGGAACCAGTTCCTACGCTATAGCACGCTATACCACTCTGCCATCGTCAACGTGCATGCACTACCAGCCCTTGGACCAGACCAGGCAAATATTAAGTAAAGGATTGTGAGTAAGTCTAATTAATTATTGTAAATTTAAGTAAGATAAGGAGATTGTAAATAATCATTAAGTTGTTGAATTTTAATCTCGTTCTTCTGTGATCTTTCGCTGTTATTGGTTTGACTCGCGACCACAAGCCGTAACAGTAGAAACACGGCAAATTACTGTATGTAATAGACCCTTTTCCAAACAGCAACTACAAAGGATTATAGGATAGACTTTAAGTACGCATTTTTTTGTCCACAGTAAAATGCCATTGACGAAAACGACACACTCCAAAACTCTATCCCACAATCCTTTGTAATTGCTATTTGGAAAAGGGTCTATTGGCATGCGGTGTGATAACCGATGCATGCCTGAATGATATGTACATTAACATGTCGAACGTGCGTGGAGTTCGCAGAAATTTGTGGTTATATTTTTCGGGCAAATCGTTCCAGCCCCTCCCCCAGTCAACTTGGGCTCCTACGCCCATGCTGAGTTGTTAGATAGGATGATTTGAACTAGAAGCTGATACTAAGAAGAAAAAACTTTACCCAACTCCTACCGAGTTTATACTTCAAAACACTTTTGAATAAAACTTTATTGTGTTTCTTCTTGTATTTCTTTTATTTTTACTTTCCTTCCTCCTTTTATTTTTATTTTTTTTTTCCGAGGCACGAGTGCATGATCCTAGGAGTATACGGTATAGGGCATTTCACAAGGGGCAATAGGCGTTTGCCGTGAAAATTTCCTGAATGCTCATGATATAAATTTCCCCTTAAAACAATAATTTCTGCCCTGAAATCTTCAAGTTTTGCCCGAAGGGATGGGGAACTGCGATCTCCCAACCTCGCCTAGTATGTCTACGGGCATGACCCACTAGCGCCCCATCATCCGCTCCTACAGTGTCAAATAAAAGTATTGGTAGTACTTCTTTTGCTAAAACGAAGTGGACGTTTTATATTAAAATGTCCGACTCAAGCTTCCAAGGGGAAATGGTTTGCTTCATGTATAAGAGGGGGATGGTAGACTTGAACCATGGAAGCACTAGATAGTACTCCCTCGAACATTTAATGGGAAAAGTGGAATTACAGTCTCTTAGCTAGCTTATCTGTCAACAGGATTGCCAAATCGTCCTGTCTATCTTCAGAGCGTTTGAATCTATGTTTCAGTTTATTTGTGGTAACCGACGAACTTAAGAAGGTGAAACGCTCCTCCCCTATTAAAAGAAAGTTATGAAAAGCCTTTCCTTGATAGGATCCACTTTGAAACATGGGTTTAAAGTCTTCTATTGAATTGAAAAGTTTTGCTCTAACGATAATTGAAAAATTTATCTTCGTTCACCCTTTAGTAAATTGTGGAAACCCTCTTAATTTATTGAAAAGCAACTTTGCAATTCGAGTGATATTCTCAGTTAAAATGATACATTTAGTAAGGATCTCTACAAATTTGGGGGTGATTTTACCTACGCCAATTTTGTAGTCAATTCCAGGTGAAAAAAATGTTTTTTAGCAGATCTTTTTGTAAGGTATAAGAATGAATTTTGAATGGACAACATTGTCAATCTACCTCTTCTCTCTTTCTGCGGAAGAGTTGGTTTGCTGTCACCTTCTTGTTATCATGTGTTACGGTATCGTTAATGCCTTGTCGATATTTTGGAAGGAATCGGGCCGTAGAGGTTGAGAGCATAGATATAAACTAAGTATCCGTCCGTGAATATCTTTTATTAAAACTTGTATTCCTTCCAAAAGGTATACCGTGTACTAAGTAGTACCATCAATTCTCCGCCCCACCGTCCCGCCCCGCCCCCAGAAGGAAATCAGTCTCCAGCATGTCTTGAAATTCCCACACTGTAGTTCAATGTTAAATTCAATTTTGTTCAATCTTGGTGTAAATGTAATTTCCGAAATTTTACCAAGATTACAGGCCTACAACATGTGTAAATATATATTATCACCGGATACACATAGCATGCAGTTCAAACTGCGATCTGCGTTACAAGAGATGTAACACGTGTTACGAGAACTGTTAATGGCAGGACACGGTTGATTGATTTACAGGTATTGAAAATTGGTTGATATTATATATACTAGTACTTATTTGTTGTAACCATGTATCAGTACATGTATAATTAGACGTTGGATAAACCTTGGACAAAAAACTTCCTGATGTTCATTGCAAAGGTCTAAATGTATTCATTTGTTATCTGCTCTCACTTGAATTGATGACTCCCATCTAGAAATTATTCGGGAATAATGGGATTACCGTAATCCAATGAAACTATCTTTAAGAAATATACTCGTTCATCTGTAAAATGACTTGATACTGAATTAAAGCTTAGCCTATACATGTCTGAGGTATTTAATGTCACAGGAATTACAGGTACTTTTTGGATGAATAAAATTGACTTTCATATGTTATCTACAGTAATTTGACATGTTTGAAACTAAAACAAAATAAAATGAATTAATGTGTTTCCACATTATTCATGTATGTACAATTAATCTAGAAATGTAATAAGACAAATCTTTTGCTCACCGTTTCATTTCTCACGTGACCAAAACTTGAGGAAAGACTCTTTGAAGGGGAATGTTCGGTATTCGAAAAGTAAATCTCCTTCCAGTGGTGGAGACGTCTGAAATAAATATCTGCAAGAGCCAATAAAAAGTCAATACAGTATTTCACATCGTTTAGTTCAAATTTGAATCATCCCGCAAACCGTAGTTGAGCAAACTTTGTGTGGATCTCGATACAAAGGGGGTGGAGGAAAGTATTTGGTGGGTCGTGAAAAATTTTCAGAGAAAAAGTGTTACATGTACATTGTTCCTCGTGTTTTCGTGGTCCGTTAAGGGCAGACGTGCCAGGCTTCGACAAATACCACGCCTGTCAGCCTGGGCAAAGCAAAAAGCACTCGGATAAGTGCTGTTCAAACTACCTGGTGACATGGACGTCCGTAAGGGGGGCAAGTGTCCCCCTGGAAAATAAAAATTTGCAAAAAACTTGAAGAAAAAGTAAAATCGACGTTTTTTAGGATATCGCTAGAAAATTTCCAGAACATGAGCTTTCAAAATAGAAAATGATTAGATGCAATTCGACACAAGGACTGGGAAGTGCCATTTCAGCTATCTGGGAGGAGTTTCGGCCAAAATTTTCTTGACCGCTTAGATAGTTTGCCTACAGGTTTCGTCCCCTGGCAAATTCCTGGCTACACCCCTGTAAAAGCGGCCAACATTCAACAATTAAGCTCTCTTCTGGGAGTAAAAATTTCCCCTGATTTGATCAATGGAAAGTTTTGCCCCCCTAAAAATTTTTTCTGCGGACGCCCATGCCTGGTGATACATTAGTTGTTTAAAGACAGACAGTCATCACCCCAGAGTATATTTTTAGTGTGGAGGTATCAAAATTCTCAGTTGGTGACTGCTCTTTGATTGACACCAAAGTTTGAAAATTTGAAAGATGCAGAGTAGCTCACATTCCATACAAGGCAGAGAGAGTGCTTTCATTACATTTTATAGCCTTGTATGCTCACCAGGACATGGCCTTAAGCAATAAAACAGGTTTATTCCTGCACAAGGAAGAGCTTCATACAGTTATGGGAGGAGCTAGAAGTTGCATAGTTGGGAGAATTGGAACTGTCTGAAATCATGAAATTCCCCTTTAACCTATCCCTCAACGAGGCTGGCATCGTATACAACGAGGACAGGAACAAACAGGTAAAGATTTATCTGGAATATTAACGCCTTGCACTTAATTTTGAGATAGTTTTGAGACCCTTTCCTTTTGCAGAAAAAAATCATAACTAATCGGCTTCCCTAAAAGTTGGCAACTTTGAGTTCCCTTGTTGTTTTGCCAATGGGAGTACAGTTCAAGTATGAAAGCAGTGAACTCGAAGGCAAGATTGATTGACATAAACATCTTCTACAGAAAGGCATTTCAGACGTAGGCGGATGTCGGTCCTCAGCAGGGGGAGGGGGAAGGGAGAGGGGGAGAGGGAGAGGGAAATTCCAGGCAATATTTCTGGCGGAGAGGTCCAAAGGGAGGGGGAGCTCCCCTTTCAAAAAAATCGACAAATTTGAGGGTTCGTAACTGCAATTTTATGCTACATTTTGTGTATTGTTTGAAGAACGTTTATTGGAAAATTTTTGGTATTTTATTGCATTTTTGATAAATTTTACAATAAGGACAACCTAGGGGTTTTCGTCCCCCACATTTATGTCTAGCGGATTTTGAACCCCATCCCCCAACACTTGCTGCGCCTATGATTTCAGAGCTCCTTGCATTTGCAATGGTAATAGCAGATAGGGCTGGGAACATGAAATATCCCAAGTAGACAATGGAATGGTAGGGTTTGAAAGACAGCTTTTTGGCGCAGTGTCTTAGAGATTGCATGAAGACGTCATACGAGGATGATCAGTGGGCGGGGGTAGGGTGGAGTGGGAGGGTCTTGCAAGCTTTCAATAGGTCTGTTAGTCATATTACAGTACGTGGGTCAGTTATCAAGGTCGTCGCAAATTACGGTAGTCCGTTACATGGAAACCGGTGTCCTACCTATTACCATGTTTTTCGAGGAGAAACTATGTTATGTTATAACTAGCTTTACAAAAATAATATGCAGGCTGTGAATGATGTAGGGAAACTAAGGTACGAAATTTTTCGTTGAAACATCTTGAAGAGGTGGGTGGAAAGTTTAGCGGCATTCTCAATTATCTTCGAAGTAACACGGTGCATATCATGCTAGAAGCTTATGAAGAGAAGATTTGCGTAATTTTGCCATGCTTTGTTATCTTCAGGAAGTCTTCAGGAAGCTTTTTAACACAATTGTTTAGAGGTAACTCAGACAAAGCAATAACAGTTCTGCGAACTTTGCCCCTGAAACGGCCGCCACGACTTTTGACGTGGATATTTCACGCTGAGAGAGATATATGAGTTCCGCTCCCACTCTGTAACGCAGCTCTCAGCTTGCATTTTGTATTATACACGAAGGAATCAGCATTCACTGTGATTGAACCTAAGGGGCCAGCGGATGAATATAATAGCGGAACCAGTACGAGCGTTGTATGTCTCAATATGATTCTGCTGACTGGACATAAATCTATACTTCAAGGATGCAAAAACATTACGTTACAGTTAGGGCTTATTCCAGAGGTTCTCAAGTGTTTTTGGATGAGGGCCACCTTTTCATGAGTTTTTACTCAGTACCAATAGAAGTAATCATAACAGAATTACAAAGTTTACTTTCTCATTTAAGTTTTGGTCTCCTTTAATCTTCTATGGCCATTCTAGAACTCGTCGCCGGCCACAAATGGCCCACTGGCCGCCACTTGATAACCTAAGGCTATTCATGCTTCTTTCTGTTACTGAGAGACAGGTTTCCTCAGACTAATATTCATATTTGGCTTTACATCTGATAATACATCTTGCTAAGTTAAGTTTTATATGTTCACTTCAAGTCAGACGTTGCTTGATTGAATCAAACAAATCATGATAGGCCTATGACCGTTATTACCATGTAGCCTAACGCGATAAAAGACCATAGCTAGATATGCTAACATTCTTTGATATTGCCACATTAAGCTAGATATAACTTCGTGAAAACCTTTTCTAGATATGCAATTCAACTCTGATATGACCATACCAAGCCAGATACAATTTGATAAAAACCCCGGTCATATTCTCAAATCGAATTTTCCACTGCCATATTAAGCCATGTATCAAAAAAAAAAAGGCCAGATGCACAGTGGCGGAGTGAGGGGATTAAGTCAGAGGGGCGAGAATGGTATGTAGGGGCCCTGTGCAGTAAGTCGTTAGCTTAATGCCTCGACACTATCTAATGCTAGATTCATCCACCTGAGTGAAAACTGTTTCCCCAACCTCAAAATGCTTCTACCAAAGCATACCATGTATTTCTTTCACAGACTTGTAAATATCGCAATTATAACAATTCACTCAATTACGTAATAAGACGTGCTCGGACCAGGGCCGTCGCCACCGGGGGGTGTGGGGGTGTCTCGCCCCCCAAAGTTCGTCAGAGCGACGATAGTCGGAAAATCTGAAATGCCAGTTGGAATTTCTGATATCTCAGTCTAGCACATTTTTTCCGACTGAGCCTATGTCAACTTTGTATATATTTTCCAACTAGACCAAGTAAGAATAATACCAAACGTTATTTTCCTCACGTAATATCAAATCAAAGCTGTGCTTTTTTCGCAAATTCTTCTCAATCTCTCAAAATTTTCGCGCGCTCTGCGCCCTTCAGACCTTACCTCAGTGTTGTTCTTATTATCAGTATCTTCCGATAGCAACTTTCGGAGAAGCACAACAGCAGAAGTTGAAAGCTGTTTACAAATTACCAGGTAAAAGACTGGCTTTTTGAGTGGCATATTGGTTTGTTGGACAATTGAAAGTATCTCGATGCAGATTCTGAATGCAGGTTTTATTATGGAAATCTTATTTGATGAAAATTTGGGCACGCTTCGCGCGCATGCTTCACGATTTACAATCAATCTCATGAACATTATTAAGGTAATTATACCAGACACAGTTCTATGGGAGCTAGGGTGCTTTAGCCCCCCTCCCCAAATTTTTCCGAGCCCCACAAAATTGCGCAAAATTTTATATAGACTAATATTGGTGAAGACATAGATATACTCAGAAAATATTCCAAATGTCTATTTATCAGGCCCGTAGCCAGTAAGTTCTGTAACGATTCTTTCTCTAACTACAAAAAATTTCATCTATAGTTCTATCTAACGCCCCCGTTTCAAACATATTGGATTTCAACGTTTCCACAAATGTTGTTCTTCCGTGTAGGCGTGATTCTAGAGAAACACGAAAATGCATCATTGCTAAGTTCTTTCCTCTTTTTCCTAACTTTTGGAAGATTCGTGGCAAACACATATTTTGTAAGAAAAAGATCTTTCAGTTTCGTAGGAGATCCTTGATGAGTAAGATGAAGAATGTAATCCCCGACGACGACCATTCAGTCACCCGAACAAATTTCTTGGCTTTGTCCAGATTCTTCAATAAAAGCCCAAACTTTTTCAACTTTCCTTAATGAAAATTCGATATAATCCCAAATTTTTCGGCGCGCTCCGCGCGCCTTATATTTTGAGTTCGGCAACCCATTGCATCTGCCGGGACTTAGAGTAGCTGGCCCCCAATCAGGGCGCTTCACACCCCACCATCTCGGCAAATCAAAGCACCACCCCTGGCTGAGTCTGCGTGCAGGTTTTTCATTTTGGCATTGAAGTATACCCCCAAATTTCGGCGCGTTTCGCGTGCAATCCTCACGATCCACGTTGTCTCACGAACATTATAAGCACAACGTACCAGTGAACTTTTATAGCATAAACTAGGTGTGCATTCTGAAAACGCGCTTGTTAGTCCTGAACCCCTTTTGCTAGACCTGTCTGGGAGGTCTAGTATCATTTTTCTGCACCTATACTCTCTCTCCCGCCCATCTCCCTCCCCCCCCCCATTCCCCATTGCTGGAAGCTGTTCGTCTGGATTTTCGTTCAAAATTAGTAAAAATACGATAGATGTAAAGTGCTTGGCGTCATACTCTATATTATTATTTAGATGCCAGGAAATAAGCATTATGTCATTGCCCCATTTTATATAATTGATCCAGAGCTTCCAGGAGGCCTATACAGGCATATATGCTAACATTAGATGCCAGAATAGAAGGCATTAAAGTAGTTAAAAGGGGAGGGGGCTTCAGGAGTTTTTGTTGACAACGTATTCTTCTCTTAGACAACATACTTTCTACTTTCACCAAATCTTAGTATTCACTAAATTATGGACATTTTCCGGCCATATATGATCAGTTCCAAAAGTATCCCAAGATAGCACCATTTTGCTTCTAAGTAACCTTATCTTAACAAAAATTTCTCAAAGGAGACTTAGGCCCCTCCCCCAGGACGGCATCTTTATGAAGTGACAAAGGAAGGATCCCCTCTGCTGTATCATACAAAAGTAACGCCCGTAAAAACGAAAATGCAATTTACGGGCCGCCACTCATTTGGAAAAAGAATCAAACCAGTCGGAAAAATTAGAATTCATTTAATTATGGACATTTTCTAGCCATATATGATCAGCTCCAAAAATATCCCAAAGATAGCTCCAGTTTGCATCTAAGCAACCTTAAATTAACAAAAATGTCTCAAAGGGGAGGGGTCAACCCCTCCCCTTGACCCCTCCCCACGACGGCACCTTTATGTAGTGACAAAGGAAGGATTCCCACTGCTGTATGTAAAAACGCAGGGCGCATAAAAATGGTGCAATTTATGCGCTACCATTCAGTTGGAAAAAATATCCATCCCGTCGGAATTTGGGACCTTCACCCCCCCTCCCAAACATATGATCCTAGCTACGGCCCTGGCTCGAACCCAGGAATTACCGAAAAGTTACGGCTCACTTTATGCCAAGGAGGCTAGAGATTAAGCCTGCAAGGCGAAAATCTAGAAGCCCTGTATTGGGGTCCTCCCGTTTTTTCTTTTCTTTTTTTTTTTTTTGAAATTTACCATATTAAAATGCGAATTCCTGACGTTTGGCATCAACATGAGTACACAAGTAAACATTAATTTTATGAAATAGCGTATCATTATCAGCGTGATCACTGACTCAGAGATATTGACATGATCATACATCGTTTGACCAAGACGGAAGATCTGGGGTCCTCTCCTAGGAATATTTTGCCAGAAATTTAAACTCTGTAGATGGGATTTCCCTGGCCTATGCTAATCAAGATAGACGTGCTCAAAGAAGCATTTTTATCGCATTGTAAATTATTATGCAGTTTCAGGTGGTTACACTGCAATTTTGGAACAAGCTAACGAGTAATTATTATGCACTTGTCAAAATGAACAAGATAGTATATAGAAAAGAGGAGTCTGCTCATCAAGTTGGATTTCAGTATTTTCGCCATTCCCACCCACTCCCCATTTTTCCTTTCTCCTTAGTTCATTCCAAGGTATATAATTCTCCGATGATGAAGCCTGCATAAATAAAGTTAAGTATGGTCATATGAAGTCAAGAAATTCCATATAAAATTAAAATTTCATATGACTATACGATACCATGTCATTTTGGGCAGTTCTTTTTGGGTTTCAATGACTCCTCCCATACCTTCATACTGCACACTACTGATTCGTAAGTATAATAAACCAAAATATGCAAAAATCTGTGCATGTAGGCGGAGTAAGGATTTAGAGCCTACATTTTTGCTATTTTCATGCAGGGTGTAGTCTCGACGTCCAATTGAAAACCCGGATGTGTGCAGGACATACACTATATATGTCTGTTCCAGATAACTTTTAACTTACCAGGGAGCTGTCGCGGAACGGTTCCCTGAAATTACACAGATATAATGCGTATATGGTGCGGGTAGAGTTTTATCTGGCTCAGGTATGACCATTAACTTTTATCTAGACATATCTATTAAGGCTGGATGTAGCCTAAATTTCATAATTGGGCAAAACCTCGAATTAAAGTAAAGGCCTCCTGGAAACCTGGAGTCAGCACGTATGTGGTATAGATGTGGACCGGATGTACATTTTCCATGTATGGATTTGAAATGGCAAATCAGTCGGAACTGAGGGGGGAGGGAGCGGGGGGAGGCTGCAGCCCCCACCTGTTTTCAGTTTGAAACTTTTTCGTCTTAAAAGGCGTCCAAATTTCCTCACAAAATGCCAAAATTAAGGAGTAGAAAGCATCAGCCCCTCTAACCTTGGATACCTTGCGACCGCACATTATGGATTTTCCATATATTGATCATATCTGGTCCAGATAAGAAGTTAAACACTTGAAGTTTTGTCTGCCAGTGGGCCTTAGCAGGGCTGTAGTCGAGTCCACCAAGCTCGAACCCAAGTCTGAGTCCAAGTTCATACAGTGGCGTAGCCACGGGGGGCCTCGGGGGCCTAGATTCCCCAAACTTCCGCCAGGCACCTCCCGCTCAAAAATTTTAAGGTTATGTGTTAAATGTCTAAATATCACTGACGGATTAGGCCTATCATTTAAATTTTTATCTTTCTAAATTCTCACGCATTTCAAATTGTCAAACTTCCCGATCTTAATAGGTTAGTAAAACTCTTAGGCTATAACAGGTTTCTGTTTCCAACCTTTATCAGGTTTAGGCGTATACGCCAATAGTATTTTTCACAACGAGAAATAGATTTCTCTGTTTATTATAGGCTCAGTGAGCCATTATATAGGGCTGACAATTCTAGACGAAAGCACATGCTAACAAAAACTAGTCATGGCTGCTTGTTGAAGTGGAATATCTGTACTCTTTGCATGTTCTTTAAAAAGAACCATTTAGAGTTGATTATCAAGCCAATTTCTGGTCGTCTCAGATATTTATAAAACTTGCCCCTACCTTTCTTACATTTAAAACACATCGCAGCTCTTGCAAAACTTTAATCCAGGGACGCATATCAGTAACTGTGAATATTAACTTTGTGCTCAAATTAGCCCTTCTTACAAGTCTAAATGTACTAGAACTCAAAAGCATTACACTGGAAAATTTCCGTTCGAAAAAGTTTCCTGAGACTTCTGAAATACTAGAACCCAGGAGCTTCCGAGGCTTCCCTTGGACCCCCACCGGGGCTTTGCCCCTGGACCACACCAGGGGCCCAAAGGCGGGCCCCTGGATCCCACCCATTTTGGGCTTCGCGCTCGGGGTGTTTGGCCCCTAAAATGTGCTCTGCCCCCCCCCCCCCCAGTTATGAATTTCTAGCTACGCCACTGAGTTCATAAGTTCAAGTCCGATGGGCTCCAGCCCAGTCAGTTCTCGAGTCCAACTTCCAAAATCGTTAAACAAGTTAAGTACAGTATATTCTGGTATTTAGCTTTGAAGGCTTAATGCACTAAGCTCAATATGCTACTTCAAACTGACCTAACAAATTAGAAAAACCTCATGACAAACTGAATGAAAATATTGTAAGAAGCAGTCAAAATGTGCTCTCTGCGCAACCATCTCCAATATCCTTGGCTCCTATGATCAAATTTTCCACACCATGGCTGAATCTGCACTCAGTGGGTTACAGTATGTCAACAACTGGCATTCGGGAATGATCACGGTTATTTTCGCAAAGTGGTTTGAACCTTGTATGTCACAACGTATGTACAGTACCACATATTAGTCACAGGGACTATACCTCCAGGACCCTTCGTCACAGCCTCATGTAACCTACACAATGGTTTCAAGCCGAGTAAAGTAAGGGTAGGCGGTGTCACCATCGGACGTTCCCATTAGTCGGTTAATGTATGTTCAGTGTACTGTACAATCATACTGTTACTATAAGGTTAACTCCATGTTACCGTAATATGACCATGGTCGCGATATGACCATGAACTCTGTTGGACAGGGAGGTGGAATATGATTGAGTAGTTTTGAAAAGGGATTAAAACAAGTGAAAGCTGAAAAGATGAACAAATACAATAGGTCTCGGTCCAATAGGTACAATAGGTCATACCGCACTGTTCCGTTCTTTTATTCTTTTTTTCACCTCTGTTAGAGGTAATTACAAG
Organism: Holothuria leucospilota; assembly: GCA_029531755.1. Classification (NCBI taxonomy): domain Eukaryota; kingdom Metazoa; phylum Echinodermata; class Holothuroidea; order Aspidochirotida; family Holothuriidae; genus Holothuria; species Holothuria leucospilota. Next base: position 16,595,433 of record CM055978.1, read on the forward strand.
TCAATTACAAAATCAACAAATATATAGATTAAGTATATCTGGCAAGCGAAACAGAAAGGAATGAAAAAGAAATTGGCATCCCATCTTATAGAGCATAACAGAAAACACCGATATGGGGTTTTCGAAACTTCGTCTGCAGTACTCAATAGGACAGCATGTAGGCAAAGGGTACAGTAGGCTAGTAGGTGAAAAATCAGTATAACTTAATAACTATAGGGTAGGCCTATACACTGTTATGCAGCATACAGCATAAAGACCCTGTTGTAATATAGAAATATAACATGACGGAACAACTGTGGCAACTTGAGTAGCCCACCCCTCCCATGAATCTAAGTGGAAAACTGGGTACAGTAGCCAAATTAAAAATTATATGAGAGTTGAAAAATCTTTACTGGTTATAGATTTCCATTTCGAATTTGGCTAGGAGTAAATATAGCCTATTAGCCTACTCCACAGTGCTAGTGATGATAAAGGGGATAATTACATGTACACGCCAGTATTATAAACACTGAAGCTTATGATATCCTTTACAGGCCTAACCCAGGAAATAAAATGTAAACTGTAGCCTGTTTGAGAGGAGCGAACTTAGTAGGTCCTGTGATTGGATTCAATGATGCATTTACCAATCCATCTGATCTAACTGGGTCCCCCCCCCAAAAAAAAATACGAAAAAATGTTTACAGTTACCAGCAACCTCACCCCTCCACCTCATTTTCACACATAGACAGACAGACAGACAGACAGACAGACAGACAGACAGACAGACAGACATAAAAGAGTCAGCATTAATCCATTTTATTGAGCCTACCAAAGCATTATCATAGTGTCGCATGCACACGCAATTGCTTCCTGATGCCCTACAATACTGTATCACAGAACAAATTAAATTGGTTGTGAATTCTGATCAGGAACTAAGAAATCTTCCTAAAACTAAGATCTTTTCATGGTACAGCTATCAGGCTCCTCTTATCCTCATACCTACAGTACAGCAGGCTACTGTCTTATAGTTACAGTATGCCTACTGTAGGCTATATCAAAGAAAATTAGGCCCTTAGTACTGGCCTTGATTGGCAATATGTACATATCGTAAGACCTAGAGATTTTAAGAGTGGTGGGCATGCAGTGCCACTAGCATTTCAGATCTACTCCCTGACGGGAAGACCTCACCTGGATAATTACGTGTTTAGCTGGTGGAAATAATTCTACTTTAGTTTGAACAACACACACAATAATTTTGCGTTCAAATAACAGCTTCCTGATGGTAGCATAGCCTATAGCCTGTACAATTTTATAGGGTATGTCTGTCCGACTGAGTTGCAGCTAAACATGATGTGTGGTAGAGTATATTAAGCTATGTTGTGAATTAGTGTATCCTTTCAGTCTTCACGTAGACATAAACATAAAACTATATACGTAGAAGGTTATCCACTCACCTTTATGTTTGTTGCACTGTCCAGAAGTAGTACAAACGTAGGTTTCTACCCACTGGCTGTTCCATGCTACCACTATCAAGAGCACTGTTGGTACCATAAAGACAAGGGTCCAGTATCTGTGTTTTGATTTGGTCATTATGCTTAAATACGTCCCCACTGGGCAGCTCCCTAATACGGCTATGATCTATGTAGACATCCAGTGCGAATAATTGTTCTGTGCAATTACGACTTCGAGTCCAGTGGTTCAGTCGCATCCTTGTCCTGCATGATGATTGTGTCCGGTCTGAGGTGACAGATACATCGGAAGTCGCCACTGAAAACAGATTTTACCTTAGACAGATTGGTGGGAAATGATACGATCAATAATGATAGGAAACTGGTTGAGATCATGAACTTACCTCAAATTTTAAAGGAGGCTTTGGGGGGAATTGCTTTTCTTTCTAATCTTAATTAAAAGAGGTTATGACATGATATTTCAAGTTTATTTGAGGTTAGCCTTAAAACAATTCTACCCCTAAAATAAGACTACCAGTCATTTTTACGAATGTCATAGGTCTTAAAAAGGACTGTTTAGACTATGGCCATGGGCGACATTACGGCGAGGGGGGGGGGGGGGCAACGGATGATACTTGTCCCGTCTTTTCCATGACCAGAGAAAAAGTAAGGTAACCAGCCATAACAACATTTCATTAACTTTGGAAAGTTTACCCCACCATCGAATCACTATCGTTCATATAAAGTTCAAGTTATGTTGTTACCTATATTTTCGAAACTACGTTATTTTTTCACTGTAATAAAAAAAATGGAGGCTTCATTCCCCAGACCTTAGAAAAATAATAAAAAATGAAAGATAGAATTGGTGGATGAAAAAGGTAGAAAAGATTTTTATGATGAAGTAAATAACTTCTGAAATGCAAAAAAAAAAAAACTTAACTATAAGATGTTTTAAATAATGCTGTTTTCGGCAATCTTCTCGCACACCTATTACAAATATATGTCTCGTCATGTTTTCCTGTAGACAACCTGGGTCATGGGCGTAAATCGGGGGGGGGGGATTGAGGATATATCCCCCCAACATTTGACTAGGGGGGATGGCCCATATAATCACCCCCCCCAATGTTTCAGTCTACAGATACGTGTATGATGGAAAGTATATTTTATTCTTCATTTTCATAGGAAATTTTTTCAATCTAGCTTCACTATTACAAATGTTTCTCAAACTATCAGAATTTTAGCAAATCGTTGGCAATCTATCAAAATTTTCGTGCGCTCAGCGCGCTTTCAACCTTACGTCAGTGTCACTCATATTATCAATATCTTCGATAAGCGGCAAAAAGTTGAAAGTTTACGAATTAATAGGTAAAACACTGGCTTATGGCAGTGACATGTAGTTTTGTTGGGCAATTGAAAGAGTCTCGATGTAGAGTCTGAATGCAGGTTTTGTAATGGAAATATTATTCGTCACTGTTTACACTCCATGTCATAACCATTATTAAGGTAATAATACACTAAACTGTTCTGATCACAAGACTTTCCGAAGAACAGATATACATCTCCAATCATCTGTGGAGACCTCACATCAATATGGGATCTTTCAATCTAATATGCAGCATGATGTAGAAGGTTGAAAGTACGTATCTGCCGTTATACTAAATTTTAAAGAATTTTACCAGAGTTTCGCCAGTTCGCGCTGAGCCATTATCGGTATAGGTGGTGATTGTTAATACACTTATGACGAAAACAGCACTCTGTAACGCTCTTATTAGTCCTTCACCCCTTTTGCTACACCTATCAGGGAGGTCTAATATCACCTCCCTGCACCTATACTCTCCCTCCCCTCTCATTTTTCATTGCTGGCAGCTGTTCGTCCCGATTTTAGTTCAAAAGTAGTAAAAATACGATAGTTGTAAAGTGTTCGGCGTCGTACTCTATATTATCATTTGGATGTCAGGTAGTATACGCATTATGCCATTGCCCCCCGCCTCCGATTAATATGATTAAGGAAGAGCTTCCAGGAGGTTCTGTTCAGGTATCTGCTAGCCTTAGACGCCCTTTCATAATACACAATGAAGGAAAGGACATATTTCATAATAACTCAAGAATGATTCTGTGGACTCCACGCACATATTTTTGTATAAAGCTTTCCCGAAATAGAAGGCAGTAAAAAGGACAGAAGGGAGGGGCTTCAGGAGATTTGTTGACAACGTATCTGTCTATTAATAGACAACATACTCTCCTCTTTTACCTTACCAAAAATTAGAATTCACTAAATTATGGACATTTTCCGGCCATATATGATCAGTTCCAAAAACATTCCAAAGATAGCACCATTTTGCATCTAAAAACCTTAAATTAAAGACAAAAAATTTTCAAAGGGAAGGGGGGGAACCCCTTCCCGAGGACGACACCTTTATGTAATGACAAACGAAAGATTGAAACTGCTGCGTGCAAATGCAGAAACGCATGAAAAATAAAGGTGTAATTTACGCTGACTTGTGGGAACTGAGGTATTATTACGACATCATCTGTGGTACCCCCAATCACAAAAACCTGGCCACGCCACTGATCTCAAGCCAACTTGCAGGTCTTGTAATGATCTCCGAATTCAAAATCCAGTTGTCTGGGATGACCCTATATGTTGATCCCTGCCTTTTTTAAGCTTAACAGGACATTGTTGCTCTTGTACAATTTCAACCCAGTGCAGCTTATCAACGAGTTTTGTGCTCAAAATAGCATTTCCTAAATGTATGAATATACTAATAGCCAACCAAAAAACATTATCACTAAAATTAACCCATTAAAACAGTCTTCCTGGCACTTCTGAGACATTAAAACCCAGGAGCTTCCGGGGGCTTCGCCCCTGGACCCCCACCGGGGCTTTTCCCCTAGACCCCACCAGGGGCCTAGGGTAGGCCCCTGGACCCCACCCGTCATGGGTTCGCGCTTCGCGCTCGCCGTACACGCTTTGCGTGCACATTTTTAACATTTGCGATAGCTCAACCCATCCCTCCAAAGTTGAAAAGAAATCTACACCCCTGACCTGGGTGGGAACCTTTTTCCTTTGCAAGGATAGTTTAAGAGTAAAAATGCCACTCGCGGGTCGAAGGGACCATATTTTCACCCGGGGAGGGGGGGGCACGACGTTTTAACCATATCATGTTGCCCTAGGTACCCCAAAGTGGGCAAGTGGGCCCTAGTATGGTCGAGCAGAAAGATCCCGGTTTGCCGGGGATTAAATTAAGGCAAATCTGCGGAAGATAGTTTGTACAAATTTATAGGCATTAGAGGGAAGAATTCATCTGCTATCTTTGAAGGCATTGGATACACAAGTCAAAACCGACCACTGTTATCTCAAGTTGACCATAAGTTACCTTTTTATTATAGATGAAGTAATAATGAAAGAGCACCTGGGAAAGTGGGGAGGGGGGAGCTCTCCGATAAAATTAAAGTTTTTGACAGAAGTAGTTTTAGATTTTTTAAAGGTAGTAACTTTTTTATTGTCAAACCATTAATCGGTGGGGGTCGAGGGATTTCTGACCCCTGAAACCTACTTAAACTATAACAGTCTCCGCTAAATATTTTCCAAAGAGTTTCCTACTAGAGGGAGATATGACACTGAACTTCTGTCCAGCGCCATGTGCATGTAGTCTCTCTCACATGCAACTTTACTACCAGTAGCACAAGCGATATTCATCTTGTTTATGCGAATAGACACGTACCGTAAACAATGCATGCTGCATTGCGCCTAGAAAGAGTGTAGCAGTAGTAGAACCTAAAGTACCAGAAAATTGGTAAGTAGGGTGATTGTTGGTTGAAAATTTAATATCAATTAAATCTCACACGTTTATGAAATTATATTTATGAACTGCCTCCCGGGCCGGATCAAATGGTCTCGCTCAGTGGCGTAGCCACGGGGGAGCGTGGGGTGGGGGCGAGAGCCCCCATGAAAGCTTGTCGCCCTCCCACTCGCCCCCACTGGGAATTTGAGTGTCCACAAAAATTATATGTGCGAAAAATATATTGGTCTGAATAGTCTCGAATCCCCATGATGGCCATTGACTTAGATGCAAAATGCAAAATTTCGGCACGCGAAGCACTCCGTATCTTATGACCATTATTGGGGCAGTAATACATTATTGTGACCAAGGCCTTTCTACGAAAAAGTACATCTTCGACCTCTGCAGGAACCTCGCATCAGTAGAGAATCTTATAGCAATGCAATAGCACAAGTAGCATACACGGTAACATTCGTAGCATATATTTGTCGTTACAACTTTTTTACGAGTGCAATGCCACCGCCAAAACATCACAAAATAATGATAGTTTCTAAGCATGTAATTAATTGAAAGATTTACTATTTTGCATCTAAGCTACCTTACCTTAACAATTTTTGAGGAGGAGGAGTTACCCTTCAAATTAGACAACACACCTTTTCTTTAGAGTCAATGCAAAGTAAAAATTCACTCAATTGTGAAAGTTTTCCAATCTATATCAGTTCGAAAATTTATCAAAGATAGCACCATTTTGCGTCTAAGCCATCTTAAATGAAAAAAACTTTCTCAAAGGGGAGGGGTCAAAGGGGAGGGGGAACCCCTTCCCCTCCCCTTAGACCCCTCCCCAAGGGCATCACCTGCACAAGGAGAAAATGGAAGAATTCACTCTGCGTTCAAACTACCAAGGATGTGAAATATGCACATTTACGCACATTTCACACCGGGTTTCTAGGTATATCTGGGGTGGGCTTACAGCATCATCTTCTATAGTGCCCCCCAATCACCAACCTCTGCGCGGCGCCACTGTGCAGATTTGCAGAAAAATGTCAATGCCGGGGTCAAACTCACAAAAGATATGTTATGATATTTCAAAGTAACTAACCAGACTGTTTTTTCTCTGTTTCACTTAACTTTTTCACGACCATATCAAGACATGAGATCTCAAAACAGAGGATGTTTAGAAAACTTTAGAGCAACTTGCAAGGCCTATAGGAAGTGTCATTTCGGGCTATCTCGGAGGCCTTTTTAGTTAAAATTTTCGGGTACGCTGGGCGCCAACCAATGGTGGCGCTCCGCTTAGATAGTAACAAGGCGCCCTTCCATGAAATGGTCAAGCCCGCCCGCCCCCCAGCGCCCCTACTAAAAAGATCCGGGCTACGCCACTGGTCTCGCTAGTTTAGGGAGAGTAAGTGAGCTTAGACTCGGTACAAAATGATTCCAAACTTTGAACGCTTGAAGCGTATATAATAAGAACCACCAAGGGTGGATCCAAGGTTTGGAGAAGGGCAGATTCGTAAGGTAGAAACCCTTAGAGAAAGCCATGAAGATGCGTCTACTTCAGTTTGGGGGGATTCCCTCGAGAAAATTTGCAAAATAGCCCATATATGGGATTTCTAAGTTTCATAGAATCATGATAAGGGCTGGAATCTTCGGCATTTTCATCAGCAATAAACGCCAAGAAAAATGAACGCCAGACCTATTTCAGAAATCGCATTGTGCCCATTTTTAAGAGTGTGTAAAATTGACAGGGTCGGGCCAATTTAGCCCCCTCCTGCATTGATCATCCACTTCTACAGCTTTTCGCATTGTTACGATCACCTTAATCGATCCACGCTTTGCTGTCAAGAACACTCGTAAAATTTAGGCCTAGTGACTAGGGTAGTGACTTCAGGGAGCTACCAGGGCCCATCAAGGACCCTATACGAAGTTGTACAAGCCTAGCCTGATTGTTTATGTTAATGCAATGAAGACGTCAACTCTGAATTGTGGTCAAAATACAAGGAACTAGTCAACAGGTCAAGGGCAGCAGATAAAGCAAATTTGTTATTGCTACACTGGCCGTAGAAGAGGAGCCGCGGGCCACATTTGGCCCGCTGGCCTTATAGGTTGCACACACCTCTAGCTATACTTTATATCACACCACAATGGGAATTAATTTCAAGCGTCACATACTGCAACTGCAACGCGGAGTGGACTCTGCTCAGCTCCTCAGCTTCCCAAACCAGGGATATGACTGAACAAGGAATATGCCGTACAGTCTGCTACGTACGCAACCAGCCAGCATGCTCAGTCTATTGCTTGGTCAGGGTATTGTACATGCATGGCGACATACAGAATCTAACAAGTGACAACATTCATGTAGTCGTTGTCCTGTGTTTGCAACGTCGATACAAATGTTTGGGAAATGTTAATTCTGTTAAAATTTCATTCATAAGTATAGGCCTATCACGAATAAAAACCATCTTCTATAAATACAACATTCGTCTACAAACTGGCTGCGTCTACTCCGAATTAGATCAATTATGCCATCGCATATAGCGTAGTCAGACAGTAACCTTGGTAGTTAAGTTAACATTCTAAATGACCAGAAGTCACGTGAACACTGACCATCGCATTTTAGGAGCGCCAAAGTTCAGTGGGTCGTTTGCTTTGCCATTTTTTTGAAACAAGTTTAGGTCATGCAAGAATAGGCACAAATGTTAACCTACCTTGTCACATGTGTGATTACAGCCGATGAAAGTAGAACGCCAGTAAACTATCTTTGCCTTAACATGTACAAATACACCGACAACTTTGTTTGGTAGGCAAGGTTTCTCCTAATTTTTCCACTGACCACTTGTTCCACTGCCATAATGTACGAAACTGTCAGATTTGTGGAGGCAAGGAATCCCCTCAAACAAAATGGTTTGCCCCGTATCTGATATCAAGATTCTACAATGTGCTGGTACTTGTAATATTATTTCTTCACACAATTCTTTTGATCGTGTTAGAGAAGACTTTGAGTACATCCGCTCAGTGTTAGTATAAAGAAGCGTACAGGCCATATAATTTGTATTTTTTTAAATTCGGATGCTTATTTAAACTTCTTGTTCCGTCCTGGGGACACATTTTAACTTATCACTGTATTAAGGCCCACTGCAGTATATTGGATTTTAGGAGTGCAAGGACTGAAACAATAAAGACAAAACATGATGACATGGATAAGGGATAAGCAGGGCCGGATTTAACTTAGCATGGACCAGCGGTGCACGTGACCATCTACCCCCTCCCCAACACACACACTCAAAGGAGGCCCCCAAACCTAGGATACTCATATTCTTTTATAGGGCTATAGGGAGACGCTGTTTAGCCTAAATCCAAAATCTCCCACACCAATTCGCCCCAGTTTACCCTATCATAATTTTGGGGAGACGTGGCATCTGTACTCCTATCCCTATGCTTACTCCAAGAGGTTGTTAATTAGGTAGTTAGTTAGTTAGTTATAGTTAGTTGGTCAGTTGGTTGGTTGGTTGGTTGGTTGGTTGGTTGGTTAGTTAGTTAGTTAGTTAGTTAGTTAGTTAGTTAGTTAGTTAGTTAGTTAGTTAGTTAGTTAGTTAGTTAGTTAGTTAGTTAGTTAGTTAGTTAGTTAGTTAGTTAGTTAGTTAAGGTTTGACGGCTCAGTTTCTAACTAATTGGTTTAAGAGGACGGGGCACCTGTATATCTATTTTAATATCATTTTCTTTTGAAGAGCCCAATGAGTGTTCAAGGGGCTCCCACATCTGCAAATCCAGCCCTGGGGCTAAGTTACATGACATATCGTTAAGATCTATTCGTTCAACGTTACCCTCATAACAATATGTGGCTATATATATATATATATATATATATAATAAATACATACATATAAATAGGTTTATAAAGGTGGTAAGTGATTAAAAGTTTGTGGAAAATTCCATGACGTTTCGGGTATCAATACTTCATCAGGTGGCAAAAATGCAACTGAACAACAATGAAATAGAAGGCGAGAAAACACATTAAAAGAAGGCACGGCAAACCGGTTGTAAAAATAACACAGCGGAAAAACTACGATGTGGAGGCTGAGGAAAACTGGTAAAAGATGACTTCAAAAGGGGGCAAGTTAAAAAAAGTCCATCCTAACTTTAAGACCGTGTGGAGAGAGGGTTCCAGGCTTCATGATGAGCGGGTTTTCGGCAGTCAGACGATCACGGTCAGAACCTCCGCTCATTATAGCTGCGGTAACGGCCAGGTAAGGCCCTTATCGAGCACGGTGATGGGGGATTGAACTGTGTGGCTATATACATACACACACACACACACACACACACACACACATATATATATATATATATATATATATATATATATATATATATAGGTCGAAGGTGTATATAGTATTTGTTTCGATCTAAATTTAAACCAATCCCAAGATAGAGCATAGCCCTTATTAAAGAAGGAAAGGTTGAAAGAAAATACCAGAGATAAAAATTGAACCGCACCGAGGGTTTGAACCCGCTATCAGCTGCTTTACGGGCAGCGTCTTTAACCACTAAGCTGTCACGGCTCGTGATATGCAGACGGAGACAACAGGCTACAAATACCTCGCTTTATTCAATTTTCTCTCGTTGTTACCAGAGCAGTCCCGAAGCGAAGATACCTTAAGTTTCTAAAATTGGATCGCCACCAGAAAAAATTTATTGATCACGGGTGTTACCGTGGAGTTACGGTACAAGTAACTGACATCTACAGCGATTAAGTCTGTACACTGTTCCACCTTGATTCGTGATTATAGGATACGGTCCTACATTTTCTTTTTTGTTAATAACCGCTCCTTTCATATCAGTCGTATTTTCCACCTTCCAAAAGGAGAGAGACCTAAACTGCATTTACCATTAGACTCACATGCAATGGACTTCATGACGTTTTTTTACAACTTCAGTCTTTGTCTACGAACAGTCTTAAAGGAAGGGTTTAAGAGTAATTTTCATATGTGAAAGAGGAACTAAATCTACGCAATTTGAAACTTCCATTCATATCGGATATGTAGTACTCGAGTTATCAGCAAATGAAGTTACTACATTTGTAAACCAATGTGAGCTTGAGGCAAGCAGGGGTTATATCTCTTCTTCACATTGATGATAATGCTTTGTTTCCTTTGTTTTTTTTCAGTATGTTGTGCCGAAGTTAATAGGAATAGGACCTCCCCATGTGGAATGTGAAGTTTGTAAAATTCCTATGCCTCTCATGCAATCACATTCCAATAACATGTGATTGTGGAGGAGAAATTTGTTGTAAAGTTTAAAGAAAAACAAAAGACTGTTCATTAATGTAAGGCTATGACGTCATAAGTGCTTGCTTCAAGTTCACTTGTGTTGAAATGTGACACGTTGAGAACCACTAATCGGATTTCAATGCAAATTTCACCAGAATGCTGACAATAAGTACCCCTCTAACCTGTCAAAATCCGATTTGAGCTTAGACACTTCTTTTCAGGTGTGTTCACACCAAAACCGAAGTCTGCTGCGCGTGCGGGCGGTACGCGAAAATTTTTTTCCCAGGGTGAATAGGGGCAATTTTATTTCAATGAAAATTTAGAAAATCGCCCATTCGTTCTGAGATAACAAATTTCTCGTCCCGCCCGCAAAACGCAGCAGATTTCGGTCTTGGTGTGAACGTACCTTAAAACTGTTACAAACAAAAAAGTAACTTGCGAGCAAATGCTGAATTCGAAGGCTGTAACAAGACCTCAGTCAGTGTCTATATAACGTTCATCAACATAGCAACGGTAGGCTTTATGAAATTTACTCACATTTATATAGTCGTTAGCTGACGTCATATCCGGTTTGCAACTGTTTTCACCGCGACTGTGAAACATTTGTCTATTACTTCCTCTTTTAAAGTGATTTAGTCTAAATACATTACTACTTCTATACAATAATTCAATACCACCCTGCGAAGATTCGGTGTCTTCCTACAACAGGTATGTAAATCTTAAATCGATTTTTGTCGCATGAAATAAAGAAAAACAGTTTTCTTGTTACTTGGTAAGTGTTGAACTCTTTAGGGCAACAAAGAGAAGGTTATAATTCATGGTACAGATTTTTCTTGGCCCTTTAACATGGTATGGTCTTGTAAGGGTTAAAATATAATTCATTTTAAATAGGCTACACACATTTACTGCATGTGCATCACGGTGTATTCGGAGTCTCCTTGGCGTCAGGCACGTAACTTCATGGAAACGACTCTTCTATAGACTCAACACAGCAGTTCTAAAAATTCGTCTGTTGCATAATCCAATGGCTGTACCCAAAATTCCTTTCACTCATTTTTGGACGCATGAGTATGAAAGAATGAGAAACAATACTGAGTTATGATCGAAGACACATAGCTGTGGAGAAATACAGTTTGGTCTATTAAGACCATTTGTTGAATAAATAAAGCAGTCTAGGCATGGAAGTACTACCTCGGACGGAGGTAGTACTCCCATGGTCCAGGGGTCTGAAAGTATTTGGAAACGACTGGTTCAGTCCAGGGTTTTTGGTTTGGAGAACGTGGTGCACAGTTATGCATTCTCCCTCATATCAAAATGAAAGCAATTAGTATTCTAAGTCAACGGGCGTTAGCTGTCTCAGTGTGATATCATGGAAGTATTATCTTGTCAGGGTGATACTTCCATGGCGGGATCTTTACCGATGTAACTGTTTTATCTGTGCCAGAACACGGCTACTAGAGGGCTCATTGTGCAAGTGGTTTTCTAGGTGTGGTCTTTCTCCTATGATTTTAGTCCTCTTCTGCAGTTTCACATTTACTAGAGGACTTCAAATAGCTGTGAATTTTGAGAGACTGAAATTTAGGCATGTTAAAAGACAGAAGATTGTTGACTATTTTCTGCTACGACGATACCCCAGTGCTCAATTTGGTTCTTTTGACTATCTTGAACTTCAATCTTAAACAAATCATGCCCATGAGAGTTTGAGTAGCAACTTCCTATCGAATTAACTGAATCCATGTGTTTCTGGGATGAGAGGTGGGGTAGCTTGATGAGTAGAGAGAGCCCCCTGAATTCGTCAAGTATCCACCTCAAGTCGTTCTAGAACCACCAGGAAATTTCTGGAGGCAGTTGTTTGTTCAGCTGTATACCAGTATTCTTGATGGGCTCAAAATGGTAACTTTCATAGATTTTCTGGTTTGTGATTCACATCTTTTCCTATTTGTTTGACGTTCGGTCCATATAGTTCGGTGGTAACAGTTGGCGATGGTACAAAGTGACCCTTGGTCATCATCCCCTCCTAGCCTTTTCGAAAATGGCTAAAGACATGTCTTACACTCCCGTCAAGGGGGGTTAGACGGAGGTCAAAATGGAGAATCTCGCCCTCATTCATTCTGTTATGATGATCTCACATGTCCTTTGAGGCTCCATCAAAAACAATGTAAACAACATGGGTCGTCCACCTGCTGGGTATTAAATCCCTCACAGTTTAGAGGTAGGCTTTCACAATTTGACCTCTTTTGACCTCAAATTACATTTGACAGCCACCAAAAGCAATTGACTTGTGACTTGTTGAACGCAATGTGGGGGCATCCACATGCCAACTGTGAGATCCCCAAGATAACCCTTTATGATCTATCGTGTTGACGAGGTTTTTAGCATACGACCTCTAGTGACTTCAAATGAACTTTCACCGCCACCAAACACAAAAGGGTTATTATAATTAGTGTGTGGCATCCAAGTATGAGATACTTTAGTTTAGGTTTACGTAGATTCACCAGTAGTGACCTCAAATGACCTTTGAACTCAAATGAAAACAACAGGGGGATTTTTCTTAGTATAACGCATCCACATTTCAAGCAAAAAACATTCATAATGCTTAATTTGAGATATGGTGTTTAAGAGTCTTTCAGTTTTTGACCTCTGGTGACCTCAGATGACCTCTATCCCCCACCAAAACAATAGAGTTCTTCCTTTCAAGTGTGGTAACAGAAAACCAAAACTGAAAAAATACGTTCTTGCATGTGATTCGAACCAGGCCGTGAAAATGGGAACCCGATCGCTTTCCACTACACCATACGCACGTTAATTGTAGACTGTGTTTAATTATAATATGGTCCATCATTAGGTAATGAAAACTGGAATCATAAATTTACCAGTTATGCTTGTGAAAAGATATATGTTGTTCTCGTCAAATTTATCCTTGGTATGGGACAAACATTCAGTCCCCCCTTTTCGTTGGCCACGAAGCGACACAATTGGAAAGAACGGTCCACTATCAATTCTTGAGATATCGTTTTTACGAGCAGGTTACAAAGTTTTCGTAGTTTCACATCTAGTGAACTCAGATGACCTTGGACCTCCACCAAAACCAATAGTGATCTTTTTCTGAATATATAAAATATATATTATACCAAGTCTGAAAAGTATCACTTATTTCTATCTTGAAATATCGTGATTGCAGTTTTGCGGTTTTTGACCTCTGGTGACCTCAAATGACCTCTGACCTCCATAAAAAACAATAGGGTTAGAGTTAGATGAGTTTTTACGGCTCAGTTTCTAACCAATTAGTTGAAGTCCGGCCGACCACGGCCTTTTTCCAGTTGTGACTCACTGGCTTATTTCAACAATAGGAATCTTTCTCGCAATATTACAAATCTATACACTCATTATGAAAAGTACCCATTACTGCTTTCTTGAGGTAACGTGTTCACAGACATTTTTCGTTTTTCATAGTTTCACCTCCTGTGACTTCAGATAAGCTTTGCATGACCTCTCCTAAAAAAAATTAGGATACATTTACTGACCATTATGCATCCACATTGTATGAAAAGAACCCGTGCTTTCTACTTTGGGTATCGCGTTTACAATGCAGTAAGTTTTTGACCTCTGATGACCTAAAATGAACTTCACCAAAATTAAAAGGTTTCTTCCTCGCAATATGATAAATCTGTATACCAAGGTTGAAATGTATCCATCATTGCTACCTATATCGGGTTACAGCCCACGAGACCGAAAGTCCACGAGACCGAAGGTCCGCGAGACCGAAAATGAAATAGGGTTCACGAGACAAAAAATGAAATAAGGTCCGCGAGACCGAAGGTCCGCGAGGCCGAAATTTAAAACCCGCTGGCGAGACCGGAACTTTTAGGATATACGTATGTGCACAGTTGTGTAACCAGAATTCAGCTGAGGGGAATCGTGACTTTGTGAACGATGCTCCGGGAGAGGGGTCAAAGAGGAAGGCGTCTAACGGGAGGATTCTCCCCTCCCCTTTGAGATGATTTTAAATTAATTTTGTGTACGGGGGAAAACTTTGGAAGTAAAATTGGGGTTTATTTATTCTTGCCAGCGGTTGGGCCATGACCCAATGAAGCCCTCGCAACGTCACTGTACTGTACCCGGCCACTATTTATTATGTATACCTACGCATTATTACAAAAAACGTATTCGTACGTGATAATTATTACTATACACAAACCTTTTCTCATTTTAGGTCTCGCGGACCTTTTCTCACTTTCGGTCTCGCGGACCTTCGGTCTTGTGGACCCTTTTTGTTTTTGACTTTCGGTCTCGCAGACCTTCGGTCTCGTGGGATGCCCCAGATATGGTCATGGTTAGGTGTTTACAAGCCAGGCGTCACAAACACACATACACACACTCACGTCCACTTACACATACATACACTCGTCAGAGGGACTTGCATTAATTTCTTTCGCCTTCGCAAGGAATCAAAATGGTATCACTGAATAAAGCGTACTATCTTACTTCTACATAGCGACTGGCCCACTTGGCGGACGTGTATTACTCCTGCACCTATTTTAGCTGCACCCGTAATACCAAGAGTATGTACGCCAAAGAGGAGTACATGTTCTACACCTTCTATGAAGATAACCCAGCGACAAGTAGACAAAATAAATTATTAAAACGAGTACCAGCGAGAAAGTTCCGAACAGATCAATTTATGTCTTATTTTTTTTATTTATATTTTCTTTTCTTCCTTACAGAGAATGTCTCGCTTATGTGCTCCATTCCTTACAACTATCTTCTTTCTGTGTGGAACCGCCACAGCTCAACGAGGTAATTCGTCTTCGTCCGTGCATCTGTAGTTTTTCTTCTTCTTTTGCTTAGTGCTGCTTTTGCTTTTGTTTGTTTCTTTGTTTCCTTAGTTTTGGTATGTCTACTCTGTGTTGCATGATGTTCCAAGGGGTTTGTTTTTCTTAAGAACAGTATGTTACTCAGTCCATCTACGTTTAGTTCCATTTGGTTTATTTAATAAATTATTCAACAGACATCTTTATCTATCAGTCCATGTTGGTTCTGGAGAGCGTTGAATGCGAACCAGTTTCCTTTTATTTTCTTTTTTCATTTATTCTGTAAATTCTGATGACACCAGTGGCGGTCAAGGTGATTTGTGTGGAAAAGTGGGAACGGGAGCGGTACAGGTGGGGAAGGGGCAGATAATCAATACTGAAAGGAAATTTTACTGTATAAAAGTGTTAAAGTCAATGAAACGATCACGAAAATGGGGCGGGGTTGTATCCAGCCCGGCACCTCGGGGTTTCTGCCCGTGCCAGTCGAAATGTCCACATTTAACTACCGGAAGATGAAATCGCCAGCATTTACATGGTGGTCTTTTAGTCAGGTTGCATGAAAGCTGTATGTGTGAGGCGATACACACATGCATTTCCCATCCAACTGATTGTGATACTTGGAGTGATGTAAGTTTTTCGAGCCGTTTGTATAAACGTAAAGCACCTCAATAAGAAGCCTGCGTAGCTGCTCTTTGGATTTTGTCACATTGGGCTTGGATTTTTCGTAGCAATGAGCTGAACGATAAAGACGTCAGCTCCGGCGGCTGCTAGATAAACAAGCCTCTGTCCGTGTCCATTGTCGGTATGGCATGCCATTAGGATCACTTCGCACACTCTGCTAATCATGAGGAAGCACCATCGCTGAGGAAGTAATCTGACCTCAGCTGGATGTGACGTCACTCTGTGGCGATGAAATACATAAACTAAGTGGAAACCTAACAAAGAATACTCTGAAGAAAAGAAAAACAAATCAAAGCAAAAACAAAAGAGCAAATGAAATGAAACTAGCTTTATTTGCAAATCTTTCTTGAATCATTGCAAAGCTATTTTCTACTGTCCACGTGCACATAAGGAGCAAAGTGTGCAAAAATTACATTTAAATTTGCCATTATGCACTGAAATATTGGACTTCTCTATTCGAACAGCGCAACAGTTCGTGATGTAACATACATCAGTATAGTGTATTTGCATGTCATGATTACCGTACCTTTTAAAATTCATCAGCCTTGTTGATATATTACCAGCTCATCAAGGCTTGCAATAGTCTAAGAGGATATGCTGGTAACAGGTTGGTAGCTAGAGAAGGTATTGAAAAGAGCTAGATTCCTTCCAGGGGGAACTATTTTTAGGGGGCAAGTTGTACTTAAATGAATTGAGGCAATGGAAATCTTTCATTTTCTTGGTAGGTGAAAATTTTTCTTGTGGGGACCGCCTCCTCCTGTTCCCTCGGCCTTTGAGGCTAGTGGGTTAACTGGCGAAGGAGAAGGGGAAGGGAAAAGGGGGAAGCTTGAGTGCTCATCCCCCAAAAGAAAATGAGAGGGTCAAAGGCACGTCTACCCCCAGAAGTAGAAAAATGAATTGTTGGAAAATTTTTGGTATGTCACGAAATCCATGGTGCAATTACTTTTCTTTCAAAATTATTACAAATCAAAAGAGTTTTGAATGTTACATTATTTGAAAGTTTGGGTAAAAAATTTACTCATGAGCTACAAAGAAGTGAATTTCTTTCTGTCAGAACGTCATTTCTTGAACAAAGTCACCCAGCTACCTGGCTAACTTACTTTGGATTGACAGACTGCATGATCAAGTGGTTAGAGCATCCGACTTGCAAGCGGAAGGTCTGCGGTTCGACTCCTGTCCGGGTCATACCGAAGACTTTAAAAATGGAACTTACTGCAATTGTGTTTGGCCCTCAGCATAAGCAATGGAGGAGGGAAAACAAGCCAGTGATCCACAACTGGAAAAAAGGCCGTGGCCGGTCCGACTTGAACCAATTGGTTAGAAACTGAGCCGTAAAACCTCATCTAACTCATCTAACTAAATAACTACTTTGGATTGCATATCATTCTATACCAAAATCATACAGTGGTTTTAAAGATACAAAAAATTTGGTAGAACCAATGCAATGTAGCCCTTTAGCTTGCTTGTTTATGAAGGCCGAATGCAGTCTGTGAAAGTTTGTTTCGTTTCCTCCTGGAGATGATAAGATATCTGAATTAAGAATAAGAGTGTAAAAGAAAGATTCGTCATGAAATTAACACTTGAAAGATTGTCATATGGTAATCTTAGTATTATAAACAGATAATCTTTAAAATTTTACTCCATACTGATACACCTTTGTGAACAGAATGTAAGGGACGGTTGAAAAAGGGACAGGCAAAGTTTGAATTAAACCCAGCGGTTTCTTTTTATTAAGTAGTTACTACAATTCAAAGAATGCTTGCAAAAATGAAAACAACGGCAGCTAAGCTATTGGCCAACTACAATTTGCCGCTTGAGCGTACAGGATTTTTTTCCTCGGAATAAGCCGATTTTGTCATACCTACATTTTTCAAGCACGTGGCTGGAAATTCCCTTAAAATCTGGCTAAGAGGTGTTTATTTCTCGATCTCGTGGAGGGGGGGGGGGGGAGGCTGCAGCGCTTAGCCTGGCTATTAGGCATGCATGTCTTCTCCGTCAATACCATTTCAGCACCGGAATAATGATTGAAGAGCTGAAAAGATGTTTAGAAACAAATACAAAACCTTACCAATGCCTTTATCTAAATTAGCAACCCACTGGACACAGAAACGGTTCAACGCCATAAAGATCTCCAGCCAGGCTAGTAAGTGGTGTTAGCTACTATACAGCCAAGTAAATATATTCTTCTTCCAATGCTTATATACTTTACTTGAAAATTAAGTTTCCTTGTTTGGCTATAGTATATCTATAAATCATGTATTTTAAAATTTCCGTGCCACAAACCAACATTCCCCTTGAAGTTAAACATCAAGCTAACAATGTATTCAGAGAATTGCAACGTTTTTAAGTCTAAAAATCTTTGCGCAATTGAGTGAAAAAGGAAACTTGAAATTTGATGGGTCGAGATTCGTTTCCTTGAATCATAACTGTATTTTCTCTATATAACAGATATTGCTGATGAGTCCTGTACATCTGCTATATCATGTAGTGACTGTATCAGAAGGAAGCCATCCTGTTCGTGGTGCGAGAGTAGTGTGAGTTAAAAATGTGAAAAGTAATCCTCAAAATATGCTATTAGAAAGACCAGAATTTTAAACCTCTTCTTTCTGCCACGAGGTAATTTTGCAAGTAACGATGTTTGTCTGTGAAGGTATATTATTACTACATTTATTTATCTGTATATAGCACAATGCCATAGAATGTTCTTTTCGGTTTGCAAACACTTAAGGAAAGCCAAATTAACCAGAAAGCCCAGAGACTTAGCGATTCCTTGCCGAAAGGGGATGATTTGTTGCACTGAGGTTAATCCCTCAAAATTACCCTTCTTGACTACAACATTTTCTACTCCGTTTTCATTTGACCTCTACTGACCCTCAATGACCTTTGAACCCCACCAAAAATTGAATAAAAAATGAAAAAGGCAAGTGCCTTGGGAGGGATTCGAACCCGGGCTGTCTGTGTCCTTTCCACTTCACCATCAACAAAGTCGGTAATAATTCTATAGTCACAACATCCTTTACACGTGTTTGTAATTATATAATTAATATTCTATATATTACTGTAACAGTTACGCTTGTGAAAAAAATTCAAGTTGTTCTCTATAGTTTTATCTTTAGAATAGTACAAAAATTCAGAAGTAACTTTTCGTTGGTCACGGGTGTCCATCTAGTTTACGAGTTTTTCGTTGTTTCACCTTTGTATCCATCATCCCTGTCTTGAAGTATCGTTTTTTCAAGGTTTCGGTTTTTGACCTCTGATGACCTCAAATGACCTTTTAATATGATAAATTTATATGCCAAGTAGAAAAGTGTCCATCATTGTTATCTTGAGATATCGTGTTTAGACGCAGTTTTAAGAATTTCATATTTTCACCTCCGGTGACCTCAGATTACGTTTGACCTCTATCAAAACCACTAGGGTTCATTTTCTGACTGTAACGCATTCACATGCCAAGTATGAAAAGTATCCATGCTCGCTTCATACCTACAAATATCGTGTTTACAATGTTTTCGGCTTATTATCTCTGGTGACCTCACATGACCTTTGACCTCCACCAAAAACAAAAGGGTTCTTTCCCTTAATATGATAATTCCATATACCAAGTATGAGTAGTTTCCACCATTTCTATCTTGAGATATCGTGTTTACAAGCTAAGCGTCACATACACACATACACTCGCGTGATTGCATAGTCCTTTCGTCTTCGGCAAGGCATCTGGAAGGTTGGTTTTCAAATTAATCTTGAAATACGTGAGAAGCAGACTCTAATTTTGAAAGGAAGGCAACTATAACATGGTCTCACTATAACCACCCCCCCCCCCCCATTGTTAAGTTTTCCATGGAATATAAATCTAGTCTCGGTACAAGTGAACCTCCTGAAGGTACAGAAATTATGATACATGTGGCGAATCTACAGACGGACAGGCTACAAATACAGACAGACGGATATACACAGACAAGGAGGGACCGTACAGAAAGACGTAGCTATATAGAAGGAGTAACAAAGTGGACGCTATGTTGCAGAAATACGTACGGTAGCCTTAACTTAAAACCCTTCGGACACGTTCCCACAACTGGTCCAGTTCCACAATCCTGGATAAACTTGTGTTGTTGAAATCGTTCAGTTATTTTGAAAGCGAGATGAGTGTTAAGCGCTGAAGAAAATGTAGCATGCTGTGTTCTCACCATAGGCCTACTGCAGGATGGACCTAAAACATCTTCTATAGACAGGAAACTGCACCAATAGAGGGATTTCATGTGACGTCACGCGCAATGGATTCCAAGGCACTGAAGGGAAAAACACACACGCCAGGCGCGGATCCAGACATTTCGAAAAGGGGGGCTGAAAGCCCCCTTGAATATTCTCCTAGATTAACATTATGCTCATTTTCGCGTATTTGTTATTGTTGATGTGGCGAAAAAGGGGGGCTGTGCCATAGGAAGCACCCCCCCCCCCCCCTTGGATCCGCGCCTGCACGCAGTAAGCAAATTTACAACTCACGCGCACGGCATAACCATAGATACAACTGTGACACAATGGACGCTTGCCCTTCAAAACATAAAAGACGCGCAATCTTGCCCTTCAAAATTGCGTCTAGTTGGTTAATGTCACGTGACTGAAATCCCGCTATACGTTTACCCAAGATTGTAGACTAGAGAGCCACCATTAATAACCTCATGAAGCACTAGCATCTCCATGGTTACCCCTATTAGATACGAAATTAAGACCTTTTTCATAGTTATTTTAATCAGTTTTACAGAATTCCTTGTAAACTCAACATCTACTGTTTGTAAAGCAAGCAGTAAAACTGTTTACTTTTCTCTCTAATGTTTGACAATAAATTGAGAACAATTTTCCTTTCATTGCAGACTTTCACGGATGCTCGATGTGACAATCCAGATAATTTAATTGTCAACGGATGTGAGAAGATATTCAATCCAGAGACAGCTTTAATACTTTTAAAGGTTACAAAGCCTTTTTTTTTAGAGTTAATACATGGAAGAGAATGAAGGTGTACTGAAAACTTATACTTGGCTTATACCCACCCAATTACCACGTGACTCCCTCATTCCAGCAAATTTCAAGCTGTCGTTTTCCCATTACATAATACTTTCCATTTGCGTCACGTGACTTACCTAAGTTGCCCTAACGTTTCCAACCCTTTCAGAATGATGATCTCGCCGACGCACTCTATGAAAACGAAGATGATCTAGAACCCACAGTGAATGCTATCCAAGTAAAACCACAGAGAGTGAAGCTTAGGATCAGACAAGGTAGGTTTCTAACATCAAAAAGAAAATGCTGAAAGATAGTTGGGGTATGCGTGTGTTTGTGGGGGGAGGGGGATGCATGCATGGGAGTTCCATTGACCACTGTGCATCAACCAACCAAAAGGCTAAATTATATGCATATACAATGGGCAAAACCTTTGTTAGGTAAACTACTTGATAATATTTTGCTTAAAATTTGTCAAGTGATGGTAAAAACTTTCTTTCGGTGGTCGTTGATGGTTATTCTCCAGTAATTTGTCAAACTAGAGGTTAACATTCATATACTGTTTGTTCCATGCTCAATGACTACCGTATAGACCTTAGAAGTAGTAGAAACACTAGATATGGCTGATATAATTGACTGATGGAAATACAAACCGTCAATATGTATTTTGAAATGTCTTGACAAGGGTGGACCTAGGGGTGGACTTAGGGGGTGGATATTGCTTACATCATCGAGATGATAAAGCAAACAGATTAAAAAATGTTCCTTGAACTGATGGGTTTCTTCACTATTGAAAATATCTGTACATTTACAAATGTTTTTTTACAGTATTTTGCGTTTTTTGTTTGTATTTTAAACTACGGTCATTTAACCAACATTATGTTTTCGACTTTAAAAAGTTAAAAAGGTTCGGATTGAACCGGATGGACGTTTTCTGCGAAACATATAACTTAATTGAGACAATCAAGTTTTTGGATATCAATCATGAGACGCACTCTTTGAAAACGTAGTTCTGAATCCTTTTTCCTTCTGCTGACCTCGGATCATGAATGACCCCATCCTTAAATCTCTCTCGTAACGTATTTCTGTACAAGAGGGCTGGAATAAATGTCAGCCAGTCAAATTCCCACAATTTTTCTTGTACAGTTCTAACCAAATATTCCCTCCAACTGCCCATGTTTTCCTCCAATTATAAAAAATTTTCTGCAAGGAACTCCCCAAATTCTTGTTTTTTCTACCCATGTCATTAAACCTATTTTTTAAACCCCGACTCCGATTTTAAAACAACTTTCAATTCCCGGTAAAGCACATTTTACAACTCTTCTGCAGAAAAGTAACCACTCACTGGAATTTCATTTACTTGCTCTGAAAAACCAGTGGGCCAAGTCCTTTAGAGCTATTGGATCGTCGCTTGTTGCTGACATCGTGTGAAAGAAACGTATACGTTTCGTACCGAAGTTAACGGAATAGTATAACAATTTTCTCTCGGGGGTCATTTCAGAAATGAAATGTTAAAACGATTTCGCGTGTCTCTGATCATGTAGCTATTACGGATAGCTCCATGCTCTGATCAGCTACTTTGCACTGTGCATTGTGATTAGTGCCACTAGCAGGCGCGGATCAAAGGGTGGGGGGGGGGGGGGCTTTCCCGGCCTCATTCCCCCTTTTTCGCCACATCAACAATAAGAAATACGCAAAAATTAGCATAATGTTAATCCAGGAGCATATTCAAGGGGGCTTTCAGACCCCCCTTTTTGAAATTTCTGGATCCGCGCCTGACTAGGAGGACCTACTTTACCAGTAATTGTACTAACACGCCAATTGTATGTATTAGGTGACACTCAACGGATACAAGTTAGAGTCCGTCAGGCCAGTGACTATCCCGTGGATCTGTACTACTTGATGGATCTAAGCCACTCAATGTCAGATGATTTGAAGAATCTTAAACTTCTCGGCAATGAACTACGTAAGTACAAAGTTGTATAATCTTAGTTTTTATGAAGAAAAAAGGAAACGACAAAATGTTTACAAAAATGAACGCCATATAACTCACACAAAGACGACTAGCGAAACCTAGGGGCTTACTAAAATACAGAAACTGAGTAGTTTTGTATGTACTCACCAAGAGAAGTTAACAAAACACATGATCAAAGTACTAAATTTCCTTTCATTTCTCAAAAGATTTTAAATTTGGTTTTATTGTTTGCGTCAAAAACCGTATGACACTGATAATTTCTTAAATTAACGTCCTAGGCTTTCAAAAGTGTGCTGAGATTTATCTCTCTTATACTCATTCGTTTACGAGGTGGGGTCGGGATTAGCCCCCTCCCACTCGGGAAAAAGTTTGCTATATAGGGGAAAGATGCATTAAAATATCGGGCAAAGTACTAATCCCCACCCCTCCGTATTGGAATAGTTCTTTACTCTTATTTTACATTGCTTAACCGTTGGTTTTGAGAACACGTTATAATTTACTATTTCTGCGAAGTTGGCAAATTTGCCGTCTAAATCAAGTTAAAATTTTGCAGGAACAAACAGGCCCGTAGCCTGGCGGGGCATTGTAGCTGTCCCTTTGCAGATTACCATTCTCCCTCCCTATTTAACGGATCAATTGTAAAATATGAGATTTACTAGCTGCACAAAATATTCCTTCTTCCTTCTCCCTTGCAATGCTGTCCCCAGAGCCGTGGGACGAGAAGCAGTTGATCTTTGCGGGATTGGATATCATTTGGCGCTGGTCCTTACCGATTGGCTCTGTACACTACCGGTATGACATCTTTAGTATATAACATTTAAAAATCCCTTGTAACGCGTTGTAGCTCTGCCTCCGAGTGTCTCCTTTGTACAAATTATTCCCTCATAGTGCATGTTTCAAGTTTGTTTTTGAAGCTTTGTGCAGTTTTTCTTTGGTTGGGGGGCGAGGAATGGTTTTGTCTCATTTAATATAAGTTCTTTGTCATTCAGCTAGCACGATGAGAAGCTTGACACGAAGGTTCAGACTCGGTTTTGGTTCTTTTGTTGACAAACCCGTCTTGCCATACATAAAGGAAACTCCCGGAGAGTAAGTATGAGAGATATGAATTCTTAGTTTTCTGCCCACCCTTCGCCTTTGCATATTGCGTAAGTCTATACATCAGTATGTTCTACAGCGTTTCTCTGCCATTCACTAACAATCAAGAGTTAAATTTCTGGACTGCACCATGCAAGGAGGAGGGTTTGCAGTTTCTACCTGATACTGAACATACAAGAATATCGTATTACGAATGAAGAAAGGTAAACCGTATCGTGTTAGGAAAATATTACTGGAGGTCGACCAGTGACAGGTGTGGGTGGTGGGTGGGGGGGGGGGAGGATAAAGGGAGGTAACCTCTATGTGACAATCCTAATGGAAAAAATTTTCTTCCCCTTCCACCCCACCTCCCACCCCCTGTCCCTTTTACACACCGTACCTCACTCCAACAGATTCGTGAAAACTGTTAAAGAGATATTATCGTGAAAAAATACGAGTTTCATAAAAATTAAACATGGTGTAAATTCCATCTAAATAAAATGTTATATAATATTGTTATGTTGGAAGTTCTCAGCAATACATTGAATTATGGGAAATCTGTAATGTCATACATGCAGATCACTTCAACATCTTTTGCATTTCTTAAAAATCTTGACACATGTAAATGAATATGTACACAAGTTCAGAGTTGTAATCTTTGCTCTCAGATTTTGAGGTCACTTTCAACACTTTGATTTTAAAGAGCAAAAGCATTTTGAAAGGAAACTGTCGGTATTGCATAAAATATGTTACATTGAAGTAGCTAGAAATCTTTACTTGACAAGACTAACCCGTCTTCGAACAGAAATATCTTCAGTTATGAAAAAAGATTTCGGTGTGGGGTTGGAAGAGCATGTGATGAAAAATTGTTTCCCTTCATTTGGGATCGTCTTAAAGGGAAAATGCAGTCATCCCAATTTGAATTAGTGTATTAGTTTATCCTATTTCATGAATGGCTCTTGAGAATCATGCGACAATATATTTCTCACTGAATTCTAAAATTTATGAGGAGTAACTCATTGGTTTACCTTGGATATGCAATATTAAAGTCCTAAATTATCATGAAAGATACTTGAAAGAGTAATAAGAAGAAATTAGTGAAAATTAGCTGTTATTTCAAAATAAGTTTTTTTTTTTTTTTTTTTTTTTTGGGGGGGGGGGACTGGTCTTGCCCTTTAAGCTATTACTGGAATATTCCTTTTTATATCAAATTAATGTCACCTTCATGTATAGTACCCTCAAGTAGGGGGTGGACAGATGGGGGAACATCACCTTCTGTGTTGGCCCACAAAAAATAATTTCCACACTTTATTGTTAAAATTGCAGATAGTATATATTTGGCACTGAGCAAAGTAAAGTCACTCACCGAAAAGTTGTGAAAATCTTTTTCTTGTTGCTTAAGGAGTCGGCATTTCAATTAGATAGTTTGACGAGATTATAATATATGGTTTTTGTCTACAGCAGCAATGCTGGACCTTGTGACGAATGCGAGAAGACTTACAGTTTTCGAAATGTTCTACCTTTGAGTAACAATGCTGCTCTGTTCCAGGTAATATTAGGTTTGCCAAAAGGTATTTCCTAGGTAGTGTAATATCAGGGTTACCAAATGGCGATTTTCACTGGCAAGGTTTGGTAAATCTGGCAACGGGAATCATATAATAGATGGCAGTAAAAACTTGAATTTGATAATCTAAGCCCCAGTAATAACTCCTTTTCACCTATACTTCATTTCTGTATGCCTATTGGCCACAATGAATTAAAGACAAATCGATGTCAGGGTATTCATAGCCCTTTCTGGGTGATATACGTTTTTCTTACTACTGCTGCATTTCTCACAAAATTACATTTAGGAAAGTGTGAAAAAAATAGAACATTTGCGTAGCTCATGTTATTTTTCTACAGTTTTCTTTTATCTCATTTTGCATGTAAAACTGGAGATAAACGGGAGGAACCGTTTGACAACTGTCAGTGAAGACTTTAGCAAACATATAGGGCCATATTTGCGGTCCCTGACGTGCACTATACAATTGCCCCCTGAAATAGTGCGGGAGTCCAAATTAAGAGAAAAAACAAATCACTCATTTAGGTTTTGGCTTCCGCGAGAGTAAGATAGGAGATCAAACCTTTTATGTCAAGCTTTTTTTAAGTCACCTTGCCATTTTGCTTTGATAGTCTGATAGTGATACGACCCATCTTACAATTACCGTATGCAAAGGCAATGTTTTTGAACTTTGGAGACAAAAAAGGTGGGAAAGAAAAAGACAAACCAGACCCGAAAGCAGGGAAGGGGTTCTGGCTGGAGAGATGGGAGGGCTGTTTTTTACAAATTATGTTGGCCTTCTGGGTTATTCTGTCACAGAATATGGTGATTTCTAATGAATGGACAAACGAGAAAAATGATATTAATACAGTACCACTATTTTAAATCTTAGCCTCAATCTGAGACTGGGGGAAAAATTACTAAAAGGGAGGGGGAATCCCCTCTTCCCAGACCTCTAGGATATCTTTCTCACTCGAAATTTAAATCCATCTGGAAAATTCTTCCCCGAGCTCCGCCTGGATGGAAAAATCCACATCCGTATGAGACAACCAGGTTATAGCCCTGTAAGTACAGTGACTCCTCGTCAGAGCCATCGGAACAGGGGGATGGGAGCTAAAACCCCGAAAATTTCATTTTGAATGGGTTTTTGTTTTAAAACGTCCAAAATTATCTTTGGTTAACAAATGCCAAAACTCTGAAGATGAACGGTTCACCTCCAATCATAAAACCTTCCGAAGGCAATTCGCTTCAATACATCACGTACAATTATGAATATTATGCTGAGTTTTTGTAAAAGTGACTGTGTGTTAGTTTGTCTGTTTTAATCCACAGGAACGGCTGTTAAAAACTAATATCTCCGGCAACCTAGACGTCGCTGAAGGTACACTAGACGCTGTCATGCAAGTTGCAGTATGCCAGGTACATAATGTAGTACCGGTAACATATTACTTTGCACCTAGAAGTAACGTTTCGGGCGTTTCGTAGTAGAAATGTAATACGAACCACCCAGAATTGGATAGAATTTTACTATTACCTGGGTAGTTTTTATATCTAACAGTCGCAAGTTAGGGGATTAACAGATCTGCTAACACTTAAACCTACCTACGAGCCAACACCTCTGCTGTGCACCTCTTCTCATATCAGTGGAAAATATAGCCTATAATGGTCAAAACAGTGTTAATTAGCAGGGCTGCATCCGAGTCTCATGAGGCATATTGATGACTCACTTTAGTTAAACTGACATGTCACTGAACTTATCAACGTTGATGCAGCTACTTCTCCTATATGAAGGTGACAATTCCCAATATGGAAGTATATTTTTTGCCCAATGGTATAAAAAGGCCTAATTGAATGTTGCACCCACTTCAATAGAAGTCTGTTTTTGTCACCGACAGTGGAAAGCGTTTTGTATGTATAACAAACAGCCAACTCATACCACAGAGGCTGGCAGCTTTTACTCTTCCGTATGCCCAACATAGCGACCGCGCGTTACGTTTCTAGCAGAAGCTTAACCGTAAATATCGTAAAGCGGGTCCATAGGCTCTACTTTTTATCATAGCCTAACAGAATACAGTACATCACATTTAATATCTAATTTTAGAATCTGGGTCTGTGAAACCAAACTATATAGCCTAATCCACTGGGTGGAATTGCCGACATGGACTTTTAATTTTCATCTTGAGTCGTTCGTAAGTTTCTCTTCTTTTACAACTACAGGACCATATCGGATGGAGAAACAATTCAAGGAAGTTACTAGTGGTGACTACTGATGCACCATTCCATGTCCAAGGCGATGGAAGGGTAACATATTTAGTTTCCATTTTGAATTTAATTTCTTCCATTTGTTACTTATTCAAACCTTTAAGTTTTAAGTTTTTGTTATTCTGCCTTTCCTTTACGTTATTGTATTACACATCTGATTGTGAGTTCGAAAGATTGCATCAAACCTCAGACATACATCTTATTATTCAACCTATTCACTTTAAGGTTTTCATGCACACTGTTTACAGCATTTGTACCAGAGATGTCAACTTGAAACTAGTTTAGTAAAATTTTAAAACTCCACTTAAAATTACTTGAATATATTTTACCGTTCTCAATACCTCTTCAAAGTTGAACATTTCTAACTGTCCTTGGAATGAAGGCTAAACAAAACAAAAGATAAGATAACACCTATTTCATGGGTCATTCTCTCACATCACAAATTTTCATAAGTACCGGTAACTCATGTTTATTCATGGTGAAGGTGCAAAACAGTACCTATCTTGTGGAAAGGTCAATCTGATGAATACTGATGGAATTACTGCTGTTTTTAACGTTCTAAATGTGTTTGACATTAAAGAGGCAGGTATCACATTTACATGTTCACAGACCTCCAGTTAACATTTGACCTAGCCTGGTAACCTTGCAAATGAAAGCAAATGCCAGCCAGGAACGGCGATATGTCTACGAAAGAGAGAATGGGGGGGGGGGGGGGGTATGTGAGGCTTCATGATCAAACGACGCGGATCTAGGGGGCCTATGGGCCCCTGGTGGAGTCTAGAGAAAATGCCCCAGTGAGGGGTCTGGAGACGAAGCCCTAGGAGCTCTGTGGGTTTTCTCATTGTGCGCATTTAACTGTCTTCAAATGGTATTACATGTGCACTGAATAGACCACAAAAATTTCAAATTTGACCATTTCCAAATGTACGGATTTGGAAGTGGTGGTTTACGGTATTCGATGACCTCACGTATAGAGCACCTTAGATGAGTCTTTAGTAGGCTACGGAGCCTTCCCGGAAAAATAAAAATAAAAAAGGAAGCCCTTTAAATCCAATTTACCTAGTTCTGAGGACCTTAAAATAACAAATACGGTAATGACATTTTCCGTCAACATTTTAACTGTAAAGGCTTTTTTTCAGTTCAACAAAAATGTGGGAGAGGGGCCGGTTTAGTCTCATTTGGATCAAGGGCTGGGTTATCAAATAGAGGCATTGGGCCCTGTATTTAGAGCCTATTAAGAATTTCAAAGGAAGGGATTATGAAAACACGACTAGCAAGTGTAGAGAAGGTTTACTTTCAGGCCTTCGCAGGGCCCGAGAAACATTTAAACTATGCCTGAATGGATCAACATCTGTGTAGTATGGCTTATGCATAGAAATAAAAGTAAGGGAAAATGACGTCTGCCGATCTGGACTGAAGCCATTGATATGGCTTGGCTGTGCGGCAACAGAGCACCGGCCCTTAACACAAATATCACGTCATTGCTTTTGTCCCAAGTATTGGCAAAGAAACTACAAGTTTTCAAGTTAGGAGAATAAAACAAAATACTTAAGGCACCATGACTTATTTCTGTTGTGAAAATTCCTCCTAATCTTTCCAAAAACGGATAAAATAAGCTATAACTTCTGCAGCAGAATGCACACTGTACGTACGGAGACACACCAATCAACCGGTCTTTTGCCGTACAACGAAAGCGCCCTCACATTTTCGTGGCTTCACCGGTTAAACACGCATGGATGCATTGTGTCAGCGTTCTCCCTTACTTTTATTTCTATGGGCTTATGTCTTCGTATAAAAATAATATTTTGCACAAGTTTCAATTGCCTTCTGCTTCATATTTCTTGTTATGGCGGAAGTTCGTCATAACATCGTCGGCTTCCTCTTCATCTTGCGACGACACTTGTAGGCAGTAAACATATACCAGGGCCCTGTTTCATAAAGAGTTACAATCTGCCATGTAATCGTCCTGTTGAAATCAAACTTAAGCTCGATCTTAACCCTTTATGAAACAGATCCCAGCAGTTTTCTTCCGTTCAGCCATCGGCTAAAAGGCTCTTAACCAATGGGCTAGGTCGGCGATAGCCACGTGGCAACAATGACCTGTCTCGCCCCTAGAAAGAACTTAATCTTCAATGGGTGCGCACGAGGAGCCCCGAAAACATATTTAGAAAGCATTTTAGTAAAGTTTTCATCAATTTTGCACCTTCAAAAATAATTTTCAACTTGATTTGATCTTCTAGTGTGATTTTTTAGGGGAGGGGGTATAGTATAGGACATCCCTCGTAAACATTTCTAGGATCGCCGCCCATGGATGCAGCTTTGTCTCCACTCCCCTCATATTAGTCCTCGTAGTAATTTGAGCATGGTGACCTTCAAAAGGCCAGGTTTTCGTCTTGGGAAAGCCGAGAGACGAATGATTACGAATGGGGATAATTATTTATTTAAATTCATTGTATCAAGACGACTTTAAGATAAACAGATTTATGTCTTTTTAGCTTGCTGGTATAATAAAGCCGAATGATGGTAGATGTCACTTAGACAGCAACCACGAATATCACCTATCCCACATCTATGTAAGTCTGTGCAGACTTCAGCTTTCATTCTTTTCAATCAGAAACAACAGGTTTACTTTCTTCATAAAAGAGGATTTAATTAAAGGGGCGCATTGAGTTGATACTGATAATTTTGTGAGGATTTTGAAGGGCACTACCATATGACATTGCTTATAATTAGCATAATTAGTTAAGTTTCACATCCAACACTTACGCAAAAACTAAAAAATTTGAATTTTTGGACCCATGCTTGCAATGATTATCATATGTGCAATTAATACTAACGTGAAAAGTGTCTGGTTATGAATTTTTGAAAAAGAAATTGAATCGTTTATTAATCACTCATGAAATTTTATTTGTACGTAGGGTATGGGGATGGTCTTAGTTTGACCATTTGTCATCAGTACATGAA
The DNA here is from genome assembly GCA_029531755.1 of Holothuria leucospilota. Taxonomy (NCBI): domain Eukaryota; kingdom Metazoa; phylum Echinodermata; class Holothuroidea; order Aspidochirotida; family Holothuriidae; genus Holothuria; species Holothuria leucospilota. The sequence goes on from CM055978.1 coordinate 16,626,211, forward strand.
GAAAACTTCGTAGGTTTGGAAAAATTTAGTGAATGTTACGAACCAGCTCAAAGGACTCTTTAATGGAGCAACAATTTTACATAATTTATGTGTTAACGTCTTTAATGCACATGATAACGGTGAGTACAAGAAGGCTACATGTATAGCGTCTATTATGGGGAAAAGGAAGTACCTTAAATTTTTAACGTCTTGTAGGTATCAGAAACTGAGCACTGGCTGCTCAAAAGGTAACAATCTTATATGTATTATGTGTAAGGCTTACTTTTATTTACTTAATATGCTATATTCGGTCTACAGGCCTTTCTAGTAATTTGTTACTAAGCTAAAAAAATGAGCAGCAAAACAACTAACGGGTACATAAGAGTTGATTCGGTTTAAAAAAAAAAACATCTTACGTGTACTATTTTACCCCATGCATCTTTTCATGTGTTGGAATACTCTCATTGGTCCGCATAATTAGTAGCAAGTTCAATAATTAATTGCTTATTATAATGTAGGTGAAGTGTTGCACATAATGAAGGGAGTCCATGCTGAACATTAAAAAGACTTGCGAGAAAACAATAAAAAAAAAAAAAAAAACACCGAGAAACTATTTGAAAAATGACCTGATCATAAAATCTTAACAATTAATTTGTTTTTAACAGTAACCTTGGTCGAAGTATTCCCCGTAAGTTTGCGGAAGTCATAAATTTGCATTTCACATAATTTCTGTGCTATTTATAAAGGTAGTCATGACGCAGTGTGGTATTTGTCAGGTGTGTTTTTGTTAAATGCCTTTCAGAGACACGTTTGTTGTGACTAAAAAGTAGCATTTTCCATTGAGTGTAGCAACCATTTCATTGATGTGAAGTGAAAATTTTCCTAGAGTTCAATTCTTTGCAGTATACTAACTATAGTTTAGGAAAGGATCAGGTGTGAATCCTATCCCTTTAACTTTTGTCCCCTCTTGATGCTTCAGAGAGCTTCCGTACCGTCTTAATATTTCTAAGATTGACGGTGGGGCTGAACCATTTAACTCCGGAGCTTTGTCATTTTAAAAAGGTAGTTTTGAACGCTTTTAAGACAAAAACCCTCAAACGGACAATTATTGAGGGGGGGGGGAGGCTACGGCCTGCGATCCCGACGGCCCTGAGCTCGTCTCCTCTTCGGACCATTATCTAGTTAAACTCAAATACGAATGTCTAGTTGCATCGTTATTTCTGAAATTTATGTGAGGTGCCCGGAACCAGACAGAGTACAGGCAGCCCCCTCCTCCACGCCTGTTCATACTAGGGTACCCTATTTGGCAAACGGAACGCCCTGCCTCAGAAGTTCTGACAACAGTGCAGTACATAGGTTTAATTTTACTATAAATTTCGTGATAGGTGAACCTCGTAACGTGGTTGGCTTCTATTTATTTCCACAGGATTATCCGTCCATTGGTCATCTAGACAGAAGAATGTCAGAAAATAACATCATATCAATATTTGCAGTGACTAACAGGAATTACAGGCTCTATAATGTATGGAGTTTATATATTTGAAAGCGTGGCCGGACAATTCCCACCAGGAAAAGTACCGCCCGGACAAATCACCCGGGAAATTTCTCTCCCCGACAATTCCCAACAAGGACAACTAGCCCCGGGACAATTCCCACCAATCACATCGACCCCTCAGACAACTTTCATCACCAAAATATTGGGATTGTCCGGGGGGGGGGGGAGTCCGGGTTGCGAATTGTAACGGTTGGGAAATGTCCTGGTTGGAAATTATCCTGGTCGAATTGTCCCTGGCGAACTGTCCAGGGGGCAATTGTCCAGGTGGGAATTGTCCGGGAGTCGTTTGAAAAAGGCGCTTTAGGTTTACTAGCATTATAAACAGGAAACTTGTAAAGAGACAAAAAATGTGACATACCGGGGTACATATTGAACGAAAACAGAAATTAAAATATTGGGTTATCTAGAAACATAAAGGAACATTCTTGGTCGAACATGTAGGCCTAAGAAATTGTCAGAAATGGAATAACAAAATTTTTGTCAGACAATCCTGAATCTATGGCAGGAAATGTTAATGTTAAAACCTTGGGAATTATACTAGCTTATATGAAGCTGCATCAAACGCGTTTTCGTTCGTCATAGGCTTATCTATTTTTACTTGGGTTTTTGCGAGTGTAAGTGGTTAATACTCTTAGAATTTGTCAAGAACATTTTCTTCCAACTCTGCTTCTCCAACGTCGGTTTTCTTCTCGCTTAAAAAACACCTGAATGACAGGACAAATTACTTCTTGACTATTCCTCTGACTGCATACAACTGCCTCTCCTATTTAGCCAGTAATCAGGTAATGATTCTTCTTTCCTTCATAGAGAGTGAGTCAGATGATTCGTGGTTCGACCGCAGCTGTATTGTACGGGGATTCCAGAAATATCCTTGAAATCATCAACACAAAATACAACGTAAGTAAGCAGGGGAGGTAAGCCTCCACTAAGTTAGTTGGACTGTTTTCTCCTCAACTATTTCTAACTCTGTATTTCATGTCGAAAAGTTGTACTTTTCAGGTTTCAAATTTCAGTGAAGGTATAAAGTATTATAAGGAGAGTAATGTTTCGCGTATAAGCTTTACAGTACAACATGTTATACTTAAGAACGGGTTCCACTTTTTTGTTCAAATAATGAGACATTTTTATAGAAATGGCAGAATCGTGGGAAATCCTTTAATCTATGTTATTTATCGGGGATACATATGAGCAAGAGACAACCTCGAATACGCATCGTTTCGACGGTTTTGCAAGCTCCTTTTTCTCTTGGGAATTTTCAAAAAATATCTGACGTTTTTAATGTAAACAAACTTTCTTCTTGTTGTTTTCCATGTCAGGAAATTTCCAGTAATATTGAAATGATTCACAATGCACCTGCCAACTTACAACTATCGTTTACTGCCAACTGTTCGGACGGGTCTTCGACGCAAGGCGAAAATAAGTGTCGGAACTTTCATGTTAGAGATGAAGTTTCATTTGACATTGATATTACAGCAGTCAGCTGCCCTGTAACAGGACAAAGTCAAAGGTTGGGATTGGCTTGCAAATTCACTTTGTTACCCTCTTATGTAACTCAGGTGTCTCTATTGTGGACCTTGATAAGCTAACAAGAACCAGGAGTATTTAAAAAAAAATTGCCCCTTGTTCACTGTGATTTAAAAAGAACTGGTTGCGACTGGAGGACCAGGGGCAATTTTCAAAGTAGAAATTATGGCAATCACTAACGATTTCCTTTATTCACTGCCAAGCATGGGACTGCTGTTATTTTGGCTCGGGGCCAGATCCAAGGGGGCGTAAGGGGCGTACGCCCCCTATTTTCGGCAAAGCAATGATTTTTGTGACAGAATTTCACATCTTCAAGCCCATCTGATTGCACCATGCACTGTCTGCAGACGGTTACGCCCCCTCTTACTCCTATTCCTGGATCCGGCCCTGTTGACTGGTCACCTTTTGTAAATCGATGTTATATGGAGGCATATCAAACAAGTGATGAAAGGTCTAGCGAACGTTTTCAAATCTGGCGGACAAAAACTGATGACAAACAATTGCGCCTGTCTGTGAACTTCTTAATGGCCCCGATTGGTTGCCTTACAAGCGCAAATTTGCACTGCATTCCTTTATTTCAAGGTTTACTTTAGTGGCGATCATTCAGTACATTCACTAGAGTAACTTAATTCGAATGAAGTTGAAACAATTCGTAGTTAATTAAAACAAACTTTCTCTGAGTCATACTGAAAGAATGGTTACATGCATTGAGAAGGATCCAGGCGTTATTCAGTCGGAAACTCTTACACATAGTGCGTTATATTGATTTAAATTGTACCTGAATGTTACGGATTTACATGTAATGTATTATTACCGAGAATTTGAAGAAGTCCCCAAACCACAATCTGGGCCTCTTAAATCTGTATTTAACTTCTTTTGCGAATTGCTGCAGAAATTTAACATAAGCTATTAAAAACTGATTTTGGGGAGAAGCATTTACAATTTTTCATAACTAGATATTAACGTTACGATGAGGATTGTTCATCGAAGGGACTGATATTCCAGTAGTGTCAGCCATGTCTGATTGAAGTTTAAAGATGTGTTGCTTGTAATGAACTTTTCTTTTATATGTCTTGTCCTAGTTTCAACGTACATCCGATCGGTTACGATGAAAAGCTAACGGTCGAAGTGGAGGTTATATGCAACTGTTCGTGTGACTTAAATCAAGTAAGAGTCTATTACAAGAGTATAGCTCAGTTTGATCATACTTACTAGACTGCTTAAAATATTAAGCTACTGAACAGATAACGATGTAAAAGAGGGAAGTTTCTAGAAAGATAAGCGACTTCTCCTTACTTCTTGATACAAGTGTAAAGACGAATGAAAGTAAGATTTCTCCTGTTCCAACTAATTTGCTTCATCGTTTTAAAAAAAAATTATAGTTTTGTAAGAACGGAAAATTTCTTCTGTACTTTTAAAAGAATGATTTTTGTGATACTTATAATGACGAGCAATCCAGAATTAGGCGAATGGGGTGACATTACAAGGAAATAAGTGTCTCACAGAAATTCACAGCTCTGTAGCAGATGGATAATCTTTGCACCCAAACATTGCAATTATGATGTGATGCAGCATTCCCTCTCTTGTAATGTACAATACTTTGGCGGGAAAGTACAGTTATTGCCAACATTTTTCGGTAGTATCTTAGGCTAGTAGGGGGACTTCCCTGGGAATAGGGAACAAGGCCATACGGTGTTCATGCTTGTCCACTTAGCAGACTGTACGGCATATTCCTTGTTCAGTCAGGTGTTTGTAAAGCTGCCTTGAAGAGGGGCTGAGCAAACAGAGTCCGCTCCGCGGGGTATGTTCATGCCGATTCCAGATCGTAAGCCTCCATGTTGACCTCACAATACGAAGCTGACATATTCACTTGATAATTGTAATTCGTAGCAGTCAAATGAGCAGTTAAAGTATATATTTCTCCTCGTGCCCACCCCCAACCATTAAAGCTTTATATTCCACACCCTTAAGCTACATCCATTATCACAGCTTCATACATTCTACACCCTACCACTACATTCATCACCCCACAGCTGTATTCTGTAGCTGTTCATTTTATGGTGTTTGTCCATGACACCTTGTTCTGCAACACACCAATATAATATACATATATTATATATATATATATATATATATATATATATATATATATATATATATATATGTATATATATATATAAATAAATGTATATATATATATATATATATATATATATATATATATATATTATATATATAAAAAACAGATAAATACAAGATATCAATTGCTTTATTTGTAAAGGAAGCCAACAGCTCGTCCTGTGGAGGACACGGGACTCTTGTCTGTGGTGAATGCTTCTGCGACGAAGGCAGATTCGGTCAGTTTTGCGAATGCTCATCCGATACTGCCGATAAAGTTGACTCTTCGAGGTGCCGACCGTGAGTAGACGCGAACAAACACAAATCAATATTTTCTGTAGCTACTGTTTTATTCACGATCATAGTAAGAGTGCATATCATTTTCGATTAGGCATTAAACTCTAGTAGCCACGAAACATTGGATGTTCCTAAGTCCTCAAATTAAGTTTGATCAAGAAGTTAATCGTATGGCCTACGAGGAGGGTTGCAGCCCCCATTCGGACAGAAAATTTGTTATTTTGGGCATATACATATACAAAAATATATAAACGAGTTGAATAAAATAAATACCTATATATAATATATAATAATAATAGCATATATATATATATATATATATATATATATATTATATATATTATTTATATATATATATATATTTATATAAGTATATATATATTGCATATTTGTATTTATATATATATATATATATATATATTATATATATATATATATATATATATATATATATATATATATATATATATATATATATATATGCTATTCTCCGGCCTCGAACCGCTAACACTCCTTGTACTAGTAAACTAGCACTGTTTCTATGACCTAACTAGAAAAGGCTCGATATAAATGTATACTAAATATAATGTATGCTTGTAAAATTTCTGTTGTAGAAATAATATCACGGAGACCCTATGTGCGGGAAGAGGAGACTGTTTCTGTGGTCGCTGTAACTGTCATCATTCAGAGGTTAGTAGGTCATAGGTCAATATTAAATTGTCATAGACATTTGGGGTAATGTTAGAATTTTTGATATGTGATGTGTTAGACTTCCGAAGGTAAAAATTTTTTACGAAGAAAGAGAAAATCAATAGAATGTCTTTATTTGTCTTCAAACCATGCATCGTAATGAGTATAAAAATTACATTTTTGCAACGTTGTCCGAACGTATGTAAGTTCCAATTCCTTAAAGCGAGCCATAAGTTCTTAAGAAGTTTATCAAATAAAAATTTACGGGTTGTTTTGCCTTCTATATTTCACAGCTCAAGGATGAAATTTATTCCGGAACTTACTGTGAGTGCAATAATAAAGCTTGTCCAATGTTTTCCGGAGAAGTTTGTGGAGGTAAGAGCGTCTCGGTATCATATTAAGTGCAGGTATGCTCATCAAATAAACTTTCACCACGACGTTTAGCTACTACATAAATGTTACAAGTTTGTGTATAACATCCCCAAGTTCCAAGTATCGGTGCCGTCGGACCAGGTGTTGGTTAGGGCTGCAGTCCACCCCAATAATAATATTTTTTTACAGTTTTTCTAAAATAAAATTATTACTAGCTTTACCTGAGAACGCACAAAACTTCAGTGACAAAATGTCTAAATCCATGAGCTAAAATTTTTCACCACCTACATAGAAATCTTCCCACGGTACTGGGCATCCCCTTATTTGATTGTACCTCAAACATATGAAGAAACTGTTAGAGTCAATGCTAACAACATCTTCTTGATCTGTTGATCTTTGGTGTGGAAACCTGAAACAGAACGACATTTATCGAAATGATAGTGCTGTTAAAAATTTTAATCTTGTTACCAATCACCCCAATAGGAATTAATATTCCTTAATATGGTAATTTATGAAACAATGTGGGGCTCTTTATAATTATGGAAAATCTTTTATTACTAAAAACGTTAAAATCATGCAGAATAACGCCAGTTTTATCTTAAATAAGCAATGTGTTTGTTTTAGAGAAACATCATGGAAGAAAGTACTGTAAATGGAAATTTGTAGGATTCCGCTGTCAGGCTGTTTCAATTTTCAAAATAAGGTTTGGGCTATAGCTTATTCCAATTAATTGCCGAGAAATATTTCCTGTATTGTTCCGACCTATTAGTGCCGAACAAGGAGAAGCAATTGGAGTAAGAGTAACGTCAATGTGCTTGATTGATATTCCTTTTGCAGAACAGATAACAAGCAGAGAATAGAACAATCAAACAATAGGGTAAAACCTATAGGATGCATAATGAGCTTTGTATCACACCAAACGTAACTTGTTGGAAACAGGAAAACTGATTTGATAATTGTGACGTCCCTGATGAGAGACTCTCAGGAGGGAACATCAGGAAACGTACCCGTATTCTAGACATGTTCACAGTGCCCTGAATCCTAAGTTGACACAGTTTTTTGTTATCCTTTATCGTTCGGTAGGTTCGGATAAGGGAGAATGCGTTTGTGGGAAGGACGGGCGAACCAGTTTGTGCGAATGCCGCCCTGGTTTCTCGGGAAAGAACTGTGGCTGTCCGACTCAAACGGAGACGTGCATCGCCGGCAATGGGGTAAGGTTGAATTAAAGTGGTCTCATAACACACGCCGTACGATATGGTGTAAGCATTGCAGCTGAAAACAGTGACCGTATTATAAGTAAAGAGGTCATTAATCTGATCTTAATCGAGAAATTCCCGGCCCTGCATTTAGTCATCGACAAAACAGTTGTTACGCTAATAATTAATAGACAATTGCTATTTGATCCTTTCTGCATGTTGGCTGTTGTCCTTTAAGGAATAAGCAGTCGCCCCAAGTTTTCTTTGGCTCTTGAGGTAACGTTACAAATTTCGTCCTATTTCTATTGCAAGTAGGCTATGTTCATAATATTTCAAATCATAAATGTGGAATTCTCAAGGTAAACAAAGGTGTTAGGCCTATTTTGAATAAATTTGAAAATTCAGTCACAAAATTGTTGTCACGTGATTTAAAGGAGCTATTAATGAATTACGATACCCGCCGGTGTATACAAATTCCATTTGGGATGACTGCATTTTCCCTGTAATCATTCAAGGAGCTGCCACACAACTCTGCAGTAAACTCGTACTGATGAAGGGAAGCGTTAAAGGGAAATTCAGTCGTCCCAATGTAGTTGATACTGTCAATTTTCCGGTTATGAACGTCAAATTGTAGTTCATGATTTTTGAAGAAAAAAATCTTATGACAGGAAGAACCATACATTACGAAATTACCATGATGTGAGTGAAAAAGTCGTCTACCGAATGGGTAATTTGAAGTATGGTGATTGCAACTGCACTTTATAAAATTGGGTCACGGTGTAGTGATATCATGGTGTTCATACTCACATATGGATAGGATAAATGACAACCGAGCGTACCATATATGACATGGTAAAATCCGTGACCTTGATCTACGACAGTGCTTCACAAAGAATAATTTCCTGTAAATAGGTCACGTGGTCAGTATTTGATAGTACAAGTGCATTTAAGAAAGGTTCTTTGTCTTTATTCTTGCATAATCTGAAACATCCAATACAAGGTACAAATTTTGATATGTATGTATGTATGCCTGGTTGCCATGAATTTCATAAAATGTGTACGCAAAGATGAAACAAAATGATCAACAGGAAATGGCAAAGTTGTATCGTACTCATGATAAATATATCAGCAAAATACCCACTAACCAAGTATTGCTCTTGTGTAAATTCGGAGGGCGCTCGAAGAGTTCAAGAAAGGAGTTTGCTTACAACAAACGGGTCACAAGCCGTAGATCATAGACGTATGAGCCGCCCGAGGTCGTGGAAACCTCTTTCTCGGGCAGATTTCCCGGTTAATGTAGGTTTTTCTTGGGCAAAACGGCTCAGCCCTCTAAAAATACGTCCCGTATGTGCCATTTATCTTAACTGTTGTTTTCTATTGGAAGTTAACATTCATTTTACGAATTATCGTAGATGCAGGGAAATTGAAGGCCACAAAACTTGACGAATCTCGTGTACTACATACAGATATGACTTTAGCTATACCGCGAAATCGCCTGTCTGTAAACGAATTAGTTAATGGCGCTGTTCAATTTGTAACTGCCTCTGCAGGTATTAAGGGAAGGGATTCCGTTCCTCTCAACCTAATTATTGGTGAAAGTTTTTTCCCATCTTCATGATGTGTATTATAAGCCAAGTATTTGTCAGTGAGGTATGTGAGAATCCAAAAATAAATTTAATGGATTTGAACTGAATTGAAATGAACTGAACTGAGCTGAACCGATGTGACTTGAGTGGAGACTCGTGACGTCGAACCGAACTGAGTAGAGCCGAGCTGAGATGAGATTCGAGTCGAATCAAGTTGAATTGAGTTCACCTGAGATGAACTGAATTGAATTTAATTCATTTGAAACAACCCCCCCCCCCCCCCATTTCACTCATATGACTCAAACCTCACCGATCTTGCTACCTTCTGAATCAGTAGTCTAATGATCACAAAATTTTCTAGTACAGACAAGTTAAAGCTTTTGTCAATGGTATCAGAATAAATAGCTTTACTGTAGCTTTCTTTTATCAAAGTTCCTAGAACATCTAAAAGAAGTGGATGCATTATTTGCGAGTTTATTCACATAGCCTATAATGTTGTTTAACTTTTTTTCACAGTTTTTGTGCAATCTTTTAGGGGAGTGTGAGTGCGGACGATGTAGATGCAATTCGACAAGGTTCTTTGGGCCGAGGTGTGACGATTGCGCGGTAAGACAAAATTAACGCTCATTCGATTATCATGTTTCACGAGTTTCTCTCTTGGCATGATAAAATGTGTTCTCACAAAGACTAGACAACTCGAAATGAAGTGTACCTCAAGTCTAAAATTTCAAAAATATATGTTACATAGCTTCAAAAATTCATCCAAATGGTCAAACCCCCATCTTCACAGGACATTCCTGAGCTGAGATATAAAATGTTGAAGCTTATTCACTCAATTTAAAATGGCTGGTTGCGCAATAATTTGTGATGTCATTCTTGCACTACTCAATTACTTTCTTTATTTTTTTTATTATTTTGTTCTTTCAAAAGCCATTGCACCTTGTGCCGAAATGTGATCACTGTCTTACTGTTACAGGGTGACTTGGGTGTATAAGCCCCCTCCGTACAACATGCTATGCAAGGGAACAGTTAATGTGTCAAGGTGATATAAATATCTTAAATTCAAAAGGAAACAAAACAGGACGGTAATGTGAGTTGTACAAGAAGAACATCACAAATTATTGGGCAATCGACTATTTCAAACAAAGTGGATAAATTTCAACAGTTTACATCTCAGCAACGGAGTGAGCTATGGAAATGGGAGTCGGATAAATGAAATTCATCTTCCAACCTCTTAAATATATGTTCTTGTAATTTTAGACTTTAGGCTTTATCTCTCAGAAAGGACAACTTTCCTTTTCACTACCACACAAATTAATTTGTTTTAACTGATTTGGGTAAGTTTTCCAACAGTAACTTTCAGTTAAAGAATGCAACACTCACAGCAAAACAATGACCATTTGTTCTGAATACAAAGTTTTGACTGCTGATACCGTGCCATTAAATTCTGAGGGATATCTACTTTATTGTATGGTTATAGCCCTCGAGTATACACATAAAGTGATTAAACAGTTGTTGGAACTTGCTGGGGGGGGGGCAGAGTGGTGCACCCCTGTTTATTTCTGGATCCGCCCTACAAACCCCGTTCTAGTAAAGTAGGGAAGCTAGTGAGGGTGGGAAAAAAGGTCCTCCTTCGTAAGATACCTCCTCCTTGGTGACATATAACTTCACTTTTACATTTTTCTCTTCTTGAAGAGCTGCACAGAATGTGACCTTCATAAAAATTGTATCAGATGTGAAATTTTTGAAGGTGATCACTTTGAAGATGGCTTCACGAGAGAGAAATGTGATTTATGCACCGAGATAATTTGGACTGTAACCAAGTTACCGCCTGGTAAGTCATCTTGCTTGCGGTTTCCCAAAGGAGGGAGGAATTAATAATTTAACAGATTCCAAAACAACGGTGGCTGTACTCGCTTTGACAAGCGGACGCGTCGTTAGGGACGTAGGGTAGTAACATTACCCACATGTGCAGCATGGAAAATGCATGTAAACTTACGGAATATGTACCTGAGGACACTAACCCAATCTACCTGAATCGTTTCCGAGCAGTTCCAGTTCCAATCACCCCAATTCAGACCAATTCACCCAAGTCCAACCGAGTTTGCTTGACAGTATAGCGTAACATAAACATGGATTTGATTCTTTCACACTATCAATTTTATTGTCTTGCCCACTCAGCCGTTTAGATGTATCATTCCGCTGTTCACCAATACCAGTGGAGGCTAACCTTCATATAATTTCCACTTTTGCGGACTCCGATGGAACAGGCTTCGAGCCCGAGTCCAGTTGCAGCCCATTCAGGGACGACTTCATTGCCGGGACCTTTACTTCAGGGCCAATTCTGCCGAATCCAGTAAAATCGATTCTATTTTGGAACTGAGTCCACCGTCTGGACATGCAGCAGTTGTAGCCCTGCACAGTGGCGTAATAAAGGGGGAAGGTAGGGGCAGTGGCCCCTCCCTACACGGGCCAGGGGGCGCAAAATGAAGGCAGACGAAAAAAGAAAAATAGAGAAAAAGATAGGAAAACAAAGAATAAGAAAAAATGGAAAGAGAAGGAAAAGGAAAATGAAAGCTTGTGTACTTTTCGCGCCCCTCCGCCTCCGGTGAATTGTTAATTCGTGACGGCAAGAGCACTTACATTAGATATGAGTGGTATGATGCAGTTCTTTTTTTGCAAGAATGACACCGCCAGCTGAGCCTTAAATAAGAGTTTACTGTGTTCCTACAAGGGATGATCGAGCAGACAGGTAGTCCAGGCTCTGGGGCGCACTTCGGATCACTTGACCCCCTGTAAACAACCCTTGTGACGCCACTGGCCCTGCAGAAAGTTTAACTACAAGCGGTTGCTCTTCAAGGGTTTCGCTGTTTGGTCTATAGATGTTTGGATATGTTTCAGCATGCCGTAATTGATCTGTTCAAAATATTAACATATTAAATTTCAGTACATAGGAGTGTACTGACAAGTAGAGGAATGACAAACGCTCTCTAAGGGAAAGTGGCAAGCTAAACGAAGCGCGCCATCAACCTCAATGTAACTTGGCTAAGGGTTGCTGGCAGCAATCCCACACGTTGTCCTAGGTCTGGAATGGGTCTCGAATCATGACATGTAAAAAGCCAAGAAAATACATGTTAAGTTGCTAAATATTCTTGTACGACACATTTCACTAATTTTCACTAACTTTCCTTTTACTTTCTTGACAGTTAACGGATCTTTTCAAGAGTGCACCCTTCAGGATAACAATAAATGCAGTATACCGTTTCTGATTGGTCGTTTTGAAAACGAAGTTTCGATTTACGTAAAGGATGAGCCAGGTAATAGAACGATGAGGCAAATTGTTGTGTTCAAAGTTTCGTTTGAGGTACCCCGCGGAGCGGACGAAGTTTTTTAGTTCAGCTCATGGCTGCGAAAAAACAAACTGAGGGGCGGCAGCCAAAAAGGGGCGGCAGCCTAAAAGGGGCGGCAGCCACAGAGGCGCTACGTAGGCTACTTTTGAGGAAGAAATTGTTAACATATGTTCATGGTTAGGTCTAGTGACAAACAACCCTTGACTGTATGCATCCTACCAACCTTAAAACATTCCGTCGTTGAGACACGTGCAAAGAACGGAAGAAGGAAGACTTGAAATACTTTAGTCCAGTGGTTCCCAACTGTTTCCAGCTCATCGCCCCCTTTCACCGAATGGGGTTGGGCAAACGCCCCTCCCCGTCTATAACATAGTAATGCTATGGCTGAAACAACACTAATACAAAACATGTTGAAAGGAAAGGGTACGCCTATGCATACATCGTTTTAACGTGTGGATACGACCCAGGATATCAAAACAGCGGGGTGGGACTCAAAAGACTGACTCCATTTTGTAATAGCGAACTGAATGCTTTTTAACCCGTAAAGGTTTGATAGGGGTCAGAGTCGGAGGAACGTTTTTGCAAGTGGACGCCAGGGGCCCCAGGGAAGTGTAGAGTGTTCTCTCAAGAGCACCTAATGGGGTCTAGGGGAAACGTCCCAGGACGGAGACGAAGCCCTTGGCACCTTTGGGGTATTTACGGTGTTGTCGACTCATGAAGCATTGCAAGTCAAATTTTGACCATCTTCCGAATAACCTTAGACCATTTTTATTTCAATAGTTTCTAATGGGAACACCCTTGATGCTGCAAGGGGCTTGTCTTGTAAAGACGGGAGGAAGGATCACGGTATGCTTTAGTCAGAGCAGCTCTGCTGTCGGAGTAGCTTTGCCGATAGAGGGCGTGCTCCATTTAACCATGGCACTCACCCTTCATGGAGAAGTAAGCTACGGCAGAAGTGATGTCACACTGACTACGGTAGGCCAGTAGGCCTAGTTGACGTTTTTAAAAGTAGTTTGGGGAAGTGGCGGTGTGCTCCCATGACAATTTTTCATTACATAATCTAAAACAAGTGAAATTAGTTAAATACGTGAGTTGTGCCGGCGAAAAGTGACGTAGTGAAACGAACCACGAACTGTTGAAGTAGTCCCCAGAGGGAAGAGGTTTTTTTAATCTAACGGTGGGGTTTTTTTAATCTAATGTTGGATGGGCCGGGAAGGAGAGGGTGAATATAGGTACCAGCAGCTTATCCACAGGGCAGAAATTGAAATGTGTCACATTCGACGAAGAGCCCGTATGTGTAAAAATGTTTGTTCGAAAGACTGAAACAAAATTTCTAGGTCCCCTCTCCCTTCGGTGACGCCGGCTTTCATGCAATATGAGGTAAATTGCGTTCAAGGCCTGCGTCCATACTAACGCAAGTATAAGACAAACCGTTGAGGATTTTACAGTGCAACCTTCTGCAGGCAGTGGAACGAGTAGTCAAGTCATACTCTGTTGGATCTGAGGGCATGGGCGGTGATCCCGGGGACAGGGGGACATGTCCCCCAATATTGAAAACAAATCGCCTCCACTGTCTGAAGGGATCGAACTTGAAGGGAAAGGGACAAGGCCTCTAAATTGCATTTGTGTGACTTCTGAACAACATGATGGTCCTCGTCCTCCATGATAAATACGCCTTAAATCAACTGCTAGCATGCGCAGCTCACAAACGTAACGAATAATGCTCAGTATATGAACTGAGCTTAATTGGGCCCATTCCCAAAACAAGTGAAACATAGCCTTCGTCTGGTGTGTGAAGAGCCTCACAAGGACACCATTCCGTAGCAGCTTGTTTACAAGATTCTGGTCGGCCACTGGCTCGTGAAAAAAGAAACAGAGAACCTTCATGTGTAATAAAAACCTGAATAGCTCTAAGTTCCAGAAAATTTGAATCAATTAATTTAGTGTTCCTGGCAAACAAATTTTGGAGTACATATTCAGTAAATGCAGGCAGAGCATAATGGGGCTCTGCATGCAGGGAAAGGCTGCTCTACTACAGTATAGGGGCAGCGGCGTAGCAAGATCTTCGGGAGCCCATGGACAAGAGATAGCGAGGGGCCCCCAAACCAATAGTATCACAAACCGACTTTCCTAAAACCCCTCCAATCTCCATGGGGAAGTACGGTAAGTGTGAGGCCTTGCACGCGTTAGATCCAGTTCAATTCCCAATCCAATTCTTGCCAGGTTCTTCAAAAGCAGTTCTGCAATTGTTGATGGATTTGCGGTTCCTTTCGTATGTAGTTTTAAGCAACTTTAAGGGGATTTAAGGGGGCCTCCGTTCAGAGCCATAATTATAGGTGGCCAAGGGGCCACATAATTATATTCCTTGACTTCGAAACTACCTAACACCATCTTCTAAGACACCCTCGTTCCTAATTTTCTGGATTCGCACCGAGCATCCTCTTCGAATGGAAATCAAGATGCATTTCAATTCGGGAGTTCAATACATGTAAACAACGGGAAGATAATCCATTTGCTCCCTTGGTCGATTTTGTATTGGAATGATACATCGATATTGACGGCGCTATTCCTGTAATTTATTTAAGACATATATTATATGATTTGTAATTTATATAACAATAATTGTAGATTTTTGCTGGGGACTTGGGACGAGATTACGGAGTGTAATTTCGGGTCTGTGGGTGGTTAGACGGTAGGCAGTGTTACGTTTTTTTGAGAATTTTTTTGCACATTTGGTTGGGGCCCCCTGAACCCTTGGGGGCCCTGGACATTGTCCACCGTGTCCACCTGCTTGCTACGCGTCTAGTATATGGGGCATGCTTACTGTTAACACGCGCAAGTACCGGTAGAGTGTGCGAAGCTTGTCAGTGAAAGTTCCAGGGCATGTAGAACTGTGGCACATGCAACACAAGGATGAATGCAAAATTCGCAAGAACGTCAAGACCTAGCGCAGGAGTGTTTGTGATCACAGAGACGGAGGATCGCTTTTCGGTCTTTAGCTAAGACCATGTGGAGTATCTGTTCTTTTCAGCCAGTCAAGAACGGGACCACGCATGACAGACCCATGATGTAGAGGTCTGGGGGTCGAGAGGTTGGTCAGTTAAGTTTATTGTCCCTTGGGGACGTAGCTCCTTTGGGGAGCAGAACTCCTTCGGAAGTAATGTTTGGTTTCGCCCCTTGGCTCTTCACCAGAGAGTCGAGGGGACAATATCGCAAGAACGTCAAGACCTCTGATTGATTGAAAGTTTGGCGCTCTATATCTAAACATCTTCGAGTTAAGCTTGCTTTTAGCATCAGAAAATGTCTCAAAATTCAATCTGAGAAAGTTATGGGCCGTATGTAGTACCCATTTTCTTAATTGGTTATTTTCTCTCAAGTTTCTTTTAACAGTAATTTTCGATTTGAAACGAAACAACACGATTTTGTTGTGACAATTTGAGTATCCTTGAAGTAATCACTATAGCTCCCTGAAACAGGTGCAATACCAGGCATGTATTATGGAGTCTCTGTGCCTATCAAAATGAGCTGCTATTTAAGTCACCGTGATACCGGGTACCCGACGGATACGGCGATCGGGTACCCGGTTCCTGTTTTCTGTACCCGTGCGAACACTATCAGTGTCCCCTCGGTTGCGCCTTCATGTACCCTAGTGGAGCAGATATAAGACTTGGGGTCCTGCTCGTGTCAAATACTGGAGTGAGCAACGTCATTCACTTAACAACAGTAAATTGACGGTATCCAGTCAAAACGTCCCCAGACCAAAACGTCCCCGCATTTTCGCTACCAAAACGTCCCCGCTTTTTACCAAAACGTCCCCGTACTATTATATATGGGAAGTCAAAACGTCCCCGCCATAGAGACTTTGAACATGATTTTAGGAATCCAAATTAAAACTATCGGTTGGAAACTTGAAGAAAACTTGAGACATGTTAAAAAAATTGAGTGTATGAGGACCGATTACGATAAAGTTAGGCAGGCCTAGACCTGAGAAAACTTTAGAACTTACTAACGTTAGAACTGAGAACTGAGATGCTATCCGACTAACGTTAGGCCTAGGCCTAACTGTTAGTTTTACAACAGACGAACGTAGAATGATTACCACAAACACTTTGGAATTTAACATAAAAGGTTAAATTTGCCAGAAAATTTCCATTTCATTCCAATAACTGTACTTTAAAAACTTATTTGAACTTCAGAGTAGGCATACTGTAAGGGAAGATGAAGGCTACCAAATCCGGGGACGTTTTTGCACGGGGGCGTTTTGACCAATAGCGGAGACGTTTTGGTACGGTGACGTTTTCGTCAGGGGACGTTTTGACTGGTAAGCAAATTGACTAGGATAGATCCTGAACGTGGACTCCTCAAAACCCCTGGCACAGTTCATGACTTTGAAATGATTGTAAACAATGTTTACACTTACTTAGTTGAAAGAAATTCATACGCCCTATGTGACCCTCGGCTATAATATTGCCACCCTTCAACCCATGGCCTCAGATTTGGCACATGTTATTAGCCTAGTGACCATGACATTGTATGGACAAGCAAACGGCTATATTAATTCATTAAAACCCATAGACTGATAGAGTAGTCACAGCTCAGAATCGCATTAATCCCTTATCTCTAAACGCCTCTAAATCCCCCTCAACATGACACTTACTCTAGCGAAAGGAAACGCGTCGCGTTTTATACGCGAAATGCATACGCAATTACGGGGAATCCCCGATTCGAAACCGACAGCGCAGATCCCCCCGCTGTTGTGATTTGGGTCAGCTCATCGAGAGGCACTTTCCTGTCACTTTCCACAAATTATTAGGAATAACGTAACTTTACAGGTCTTAGAAGGAAGTTCAACCAACAATAATGTGATTTTCCCAGGCCCATCTAGACTGTGCGAAACTGGAAAAGTATTTCCACAAAAATTAGATAGTCGTTTCAATAACACAAAGTATAGATTTCATGCAATAAACATTATAACAACTGCGAGCATTGCGAAATTGGAGGTCCGAGCATATAGAGACCTAACATTAAATACAGACATGCCGGGCACGGACTGATGATTCATATTTCAATCCAAAACTTCAATATTTTCAATTACTAAAGTAAAACTCCTAGACAACGGCCTCTCAGATAATCTTTCTATTATGCTTAGATCGATATGTACTGAAATCATAGGTTAAGTCGACTCACCCGCACAAAAAGGGAAAAAGGTTTACTCAGTTCTCTGGCTTGTCCGTGTAAAGTCTATCGATGCTATTGAGTGCTAATATTTGGTACATTGTCAATATTATATACTGACACTCCCTGTTGAATGTCCCTTACAGCGAACCTCGTATATACGAAGCTCCTAGTGGCTGGTATTTTAGCGACTTGACCTTCGCCCTTATACATAACCGTCGTACTAGCAAAAATTAATTATAATCCAATGAAGGAATTCTTATTATATAAGCTTACTGAAATAACTACAATGTAGGAATATATATGCACAGAGGGCATAGAGTGCTGCGAACCGCGCGTAGCGATGTTACCCCAAAATAGGCTGGCACGAACCGAAACGACAAGAATGAAAGTGAGGGCGAGCTGCTCACGAAATATTGAAAAAAAGTCGATTACAGAGTTGTTTTAGTCGGCAATTAAAAATTAAATCCCCCCTCCCCGAAAAGATATATCGCAATGATTTCAATATCTTTTACGGTTCCCACGATATACCTCTTCAAACTTTGACCTTTTCTGAAGTACTCATTGCCCTTGCATGCAAAAATAATGATGTGGAGTATTGCAAAGTATTAACATCTTTTGTTAACTTTATAAAAATTATCTCTTAATTACTCGTCAGCTAGATTACAGTTTGGTGAGCGATATTGATATTTTTCATAAAGACAGGTTTAAATTCCAAAGTAACCCCCCGCCCCAAGAAATATCAATGTTACAACTGTCCTTGAAATGAAGGGTGGAAAAATTTGTAAGTTCATTTAAGATGTCACAGTTTTGCATATTTAGCTCGTGTTTATTCATGTTTAGGTTTAAAATAGAAATTACCTTGTAAAATGGTCAATATTGGATGCATTTTGATGAGAATTGTGACTGTTTTCTAGATTTTTAGTGATTTTTACATCAAATATGCAACTATGTCATTTTAATGTCACCAGACTTTTAAGAAGGTGTGATAGTCTGACATCTCTTTTATTTCAATTCTCCAGATTGTCCTGTTGTCGCCACCCAAGGACGTCACTTCCTGTTTGTATGCCTGTACATCATCCTAGCGATTCTGTTGTTTGGGCTGATTCTCCTTCTTCTCTATTGTGCCTTTGTATGGTATTTAGACCGTACTGAATACATGGAGTTTGTGAAGGAAAACGAAAAGGCAGATTGGGAAGACGTATGGCTTTTTCATTTTACCGAGAATTTTTATTGTCAGCCATTGAATTGTCGAATCAATCCGCATACGGTTAGACCGTTAGCGTGCACTGTTTTTGGCGGGGTACTTTTATTTTAAGTAGCTTCAACTTTCAACATCTTTGGTTATGCTAAGATGATCTGATAACAAAAATAAGCACGCCCTCTCGTAAATATTTTTGTTTGAGGTAATTAGAATTAGATGGCAGGGGCGGATCCAAGAGTTTTCAAGGGTGGGGGACCACAATTACGAATCTCAATTGCACCGAAGAGAGACCATGAGTGCAAAGCATTCTAAACCACCTAGTTTGCGGGAAATAGCACTCTTCCAGACAAATTTGTCACTGCCGTTTTAATTTACCGTGTTTGCCGTCTCCCCTGTAAATGCGACACTATAATTCCTAAAGTTGATATCCAACGATCTCTATATTAGAGTAAATGCCATGCAACTTAGCTGCTCTTCGCACCATGTAGCCCTCAGTCTAACCTTCAAATCCTTCTCTGGATTGCTATTGGTTTTATTTTTAACTGGTACGCTTATCTGATCACTTAAAAGAAATAATCCAACCTAATTCTACCGAAAATAAAACAATATAGACATGCTTCAGGAAAAGTTAACTTTTTCCTCCTGTTTTCGCTTCTTATTCTCCTTTTGCTTCTTTCACTTCCCCTTCGTTTTCATCATTTTTCCGGGCGGGGGAGGGCACGGGTGCCCTAAATCCGCGCCTGAAAGATGGTGATGAAATGAACGTATGGTTAGCACCGCTTCTTATCCCGGTAAGAATTATTTCAGTCTCCTAAGACAAATGACAAATTAGAACCACCCTCGTTATTTGATTTCAAGAAGGAAAAATCCTCCAGATTCCATACGCGTATGCGACCATTTGGATTTTAGGGGCAGAAGTTTTAGAAACAATTTGCCCGAATTTCTATAGATTCTGCACGAATTTTGGGATTTTCAATTTTTCTTTGGGGGGGGGGCAGTTCCTCCTGTCCCCACCTCATACGCCTATGCCAGGATCGTGCAGCTATTATACAGTCAGTCACACGGCAACGTGTCCTTACTTTCACTTTTTATCCATTTCTTTTTGTAGTTTACCAATCCATTATTTCAACCAACTACGTCTACATTCATCAATCCTATGTACGGTAAAGATGCAGACGGCTAGCTCCAAGAAGACAACGCCAAGAAATCGACGAAGTATTCATGACAACACCAGCAAAAAGTTGAAAGGCGAAAAGAGGGTTGCACTGTAAAACTTGCTTGTGTTGGAGAATAGAAGAAGGTTGGGGGAGAGGCGATATAAACTAAAACCTTCCCAGTGGCGTAGCTAAAGGGGATTGAGGGCGTAATCCCCCTCCGCAACAAATCTCTAGCCCCTCCAGAAGCCCCCACTGAAACACTCAAGAGTGAAAAATGTTTATAAATATATGACAACTTCGTATTTAAAGCCCCAATTAAATGTTGTAGCCCCTCCCGGATCCCCCTCCTCTCCCCACCTACATTTTTTTTCTGGCTACGCCACTGCACCTTACACACATAAAAGTACCATATCGTCGGATAATATTAGATAATTGGCATTTCTCTACCACGGGTGGTGTACAAGGAGATGTAAGCGTCTTTACTGGACCTACTAGGGAAAATGAAAATGGAGTCGAACCGGTAAACTTGTTAACTGACTCTATAATGTGTTTTGGAGGTGAGCTTCCGTAATAAGGCAGACTCCAAGTTTCATTCTGATGGTCGTTGGCACCTTACATGGACTTGTTGGAAAAACTGTTTTGTAGAGCACCGAGACCTTTTAGATCTTGTATTCTTTCTATACTTCTTCTCATTTGTCCTCCAATCGCTAGATGCTTGTTTATTTATTAGAAGTGATGAATCAACAGATCTTGTTCCGAAGCTCGAGTTGTAAATACTATTTTTCAGCACCTTTCGTGCCTATGTATTTCCAGTTAATCAATTACTAATTGATGACAATTTGTATGTTAAACACCTTTTTCGTGCAACTAAAACTTAACTAAAAGCAGACATTACTTTCTGCCCGTATAAAGGAAGGCACTTACCACTGCAAAACGTGTTAGGTTTGGGGCAATCAGAGTTTACAACTGGTGACCGCACTTTGATTGACAAAAAATTGGGCAGATTCATATTATGCCCTTCAAATATACGACACTCTTATCAGATTATTAGTCAATGATTTACGAAGATCACACAGAGTAATGTGCTCAGTAAAATATGCTCTAGAGAATACTACAAAAGGTTTTTCTAGGAGCTGCTAAAGACGATATTTTTTTAGGAGGGGTAAACTTAATCGGAAGAATTGAAGGATATTGACTGTCATAAATGAAGAAATTGGACCTTTAAAAGATTAAATGTCATTCTCAGATTTTCCTTCTACTTCCGAATTTTCAGTTATTATGACTTGCTTAGTTCACATTCAATGCCGTGGCAAACTAAATATCATTGAAACGTTCATACTTTCCTAAATACCTAAGGAGGTCGATTTCGAGTGCGTTGGTTGGTTGTGGGAAATGCCGCCCTCATTTTTTTCTGGATGATAGGACACTAACGCATTTTACCCCTGGCCTGAGGCTATAAAATGGCTGTGCTAAAAATAAGTAGATATACTAGATACAGATCATGAAATTGCTGGGTCTCCTTGAGATGTCTTCGCTTATTTCATATTTCATGATCAGATCATTTTTGGAAATAACTTTCCTGACAAAAGACTAAATAACTTAAATGAGTTTTAAAGGCAGACACACATCGCAATAATATGTTTAGGTCTGGGACAGCCTACATTAAATTAACCGTTCGTGCTTTGGCAACTTAACGATAAATAAAAGCGTAGAAACTTGAACCGATTCAATTTATGCCTTCAGACATAAGCAATGAATAGACGAGTTGGGAAATTAGACTTTGTTGTACCATTGTACTACCACTGACAGATCAAGGCCAAGGATAACTGCGCACGGACACGAAGGCTTTGAGAAACTGTTTTTTGTCTTTCACAAGTTTCCGTCGTAATACCTAACCCTTTTGGTCCTAATTAAGGAGATTTACTTTGAAAAGAACTTTTCCTGTAAAGAAAATTCTCTTTGATCCGTGATTGATGTCTAGAGAACCATAGTTTAACACTGGAAAATTGTGTGTGATTACACAAAATATCTGTCTTGCACATGCAGTCTCTGTTGTGGTACACTTTCCTTCCCAGCATGCATAGTAGCCTGAAGTTTCCCAACTCGTCTATTATACTAGTATGTAGTCTACATCATTGTGTAACCAGGGAGTCCCTCCGTGCATGGCGTTGCCGAGGTAGTAACTCCGTGCTCCGTGACAGCTCCCTGATGTAACAGACAGAGTAGAGTGGGGATTGCAGTTTCAGCGTCTCCAATTCAGTTAAAGTGACCCCACTTTAAACATACATTTATCACCTCGGAGATGGTACTTCCATGCTTTGAACTTGGTTAAAACTGATCTAAAAGATACTAATTGCAGTCGTTAGTAAATGGTTGAAGGCTTAGCTTACATTTGGGTTCGTAATCAGTATAAGATATAATAATTTTAAGTAGGCCTACTTAAAATTATTATATCTCATACCGGTGTAAATGATCATCACACTGCACGACTATTAGCGATAAAGGGTTAACTTAGGTTGCGTCGTGCTACGTCGTAAAATGTGCCTCTCAGACTCACAATTCGAAGAAAGTTTCGAAATGAAATTTCAGCTTTTTAAAGATAAATACCCGTCACCCCAAGTATGACTTTTACTTTGTGGTAGGCAAAAGTCTCAATTCGTAATTGCTCCTTGACTGAAATCAGAGTTACAAAAATTCATAAGATGCAGAGTAGCTCACATCACAAAGCATGCGAGTGTTTTGATAACACATTAGGGCCTTGTATGCTCACCAGGATGTGGCCTTAAGCAATAAACTATGCTTGTGTCTGCACAAGGAGAAGCTAAAGATAGTTATGGGCGGGGCTAAAACTAACTTAGTCGGGAGAATTCGAACTGTCTGGGAAGAGGAGATGTCCCCTTTAAGGAAGGTGCATAAACTCCTACTTCACATCCTGATAGCCACAGGGAACAGCTTGAAGGCACTTTTAAGAAATGTAAGAGTAAAAAGCCATGTATAATACTATGCTTCATGTGGTTAATGGCTTTAGAACGACCCGCTTCTTTAGTTGGGTTTTGTGTATTTGTTTGCTTGTTTAGAAGTTTTGTTTTAAGGCAAATATTACACCACTCAGTTTATACTTTAAGAAAATATTGGTATCATTTTAAACCCTCAATGTATTTAGTAAATTATAATTCTACTAACTTTACTTCTGAAAAATATTCTACTATTTTCATTGTGGTCATAAAAACTTGTCTAGAAATTTAATTTGACGCCTCTTGAGGTACCCCAGAACTTCCTGCACCCAGAGCATTATCTCCTGTACTCGTCCTCTGATCAGACACTCGGTACCTCAGAGCCTCCACCCCACCCCCTTCAGTACCCCACATGCGAGTCCGTCGGATCCCCCAAATAATTTCTTTTTCAAAGTTTTCCTACAGAGAATCATCATTACCCACTGAGCCTAAGAACGGCCAAACATTACCTGAGAAAATGCCAAAAACTAGAGAGCGGAGGGGCCTCACGCACGTCTCTGCCCCCTCCCGGCAATCTTAGAAGCCATCCGACGACGCTGTAAATTTAACTACCTTTGCTGTAATTGGTCAATTCAGGTAAAAATTTTATTAACACAATCGTTAAGGTAGCATCATCGAATTGACCCCGCCAACTTCTGACCAGGGAGTTGCTATTTGACGAAAATAGCACGACCAGAGGCTAGGCTACACTACCAGATGCATGGGACTTACCTTCATAGTTGCTGCACAAGTCTGATACTATTTCACTTCCTCATGGACGAAGGAATAGAGGTGGGGGCTAAATCCCCAGTCAAAAATGTGGTAGGGCGAAAGTATGCTTAGGTCCACCTATCGGCAGTTCAAGGACGAAAACCACTAACTTGACCCTGTCTAAAAATTAAGTTTGGAGTTATTTTCCTTTCAATTTGTTCCATATATTGCACCAAGGACCCTCAAAATATTAAAAAAAATTTCCGAGGGGGACACCATCTCCCCCTAATGCACACCCCCTTCCCAGGGCAGTGGTCCGAAACAACGTTTAGGTCCCCGGTCGAGAACAGCTTGCTGAACCTATGCATTTTCTGACTGTAAGAGTGGCAAGGTGGATGAAGAAATCGGGGGCATATTTTCTTCCATTCTGATCAGGTATTCCGGCCAGGCGGACGTGCATTACTTCCTGCGTGTATTTTTTTTTCTTTTTTTTTGAGTATAGAATGTACATCATTAAAAGGTACGGTATATTCGCACCTACTGCAAAGAAGAGCAATTTTACATTGATAAGT
Source organism: Holothuria leucospilota (assembly GCA_029531755.1). Taxonomy (NCBI): domain Eukaryota; kingdom Metazoa; phylum Echinodermata; class Holothuroidea; order Aspidochirotida; family Holothuriidae; genus Holothuria; species Holothuria leucospilota. Next base: position 16,650,690 of record CM055978.1, read on the forward strand.
GTCCTTTCCCTACTATATGGTAAAATCATGGCCGCACGCAATGGCGGGTACCCCTTCCCCCACCCCGAAATTTTAAAGGGGCACATTGAGTTGGTTCACGTAAGTCGTGATTTTTTATCACACCTGTTGAGGTTTACTCACATCTTGATAGTAAATTGTCAAACTAAGAGATTCTGAACATCTGACACACAACTGAAATGGTAATGATAGGGTAATTAATGATTAAACTCATTTCTTACAAATTCGTGACCAGACACTTTTTACAGTTAGGTATTAATCATATGCAACCCCTGTTCAAAGAAAACCAATGAGTGAGGCTTATCCCAACTGCATTGGCAGGCTTGCAACTCCTATAACCAACAGCTGCTGTGACTGAAGGTCACAATTGTTCATAAGTGTTGTTTATTCAAGATAGGCTGGTCTATCATGAGCTTAGACAAGCTTGGTGAACTGCAAGCTCTAAAACCCATGAAAAGTACAATTTCTCACATTTTTGGTCACTATAGAAAGGGAAACATAAGCAATGAGAATAATTAGAAGCATTGTCATGCAATGATTCCGTCACAAAATAAACGATGTCAACTCAATGAGCCCTTTTAAGAGCACATTTCAAACACATCGATTTGTGCAAATTTCCAACTTTTCAAAATGAAGATTGTTGGGAATGACCTTGAAAGGCACAGAAAGCGCTATTTCAGTCAGTATGGGAGGTGTATTTGGTAATTTATTTTTGGTACACTAAAACTTAAACTGGTGACGAAAACTTTCTGCGTAGGGCCATGATGATAACCATTCAAGAGTATTCAGGATGAAATAAAAAGAAGACATTTTTCCTTTCTGTTCTACAGTACCTTTATTTCTATTTCTACAAACGGGTCGGCAGGAATGGCACATAGCAGACGAAAAACGTCCTTCGTCACAAAACTGTTACTTTTATCAGTTTGCTTGAATGAGACATATGTCAACAATAACGCTTACTTGCCTTAAAGAGTGCAAGGATAATAATTGCTCGGGTCCTCAAGGGCGCTGTAGAAATATAACAAGAGCACAACAATCAAAAAGTTTAAAGAGGAGTGGTCAAGCCAAAAGCTTTCGAACAAAACGATATTCAATCAAATCTCATTTGAGACTGGTCTTATTTTCATCTCAGTAAATTTGAGAGAATATCTAAGACCTCTAAAGCGAGACCATTCGATACCCTCTGCGTAAGACACATTGAAACCCTCGGGGAAGTAGACACCGTTCAGGTTTGAACGCAAGCAGTTCTTGAACCACCAGCCACCGTTGTGGATGAGGGCACAGTTACGTGTTGGTGACACATCGTTGTCAGAGTCGAAGGTCGAGAAGAGCGACTTGTGGTGATAACCCAAAGAATTACCTGAAATACGAAAATAGATATACATCAATTCATACTACGTTTGTCATTTCTACGGTATTTTAGACAATATGAACCAGTACCATAACATTTGCTTGCAAAGGGGTGGGGATGTGGATTACCAGTAAGGGTGGGAAAGGACAGTGCTATATGATCTGTCTCGGTTATGACTGTCCAAATAAGTAGGGAGCAAAGACAATAATTGGTAGGGCAGCCGCCGCCCCCTTACCCCCGCGACTTCTTGTTAGGAGATAAATTTAACTTTGCTTCACCAGTGACATCCCTGATAAATTCAGGAAGAGTAACGACGCCTCTCTTTCTGGACTACATGACGCTTATACTCAGACTAAGCTATCACTCGCCATCCGCCGACCATGAATGGTACATTCCCTACGCCTTTCCCTCACAAAATAAGTTTCTGGCTATAAAACCTCTACGGAATTCGTCTAAAAGGTGACAATAGCTCACTCTGCAATTTGTAACACTACTTGAAAAGTTAATGACATTAACTTCTGTCAAGGTCTGCCCCTGTATATTTCGAAACGTACGTGACATGCAGAATGGTGCAATCCTCTTGACATTTATGTTACAGGTGATCGTTCGTCTTGAAATATTGTTTGTGACGTCAGCCTTTTCTTGACATGTTTCTGAGGCGTCACTGTTCAACAGATACACCGTACAAGCGTGGTATAGCTAATCGGTAAGCAAGACGAGACGGCATGTAGCTGCATACCTACTAGGTATACCGATGTCATCATAGCTACTTGTATGGTGTATCCGTTCAACAGTTACGACTACAGAACATGTCAAGAAAAGGCTGACGTCACAAACAATATTTCAAGACGACCGATCACCTTTAATATTCGACGCCTTCATTAATTGAAGGGAATAATCCCAAACCAAAATGTTATACGGTTCTCTTGCAGCGTAAAGTGAAATATGCACGTTGTTACATGAAAACGAGGACAGTTTTGCTACTGAAGGACGCACGATCAGCGGCGCAGATTGCTTCATTAATGTAGGAGGGGAGGGGAGACGAAGGTCTAACACAACGGCGACGAAGGTCCCGCGAAAGCGGTTCCCTAACGGGATTGAGTGGTCCTCCTTAGGGTCTATGGTGGGGTCCAAATGTAGGCAGTGGCCTTTTTGCACATTGGCGTATGATGCGGAAGTCTGGAGGGGTTAACATCTCTTCATTACACAATATTTTTTTCCTGTATGCCCATGCTCCCTCGGGGTCCAGGTAGACGAAGCCCCGGAAAAATTGAGGACATTTGCTAAATAGTGGGCATTAGAGTTAAATACTTAACTATCTCAGTGACACTGGATACGCACTGAACCGGACCCCAAGAAACACATCTGACCATTTTTATTCCACTACCTAGTACTTTAGATCAAAGACTGGTTCATCTGATGTCATTCGTTTCATCCACAACTGGTTGTCATCTGTCCCTACCCCTCGCCTCAAAGAGAATTTTTTATGTGACCTTACCTGCAGTTCCTTCATATCCCCCAACGTTCAAGCGGAAGTTTTTGTTCACTCCATCAAGCCTAAAAGTGTTGTACTTGGCGAATGCACTAACGTCATCAAAGTCGCTCATATCGATCCTGAGCTCCATAGGGGTCGTCATGGTAATTGTACTGATGAGTTCGTTGCCCAACCAAAACTCACCGAGTAGGTTCCCAAACCCGACTGTGTATTCGTCAAAGGTGCGGTTGAAGTCAACGGAACCATCCAGGCGACGCTGAAAGACCTGCATGAAGACAAAAAGAAAGTGTTCTATATTATGTCACTATTCCCTCACAGTGCCGTCAAGGAACACAAACTGATGGAAAAAGCCACCTAACATTAGGTGATGGCCCCCTCTCGCCCAGTTTAAAGCGAGCTGGAAGGCGTAAGTGGATTAAAGTACCCTGTTTCAAATATTTCATGCCTTTGTTAAGTATAGGCTTGGAACTGCGCTTTTTTAAAGGGGGTGGGGCTAAGATATGTTCCCACTCCTTCCCTGCTTTTCAAGAAGCAAACCCCCTTACATGATCCCTCCGTCACCTGTATCTACCTTACTTCAGTCTCTATTGAAGTGCTACATACAAACGTCACAACATGCGGCATCGACAGGACTCTTAACCATTCACAATCTTAAGGACATTATGACACCCTCACCCATAGATCCCTCTTCAGAACGGCCGTATGAAACGTCCCCCTCCCACATTAAGAAAAGCTTCCAACGCGTGTGTTCTGAATTCTCGGACAGGAGCCAATGGTACAGCAAAATGAAAAAAACTACCCGCCAAAAATTTTGAATGTGAGAGGTGATGCCCCTGTTAGCATGCAAACTAAAACGGTACGTTGGAAAGTCCTGCACATGCAGGAAAGCTTTGAACCATCCGTCTCCCCATCGGAACAGATGACAAGCATACATAACACCCTTGCAAAGATTTAAATTTTCAAAGAATTTCTATTATAACTAGGGGTAAGACACGTGTGTTTTTGTAACTGGTCAGAGGACAATCTGAGCTTCGGTCAGGGCCGACCTTATAAAGACTAAAACTGTAATTCTCTGTGACGTAACAGTTACATCAATCATCAAAGGGAACCGCCAGAAACTTGAATTAAATTTATAGTGACAGAATTCAGCTTCTCTTTTACTTTTCAAAAACACTTCATTTCTGTAGACCCTTAAGTATGCATGATTACAGTACTCACTGTCCAGCCTCCGAAGTCGGTGGTCATATCACAATAGACGTTCACAGGCGAGTCGTATCCTTCAATGGTGACAGCATAGACTCCATCCGTAACATAACCAGCGTCCAAGATGTCTTTGCAGTTTGTAAATACGACTGGCCGGGTTTCAGTTGTGTCCGTTGGTTCCTCGGGGGTGATCACAACTTCAGGTTCGTCAGTGGGAATCTCCAGACCAATGGAGGTAGCATAGGCCTTAAGTTTGGTTATCACATCAACTATCTTCGCCTTGGTCTCTCTAATGTCTTCCAGGGCCTTGGCTGTGAGCTCACATGTTGGTGTATCCGTCTGAAAAGAAAGAAACATTTGATTTAAACAGGGCCACAAATCTCTCCCACAAAGGAATGGGAAGCGGGTGGGGGAGCTACAACCCCCAGTCAAAAATGTGGTGGAGCGGAAGTATGTGTCCGCCATTCAAGGACGAAAACACCTTCATCATGTTTCCTCTTTTAAATTTTCAAAAAATTGCAGTCAGTTTCCTTAAAATTTGCCCATATATTGCACTAAATTGTATCAAAGGACCTTCAAATATTCAAAAATTTTCCAAAGGGGAGAGGGACACCCCCTCCCCAGGACGGCAGTCCGAAACAAGGTTCAGCCCCGCAGTCCAGAAAAGCTTCCTACACCTATGCTCTCCCGGATAGTAAAAATTCTCCCTATCAAGCATTCAATTAGGCTCCTAAACAGCTGCCCAAATTGACAAAAACCCTAATCTATTTAGTACACCTGAAAAATGTTGTAATGGCCTGTACTGAGTTTAGGCCCTAGATTATCAAGTGGAGGCCCACTGGTCCTTGACGGCCCTCGAAATATTGTGAGAGCCAAATTTTTCTTTAAAAAAATTAGCTGTTTAAAAACATATTCTGGTGATCGAATTTGGTGTTTTCTAAAATTAAATTAGATTTTTGTGTACAGGACAGAGAAAACCCATGCCGGTTGTATTTTACAGTTGGAAGATACTAATTTTGGCAGATTTTTTTTTCAACTTCCGCAGTGCATGGTAGGAGCAATTGATCTGCAATAACCTTTGTATTTCTTTATAATGCTGATACCACAATATGAAATATTTGATAAATTTGGGTGCTTTACCGTAGGTAAAGGACAGTTTTATACCAGATCTACACGAAACCTTTCCAATCAGCCCAACATCAAATTTAAGAACAAACAAGTTATCCTATTACAAATTGTAACAAGAGGAATCTGTAGCAATTTTCCCACTTAGCAACTTACTCTGTAACCTTGAGGTAAAGACGTATGTCTTGACAAAAGTAACCACTTCACAAGGGATATCTTGGAACGTACCGGGTCTGGATGAAACCTAAACTGAATTTATATTTTCATACAGGACCCCTACAAAATACCATCAGACAAAAAACTTGTAATGAAGTCTTGGGCTACTGGATAAAAGTTATAGGGCAAAAAATTAAGGAAAAGTGACATCCCCAAAACATATTTTGCGCTATAGCACATAAGTTCCAAATACAGTCTGACTGACAAACAGTAGCATCACCATGATTGGTCTGTTATTGAGGCTTGTACAAATCAACCAGTCGTGTACCCTGACAGCTCACACGCAGGCTGTGTGGTTGTGGCCTACAGCAATTTTACCTCGGTACAGGTTACTTCAGCCGGGAGGTGTACTAAGCAGGTGCTCTTTTTAAAGTTGGGGGAGGGGATAGAAGTGAACTTAGTTGGGAGAATATTATAGGTAAATCAAAGCGTCGATATAGTATTCCTGTCTGAGGCGTGCTTGTTGACTGTTTTTCTTGCATCAATGTTTTAAACTGAATTAGGCGTAGGAGGCGGGGGACTGGGGTACTGCAGTCCCCCGACCAAATATTTTAGTGAAAATTCGGGCAATATTCTCAGAGCTTTTCGGGCGCCTACTGAAAGGAAAGTAATGCAGTGATGTATCTAATTAATGGTAATCAATAGATTAAAAACAGTCCTTGGTAATTAAAAATAAAGTTTTGATTTGAATTGCACCAGCACCTATATATTCGGTATTAATTCACAAGTATGTTTTTAATGGTTTAACTTAAATTATGATTGTGTATTTAGTGGTATGTAGGGGGGCCATTGGGCCAAACCCTCCCCCCCTGCTGCAGATTTTTTTTAGTACCTAAAATACCTAAATTTTTAAACACAAATTTTACTTCAAAGGTACTATATGTGGCACCAATTTGCATGTAAGGACACCTTATTTTTCAAAAATTTTCCATGGGGAAAGTGTCCCCCTCCCCTTAGACTCCTCCCCAGGCCAAAGACAATGAACAGACTGCATGCCCCCATCTCCATGAGAGAAATCCTGGCTACGACACTCGTTATTATCATTATTATTGTACCTAACGACTTCCCCAAAATTTATCACCAATATGGAAGGGTAGTAACACGGCACATGACTGTATGTAATTGGCATGCGGTGTGATGGCATGCCTATATGATATGTACATTGACATGCTGAACGCGCGTGGAGCGCCAAGAAATTTTGGATTATATTTTTCGGGCAAGTCGTTACTGCCCATACATCCCCCTCCCCAAATCAACTTAGACTCCTACGCCCATGGACTGAAAAAACCGAAAGTCGAGTTCAAACAATGTGAATGAGACCATGCCGCGTTCGATACGACGTACTCTTGAGCTCTCACAGTGAATACAACTCCGTCAGTTTGAGTTTTATTGCTTCTCTGAGTATTGAAAGGGATATCTGTACACTTTTCAACTTTAAAACAATAACATCTATCCAGTAGCCACTGGCTACTGGCCAGTAGGCGTTTGGATATATAACCAAGACCATGTCCAACGAATAGGGAAGTAGAGCATAGATCCTACGGGAATCGATCAGCGAAACACTTTAAAAAAAAGGCAAAGAGTTCGCCATGGTGTAACATTCGACAAAATTGAAATTATTTATGACTTGAGTGTTCCGATTTATAATTTACAAAAACAATGCACGACTTTAGCAGCCAGAAACACAGATTGGAAGACATTCTGCTTTTTCCGCCTTCGCTATGTCCTACATACTGTATCGAGATGAGACCTTGAGTTGCTCTTGAAATTCCCAATTTACCGCAAGAGATAACGAATTAGCGACACCAATAAAACGCTTTTCACCTTCAGATCCTGCTTCAAAAATCCCGTTGACTCTGGCGAAAAGCCGAAGGGAGAAAAACCAAACATTTACTTCCGAAGGGGTTCTGCTCCCCAAAGGACAACTAAGACTGGCTATGGCCAGCCTCTGGACATTCAGACCGATACATCATGGGTCTGTCACGAGTGTCCCCAAGCTCACAGACGGGGACAGTAACTCAGAGCACTGTCAAAGGCTAGGGGATATCAAAAGAATGTTTAACTTGGGGTCCGACGCGCGAAGGTTTTCGTTTTGAAATTTTGGGACTTTTGCCAAAGATCATTTCAAGAATTAAAGGGTTCCCGTTGAAAGATTTCATTCCTTGGGAATAAATCTAGTAAATCGTCGGGCGCCGTGATTGTATCGTACCCATAGAAATCAGAAAATTTTCTCGACGCCCCTAGCGGGCAAGCTTCCCCGACGGAGGACCGTGGCTCCATTCCCCCACCGAGCGCCAGTACGCCAATGTCGCCCTACATGCTACTAAATGTAAAACGATTAGACACGAGGCAAATCATTACCGCCCCGTGGTCTACCCGATATTCATAAGGTTTTTTTTTCATAAGGGTCAATGTTCATAAGGTCATTTAGTCATAAGGTCATTATATATAAGGGTGGTTATTCATAATCGTAAAAAAGGTGGTTGTTTATAAGGTTCGTTATTCATAACTGGAAAAACCATTCGATATTCATAACAGGAAAAAGGCGTTTTTCCAGCTTTAAAGGCTTCCTGTATGTTGTAGGAGGGGGCACACCCTTAAAACTCTCAGGGATGATAGGCCAATGTGTTGTCTACAACATGTTGACAATGTTTTTATATGGTCTATTTAGATTAGCTGTAATTGGCCTTTCAAAGAGACTAGTCGAAATTTTTTGGGATTATGAACAACGAACTTTTTCCGATTATGAACAACGAACCTTTTTTTCCGATTATGAATAGCGAACCCTTTTTTCAATTATGAATAGTGAACCCTTTTTTATTATGAATAATGAACCCTTTTTTGATTATGAACATTGAACCTTTTTTTCGATTTTGAACAACGAACCTTATTCTCGATTATGAATAGCGAACCTTATGAATAATGAACGTTTTTTATCATTTATTTTTAAGAATAACGAACCTTATGAACAATGAACCTTATTTTCGTCGTTCATCATGTTATGAATAACGACCCTTCTGAACAATGAACCTTAGGCTTATGAATAAAAAAACCTTATGAAAATCGGGCTGTCCCCATATCACCATGTTAAACCCTCCCCTGACCTGGCCGTCTTAACAAAATTCTCCTTGCATTCATTACATTTCTCGCGATCACTATTATCAAGCTGGCTATAGAATTTAATAAAAATAAATTTCGAGAAAAGATGAGTTACTAATACAGAGATAAACATTTAAAAGTTAAAACAAAACGTGGAAACGGAAGATATAAGCCGGCAATTTAACCAGACAGTCTTTGTGACATGAAAGAGTCGGATCTGCTGACAAAGAGGGACTCAACTCGATTTAATTTTTCATATCATGAAAAAGAAACATCTGTATATGATTTCATTTCTAAGAACTCACTTTCGTGAATCAATGCGATTCGTTGTCGCTCAGATCACGGCAAAGTCAACCGTCATCAGCCGATGCAAGCCGTGCTCAACTTATCCCATCTAGAGGACCTGTATTACTCGTCTACTTGGCCTGCCCAAGCTAAACTTGTTTTATGATGAACATGTTCGACACCTGCTGCGAAGGTTATGGATCAGTTTTTGAGTGTCAACGCACCTGATAATTAATGTATGATCCACATTTTAAAGGGGGCCCGGAAATTGAAGTTAGGAACGAACCACTTCAGCCACACACAACCCCATTTCTATGAGAAACACCGTGGGGTTTCCTACGCCATCTTACTTCAAGCTGCTCGCTAGATATCAAGTAACTCAGTGGCTGTGTAACTAACACGATATTAAAAACCTTAAGACAGGTTTTGGAAGCTGCTTGAAACTAAATAGAACGTTTCTCTGAGGAACAGAAAAGTGTTCATTGCTGAAAAACAGTACTTACTCCGATCGCTATGGCAGCAGTCTCAGCACCGAGTTGGAATTGTCCAAAGACAGCACCAAAACAGGAGAGGACGATGATGCAAAGGCTCCAAACCTTCATAGTGAATTACTCGTTCTGACTGGATTCAATCAAGAAGCTGAAGTTAGTGTGCATGCAATCAAGTTCAGCCACTTCAATGTGATAACAGAGGATGACATACAATGCATTTATACGACAATCAGTTCAAAGATCACGTGACTAGTGGTGAGATTCCTTGGCATCATGGGACGTGTGTAACATTATGCCGGTTCGAGTTTGCTTTGATTTACTGAAGGTCGAAGGTTTCGCCTTCGTTACTCCTGTCTCGATGCTCCGAAGGACATAAACATCCTGTCCCAGGGTTAGCCTTGAACAGGTGTAAGCCCACCACCAACAAAGATTGACTGCCTGCACGGCACACTGAATTTATATCGAATTTGAATGTTTCGACTGGAGAAGGGGAAAAACCCGCCTGACGGACGTGAATTAGTCCTGAAAACTATATGAGCTCCACTTGAAAAACCATAGTGATTCTGCAACTTTTGGAAGAATTCCTCCATGTGCGTTTAGAATATGTACGTGAAAACCTAGCAACTCCCTGGTGGACCTTTAGAGCATCGAAATAGTACTAGACTACAGTACTTCCATCGTGAAACCTTTGAACTCCATCTGAAACCTGGTGAAACCACAGAGTGGCAACTCTCTGGTGAAACTGAGGTAGCCTAATAAATACCATCGACACCTGCTGCGAAGTTTAGGGAAACAAACAACCAATATGTGAAGATGGCACTAGAAATGACTCGCAATTAGGTCAAAGGATTTCTGTATAAAACATTCTTTGAAATAGTGGATTGTGCAGCCAGTCAGTGGGGTCGCCAAGGGGGGTGGGGGCAAGGGGCACATGCCCCCAAACGTTGGCTGTGCCCCCTGCGTGTCCCCAAACGAGGTTTGGGTATGAACAAAATAATGCACAAACACACCGCCCATTCATGTATCGATATGAACACGAGAACCCACTGTCACTTCATCAGTCAATCATGCAACTAAAATATTTACAAAACTACAATTTTTCCGGCGGGCTAGCTCCTAACCTACAGCCGTGTATGAACCTTCGATGTTCTAAAGCAGGGGTGGGGAACCTTTTTCCTCTGGCGGGCCGTTTTGATAGCCATAAGCCGCTCGCGGGTCGCAGAAGTGAGGGCGCTACAAGTTTTTCCCATGGGGCGCAGGCTAAGGGGCCCTAAACAGGCCCTGGTAAGCCGAAGCCCCCTAGAGATTCTGGAGTTTGTAAAAAATTTTAAGCAATAGAATGTTCATCCACTATCTTTAAATGACATTGAATCCCAAAGGCTAGGTAAGCAGACCAGAAGTATCACAATATGATTATTTGACTTAGTAGTAATAATGAATGAGGACATACAAAAAGTGCGCGCGAAGTGCGCCAAAAAAGCGTATGTTGAAACCAACTTTTTAACGTTTAATTCACTCTTCGGAGGGACAGTTCTTATCCCCACCCAAGCTACCGGAATAAATATGGTGCCCACCGAGTTTGATAGGCCTATACGTCTGTGAGTGCACTTCTGTCCATTCCCATATGTCTAACCTTCCGCGCAAAACTTCCGATACCACCAAATGTACAAGGATTCTGCACCTGGTTTGTGTCGAGCGAAACGGTGGGGATGTTTCATTGTGGATACTAAGGTTTTTAGTAATAAACTGGTAGTGTTTTGCAGCAGTTTTACGTGAAATATGCGGAAAGTGGTAAAAGCAGGAAAAACAATAGGCACCGTGGGCTAAAAGATTATTATCAATTACCTTTCAAGTGATTCTGAATTCACTTTTATGAATTGCATCGCGGGCCCGATAAAATGGTCTCGCGGGCCGGAGGTTCCCCACCCCTGCTCTAAAGTGAAGGCTTTCCCTCAGTGGCGTTCCTGGAAGGTAGATGTCTCAACAGTCATTCCTGTTGGGCAGCATGAGTGGATTTATTGTTAAAGCTCAACGATCCGTCGTCCCCACTTACCTCCTTGTCCCAATCATTAAATCGTTTGTGCGAGTAAGGCTAACAATTATGATCAAATAATGATTTCTATTTTTGTGACCTGTTTAGTGCACATCCAGTGACATTTTGGAAATAGTCAAATGTTTCATTCTATACCACAAGTTATAAATACCCTAGAGCCCCGGAGGCTTCTCCCATTGGACCCAGTCTAATGGAATGTTGTCCCTAGACCCTATAAGGGCCCCCTGGGACTCACACACTGCATATATACACCACCGCTCTGTGTTCCCCAAGCGCTTTCATTGCGCGAGTCGCAAGTTGGCTGATACATAAACCAGGGAGTTGCTATTTGATGCATAAACATCGGTTGAAAGGTATCCTACCGAGCGGACTGTTTCCAGCCTCTCTTGAAGGCTTCCCAAACAAATGTCGGCCCAAGCGAAGAAGACTGCGTCCAGTTTTGGACGCACCCTTCACTAGGCCTACCATAATATGACTTTTCCATGCGCTATCTGATTATTCATGCTATTGTTTTGATCGAGCGAATACGTTTGTCACATAGGGATATGACTTAGCAAGGAATATGCCGTACAACCTACCAGGGTAGGCTTGGAAGGCTGCCAAGCAGACAAGAGTACCAAGAAAATGCTACACGACAACACCAAACCACCGATTGGGGAACTACAGACAATCATGGAAGTACTACCTCGGAACAAGTTAGCCTATGCAGTTATTTTTGTCCAAAATGTTGTGTTTAGAAATGTCACGGTTAAATCAACGTGTAATTCCACCTTCGGTGGTACCACCCTTGGTGCTTCTTCCATGGTTTGCTTGACAACCATCACAGTGTGCCTTCGAAAGATGGGTATCCAGTATACCATCATCCTGCTAGGACAGCAGTTGCTAGACACACACACACAGAAGCACACACCAGGGGCGCATCTAGGGCCTTTTCTGAGGGGGTCCAACATGGAAAGAGCACATCCCCAATTTTTTAATTTTTCATATACCACACCGATTATATGGTGCAGAACATATTGACCAAAAAATGAATAGGCCTACACCAAGAAACATCTAAAACAAGAGTACCGTGCACTCACACTCTTCTTTCGTGAAAGATCTACAGCCGTTTATCTTACCTCAAAGCACACAGAAAGTACTGGACTTCCAGGGCCGGGGCCATAAAGAAATCGTACCTAGCGTACCTAGGATAGACAGAAATAGGGAAGATCCTTCCTTTGTTACCCCTGCACACTTGCAGCATTGGGTAAGGTTCCAGGGGGAGGGTGACATTTATAGAATGTGCCTTAAATTGAAAATGATGCTATTTTTGGCAAAGCTTTGAACCGGTTGTATGTTTAGAATCCTTATCAATGTTCAAGAATTTTTCCGTTTCTGCTGGGTATAAGGGAAGGATTTCAGGGCCGGATCCAAAGGGGCGTGCGCCCCTATTTTCGGCAAAGCAATGGTTTTTGTAACAGAATTTTACATCTCCAAGCCCATCTGATTGTACCATGCACTTTAAGCCCCGTGTACACTATCAACATTTCAGGACACATGTGTCGACACATGTTGCTGACACACCTGGACACAGAAATTTTGTCCTTGTATACACTAGACACATGTCGCAGACACATGTTGCACACACTTGAGCAACATGTTGTCAAAAAGAAAGCGCGGGAAAGCAGGATTTTGGAGGAAGATGGAGGATTCAGAAAGAAAAAGATGTGTTTTGGGAGCAGCTGAAATAATATTGGCAATTGTACACGTTCCCCGAGGGGGTCCAGCAGTTTCCCGCCCCGACGTGGGCCTCACCTACCCCCTACACCAACCAGAGGTGACACCAGGATTTGCTCGACAGGGGGGCAAAGCTCCCCGACGGGGGCAGTAACCCGAAGCCTCGACGAGGGCGATAGAGTGCCGAAACGATGTTTGAAGCGAAATTTGGACGCTCGAAGCGCGCCGAAAATTTCGGGCCCTTATTGGAAAAAATTGAAGAAAGTTGCGCTTTTACCCATAGGAAATTTGAAAACATTCGAGTTTTCGAAAATTAGAAAAATTTGGGTTTGTATAGAGGAATTTGCCCCAATTTAAACCGATATTAAGTCAATCGTCGGGCGACTGGCTGATGTCGGGAACTACATATTTTATCGTATTCATAACAGATCCCGACAAAACCGGAAAATTTCCCCGACAGGCAGCCTTCCCAAACGGGGGCATGCCCCGCCCCACTTGGCGCCACCACTGACATCACCACGTACATTTTTTACGTTTTCGTTTTTCCCTCTCTCCCTTTGTTCTTATTTTTACTCTTTGAATGTTTCCCTCACGAAGGGAGGGGACTAGCCACCTGGGTCCGCAACTAAGGAGGGGAAGGGTTCTGACAGGCGGTTCGAAGTGGGGACTTTCAATGGATTTGATGGAGAGGGTATGGTGGGGGAGGAGGAGGGGTAGTCGACATGGGAGCCACGAGATAACAGTTAACATTGGGGAAAATTCCATATATCCCGTCGGGTCATCCTCAATTTCTCGACGAGAACGACAAACATCACCGACGGGGGGGGGGGGCAGGCTTCCCCGACTGAGCATAGCCCCAAGGGCTCTCTGGCACCACCCCTGATTTTTAGATGGCTGGTTGTATAGAAAAATCGTTATTCAAAACGAGATTTTAGTTGGGTGGTACTTTTCATAGCAGGCGGCAAAAGACATTTTGAAATTAGCTGGGGCCCGCCACGCTATTACACCAACTGGAGAACACTGATACATACTCTTGCCCAAAAGTGGAACTTCAATATTTCCAAACCGGTATCAGGATCCCCTGGACAATTGCCCACCTCCCTCGTCAATTCCCCTCGGGAAATTACCCCGGTCAAATTTCCCCCTCCCTTAAACAGCCCCCATGACAATCATCTACTTGAATGACCTGTCCGGGGCTAATTTCATAGGCCTACGAAAAAGCTCACGAGAGTGCCTGAAATGTCTTCAGTTTTCTCTGTTTTTGCAGGATGAGTACTTCAATTCTTTTCCTACCGGAAACACATCACAACTGGAACACATCTTTTCAGCAACATGATCTAAACTGCTCCCCCCCCCAAAAAAAAAAAAAAAAAAAATCTAGCGTGTTTAATTCGTAGGGTGACATCCTGAGCGGATATTCCCCTTGAATTAGTGGTGCGCTACCTACAGGTGGCTCAGCTGCTGATTCAAATACGATTTCTGATTGGTCAGAGCTTGGAAACATGTTGCCGGAAAATTGATTTTGAATTATTTGTCAACATGTGTCGATACATGTTGGGACACATGTTGCCAACTTTTTTTGCTCTTTACACACTTTCAACATTTACGGTAACAAAGTGTTGTAGCAACTTGTGTCGACACATGTGTCCTGAAATGTTGAAAGTGTACACAGGCCTTTATGCAGACAGTTACGCCCCCCTTTTTACGCCCCCTTTCTCATATTCCTGGATCCGGCCCTGGGTTTGTCGTCTATACGGGAAAGGGGACTCCATGCTCTTTGAATTTTGTTTATGTAACGTCGCTTAGATGCAAACTGGACTTATATCTGGGAAAGCTTTGATTTATGATATATTTAGAAATTGTTACTATATAGTGATTTTCTCCTTTCTTTTGGCTGAATGCAAGACAAAGAGGTGTCTCCTGAGGGAACATTCCTCCACTTTGAGAATGTTTTTTTTTTCTGCAAGTTGGCTTAGATGCAAATTGGTGCTACCTGTCACTGTCGTAACTTCCTTTTGGCAGGGGAAAGGGAGGGGGTGAAGACAGTCACACCATCTAAGCGGAGTACTATCATTAGTCGGTACATAGCAAACCAACGAAATTTGTGCCAATTATTACTCCAAGCCTGAATGCAGGAAGTTGCACTTCATTCACAGGCTACTAAGTTGCATCTAAAATTATTTTGATATCTCATGATTCAGACATTCAAACTTACGAGAGAAAAATACGTTTGACAAACTTTATTCGAAAAAATCACGTTGTAGGAGAAACACATCTCTGCTTGACTCAAATTTTTATACCAATAAAAAATATGGTGTAACGAGAAATTGCCTATTTTTTACATCCTAAGGTTGCATAAACGAGCACATGCATGTCATATATACTTTCATATGTGAAACGGTATAGTGTTTTAGAGCGGGGGCTTTTTTCAGCAGGGTGGGAGCACCGTAGGGCACAGGCGTTTGAAGTGGGGTTCTAGGTTCGGTAACCCCTGAGCAAAATATGCCTTTTTTCAGAACAAAGTTCATGTCATATATATTTTTTTTTGGCCAACGAGGAAAACTTTCACGAGAAACAGGCTTCCCCCTCCTCCTGAAATGTCTCTACAAATGGTAGAATGGCAGAATCTTTTGTCATCGCCTCTGGAGAGCATATTACATCAATTGTCAGGGCAACCGAGCCCTATGAGGATAATATGCATGGTAATCTGTCCATCGTCTGTCAGACAAAACGGCCAGGCCTCCATTGTAGTTTTCGGTACCGTAGGTCAAATACACAGAAAACCCATCTGGACTGAGGGTAAAATTCCCCAACTTTACAGAGAACACGGTATAAACTAGCTACGTACCTGAAGGTTACCTAGTAGGGGGTTCTGTTCATCTATTGAATTCCATATATAAAAGACGACCAATGATTTTCTGAATCGTGCGAAGGGCGCCAAAAATTTTGGTCATTATATCGAACATAGTATTCTGTAGAATCTTGGAAGAGAATGGGTACCGGCTCTGATCCGCCTAATGCAATCTTCTTGCTTGAGAAAATTTTAAATTTAAAAAAGGGCGCATCTGAAAATTTGAAGGTCCGTACGTCGCCGACATCCCCCCCCCCCCCTCCCCGATCCACACCTGCTCACTCAAATAAATTATCGAAGACTTTAGATATTTCAGCAGATTCACCCAAGGAACATTCTTTGTTTAGTTAATAAATGAAATGTGGCCGTATCAGTAGCGTGTTTTGCCAGGGAGTTGCTATTTGACAAATAGCAACTCCCTGGTTTTACATAAAGTGTATCAAGAATTGTTCATTTCATAAATGTTTTCGAAGTTCATTAGATGACTTCTGAACTCCCAGACATCAAATTTCACAAGACGAAAAACGAAAAAAAAACCTGATGAATAAAGCCCCTAGAACAAATTTCCGACAGAGTTATATCATATAATGCAGAATCTTCCGGGAGCTTTGCCCCTAGACCGCCACCGGGACTCTACACCTGAACCCAGCCAGGGGCTCCTGGACTCCACCAGTGCAGACTCGCGCTCCGCGCTCGTGGTACACCTTTGGTGCACTTTTGACCTCCTCCATATCAGACGGGGAAATCACAGGCTGTACCCCCTCTCCCACCTCCGAAATTTTGCACACGCCACTACACAGAATAAATGAAATACTTCCTAGGAAATTCGAAGTTGGTCGTCAGAGAGAAGACAATGCTTTCCATATGTTGTGATTTGAGAGAGCAGAAGAGGCAGAGATGGGACGGGGTTAGAAACATACATATAATGATCACCATATAATAGGTGTAGTACGCGACGCATCATGCAGGCCGTCTGCGCACCCCCTGAGCAATTAAAAAATCAGTGCAAAAAATGTCTTTTGCAACACAAAATGCATGTTCTGATCGTTTGCCAATATATAAGGGAAAATTTCAGGGGCGAAAACCTCTTGCCCCATCCCTTCAGTTGTGAACCGCTTCCTATGCCTATGATAATGAGTGATGACTCTGGCAAGTTTAAGGTGATCAGGGAATTTTCACTGGCAGAAGCTATTAGATAATTATGTAACCATAGTGAGGCGATTTTGTTGACGCATATTCACAGGAATGTTATCATTATCAGGGACAGCTTTGTTTGAAAACTTTCTACTTGCAGTGAGTATTTCAGAGATATGTGTGGTGAGAGGAAAAAAGATTGTAACTTGGCTCTTTTGGAAGTAAAATCGATGAGAGAAGTAGAATAATTGTTATTTCATGTGGACGAATAGTAGTAAAATAATTACTGAAAGCGTCTGCAATTTGGGCTTTAGTTACAATTTTGCTGCTGACATAAAGAAAGAAATCATTACAGCGAGCAGAGACCCCTGGCAACTAGTAAAATAATAATAGAAAACAAAATAGTCGCCAGTCTCATCCAAGCTGGAAATCACACCTGTTTCTGAAATAAGTTTCAAGGTAGAGATCATTATTTACCGATGCTGATAGTCAAGTTAGTTTTTGCTTCCTGGTTGCGAAGAATTTTACCGATGCACACGTGCGATTACGAGCGCCATTGAGAAGTAATGAAATTTTGCTGCTTGGGATTTTGCTTGACGGTGGGGAAGACACTATGTGTGTGTGCGTTTGTGTGCGTGTGTGTGACAGGAAGGGACGCTAGGAAGTGTGCGAAGTTTTCAAATAATGACAAGGCGCTTTTCTTGTACAATTTTTAATAACAAATGATGATTCTCTAAAATTATTCAGGGCGACCAAAATGATGCGAAACGTCACTCGCTATTGGCTGGCGAAAAAATGAAATGGCCGCATGGACAAAAAAAAGGGGGACCAAAGCAATCACAACGGACAGCTTACCTTATATACCTTTAGGCCTATCATTATTTAAGAGATTTTTGTATTAAAACATTCTCTGTATTTTGATACTTCTGTTAGTTGCATAAGCAGAAAACTACGTCATGTTTAATATGCTATTACGATAATGTTTAGAGAGCGTTTTTATTATGAAAGAATTCCAATTTACAACAAGTTACAGATGGAGATTTACTCTCAAGTTCCGTTTGAGAAATCTTTTGAACTTAGCCTACAGGTCAAGTTATGTAAGGTAGAGAAAACATATAAAACATCGGATTACTGTAGGTAAAATCACAGTTTATTGAAACGAGAAAATTAGGAAGCAGCAGAAGTGTCTCTTTTACAGAAATATTCATCACTGCCTTTCTTTTGGTATGGGTTTTCGTTATGCTTTACATATAAAGTAACTTGAAACTAGTTTTATGCACAGTATTTCTTCTGCTCTAGCAACGGTTTCAGGACTAGATAATGTGGGATTCGAAAGGTACACATCACAGCTGTGTGATGACTTTATTTATGGTCATTTTACACTATACACATTCCATGGTTGTATTGCATAGATCTGTTAGTGGTTGTTCACATGTTTGCATGAAGGAGCTGTCCACATAGAGTATTGGTCATGTCTAATTGCTGCAGTACCAGTAATGTATCCTTTGCACCCTACTTAAAGGGCGCAAGCAGTCATTTACATCTTGCAGGTCAGTCTTTCAAATGTGCATTAATGTTATCTTACAAATATCTTCAGAACATACAGTATTGCAAGTATCAAGGAGTTACATTATCTACAGTATGGGGCTCTTCCTTGTACCTACTTACTTTGTAACCCTTTCCTGTAGGTACTTCTGTTGGGCAAGCAAGGAATTGAAGGGAGCTAGGGCACTCTTCCACTGTGCTATTAGAATGCCAGGTCACATGTGTAAAAAGGAGGAAAGCATGGAGGGTCCTTCAATCCCCAGTTTGTAAAATATTGCATGAATGAATTGAACAATGCATGACTAAAATGATTCACATCTAATTATTTGTTTAACTATGTTTTTACAAACTGGAGTGGCCTTAATTTGTCATTTAATGGATCTCAAATTTTGTATACAGTAGGCTGTGGCCCATCTCATCATACTGTACATGTATGCAGCAAGATGAAGTAAAATTGGAGTAAATGTAGATTTATATACTGTAGTTTTCTTCTGTAAGGTTGCTGCTGTATTTTTGTGTTTGTTTTGTTATCATTAAATGCAAACATGACATTATGTAAAGATAAGGATATAGTCTTTCCTGTGACGTATTCAGCTTAAAGGGAAAATGCAGTCACCCCAATCAGAGTGAGTATGCCCAGTCACTCTAGTTCATGAATGGCCTATTTTGACAATATTTTTGTTAGTGAATTGTGAAATTCAAGGAGAATTTCTCCTTGCTTTACCTATTGTTTGTAATAGTTATGTTCAAAATGTCTTCAGAGTTGCTTATAATGCAATAAGAGGACATTTGCAAGAGTTTGTATATTTTTCAAAGAAAATTTTGGGACGACTGCCTATTGCCTTTAAAGGGAAATATTTCATTTGTGGTACAGAAATTTTTCATATTTTCAAAACCATGATAGGTAACTTTAACGTAGGACAGCATGGTAGCTTTATTTACAAGAATTAAGGTTCTTACAGTAAAGAATTCAGTTATTTGTAGATTGAAATTAATTTGTTGACCCAAACTTTCAAAGTTTCAAATGATGCCATATCTATAACTCTTGTAATGCATAATATTTGGAAAAGGTAAAGTCATTGTCTTAGTGTATAGGTGATAATGAAGGGATTAATAATAATCTCAGCTACTTTTGTAACGTATGCCATGTTGGTGCACTTTAAACACAATATTTCCCTCCAAAACTACATGTGCAGATATTTTCTTGATCAAAGAGTTTCTTCACTACGTGACCCTAGTTCTGTACAATACTTGAAGTGATTGCCATACACATTTTGTAGTCCAACAGTCATGTTGGTATCCCAGTGGTCCTGTCTGGTTCTACAGCCAATTCATCCTACAGTACCTGGCAAGTGTTACAGCAGCTCAAATGTTAGGATGCCCTCATATAGCCTTCTTTGTCAGATTTTGCAGATGTTTTAGGTAATTTTGAGCCTTTTTTTTTTTCTTGTGTGAAATCCTTGACATTTTTCAGAACTTTAAGATATAGACAGGAACAGTATTTTATATCTTCTAAAGTTAAGTAGCAAAATGACTTCCCTTTTGATAAATTACCGTATCTTTTCCTAGCATTGTAAGGCCTTGTACCCTTACTGTACAGTGGAAGTATATAATGTACATATAAAAAGAGGAAACATTGAGTTTTAAATGGCTTTATGACCAGTTATATTGAACTGAATATGCTATTCTCTGAAGAGCACATATATTTATCTGCAGTATTGCTCCTGACATAAGATGTCCAGTTGTTTTATGTATGCAGTCATCAGCTTAAAACCACTAGCTACTACAGTATAAGCTAGAACAACCAAAGGAAATGATGAGTAGAATCCTTACCCGGAGACATCCTTCCTCTAAAAAGTAACAATGAATACTTGCAATGGTGATATAGTACTCTGGCCTTCATAGTTGGTATCTAGGTTACTTCAAAACTTAAGCACACTACCTCTTTTAAAGAGGTAGTGTGCTTAAAACAGTATTCATGTTTTGCATAGCAGGTTTGAGCTTCAGCCGTTTCTTTATCATAAAATCAGGACAAGCATTGGGCATTCCTTGCAAAATACTGCTACTTGTATACACTTCTTCAGTTTTGTAGCAACTTGACCATTCCGTCCAAATCGTGGCAAAAAGTTGATGTTTTAATACCCATGGTTCCCTGCCATCCCATGATTTGAATTAAAAATTATATACATATGACAAGTCAGATCTTTTCATACCATTCAACTATGTGAAGATTTTTTGGCATATCACATACTTGTGTGTCATATTTATCATAGACAAAGTGCCTCTTTGTCCATGCCATGAAGGCAGTTGGTCTTCAGTAGCCAGAGGAAGTGAAGGGAATTATGGGAACAATTAAGGTCCATGTTCACCTTGACTTTTCATCAATTTGATTGGAGGATTGGTGGTCACATGCCATGGGTGATCGGCACTATCATCACGGTCGTGTGTTATCCATCGTGCAATAGTCTAGTATAACACACGGTCGTGCAACAGTCTAGTATAACACACGACGGTGACGTCACAATCACTGCACGTACGTATAAACTATGCCCCAACTCAATAAATGAATGCAGCTTTCGGGATAGCACATTGCATATCGTACGTACGTAATAGCTAGGTACATAAACACGTAGCTAGCAAACGACAAACCATGGAGCTACCACACGGACAAACACGAACCACATGCAGTGACCGCCAAAACACAAATTTACTGAACCAACGACTAGATCAACGTTATAAGGTGTTATATAAAACAAATAATGAATGTTTTTCGTTCGTGCAAAAGTATGAATAATTTCATTCGTTGAATAGAATGTTCAGTCTTTCAACTCATGAAATAATTCATACTATCGCACTCATAAACATTCATTATTTGTATTTTATTTAATGTTTAATTGATGTTGGTGGTCCCTGGGGTTATTGACTATAGTTCTCTCCTTAGTGGTTTGACAAACTTTCAGTATCATGCTTTTTATTAATGGAATTGTTTTGTATGTACTGTAATACTGTAGTACCCACTAGCTATCTGTGCAATCCCAGATTAATTGTATACTGTACTTCCTGGTTCAGTTGCTTGTGTTCTGTTATTCTTGTGTTGTACAGTTTAATTCTGTATGTTGTGTTGTGTAGGATTTAAGTACTGTATGTTGACATATTTATATGTAGAGAGATGCATGCTCAAGCAGTTGAATAGATATGGAAAGCTGTAGAGATGTGACAACTTATGAAGGTCAGTTAAGCCATTTAAAGATATTGTTTATTAAATATCTGGTTATTTTTAATCTACATCGCCCCTGTCTTACCTCCTATTTACCTATGTTAACCCCACCTAACCATAACTAGACCCTGTTAAATTAATAACACAGTGGAAAGAGGGCATCTTCCGGTGGAGTACGGACCTCCCATTCCTCTTCTCACTTACCACCAGACGGTGTAATACGTAGCTTTTGGCCTTGGTTTTATCTCCTACGGTTTTTGGTTCCTTGCGTTAGCAAAAGGAACCTACGTAGTCAGCTTGGCGTGTGTGGGGGGGTGTGTGTGTGTGTGACACTTGCTTCGGTACGCTGTATCTCAACAAGGGAAAGTTGGACTAAACTGAAACTTGGTATCTGGATCTGTCATAGTGAGAAGGTGCGCCCTATTGTTTTTGGTGGAAGTCAAAGGTCATGTGGGGTCACCAGGGGTCAAAGACCGAAAACCTTGTTTGCATGATATCTCAAGGTAGGAAGCTTGGATAAATTTCATACATGGTATGTGGATGCATTATGGTGAGAAGATGAATGCTGTAGCTTTTGGTGGAGGTTAAAGGTCATCTGGGGTCACCGGGGGTCTAACACTCAAAACTTGTTGTTAACACAGCATCTCGAGGTAGGAAGCTTGGATAGATTTCATACTTGGTATGTGGATGACTTATGGTGAGAAGATAAATCCTGTAATTTTTGG
Organism: Holothuria leucospilota; assembly: GCA_029531755.1. Taxonomy (NCBI): domain Eukaryota; kingdom Metazoa; phylum Echinodermata; class Holothuroidea; order Aspidochirotida; family Holothuriidae; genus Holothuria; species Holothuria leucospilota. The sequence continues at coordinate 16,673,214 of CM055978.1, forward strand.
TGGAGGTCAAAGGTCATTTGGGGTCACTGAGAGTCAAATACTGAAAACCTTGTTAACACGGTATCTCAAAGAAAGAATCTTGGATAGATTTCATACTTGGTATATAGATCCACCATAGTGAGAAGCTGTGCCATACAGTTTTTGGTGGAGGTCAAAGGTCATCTGGGGTCACCAAGGGTCAAAAACTGATAACCTTGTTGTTAGCACAATATCTCAAGGTAGGAAGCTTGGATTAATTTCATACTTAGTGTGTGGATGCCTTATGGTGGGGAAAATATTTTTTTTGGTGGAGACCAAAGGTCATCTGGGGTCACTGGAGGTCAAACTCTGCAAACCTTTTCAACTCTATATCTCAGTGTAGGAAGCTTGAATAGATTTATGCTTTGAGGTGTTGCATTAAATCCATAAGAAAACCCATATGAGTTTTGTCGGATGTCAGAGGTGAAATCACCAGATCCAAAAAGTAAATTGCCAAGAATTCCTTAAGTCAAATATAATCACAAAACTGTATCATTCCAGCACATTAAGATCACATTCACCCAATGACTGAAAGATGTGGGACATCTTTCAGAGATGCCAAGTACCTCAATTTTAGTTGAAATTATAGTATTATGACTTTAATCCATAATTCTGCCATTATGAAAACCTGCATCAAATATCGCTTTTTAATATTGCAGAAGATTCTCTGCCCACAAAGCAGAGGACTTGTGAAAGTTCACTAGACAGATATTTGTCCTTAGATCAGGACATGAGAGCTTGCAGAAATTGGAATTGATTAAATGCTACTATGGGTTGTTAGTTTTATAAAGAGAACTAAGTTACTGATCATTTGGATCAGATATCATTGAGCGTGCATGAATTGTGATTGCTTAATTGAATAAAACAAATTGTAACTGTATACTGTCTGTGTTGATATCCCTTGAAGTGCCTGTATATCTTCAGAGCAATTTATTTATGCTTGAATGTGTTAACACAAGATGTGCATTGTCTACAGAGCAGATATTGTGCATCTACAGAAATACTGGTTCATTCAGTAGTTGGCTCAGTTTCATTACATTCAGCAAGGAACCACAGCGCCCATTGGGCTCTTGTTCATCTTGGATTCCGGTTGGAGACATTTTTCTCAAGAATCTAATAGCAGGCCTTCATTCTCTGCCAGCAGTGGTGTTTTTGATGAGTATCGTTTTTCTTTTGGGTGTTTTTAGTTTTTCTGCCCTTTTGGGCTCCAGTCCTCGTTTTGTCGCCCATTGACATAGTGTGGGTAGTAGTTAGGCAATTTTCCATTTGTGTAGGTAGTGGTTCTGCGAAATCTCAGCCTTGTCTTTAGGGACTTTGCCTCCTTTGGGGAGTCTCTTGAGTTATGGGCGATTCCCTCCCCCCCCCCTTCTCCCCTCCTTAGGGTTTTATCCTTGTAGGCCTAGGAGAGTCGCAGGAGTTCTCTTGAGACTCAAGGCTGAGTTATGACGCAGTTGTTTTGCTCTTGCTTTCTTCTTGTTTATATGCTTTGCAGGTACATCTTCCACAAGGAGCATTACATTCTTCTTACACTTTACATGTCTAATGTTTGTATATTATTGTGAAAGATTCACTTTGTCAGATTACCTTTTCCACAACAGAGATGTCCACAGAGGCCCTTTAACTGTCCCACGTCAAGAGACAACTACCAATCTTCAGCGTCGAGTAGAGGGCGCGGCTTTTCTAAGCGCTAGGGAGGCCCACCTCATCAATGGTCAGCAAGTGCTTATGCCATCGGAATGTTTTTTCCTGAATTTAGTCATAACTTGCAGGGATGTTTAGAATTGTCCATATCCTAGACATTTTGCAATATTTAACTTTTCTTGACATTCTGGCATTCTGTGCTCATTTGAATGATCTGTATTCCCTTAGGAAGCAGGATATGATCAAACAGTCTTCCAGTTGCAAAGCATACACCTCTGACCACCAAACCATGTACATGTATCTGCCATGTGTAGCATGTTGTTTTTAAATAGTACATTACAGCCTTGTGTGCTGTGTGGAGAAAGAGTGTGTCTCAAAAGACTTTAAGCAAACTTTTGTGAGATTATTCTCCACTGAAAGCAGCAAAACAATGGAAGATTTATTAATTTTATACCTACCTCTGCAAGGTCCCTTTCATAAAGGGTGCTATAGAACACTTAGCTGCGTACTTCACATGGTTAATAATCAAATGTCATCATTTAACAGGTTAGACAGTGTAAAATGCCTTCAAAGCTTGCATCACTTCAAGTTTTACGTTGGAATGCCCATTGTAAATTTTGCTTATTGTGTTGTAAGGCTTGCTTATCTGTGGGCGGTTATGTTGTAATAAGTTTGTAGGCTAGATATTCATGTATGAAGCTTTTTCAATGTTTGGTTGTTTAGAAGGAAAAGTTTAACCTACTTTACTGGTACAGTTGGCCCTGAATACCACAAGTGTAGATTGCTCTACAGTGTTAGTAATCAGGTCTTCATTATTTGCTTTTAGAACTGTAAATACCTCATTCATGAACAGGAAATGATTTTTCCTTAAGTGAATTGAGCACACTGTGTTTTTATTACTTATACATCTCTTTTGAAATCTGAACCACAGTTAAATAAATGTGGCAACCTGCTCTGTAGTTTTTTTTATTTAGCCTAAAATGGGCGTGGCCAAATGATAAAAAAGTTCCTGATACTGACCCTGGGCTTCATTTATAAGGAGCGCCGGTGCGATTGCGCTCTTTCGCGCTCCTTAAATTAGCCCAGCGAGAGCAATTCATCATGCTCCTAAAAACTATTGGCGCAGTCAAAATCCTTAATTCCTACAGGAGAGCAGTGAGACTGTGCTCCTCCAAGAAAAAAAAAGAAAAAAGAAACTCAGACAGTCCCTGGGCTCGAAAATAACCAACGGCACCAACAGCAATAGCTATCGTGCCCTTGCCAATGGCCGTGGTACTGCTTGAAATTAACCTTCACCAGTGGCCAAAACTGCCACAGTGCCCTTCTGTGTATGGCTATCAGTGCCCTTCTCATATGAAGAATATAATTTTGCTAATTTTTCAGTAAATTCTTCAGTTTTTGCAAAAACAATGGTTCCAGAAATACTTATACAGCTTACTGAAACCCTCAAAATCTCAATCAAAACCATCTTACTTCAAAATGGATTAAAAAATTAATTATGAAACAAAAAATTATAGCAGTGGCAGTTCACGATACTCAAAGTCCACTCTTAGTGCTAAACAGCCCTTTTTAAAATTTTTCAACAGTAATTCTTGCATTTTTTTTTTGTCTTACTAGTTCTTTGACATTGTAAATTGTCACATAGTCTAATGAATGATATGATTACGTTGCTACTCATCTAATTTTCTTGTAGGCCTATAAAGTTTTTGGTATTATTGGCCATATGTAATAGTGTTGCGACAGAGTATCAAACAAGACATATGTCTAGACTAGTTGCGGTGCCTTGACAGTAGCAACTATTATAGGCCTAGTGTTTCATGTTAATTATTTTTAGACTAGTGTATGACTGCTTAGTCACAAATGAATTATGACATAAATGATAGGCGGGGTGTATTTTCACCCCTAATTGGGTTACGACTTTGAAAAAATTATAACTGCATAGAATTCTGCATCGTAGAGACGGTTTCTCCGCATTTTATTTAAATTTGAGTCGGAAGTTTGTTACGATTTAAAATTGTTGCTTCACCCATTCTGAGACACTGGAAATTTTTAGAATAAGGTTGATATTTCACTTAACATGTCCTGAGAGTTACGGGTGGTGGGATGAATGAACATGTGAATTATGAGTAAAATTGTCAAAAGAGGGGGTGAATGATGGAAAATTTGCCTTGAAAAGTATTAAATTGTATCTAAATTTATCTCCCTAACCCTACTGCCCACCCAAAGGCGCTTTAGTGTGGCGCTCAACTGATTTCGTCGGCTATGGGGAAAGTTTAAGTTCGTAGAAGGTGATTTGACTGGCTTTACGAAGATGTTTTGAATATAACTGTTTACAAGCAGTATGTAAAGCAAGGAGAAATTTTTTTCCGAGTTTCATAGTTCAGTAACAAAAACATTGTCATATGATTGAAATAGGTGAGGGTCAGTTTTTCACCAACTTCCAACTAATTTCAAAACTACTAGCAATAACAAAAACCTCTAGCAATGCCAAATGAATTAATAAAATAACCACAAACAACCGAATAATTCCCTTTGTACAACACTCAGAAGTGCAAAAACAATCATAACGCTTTATCTGTTTATCTACACTGTGTCAACTCAATTCGATGGCGCTGTTCACAAAAATAACCTAACCGACCATGCTCAAATAAGCTGACTAGTGTGTGTAGAAAATTGTCTAAAAATAGACACCGCCCACGCATTTACAGAAAGAAAAATCCCAATTACACCCCCTTAAAAAGGTCACAAGGTCCCCGAAAGTACCTTACCTAAAAGAATCCAACCACCCGTACAACTTGGACTACGTCGTATTTCGATACAACCAGCCGACTAGGAGGAGTTACGGTCCAAAGTCCAAAGTCGCAATTTTGTGTCGACGACATAAGTTGCGTGTGCCTGCGTGGCAGGCACCGCAACTAAAAATCAATGCTTACCCCATGAGCACATGGCTTTGGCAAATTTTTATAAAACTTGGGACTCAGTAACTTATTGATAATGGGCAATTGGCAAATTGGAGTCAAAGGTCATCTGGGGGCCATTCTGAGGTCATTTTATAAATGGGAAAAATGTTTTTCCCCCACAAGATTCATGCAGTGACTGTCTTAGGTGTTAATTATTATGATAACTTTAAGTGTAACTGCTTCATTAGGGGTATTGGGCAATAAAATGTCAATGGTTATCAAGTGATAACTTTGGTACACTTTACATGTATAAAGATCGTCCTTGTACCAACTCACGCCTAGCAATCTTGTGGTACAGTAATACGTTTGGGTGTCTCGCAAAAACTGCCACTGTTGAAATTTTCTTGGGCTCTTAAAAAGGAAAATGAGATAACTTTGACTGTTGGGTTTGGATCCTTTATTAGGCTTCATGACAGAGACTGTGTGTGAGGGAAACAGAAAATATGTAAACACTTTCCCATGAAATTAGATTTGCTTTAGTGCAGTACTGTAGCTTCAAGAGTGATGGTGGATTAAGCCATTTTCTGTGTAGCTGTATGAATGAAATTTGCTTTGCTCTGGCAGTTCCCATACTGTAGGTCACATACTTTGGGGAAATAAGCAACTGGGTGAACGGCATGCTTAGAAATATTGGAAGACTTGTTGAACATTTGCTATACTTTAGCAGATATTTATTTCAACTTGTAACAAAGTGGTTGGGGAGGATGCTTCCAGGAGGGTGAAAGAAACCTATTGGGGCCCGTAGAACTCTAGAAGAACTTAATTAAGTGTTAGGCTGTCGTTTTATCTTTTATTGTGTGCCAGTTTTTCGAACATAAAACTTCAACATGACAAGAGTCTGATATGAAGATCAAATTGATTATGGGTCCCCATTTCTGTTTAATTTTTGGCTATGGTACCCTCTAAAATTAATAATAGTATAAATAAATAGCCATTTCCTGTGCCCTTTTTATTCTTATTTTGAGCCCTGCAGTCCTTGCAACTTAAACTTCTTGAGAGTATTCTGTCATTCTTCAAACAGAATGACTGCATTTAACAAATATTATACTCTGTTTTGTTTTTTTCTTCTAAGACAATATCTAGGCATATTTCTAATTTATTAGAATAACAAATGTTGAGTGGTTCAATGATTTTGAATGTGTTTTATCTTTTTAAAGATATGAATATCCTGCACACAGTATATACATTGGGAGCTTTCCAGTTTTATATGCTAACTACTACAACATAAGTTGTACAAATGGTGAGGAGAGCGATTTGCTCTCCTGAAAGACTCCAGGAGATCAAAATAGTACATGTGCTTGAGCAACAGTTTTGTCCAGGAGAGCAATTTCAGAGTGTTGATGATCCCAGGAGAGTGAATCAGTGCTCTCATGGATTTTGTATAAATGAAGGCCTCCTGACCATCAAAATTACAAACACTTTTAAAACTAGCAATACTGTAACTGTACCTGACATTTTTTTTTCATGTCAAACAGTGAGCACTTCAGACTTTTCCTGCATTTTAAACTGTTAAGTATGGGAGTACATTGTTATGAACCACTATTTTTGGTTTTATAGTACTACACATTAACCTTGGGGGACTCTAGTATGTTTGGACCCACAGCCCAGTTAGTTGCAACTCTGAATGAAGTGGTGACTCCTAGCTACAATGACATCCTAACTAGCACAGGAATGTACACCTCAGTAGCACTAAACTGAGTATTGCTAGTCTACTACAGAGTATTAATACATCACTGGCATATGCTACAGGCTTCTCAACAGTGAAGGTGCCAAATGCATCAACCAGTGTCTGAGATATGTAGTAGCTGACTGAAGAGAAAAACTTGTGATTTAGTGAAAAGAAGACCCACAGTGCCAGTTGAGTCACATTACTTCATTAAAACCTTTGACAGAACACAAATGACAACTCCAGAGCTTGATTTTGTTCATGTTTTGTGACTGTGTCAAAAATCTCCTAGAGTTGCCAATCTTAAAAAAGTGGAGTCTGCATTCGACTCCTGGCTAGGGAATCACAACTTTGTTTCAGAGTTTAACCCTATCAAGCCTACTGCACGTGTTGTAACCTCAAATTCAAACTTTTCTTGTAAATGTGGCAGTTATTTTTTGTTGTCAGTAAGTTTCAGTATCCCATAAGAAGATACTTTTGTTCCCATCAGCCTTTTCACCTTTCAGGTCTTTTCAGTACCCACATTTTCTCTAAAAGTCCAAGCATCATGATTGGAGGAAAGCCTTCAGAATGTTTAATGGGTCTAGTAAATGACGTCTGACAATAATTTTTTGCAAAAGGAAAATTTGGCTAATTTTTGGTGGTTTTTTGGTGAACATGAATTTTCAGCTTTGTAGGGCAGATTGTCATGCTTTTCTGGAAATACTATCTGTGAAATCATAAGTGGAATGGTTACATTTGGGCATGACTGTTTATTGACTGTAAGCGAAAGCTTGTACACATATGCAAGCCAGCTGTCTCACACCAGTTTGGAGTAACAGCAACTGCTGCTAGGGCAGTTGTAAGGAGTAGGTGTGTTTAACATTTGTTACAGTCGTAGAAGTTCATCTTGAACATTAGTTTATTGCTGTCTTTTTGTTTTAGAAGCTACATATGTTCCTTGAGCTACAAGATTGCACCAGTAAGGCGTAGCATCTTCAGTTTTAGTGAAGTATGTTCCAGCAGTAGACTACCAACATTCCTGTGTGATTGAACATTCAATTTAACAGTGAGTAGGCTATGTTGTGCTATTTGTACAACACTAAGCCTGCTGTTATGCCTTTCAGCATGAACTGCCCGGAAGATGACAAAACCTTTTGAATATTTTCTCTTATGCCCAGCAGTCACATGAGAACTAATTACTTCTGTAGTATAAAGCACTGCAGATAATTTCTGAATGCTGATTCAATAAATAAAACACATCTGGGGAGTTTGCAAAATTTGCAAACTCATTCGATAGTTTTTGTAATGGTATAGCGAGGCAGTTGAAGAACTTCCAGCTATTTGTTGTATATAAACAACTACAGTATGTTGTTGTATAGATATATGCGCAGCGTTTGTACATGGTAACTACTGTATATGTGTTGGCCTGGCCTGGTACTGTAGCTTAGCTAATCAGAAGACTTTTCAGAAATATGCACTTGTGAAAGTCTTCGGACAAACTTGAAAGCAGACTTTTGACTAGTGGGAGATACCTTGCTATGCTACACTGTGTTTTTTTCCACTCTGAATAGTCACAATTTGGCCACTTTACTTCTTAGGACAGTTTTTGACTTTCTGCTTAATTTTGAACACTGAATTTTTCACATTCTGTTAGTTATCAAGAACCTGTCTATGAATACCATAGGATTATGAAATAATTTTGTGGGTTACAACACTAATTAAACATTGCTAGTGTCACACTATTTAGTATGTTGTACTTACTGAACAATGTCTGTGAGAAGCAACCAACTTCAGTTCCACTTATAATGTCATACAGAACTTCAGGAATATGTATATGTCTTGGAACTGACATCATAAAAGATCATAACATTACATTTATCGTGGGAAATTTTGTTTATTCTTCAAAGTTTCGTGTAATTATCGTGAGGAGGAAATTTAACCACCAAGAAAGTGACACTAGGAGTCTTTTTAATCATTGCTGGGTGATAAGCTTAGCTGCCATACCAGATCTTAAACTTAGTGAGCACCAACAGTATGGTAATAAAAGTAGAAAAGTGACAAAATGGTAATAAAATTAGAAAACTGATATGGGCTGTCAGAAGGTATCTGAGATTGGGGGTCTGAACCATTTATATCCAGAATTTTTGGCATTTTCTTAGGTAAAATTGGAGGGGTGATTACCAACAAACCTTCAAACTGAAAATTATTTGGGGAGCTGCAGTCCCCTAGCCCCACCCCAAGTTTCAATGGCACTGATGATGCAGTACCCATGTCTGCATGATTTTATATTATAGGTATGAAGAAATGCACTCAGGGCAAATCTCTCCTGTGTACCCTCAATTGAACAAGAGTTTAATCTTGTTTGATTGATTGAATTAGTGATTGTGATTAGTGATTGATTGATTAATTGGTTGATTTATTAAGTGTTCAATAGTCAGCTCTGTTGGTTAATTTTCATTGACTATAGTTAATTAACTGTGAATTGTTTCTTTGCATTTTATACAGGAGGTTAATTGATCCATTGCTGGAAAGTGTGGCCCAGGCGAAAGACCACAACATTACACTGCCAGTGATAGTGTACTGTGGCAAAGATGCCACCACCCCCACCACCACCCCCAGGACCTCCCCCTCCCCCATCAGGCAAGAAAAAAGGTGGTCCAACATCAGGAGCTGGTCGAGGTGCTCTGCTGGCATCAATTCAAAAAGGAGCACGACTTAAAAAAACAGAGACAAACGACAGGAGTGCCCCGGTCGTTGGTAGTAAGTGTTTTGAATAATGACAATATAAGTAACAGTAACTTAGCCCTTATATTACCCCTCAATGTCAGGGAGTGCACTGAAACTCACAGTTATATAGATTTTTATTCCTTGGCTAAAGGCATAAGGAATCATTAAATAGTGTTCTAATTAAAGAATTAGAGCAGGAGAAAACACAACTGTCTGTAGCACATCACAGTGTAGCTTATCAACAGAGGTTGGGCTTAGAGATTATGTATGAATATTCATTAGAAGTATTAGTATTTCTACTGTTATTGAACACATTCAGAATTCAAGACTTTCCAATGATGTGTGCATTAGTGGCATATTGTATGTTTAGCTTTACTCATGGCACACACATCTAGGATAAACTGGCGGTGCTGTCCCCCTTGCAGTGTTTTCCCCTTAATGATGTTGTCCCCACCCCCCAGTGATGTATACCATAAACATGATTCAAAGAGTAAAATTAGCCTTATAGTGCAGGAGTTCCTGACAAGGAGAGTTTCGTAGAAAAAACCTGTTGTTTTGTGTGCAAGCAAGTTTGTTTCCAGTCTTGTTTTTCACTGATTTCAAACTCAGAATACTGTGAATAATCAAAATACTTAAGTGTTCTTCCCCCTGATTGGACCCCGAATTTTTCTGTCTGGGAAGTTTCTTTCAGTAGTTAGGGAGCAATTCCTGACATCAAGGGTAGGGCCACTGATTATCTGCGATTGCATAAAAAAGCAGAAAAACCAAATTTACTTTTGTGCACAGAATTTCACAGAATTTAGCAAAAATTATTAGACTCAAAGTGCATGAAAGTGTTTTGCAAAAACTGAGTTATTTTTCTTCAAAACCATGTCAAGTGAATGCCTGCATATACCAAAGACATGCACAGACATTTGACCATCTGAAATGGTGGCAAATTCACCTTAAAGTCATCAAAACCCCTTGAAATTATGACCAGAAAACAAGTAGGACATTTACGGAACAGCAAAATTTTGCCTTATAGGCTCCAGTTTGCCTACGCTATAGTGTGTTAGGCTAGGTCGCTTGTGTGTTACATGTGTTTACTTTCCTTCAGGATCATAACCAGACAAGTTTAGGACTTGTTTTCAACATAATTACTCCAAAATCCAAACATCACAGAAAGTGGTTATGCGAGAAATGGAATTTGGGGGAATTTAAAAAGTTAAAAACAGAATTTTGTGATTTGTGAAGCAGAAAATCATTGGCCCTACAAGGGGTTACAGTAGGCAAAAAGACCAAAAGAAACTGTGATGTGACAAATCCCCTTCCTAACAATTGCCACTTGGTCAATTTTACCCCCCGAGAAGTGCCAACAGGACAATTCTAAATTTTCTAGAGGGAGTTGTCTGAGGTTTTCAAGATTGACAGTTGTCCACAGACTGAAAAAGCTACTTTCCCAGCAAGAAAGACAAATTTTCAGCAAGTGTTTGATGTTTTCATGTGCAAACCTAGCCAAATTTCCTTCCAACTGTGCTCATATTTTCCTCCAAGCACTAAAATTTCCCTGCAAGAAGCCTGATTTCCACCCATGCATAATGCTTCTTCCTCACATTAGTCTGTGGTATATACCAATGACGTTAGTCCATTTCAAAAGGGTAGTAAGAATTTTTGGACTTGACCAATTTGCTAGTTAGTTTCCCTTCTTGTGATTGTGATGCACTATTTTATAGGCTCCATGCAGGTATGATACTATCCATCAATCAGTCCATCTGTCCATCACAACTTCATTTCATCAAGGCTTATTATGAAAGCAAACAATGAGGTAGAACAAAAAAAAAATAGATTTGTAAAATCACTTGTAAGAGTACCATTACAAGATAAGGGGAAACATGAGAGAAATATGCCCTCAGCTCAATCGATAAAAGTTGAATCACCCAAGCAGAAAAAAAAAATCTTGACAGCCACAGTGGTTATTGTATTCAGCTTCATTGAAGAATGCTGTCAGACTGCTTCTATTGTGCTGGTCACTGGATATTTCCTGAGTGTTTTCATGGATGCCCACGGTATTCCCCGCCTGTCGTAAGAGGCGACTGAAGGGGAGGACTTGAAACGAATTTATCTAGTTGACACTTTATAACACATTCGTGTTGGTGTGTCGTTAAATATTATCTAACTAATTAACTAACTTCATGGATGAATGCACACATACAGTACAATACTATACTGAACTTGACTTAATCCAAGATACCCGCCCTTTGCCTGCCATGGCGGGGAGTAAATTTTAAAAGTAGCTAAGGGCTTTTTCCCAGCATGAACCAAAGAAGCTAAAAGGAACCTTGTATGATCCCCTTTAACAGTGAGAGTAAAGAGAAAGAAAACAGTACCTGTAGGAACATTGAAGTCCCCCTTTCCCTCTATTAAGTTGGTTTGTTATGCATACAGTATTTTGAACCGTATGTTTTATAGTAGTGTAGGATAGTGTTAGACTGCAATCAATATCCCACATTCAAATTGTAGCAATGTCAATCTGATACTGACGTGTATAAAATAAAACAGATTGTACACCAAACAAATAGGGAATGAGCACTACATGGCTTTCATTAAGGCTTAGACATCGGTCTTTCAGTAATTACAATATACGTTGGTAATATTAGTTGTTTATATCAGGTTAATTGTACCCATAGGATAGACATTGGCTCATATTCAGTAAGGATTATTGGTCCAACACTGACGCAGAACTTTGCCAAGCTTGAGACATCATAGTTTCTCCAAAATTTAACATACTGTGTCTTACAAGAATGATGTGTTTGAAGTTTCATCCTTTACAAACTATGTACATTACTACATTTGCTGTAACCTAGATGTACTCTATCTTTCTTTTTCTCTCTAGATGTCAAACCAAGTCCAGGAGGAGGAGGTGGTGGAGGAGGTGGCGGTGGAGGAGGCGGAGGATTTGGAGGATCTCCAGCCGGAGGCTTGGGAGGATTGTTTGCAGGTGGAATGCCAAGGCTAAAACCTACTGGTAGTAGTAGACCTGGTAATGCAAGTTCAAGTAAGTACTTCATAATAGATGATACCAAAATTTGTCAAATAGTCTCTTTTTGTTGGGGTGAAAAGTGAACTTTTTAAGTCATAATGGCATGTTTTTGTAGAGTATATGTGTGTGTATACATGTGTGTTTGTGTGTGAGTTGTTGCTTTCTTTGTTATCACAGTATCTCAAGATAAACATCTTGTAATTGGTATGAAGTTACGTATTATGTAGCTGATGAACCCTGTATTGGACAAGATGGATGCTCCGTGTCACTAGAGGTCAAAATGGGAAAATTGTGACATGTCTTATGTGCTTACAGGGGAACAGAATACTTTGGTTTTGGTGGAAGTCAGAGTTCATGTCATCTGAACTCATCAGAGGTCAAAATACGAAAATGTACTGATCTTTATCAAAAGGTATAAAATAACTAGGACAGTCTGGTTGGTGGGTAGCTTTTCATAATAAGTAGAAGAACTAAGTGAAGCATCACTACCAATGGACTGGTGTCCTTTTCAAAAAGAGTTGTTTTGGCAGAAACACCTTGTAGATTATTGGAATTGCTCCTTCCTGTATTAACAACCTTGCAGATGGAAATATGGATAATGGAACCTGCTAATAGCATGCTACATAGGATGTTGCATCAAATGGGTGTGCAGTGCTGGGTTAGTGCCGTACATTAAACGGGCCAGGTGGTTCTACCTCATGGTCCCAAAGATTTAGCACTTAGTTTGCTTTAAAAATATGTGACAAAGCAGCTTCCAATGTTCACACAAAGCACCTTGTCAATTTACCCCAAAATATTTGATCAAAGGCTGAGGTAAGTGTTCTAATAGTGAGAAGGCATTTCATTGATTTTTAGCACAGAACACTGACAGACTGTAAGTTCATGTGCTCATTGCATCTGGTTGCCCGTTTATGGTGTAACTTGTAGCACCAAGGTTTCCTGGGAGTCTTGATGGTGCATCATGCCAAACGTAGTGTACAAGTTGCATATTGATTGATTTTCAGAAGGTACCTATTAATTAAAAAATGTTTATACCAAAGTCAACAAGACTATGTTTCATAAAGAGTACCATTCAGTCTTAAGTTTGATGTCATTCTGTTGCATGACGATCAAACTGAAGATTGATTGCAAATCTTAATGAAGCAGGGCCTTGAGGCGGAAACATGGATTGGACTGGCACCTGGTCCATGCCCACTTAATGTAAGGCTTATTTAGTGTGCTTGTGTTACAGAAAATTTTCAAACCTTTCTTTTAAACCATGATATCTTTGTATTGAATGACATAAAATTCCAGAATAGGTTGTTGGGTAGTTTTGAGTTTTAAGAAATCAAGTTTTTGTAGAAGGAAATTCACTGCTTAACAGTTGGCCCATAGTGTTGAATGATGGACATTGTCGTAACTATTGTTGTATGAAAAACTTAAAAGGTAGAGCTAATTGCCAGAACATGTCCATGAGACTGATTTATTTATACTGATAAAATTTTCCTTTGTGCCTTTTAGGTGCAGTGTATTACACTTTCAAATTAGGTATTTGTGCATATACTCTGCTATGCTCTTGTACTCTCTTCACAGGTGTCAGGCCTCCTGGTCCAAGGCCCCCTGTGTCAAATTCTGGACCTTCAAGGCCTCCAGTGTCAAGTTCTGGACCCCCAAGGCTTCCAGCCTCAAATCCTGGACCTCCAAGGATGCCAACCAACTCGTTTCCTAGATCCTCATCTGGACCTCCAAGACCTGGGCAAAACTCAGCACCCCCACCCCCACCACCATCTCGAAACCAGCGTGGACCACGATCTGCAGTTCCACCTCCTCCCCCTCCCAATCAAACAAGCAGATTAAGTAATGGGAATCTACCACCCCCTCCTCCACCAGCAGGAAATAGGGTGAATCATAGTTCAGCGCAGTTTCCTCCCCCTCCCCCTCCTGATAACAGACCTAATCGTTCAAGTGGAGCTTTTCCTCCTCCACCCCCAGGTATTGGTAGGCAGAGGGATTCTAATCTTCCCCCTCCTCCTCCTCCAAATAGGAATTCAGGGGTACAACCACCTCCACCACCACCTCCTAACAGACCTGTACCAGGAGGTGGAGGAGGTGGTAGGAGATCAAATGCAAATGTACCACCTCCTCCTCCTCCTCCAATGAGAGATCCTCCCCCTATAAGTAACGGACCAAGTGGAAATGGTGCTCCACCACCTCCACCACCAATGCGGAATCCTCCCTCAAGTGCTTCAAAAAATTCATCTAGGCCACCCCCTCCAATAAGGGACCCACCTAGAGCGAATCCACCACCACCTCCTCCATCAAGAAACCCAGGCAGACCAACACCACCCCCACCTCCAGGTAGAAATAACCCTCCTCCCCTGCCTCCAGATCGAACATCGCGGATATCATTGGTCAATGGTGATATACCTGGTGCAGGTTTGTAAAGTTTTGTTTTTTAATCATTGATATTCATGACACATGCAGCATTTAAAGGCTACATATAGAGAGTAGTGGTCAGTGATAGTTACACTGCCACCCAAAATAAAGTATTATACTTGTGAAACTTGAAAAGTCATTTCTTCCTGTCTAGAAATGTGAAAAAGTCAAAATGAAGTATAAAAAAATATGATTGAAATTGTGTAAAGCAGGAGACATCTAACTCATGATAATTCAGAAGTTCTGGCCCAATGTACATCTGAAAGAATTCATTTATATTGACTGAAAAAGTTCTCAAGCAGTCAAAGAAAAATTTTTTCGTTTAAAATTAAACTAAGTATACATGTAAGTGTATGTAATCTATTTCACTCCTACTGACCTCCCCTATTACTACTATTGGACAGCCCCTATAATGCAGAATGATCACTGGAAATGAATTTTCTTAGTATAAGTGTATGTAATTCATTACTATTAAAATGGAAAGACTCCTGTAAAACCACTTGTATGCATTTGTCTAACTTGATAGCAGTGGGCATACAGTGGTATGGTGTTGTCGCATCTTCTTGATGCCTAATACAGTTTAAGGGTACCCAACCATTCATGGGAATCACAGCAAGTGTGTGGGGAAAGCCAATGGTTAGGCAAAATGGAGGAAAATCTGAACAAAATTGACCATATCAGGGAACCCTCAGGAAATTAAGATTATGCAAAGAAAATTGCAGTTTTCTTGTCACTTGAGGAAATGATGAGGTGTGCCCTAATTGTAAACCATCACTATATTTGGTAAGGAAAGAATGTCCTTCATAGGATGGGGGGGGGGGGGAGGGAATTAGGGGTTGAAGGGGGCATTCAGGTTGCCTGTGTATCTGTTAGTAGCCCCTTTATTCAATTGCAAACTTCCCATGATGTGTGGACAGTTAAACATGGAAATGTTTGATGGAATTTTGGAATTCTCTTATAAAAATGTTAGGGAAACCTTGATATTTGTATTCTAGACTTGCTAGAAACTCTGATGTAGACTTTACATTTAGGGGGAATGAGCAGTCATTCCAGATTTATTTTGAAACATGAGTTAAATATAAAATTCTCCTCATATCTTCCTTACAAGCAAATTTTGATGTTTCCAAAAGTAAATATTGAATATTATTGGTAAACCTTGAAGTTATTCTGCATGAATTTAACAATGTTGTAGCACTGTCCCATGATGAGAAGAGCCGTATGTACATAAGGGTACCAGGGTATACTTATTAAATCAGATTGAAAGCATTTGTCAGCACCAGGGAGGAGTTAGGAAGGAGATCCAACTTTCTATTGACTCTTTGAAGCAATGCTAGTTCCGACAGTAATCTTGCCTTTCTTCTCAAAATTCTTATCTGAGTTCCCAGATTAACTAGGATCAGTGATGCATTGTCAAAATGACAATGAGAAGACACACCCCTTTTTCATTGCCAACCATCATGCGGAAATGTGCTATTTAACATTTTGTCGTTAGTCATCACACTAAATACAACTTCATTTAAAGCTAGCCAAGAATTCCTGTACAACTTGCTTTTTAAATATGTTTTTTATTGATGGAAAATTGCTAAACACTGAGAGAAACGTATAGGATTGAACAATGTTTCCAGCAGATGACGTATTAAAATCATGGGGGGGGGCAGTTGAAGTACATTATTTAAATGTTTGTTGCCAGTCGTTTTTAACACTGCTTTGTCTTGGGATCACTTGGAAAAGAAAGGAGATTATTAAAAGGGTTTAGTCAACAGAGACTTAACTGTAGGAACAAAGAGACCTTTCAATCAACTGGCAGTGCCTAAAAAGAACTAAATCATCTTCAAGTACTTATTGTCTGACAGACTGGTTGTTGTATCTTCTTCCTAACACCTCCCTGTCAAAACTAGCCAACTTCCTTCAGCCATGTTATAGAATTTTCCTTCAAATCGATTACAGCTGTACAGTATGTATGTTAATAAGCAGATAGCTGTAAAAGAGAAGCATAATATGCTGTTGAAGAAATAAGTGAAGTGTTTAATGCTGATGGAGTTTTGTTTTTATCCTGCAGCCTTTGAGAATCGTTTCAAATTTAGTAATCCAAATCAATTTCCTAAACCTCCTGCTTTCAAAAAGACAGCGAAGAGCTATCCTACCAAGGTCCATGCTCATCGTCAAAGTAAGTTAATTCGAAATTGGAAGTTTTTTCATGTCTAATTTAAAAGGATTTATTTTAAAATGGACTGTTAATGGAAGTGTAGATGTTGGCTGGACATTTATGTATTACACCACTTCTTATCAGAGGATAGTTACGTTAGAACAGTGATTCCCAAATGGTAGGTCGCGAGGTGAAAACTGATGGGTCCCAAATCCATGTGGGGATTGTGGAGCATTGTTGTGGAATGCAAAGGTTTTAGGTCAATATTCTCTGTTCTGAATACTCGTAAAACTCAAACTGGTTGGACACAATAGCGATCTCAGACGGTGGTTGGGTCTCTGAAGAATTGAAAATCACGAAATTTGGGTCGTTTGAAAAATCCAGTAGGAATCACTGCGTTAGAAGGAGCCACAGAGAATGCCCTCAGTTACAAGTTTGATGGCTATTGTCACCCAGTAGGCCTAGCAACATAGTGTGGGAAACATGTGAGGTGTTATGCCAAGAAATAAATATTAGAGAATCTGGTCGACCTGCAACAGACTTTATTGTTTCTGAAATGTACAGTAACAGGACTCAGGGTTTTTTTTGTCTGGAGGGTTTATTTGAAGCTCTCCTTTCATTTATTTTAGAGATTTATGTGTGTGCACAATCCCAGTGACTGCTGAATGAATTTCTAAGGTTAGATGGGGGCAATGTGAGGAAGGAGTTGAAACAGTGACCAAACAGATGCATCTGTAGTGTTGTCATGTTTGCGCATTCTGTAGATAGGTCAAACATAGTCACCTAAGCTACCAGCATGATTGGTACATCGTCAATTAAATGGTTAACAAAAGCAGTTTGCTTATTCTGCAAGCTGTTGTATATGAGGCAAAATTTCAGCACTGAGTAGCTTGTGGAAGACTACCAATGGTAGAGCCATGCAACTTTACTTTCATCCATGGGTATGAGCTGAAGACAGTCAAGTTGGATGTGGATGTGTGTGTATGACAGGTTTGTTTGTGTGTGTATGTGTGATTGGTTACTGTAGCTTGTAACAGAAAGTCACGGTACTGTATAGCGGGAAATTTTGGCGAGGCTAAGTTTTCGGGATTCTTTCCCTTGTACACATATTTGCGGGGTGAAGAATTCGCTGTTGCATCAACCAGCATAGTGATGTACATAGTAACAGAAATATTTTCGCAGGTCTTGAACTCATGATTAGTTACTTGGTCGCGAAAAGCACGAAAATTAAACCCCTGCGAGAATTTCCCACTATACAGTATATGGTCAGGTGGCCTTTGTAGTAAGTAGATATTTTGGTCATAGTCTAAAGTTATGCTTTATTGTTTTTGCTGCCAGTATTTTGTGGATAGAGGTAATGCAGAAAGGAAATAATATGTCAGTTTGTTTCAAACTTTGAAGAACTACCTCAGCAGGAAAAATTGGATGTCTCCCCTGAAAATGCCCATAAAGGAGAACTTACAAATTTTATAAGAAATGCTGACATAGTTTGCATGAGTGTCAGGTTTGTTTTTAGCAATAATGAAGATTTGTTGGAATGTCAGGGGTGTCTATGAATTGTCCACCATTGACAGAGCCCTTGGCTTGACAGAACAAAACATTGTTTTTGTGTTGTATAGAATGTGTATATCAGAGCTATTGTATACTAATTAATGTTTCCATAGAATGGAACAGGTTTGTATTATGTCATGCACATACAGTATAATCCCTGATTGATGGTGTTCTTTTGTGATGTTTTCAAAGTTAAATTTTATTCAAATGTGAGGATTCACTTTGAATGTTTTCCTCTTTCAAGACAAACTAAGAAAATCTACAGCACCACTTTGTACCTCATATTTACATATGCAATCAAGAACCAGAGGTGTGTTCATCTGGTCAGCAAGTCGTATGGTCCAGGAATTGGATTCTAGCTCTCACAGCTCCATTCTGATGACAACCAAGCCGAATGACATGGGGAAATTAGTTCCAATCCAGGCTGAACTTCTGTTGTATGGTATGGAAATTCAGATCAGGCACACCAAGGCTGAACGGACTGGTTGTCATAAGAAGGGAGCTGTAAGAGTTAAAATGGAATTCCTGGACCATATGGTTTGCTGACCAGATTAGCACAGGACAGGACACTTGTGGTTCTTGATTACATTAATTATTGATTATTTTAATGGGAAGTAAATATTGGGCTTGTAAATTCCTAAACCAGGGAGTTTTGTGGGGTTTGCAGCATTTTATCATCAATCTTTCCAGATGTTGTCTGTAGAAACTCTGACCAGCCTTCGGGTCTGCCCGACCTGGAGAACCCAAAAGGTGATATCGGTGTGATGTATGATCCCCCTAAAAATGACCACACAGCAGCCACTGGTGGACGTCAAGCTAAGCGTGGTTCCCTTAGAGGAATTTCACGCAGCCCTTCTACTGGTGGGGCTAGTGTTACTCCTAGCAAGAGCTTTGCTGGCACTCGGGATAAAATCTCACCCTTTCTTCTCAACCACTTTGAAGTTCCCAAGGAATGTCTTTATGATAGCACAAGTGGTATGTCCTATGCATAATGGGCCTTTGTCCGCCTGCATTGGCAATATGCATGGAATAGAAGTCAGTAACATGCCTTGATTAACAAAAACTTTACTTTGGTACCACCTTGAAGAAATAAATAAGCACCTGCAATGATTGAAGGTATGGTTCCTTCGCCATATGGGTAGTGGGAAACTCTGGAAAAAAGTGTAATTCTTATGTGCTCAAAAAGTGGTTTGTGGGATGATTGGTCTGGAATGCTGATTTTGGTCTAGAGCACTGAATAACCAATAATATTACTCTGCTTGATGCTGCTCTGTGTTTTCCACACTTTGTAAATATTTGCTTCAGGGGCATTTATTTTTCTGGGATAGGGGAATAGGCCATCTAGGGGAGGCATTTATGGGGAAGGTGACATTTTCCCTTCATGAAATCTTTGGAAGATTGTAAAACCCTGTGAGATAATCCCCATACCCTATGTTCACAAAAATTTCAAGCTGTGGAGGGGGAAAAGGGCAGAAGGAGGGAAAAGTCCATATAAGGTTAATAACCACCCCAGCTGACCTGTGGAAAAGTATCGGAACTGCAAACGATTAGAATTTCGATGGAGTAATTGCCATATCTAAATATAGGATACAAATGCTGAGATTTTAGAAGCATAAAAGCACAGTGTACTTATTGATGTAATGTTCAGACATAAACAAAAAGTAAGTTCCTTGCAAAAATAATTTAATTGTTGAAAAAACTCACTCAGTAGAAGAAAAAATGATCAGTGGTTCCAAGAACATTTCAAAGTGTGAACATAGTATTGAAATTCCAAAATAGTTGTGAACATCTTTGCTGGCTTATCCTTTTTAAATTGAGGTCTGTATAGATGCAAAATTTTAATTTGCTTCCCACGATGCCTAAAGATCAGTGTTTAGGAAAGGTTGTCAATAGGTTGTAAACATTGAAGATTTAATTCCATATCATAATTATGTCAGGAGTATAGGCCAGACATCAATATTCCTTGTTAAGTGTAAGCATATTGTGGCATAGCTGTAATTAGTAATTGTTCAGTAATGGGCTGTCACTGTTATTTGTTGGGAACTTTTGCAATTGTGATTTTGGAAGTTTTAACTAGGAGGTGGGGGAGGGGGAAGGGGGATGATATAAAGTAGGAAAATCAAAGAGTGTTACATAATATCAAAGCGCATTTTGAAACAGCATGCACACAGACGACTGTTTGCAATTTAAGGAACATGACTGGACAACTTCCCTCAGGCAATTCCTGCCAAGACAATTTTCCCTAGACAGCCCCCTCCCCTCTAGATGATTCCTTCTGACTTTTCTTGTCGAGACAATTCTCATCCACAATCATTCCCACCTGGATGATTCCCAGCCATGGGAATTGCCCCCTAGGACTACTTCCACAGAAATATTGGAATTGTCTGAGGTGAGAGTATTTTTTGGGAGGGAATTGTTTGATGTAGGAGGGGAGGGGGACGGTGGAATTGTTCTAGAACCTTAAAGGGCATGTACAGTTGCCCAAGCTTGCTTTAAAAGGTAAGTCAAACCTGTCAGATTGCTGTGAGGCTTTATTGGATTATGCAACCTCACAAAATTACAGAGAGAATTGTAATGGTGAAGAACAATCCTAAATTTAGAAATTATACCGTGACCTTAAGGGTGAAGTTTGAGAATTTACCAAAGCATAAGAATGGTGAGAATACATATCCTCCCATACCAGACAAAATAAGATACCCTCCCATATTATACAAAGTATTCATTGCCATTACTGCTTTAAATCTGAGGCTAAATAAGATCATGCAGTATCTTACATATCCCTCCAGTGTATCTTTGATGATGTTAAATAACATAACTCTTGCTATGTCACCAATAAACCAAGTTATTAATTGTGTATGCTATTAACAATACTGCTACCAAAAAGTTTCTCATGAGAGAAGAATAAAGCTTTCCAAATTAAGCACTCTCCACGCTGTAAATGTAAAGGGGGCTAACTCCATTCCTATTCATGAAATTAGCATGATAGTACTGGTGCTATGAAATTCTTGACACAGTTTGCATGTATTTGCATGTTGTCATGTGTGACTAACCAATGTATATGCAGTCCTTGGTCGAACAGGCCTAGGATGCATGTATGATTTGAGAGAAGGACAGCAAGTTTTAGCCATCCCTGGATGACCACTTTCAATTAACACTCTAACAGTGAATTTCATGTACAGCTCCAGGGAATAATTTATGTGGTGAATAATTTATCTGGTATGGCATGGCATGGCATTTTGCTACACAAAAGGGACAAATTGCTCCACAAAATGCAACACTGATTTGTACATACAACAGTAAGGTATTCAATGATTTCATGATAAAGAACCCCAGAAACCTCAAAACTGCTGTGTAAATTTCGAACACTAAGTTATTCCCTGAGCTTCCTTGAGATCAGTAATGTTAAAGGGGTGTATTGTGGTATTTGCACTGGAATGCAAGGGTTGTGACACACACTGCAACAGTGCATCTGTCAAACTATTGCAAAGCTAGTGCTTGCAAATTGTTGGGTCAACTTGTCTGAACCACAGTTACTTAGAGTATTGAAATTAACAAGATCTGATATGAAGTGTGGGTCAAAGGTCACCAGATATGATAATCATACAGTATAGATATATTAGGAGGGATGCTTTAGGCTGCACTTGACCTGGACCAATGAAAACATGAAGTTAAGGTCCATTATTTTTTCCTTGAAATTTTTGTTTTTTAGCTTGAAAAGTGGAACAGAGTTGTATGAAATTGCAGTTTGACAGAAAAAAAGCTGTAATTGCTCCCTTCCTACCTTCGTAGGACATTTTTTTTAGATAAAATAAACATTGAAGACTATTGATTGAATAGGATTTTTGAAAATAAAGTCCATTTAGTGCAGTGATATCAAAAAATGGCACTTAGCTTAAAGTATTGTTTGGAAAAGCCTGGAAATGGTAGTCTTATTGAAGTTAAATGGTCTGCAAATTTTGCATGAAAGATGTAATGCCTCTTTGGTGAATATAATCCTTTCATGTTCATTTTCATATTATTGTTTCATGGTTGTGGATTGTAGGCAGTAGCAAAATTCAGTCGTAAGAGTATTTTAATTAGCAACTGGGCGATGCATCAAAGGGAGAATTAAATCTCTTTGCCTGCAGGCCATTCTCGGCCTGCAGCGTGCATTAAAATGGCCTGTGGAAGATTCTTTACACCCAAAATTTTAAGAAGTAAAGCTGTCTAATGAACCCCTAGCTACTGCAATAACTTTAAAGTCAGGCTTCAAAGTGATCCTATATTTCCTATAATTTCCTATAAATTTCAAAAAATCCTATATTTCTTATATTTGTATGATTTTAGGCTTGTTTTCCTATATTCTCCTATATTTTTCTGTGATCTTGTCAAAAAACGTTTTTCTTTTATATGGTGTGTTGGGGTGAAAATTTCAGATGGATCATCTTTCCAAGATAGTTTTTTAGACTCAGAGTGGCTTATTCAGACGATGTCAAGCATCTTAACTGGATGCAAGTACACAATGGCCAGTTATAGGATTCTGAAATATTTTCATATGAAACAGCATTGGGCACTAATGAACACTTATTTCATCACCCATAAATGTTCCACTCTCACACCTGTGAGTAGTACTCTATGATTTCATCTCTTTGAAGGAATTTTAGTGGTATTGTAAGGGATAGATTAGAGTCTTTTTTCTGGCATCCCCTGTAATCATGCAGTCTCCCACATTGTAAAACCTTTACCTATGCTTTGTATGCACAGATAGCTGGTCTGCGATAGAACTGATTCTTTCATTCAAAATATTGTAGTATAATGGTTTGAAATACCGATATTTTCCCTGTCATCTGCCATCTTTCCTCAAACTCCGTTAACCATTAGATCAGTTGATTGTCCAAAGTATTGTACAATTAAAATTTTCCACTAAAGAATAAGAAATTAGTGCTTTGAGAAAATTAAGAATCTCATTGTAATGTTTACAAGTTTACAATGTGCAGATCTCTAAGGAGGTTTTCCCTTAACTCCACTAGAAGCTCTGTGGGAGTTCTCTGGATGCCACATCAATTTGTCCAACAGACCAAAGTGGAAAATCTAATCCATGTATGGGTCTGGTGCTACAGTGCCCATCATTGGTGACAAGAAGGGGTACTTGCCAAGTTGCCCTTTCCCTAATTTTGTCATGTAATTTCCTCAATTGAGATTTTAGATGTTAAGTATGTTAATGCACAGACAGTTTTGCACACTGTAGGCATCTTGGCATATGTGGACTACACTTTTCTGCCAAGTTGTACAGATTCAAAGTGAACAGTGGTCATTTTAGGTTGAGGGACCATTGGGCCATGCCCACTTTCCTTCCCTAATGCTGATTTTTTTCTTTTAATTTAGTAACCTAAAATCTGATTTTGAAAATAAATTCTACTTCAAAAAGATGACATATTTAGCACCAGATTGCATGTAAGTACATCCAATCATTCAAAAAATTTTCAAAGGGGAGGGGGACACCCCTCCCCATGTTGGTAATCACAGAATAAACTGCATGGCCCCAATGAGAAAGTTCTGGCTATGCCACTGGGCAAGTGAGTTGGAAGGTATCCATAGCAACCATACAGTTGTCATAGGCCTGTGATCTTGGTCCGTGGCAGCTCCCTGGTCTGACTATCATCACCCATGTGTCACTCTTCAAATCAAGATTGACTAGCAACAGTGTTTAGTTGATAGCGAAATGTTGTATTGAGAGACCATTTCCTGTAATTTAAGCAGCAAAAACTTTAAAAACTTCCTCACCTCAACCCCATTATTATTGGAGTAGAGGTGAATTTTTTCTGTGTACTTTAGGACATGAAACAGTTTATTGTCCACATTAACTACAGTACCCATCCATTTAAAGCACCATCATGGTCACATTCTGTGTTCTCACCTTCTGATATTGCAAATTTTGGTGCCTTTTTGGTATGCACAAATATTTAGGTGTTTCTCTTAATTCCATGTTGATGGTAGAACCACACTTTTCTGCCACATAGCCTATACTGTTTATCACATTTGTATCATTTAAACAGTATAGTACATTAGTTTTGTAAGGTATCATGTTTTCCTCATCCACAACTTTGAGGAATTTTGAAGATTATTAGAACCACTAGTGTATGACATTCCTATATTTACTCTATATTTTCCTGGAAAAATCCTATAAAACCCTATATATTCATCAGTATCCTTCCTATAAAACCTCCTATATTTTTGTGATGGACCACTTTGAAGCCTGCTTTAAAGTAAAATCAAAATTGAAAGTGGCCCTACACCCAAAAGATGTGAGAACCTCTTTTAAAGAACCCTGATATAAGGATTCCCAGTTTGAAGCAATATATGGTAAAAGTGTTTTTCACTAAATTTCTTGCAGATGTGACAACTTAAAGACCATAGCCCACCATAGAGAAAATGAAATGTACAGTGCAACGCAGATGGTTTTAAAAGCTTGAATCATTCACAAAATCGATCACAACTTTTTGTTACAATAACAGGAGAAAGATTTCTTTGAAGTTACAGCTGGTCAATTTCTCTCAAGGATTCCCTTGTATGGTTGTAATAAAACTTGAATGGGTCAGCATAGGAAACAATAGAATTGGAAGTGAAATAAGCTTTTAAACAAAATAAGCTTCTAATTGATTTCAAATTCAATGCAGTAGAAAAGCCCCTTTGAGACATTTTTTAAGTATACTGTGACTCTCTTTATAAGATTATAATATTCAGGATCAAAGATCTGCAGTGTAATGGCTGTCAAGGTTATCACTTAGTGTTCAGATATGACTGGTTAATTGGCTGGTGTTCCTTTTAAATATTTTATGTATGTAATAGCAGCAGCCTCCTCATAGGCTGTATAATAATTTCTTAATTGAAGATTTTGATTCTTGTCATCATATTCTTAAACAATTATGTCTGTCCTCACTTATGGTAGCCAAGTGGTATGTACTTCCTCTCCATCAAAAAGTTTGCATCCTGGAAACTTGATTTTGATATCGTTTAGCTCATTTTCTTTCAGGAAGAGGAGGTACCCAATCTCGTGGAGCACCACCATCTCCACCAAGACATTAGCAATGTCCTGACGTTAGAACAGCTCAGTATGGACAGTATTGACAAGCTCGAAAATAAACACGCCTATGGATATAAAATCAAATGAAGCAGATTTATGAGTGGCACACTTTGAGAATCAAAAGTAGAACTTAAATGCACGGTTGAATGGGAATGACTCTCTTTGAAAGTGCAAGTGAAGGCAAGGATGAAGATTTATCCTATTTCCTTCTTCAGTTGTATTTGCTTCAGAAGACTTTGAAATTTGAAACTGACTTTGTTGTTTAAAGGAAGAGTTGTCTTCCATGGAAGGACAATTTAACTACTGTGAGGAGAAAATTATTTCATATGCAATGTACTCCTCATCAATAGTTGAGAGAAAAAAGACTCCAGCAGTTCATAGAGTGACTGCTCAATATATGAGATAAATTTCTGTCAATGTTTGACAGAAATTTCTCTGTTATGGGGAGCTAATCCCTGCATTCAATTTCACAAATACGCTTTTTACGTATGGAAGCAATATATATATATAACATTTTCTTTTCATGGGATTCTGCTAAACTGAGAGGAGCAAAATCAGGCTGCAGCTTTCTTCTTTCTGGAAAAAAGTTGCCTTCTAAATGATGTAGAAGATCAACTTTATTAAATAGTGTGGTCGTTCCTTCAATTTTTGAAGGATTTTAAGAAGTTGTTTGGGGGGGGAGTTGTACAGTCCAAAATTGTGAAGGTGGATTAACAACTTTATAAACTTTGCAAAAGATGATGGGACACCCAGAAGATGTGCAAAAGGTACATGAATCAGCACAACAATGAAGAAACATGTGAAACACTGGTAAAATGTGGTGTGAATTTGGATCAAGAAAACATTGTGTTTAAAGTTATGGAAGGTACTTTAAATGTTCTCAGAAATACAGTTATGTGGAGGTGGTTAGTGAAATATAGGTATTAAAATGGTTAGACTCAAAGTAGTATGAATATCCAGACAATGGGACTTTCCATGCAGCTTTATGGAAATGCCATTTGATTAAAGCATCCAGAAAGTATCTTGAACTAAATTCTTCCTTCCTGAGCAAGATTTGCTGAAAAGCAACAACTCTGTGTAATTAAGGATGAGCTTTTAAAATTTCCTTAGTGGGCACTGTACCTACCAGTCATCACTGGACCCAGTGGTCATACAAGTAGCGCCGGTCATAATCAGTTGCAGTACAAATATGCTAGTATGAGCAGGAGAGTTTCCAATGACAAACAATCTTTTGATTGGTTTTGTTCTCTTTTCAAAGATTGTGATAACAAAGTTTGCAATCACAACCACTTATTGCCTCTGACAATTGTGATTGGAATTTTCCATACAACATGTAGGACTGTTGTTGGGGGAGGGGAGTGGGAGGAGGAGGCTGTACAGCTTTGCCATGTTTATTGCTTGTCACAGTGTTGCACCTAGTGTTTCCCAGCCTTGGTTAAAGTGCCCCTCAGGGATAATAAGGAATTTCTCCTGGGGGGGGGGGTGTAATGGCACCATTGTCCATAAAAATGTTAGCCCGTGTGTTTTGTTTTAATAAAAAAAAACTTGTATCACAATATATTACATAAAGTGAATTCTTGAAAATTACATCAAATGTTGATAGCCTATTTACATGATTGTATCTAAACTCTCATAGTTATGGACAAAAATCTCAAAGGGCATTTAGACACAACTTCCCCTTAGTAAACCTGTACCCTAATGGGAGATTAAAGTCGGGCAGGGTGAAGAGGGCATTTGGGTAAGTTACAAAAAGGTTGGGAAACTCTGCTTTTATCCTTCTTTGTCTTAATACCCCTTACATTTACCTGAATGTTATCTTCTTATCTGGTTTTTCTTATTCATGGAGATCCCCTTTCCCTCCAAAATTTCTTTCAGTGAAAGTTTGTTTATTTGTAAGTTCAAGTGTTTCTCTTCTGTCTTTTTAATTGAACATTTATCTGTCAGTTATATAGAACAATTGAATCAAATGCTGAGGGTAACTCCATAAAAGGCTTCTTAGATGCAATAGATTTTCTGTATCACTTGAAAGAAGCATTCCAATGATTTTGCACAATAATTTTTTCATGGGTTTGATACTTTGTGTCAAATGGAAGTTTCTCTCATACTCACAGCATGTCACAAAGTTGGTTTGGAGAAAGCTTCGGGTTGCACAACTTTAGCCCCAGTCTGTTACAACAGACTGTGGCAATTGCTTTCACGTTTTCAATGTCAGAGGTTTTTACTACAACTTTTCCTAGATGTTTAGGTGGGGGCGTAGGCAAATGAGCAGAGTGCTGCTCCCATAGCTGAAAACATTGTAAGGGCACAAAACTGTCACTTCCTGGGCAAGACTGATGTAATGATTGGTTGCCAATTAGGACCTTGGACATTGGGGAAGGGGGGAGGGGTGGGGGACAGGAGTGTAGGAGTGGAGGTTGATGGAACATGAAGGCAGTGGTTGGTTCAAATGGTGTAAAAAAGGGTTGTACATTCTATTTTAGTTTGGCATGGCCTGCAAATTAGGCATTGCATTTGATCAGCCCTTAAAATGATGTTTATTGTGAACTTGTAAAGTGTATGTCTATATCAGAATTACTGTATAGTATGTAACAGAGCTGTTACCTCTTGATTTATTCATAGACATTTATAAACATGCACAGGGTGATATAAACTTAATAAATGAATTGTTATTGCTATGCCTGAACTGAATAGTTTAGTTACAAAGTAAAGCTGAAAATGAAAATGATTTTTCCTGCATTTAATGGCCCATTAAAATAAGGTTGTGATATTAAAGGGTATTTTATTAGTGGAAACATATGAGCTAACTGTCTGATGTAAAATAGAAATGTTTCAACTTAGGAATCACAAATAATTATAATAAAAGTCACTTGATGATGTTAATATTCACATCTGTATGCTTTTGTACAAACATTTCACTATGACATGGTTAAGGACTAATGTTGCCCTCTGCCGTGGTTAGGGGGGAGGAAGAGGGGCTAGTTACTTGGGCTACCAAGAAATTAGCAGTTGTATGTACCAACTAAGCATCATCATGGTACACTTTTATCTTTGGTACAACTCAAGTCAGCCAAGGTGTAAAATGTTGTAAGCAAATTGATAAGCAAATAATCAGCAGTGTTTGAATCAATTAGCAAATATTCCATTGAATGAGCTGTTACTAAAATCAATAGTCAAAAGAGTTAAAACACATCCATAGGCAGAGATGAGAAAGTATTCATTTGCAACTTTGGGAAGCTAAGTTAAAATTGATTCACGATTGAGGTTTCTCGGGTCCCAAATTCCGATGTGAACCTTACTATTTCATCCCTTGCCAATGAATTAAGAATAAGTAATTCGAGTGTCATTTTTGCTTGACAGCTTTAACTGTTTCACATTTAGGTCAGTGATCTGAGTCGTTTAATGTTACAATGTTAACACTACTTTGTACTCTAAAATATGTCGATGTTGTTAAATATCAGCATAATGCACTTGTGAGTTGTAGCCATGTCTCCCCTCTCCCCCATCCCATACCCAAGCATTGCAGGAACTTAAGCAAGGATGTGATTTATAGAAAGAAACAAGTGTTTCATAAATCCAAAATAACTCCCTAGTAGAACAAAGTGTCAGTGGAGTGCATATCCCACAATACAAAGTCTCTGCATGGCATAGACCCTTTTCCAAATAGCAAGTACAATGGATTATGGGACAGAGTTTTGGAACACGTTGTTTTTGTCAATGGCATTTTACTGTGGCAAACAATGTTTCACACCAAATTTCTATCCCACAGTCCTGTGTAATTGCTATTTGGAAAAGGGTCTATGAAAGTATTGAAGTGGATAAAAGTCCCCTCCAAATTCCTGCTGTTTTCCTGGCCCATTTTTTAGAATACACATCCTGGCTAATAGTACTGTCAAGTTCCTGGTCTAGCAAGGATTAAATAAATAGAACATTCCCTGCAAAAGTGTTGCAACAGCCCTACTATATTTATCAGGCGGGGGTGGGCGTGGTTACAATTGACAAGTTCATAACCATATATGACATTAACTTGGCCACATCTTGCTGATTTATATGTTACAGCAGTATTTATTTAGTTTGGGATAAATAGTGCCCTTTATCATATATAAACATAATAAAACAACTTGGTTATTGATGAGGAAAGTAAGTATTAATATGTTAATTTTTGCAGTCATGAATGACACAAGTGATAGTTCACAGATTCTTTGTGGTTAGTGTGAAGTAGGTCTGTAGCAGGTATCACAACCAGGAGACAAATGGCATCAGTTTGCAAATCAGTGTTAGTGCAATAACATCAGACAAAAAACATTTGGTATACCACTAGTGCCCTGCATATGTATTGGACATTTCTACAAGTGGATAGTCTTGCTTTCCAATCTGACAGCATGTAATATTTACCACACTAAGTCACCAATTTCATTCTTTTTTGTGTTTGACTAGATTTGTTAAGGGCATCAAATCCTAGGGGAGATGAGGGATACATGGTCTTCTGCCCAGAAGGGGCTGATTTAATATGGTTCCATGAACAACCATTGTTTGGTCAAAGGGCATAATGTTGTTCAGAATGACTTTGACAAAGCTTTGTCATCACGATTGCACCATTTACCATTTTAACATATCCCAAACACACATTCACACTTATTCTGATATATATATACATCATTGTGAGTGGTCCGTTACCCGTCTTTCTCAATCCCCGCTCCCCTGTGCAAAAAGAATTGTCTTTGTTGCATGTATGTAGCAAGAAAGAACCATCTTGATCTATAAGTCAAGCTACTTTCTTTTAAGTGTACGGCAAACTACCTATTTTTGTTGTATGCTGTTCTGAGAATATTGAAGATATAATGTGAATGAAAGGGACAAGCAATAGTTTGTTCAGTGATATCCTATATACCTGCACAAGTGAACACTGAACAAATTCTTTGGATATTCATGAAAGTGTGTGGCCCTAAGATTGGTTGATTGCTAATTGATATTCAAAACAATGCAATATCTGGTCCTGTTAAAATCATGCAGTAGCCAATGCCAGCCACAGTGCTGGTTTGTGAAGCACTTACTACCGGTAGTACTCACTGTAGAGGCGGTTATGCGACATAGCAGTAGAAGTTCTAAGGTTTCAGTCTAGACTTCAGTGTTAAGACTTCAGAGTATCTGTAAATATTCTCACAAGGTAAACACACTAGCACAATAAAAACAGTATGGTACATGAATAATCAGATGCTACATGAATAAATCATATTATGGTAATGAGGTTTGCATCCAAAACTGGACTTCCTTGCCTAGGAGGACATTGTTTGGGAAGCCTTATTAGAGGGGCTGAGCAAACAGAGTCCACTTTGCAGGGTAGTTCTCTTTTTGCAAAATAGGACCTGTATGATAGATTGCACTAATGATAGAAATAAACCTACAGTTGTTTGCATTTAATAAATTTGTCTTATGCTGGTCAATTTTTTTAGTGGACAATGGAATGTAGATATTTGGGAAAGATTGTTGTGTAATGTTGGGAATGAGACTGTCTTACCATAGGTCAGGTACCATGTCAGATCAGATATTTTGTCAGCTATAAGGCCATGTTGAGTTTTCAGTACCAATGGAAAGAGCAGAATTAAAGTTGAATACTAGCTATACGAATCTTTAATATTTGAAAGGTTGGGTTAGAATGGTCTAATTTTTATGAACTAAGATAACAAGGCACACTGAAATTGGCTTCATTTCATTTTCATCTAGGCTGATATAACACCCACTATGTGGTGGTGGCATCATATATATATAAATATATATATATATATATATATATATATATATATATATATATATATATATATATATATATATATATATATATATATATATATATATATATATATATATATATATATATATATATATATATATATATATATATATTGCAGTAGTTCAGTAGTTTGCCACATGTAGCATGGTGGATATCCACATGTGATTAGTTTGTTGATATCCAATTATCTGGTGGTTGATAGGGACTTATCATACTTGTTTTCTCATCAAATGATCCCACTGTGTTAATGCAGTATTCATCTGTGAACAGGTGCATTGCAGTTCTCATAGTGTATCAAGTTACAGTATGTTCAATAATCTTAGTTGTGGTTAGTAACATTTACATAATGGTAAAATCATAAAAAGAGATACTTTTTGCCCTGGTTAACATAAGGATTCCTCACAAAGCCCAGCATTGTATCCCCCAATGGTTACTTTTGGAACAATAGTTTACCGAACAAACTACCTTTTTTTTGGTATATTTCTAGTGCTAGGAGAAAGATAAAATGTACACAGTTTTTATTGTTTCCAGTAATGAAAGACTGTTTTTGTACTTAAAAGTCTTTTATTTCAAAAAGTCATCTATGTAGGTGCTTGGAGCTAGTTGCAAACCTCTCATATAAATCTGTACAAAGTAATTACTGTATGTGATTTGCAACACTGGGTTAGCCAGCCGTGTTTGTTTTGTTGGATTGCAACGTTGGTTTTGAAAGTGGCTATCATGACCTTAAAGACAGATTTGCATCACCCCAAGTATGACTTTTACAAAGGGGTAAGCAAAAGTCTCAATTGGTGACTACTCTTTGATTGACATCAGAGTTACAAAATTCAAAAGATGCAGAGCAGCTCATATTACACAGCATGCACAGAGAATGTTTTGATCACACATGCATCTTTTATGCTCACCAGGATGTGGCCTTGAGCAGTGAACTATGTATCTGCACAAGGAGAAGCAGTAAAGACAAATATGGGCGGGGCTTACCACCAAGTAAAAGTCATACTTGGGGTGGTGCAAATCCCTCTTTAAGTTACCAGACTGGCCCATTCTAAGGGGTGACTGGCCCATTTTGACCAGCTCAGTCCTTCAGACTGTACGCATTGACGTCACACAATGTTTTCATCTATTGAATTACGAAACAAACTAGTTTTTGTCTTGCAGGAAAATCAATTTCTGACAGGAGAGAAACCTCTCAATTAAATTTAGAATAGAGAAGTACATGACAATAAGCAAAATGTAAAATGAACTCAAGGGTGTATTCTATCCCTCTTCCTGTGGAAAAATAAATATAATGAATGAAATCACTTACAGTACCATTGTAATTGTAATGGTCTGCCTCAGTTTCATATTTACAGTCCATCTTAGTCATGCTATGATTCTATTTGTCATATTTAATGTTTCCTTTGATATATCTGCTTAATTCCTTTTTTTCCTTTGTCAGTGCAATTATTGCCACTGATTTGGTCTAAGAACTTTTGTGCTGTTGGTATTTTTTTGTTTTCAAATGTTAAACTTGTTATATCTTGTTGCATGGCAGCTAAGATACCTTTCAGTGTGAGTAAATACTCTGTAAGGCATGTTCAGCAGTATGCGCTACTCCCCCTTACAATATGCGTACATATGCTGTTATATTGTCTCCACAATGTTGCTTAAGACCGAAGAGAAGTGTTTGTAATGTTGTCATTATTTTGTGATCAATAGGGTCATACATTTTGATAAGAAAAGTTGGCATCGTTTGGTGACTCTTTGCCAAGTGGTGTATTAGAATACTATATATTTTCCAAACTTTTGTACAAAAACTCATCGATTCCAATAATGTATGAAAAAATATCCAACTGTATGCTTCTGTTACATAATATTATGTTTATATCTAAAGGTATTGGGAAATTAAAAAGAGAAATTATGTAGATATTTCACTTAGCAAATTTTTTCATGATATTGTAAACAACTTAAGGTTTATTTGAAACAAAGGTGTGTACCTCACCTCACTCTTGTAATTAGACAAACTGTCTACAAACATTTTTCTTGAAAAAAAAATACAAAAGGAAGCAATGAGAACAAAACCAGTGTTTGTACCTTTTTTGTGCCTTGTTCAAAGTATACATTGATTATTTTTTTACATTTATATGTAACAATCTATCACTATGTAGTACATTGACACATGATTATCATGTGTCTACATAATGTGATACACCTCTACCAATGCCATCACACAAATCTCCCCCAAAGAAAAGGATAATGCTTCCATACTCAAAAGGAAACCCTACTGTTTGTACAGCATAGCCAAAGGCTGCAGGTTATCTGGAGTAACAAGAGGTCAAACTCTGAATATCATAGGTGTGTGCAATGAAGTCATCAAAACACCTATGCCTTTTTGTATTCTGGTTGCAGGGTTAGGTGTGGTAGTAATCAATCCCGCCCCTCCCCCTCCCCCAAAAGAAGAAAACATGGAAATTGCTAAAATAACCATTAGAGGAAATGCCCATCAGCCAGGATTGAGAAAAACTCCAACCACAACTACTCACTCTTAGCAAATAAACTGTGCTCAACTTTAGGAGCTCAACTTTCTGGTAGGCATGAACCTCATCTTGACTCCTGAGAACTTGTATTGTTGAAAGTCACTCATGCATGACACACTGAATAGCTGTGCTGGGCCTGAATGGGGGAGTCTCCCCAACAGTTGTGAGGAGGAAACCACTAAGCAAACAAATCAATAAGGTGGCCTGATCCTACTTCCCTGAGTTGCCATTGGCAGATAGGTTAGAGTAGGTAATGGGAACTTGGAAATACCTTTCATGACCCCAAAACTCGAAAGATTAGAAAATACCCCCCCCCCCCCTCAGATTGTCAACACAGACCCTATGCATTGAGGTAACCATCTACTAGACAAACCTACTAGCTCTGCCCCTCAGTGGACAAGTTTCAGTAGTGTACTGTACACTTACATGCATAAACTAGTTAGCAATATTGCAATAATTTCTTTTCTCATTCCTCTGGACTTCATCTGCATGCCTTTCCAGCACACAAGACAAAAAATTTAAGAGAGTAAAGGATTGAAAACTTATGATATAAAGATCTACAAGAAAATAAAGACAAGGAATTATCCAAAGGAGAAGACTGGAATGTGAAAAATTGATACACTTAACAGTAAAAAGCTAAACAAACATCAAGTTGTCCAACAAAAAGAAACCAGTGAGCCACAACTGGAAAAAAGGCTGTGGCCAGCCTGACTTAAACCAATTGGTTAGAAACTGAGCCATAAAACCTCATCTAACTCTAACTCCAACCAAAAGCAGTTGCTGATCTGTTTAGACATATTTTGCCTTGTTTCATTCAAAAAAAAAGAACATATTGAAAGAATTTGAAAGATAGCTCAATCTTTGATACAGAAAAACTGTGCAACTGTAATTAACAAAACAAGCCTAAAATGCCTAGGCAAAATGTATAACTGTAAAAGTTGCTGCTGTTAGCTGAGGGCTCACTACCATTTCTATGGTCCTGAGACATCAAGGGCTTAAGGTCTAGTCCTGTTTATGCATCTGCAAAGGTTACCAGTCGTTCCTTTTCCCAGATAAGTAACTGTGTTGTGTCTTTGAACTAGCAATATAGTGACTTCAAGGGACAAAGACTATTCAGCCACTAAATTCCAGTCACACATTGATCAGTTTCTTTGTACTGAATCTTACATGTCCACTTAAGACAGCTACATGCAAGAAGTAACTTCTTTGCCATTGATGTGATCCCCCTTCCTTAGAGGGGAAGATTTGCTTTACATCTGCCACAAGGGTATACAAGGAGAGGAATGTAGTTCCTGCCCCTACTTGGGCAGAGTATTTGCTTTCTCAGGCAAAAAAGTTATTTCTGAGCAAATACGTGACAATTTTACAGGCAAAAGGGCTCATCCTGCCACTCACAGTAATGCTCATACTCTGCCATTAACCTCTGCTTATGGCATTCCTTGAATGCTTAATGATTCCCTTGAGATACCCTGTTCCACAGGGCAGGTAATATACCTCCTCTAAATAAGTATAACAATACAAGACAGATAGATGCTGTATGGCACTTCATCATGAGGTTTTGACTGACAATTCATATCTTGCATACAAGCCATGAAATTGCTATTAAGTCAAATTATGGGACAAATATCACATTTTCCTTCCTTGGCAAAATTCAAGGGCCGCACACCAAAAGTCTTAGCATGACGTTTTCACGCACAGGCCTCCTGACACATTGTCAAGTACACTCTACTACATTCCCTCATCTTGGCGTGATCTTTGACCTTGGTGATGTCATTACTTGTCGTAACTGTGACCTCATCTCCTCAATCTTCTCCATGTTACTTTTATGAGTGGACTTGTACTGCATCGCTCTTGCCTGAGATCGTTCGATGATGTTAGCTGACAGGTGGAGCACTTCTAAATGAAGAGAAGTAACAAGATACCATTCATTGCAGGAGGAGAATATTTCAAAGATACTCAAGCAGGACCCTACAGGAAAGAATAATTTTTTCATAATGTTCTCTATAGAGCTACAGGGTGTTTCACTGATATTGGGTCACATGTCTCTCTGATTGTTTGGAATTTTGTCCATCCAGGGTACATCATGCCACATACGTAAGGTCCTATTGTACATGCATACAGTGATGACTGCTACTGGCATATGCTATATGCAGTAGCAGGCCAATCACATATGCACTGCCATCACATGGAACACCTCAATACCCACTACTTCTAATCAAGATACTTCTCTTTGTAGTTAGGTTAATTTGTTCAAAGCTCAAAGTTATAAAATGTTATTAATCGGCTATAGTGTTACATGACTTGTTAATTATTTTATTATCATGTGTTAAGTTTATAAAGCAAACATCAAATGGCCAATACAACTTCACAAGATTTCCCATAATGCAATGTGCTACTCTCTTTTAGTATAGACATTCTTTGACAAAAATTTAGTATGTTCCAAGTGAGGATGGTTCAGTCAGGCTACTAGACTAGAGGTTCTCTACACCAAAGGCTCACTATAGATCTGACATACACTGACCCTAACCCTAGCATTGACCCTAACCTTACCCTAATCCCAACAACCTTATCCTAATCTTAACTCAAATTCTGTCATCTAACTCTAATCCTATATGAGTCTTCTACCTAGCTTTAACCCAAAGAAGATTTTGAGTCTAGGAGGACATTTTGGGCCTAGACAACCTTTGGTCTAGTGGGATACCCTCTTCTACTATTATGCAGCATGCTATTGAGATGTGATTTTGACCTTGAAGCAAGGACAATATTTTCTAATCTTATGAAACTTCAGAACTAGTCACAAGAATATCAGTTTAAATGAGAACTTGAAGTATAGATGTTTAGGAAGATCCAACTTAAATTCATTGACATACAGTCTTAATATTGCCACATGTCCAACTAAGCTAAAGGTGCTAATTACTACAGGATGTAGAGTATCAGAAGGGCATTGAAAGAAAGTACAAGCAATCAGGAGTTTGTATTCTGCTAGCATAATGACAGAGGTCAATTTATGTGCACTTTGCAATGTTATTTCAAGATGTTTAAAACAAGATAAAATATTTACACTTATTCTATAATTTGCTTAATTAGTAAATACACTACAAAAATATTTGAGTAAAAATATACCAGGAGAGTTGTTTTCACAACTAAATTTGGCATTTATTGCCTTTAAAAGTAAATACATTGCTAAATATATTCACTTTACAAATTGTATCTTTGTCAACTTCTCTTCATATTACTCCATCATTGTTAGCTTAAATTCCGACCCCATTGCAATTTAAGTTTTTA
This sequence comes from Holothuria leucospilota, assembly GCA_029531755.1. NCBI lineage: Eukaryota > Metazoa > Echinodermata > Holothuroidea > Aspidochirotida > Holothuriidae > Holothuria > Holothuria leucospilota. The sequence continues at coordinate 16,709,991 of CM055978.1, forward strand.
ACCATTCATGGCAACAAAAAACCTCATCTTATGATAACAATGAGGCTATTAATGATTACTAAAGTACACTGATGATTGTAATGGTAATCACAGAATGAAATCTGATGTCTGCACATATAACCTAAACTTTACTCTGCCATATCTTTTGTACAACAATGGTTTTCAATCAGTTTTTGACTATGTCCCCTGTACTGTATGAGATCCCTTGTCACTCCCACCCCTCCCCAGCCCCCAAGGCCAACATCTACCTTGTATGAAGCACTGATTTTTATTTTTGTTGCCATAGAGAACAACTCCATGTTCCCTAGCTAATATCAAAATTACTTTTGATGCCATAATATAATGGAAATTCCCATGTTCCCCGGGTAATATCAAAATGTCCCCCATGGGAGACATGTCCCCCACTTGGGAACCCCTGTTTGAAAGGAAATTTTAGTGTAGTAAAGAAAACTGTACCACTGAAGATGGGGTACAATCTAGGAAGACAAGCCACTTTTCATATGTAAACTATATTGAAATTAACCCAGCCTGAGATGATATACTTCAAACCAGTCTTTGCCTTAACCAGAATGCCCAAAGGCTTAGTGATTCCTTGCCGAATGGGGATGCTTTGTTGCACTGTGGTTTATCCCTCAAATTAACAAGTATTACAAGTACATAACACCCCTGTCTTTTTGCTTTTTGACCTCTGGTGACCCCAGATGACAATCTTGAGAATTCTTGGGAAATTTTGCTTTTTGACCTTTAGTGACCCCTGACAATGATCTTGGGAATTCTAGAGGAATTTTGCTGTCTGACCTTTAGTGACCCCAAATGACACTTAGAAATTTTTGCTTTATTACGTCTGGTGACCCCATGACAATCTTGGAAATTGTTGGGAAATTTTGCCTTTTGACTTCTGGTGACCCCATATGACAATCTTGGGAATTCTTGGGAAATTTTGTTTTTTGACCTCCAGTGACCTCAGATGACCTTTGACCTCTACCAGAAACATTTGTTCTTTCTCTCAACATGACAAATCAATATACCATGTATGAAAAGGGTCCTTCATTCCTACCTTGAGATATTGTGATTACAAGGTTTTCAGTTCTTCACCTCCAGACACCTCAAATGACCCTTGACCTTCACCAAAAGGAATAGGGCTCTTCCTCTCCACATGACAAATCAACATACTAAATATGAAGTTTCTATCATTGCTATCTTGAGATATCATGATTACAAGCGATTTACAAGCTTTTCGCAGTTTTACCTCTGGTGACCTCAGATGACCTTTGACCTCTACCACAAACAATAGGGCACTTCCTCTCAACATGGCAAATCTATATACCAAATATGAAAAGTGTCGGTCATTGCCATCTTGAGATATCGAGTTTACAAGCCGTTTGAGGTTTTTGCAGTTTAACCTCCCGTGACCTCAGATGACCATTGACCTCTACCAAACACAATAGCATTCTTCCTCTTGACATGACAAATCTGTATACCAAATATGAAAAGTGTCCTTCACTCCTATCTTGAGAAATTGTGATTACAAGGTTTTCAGTCTTTTATTTCTGGTGACCTCAAATGACCTTTACCAAAAACAATAGGGTTCTTCCTCTCAACATGACAAATCTAAAAACCGAATATGAAAAGTGTTGGTCATTGCTATCTTGAGATATCGTGTTTACAAGCCGTTTATAAGGTTTTCGCAGCTTAACCTCCAGAGACCTCAGATGACCTTTAACCTCTACCAAAATCACTAGGATTCTTCCTCTTGACATGACAAACCTGCATACCACATATGATAAGTGTCCTTCACTCCTAACTTGAAAAATCGTGATTACTAAGTTTTTAGTCTTTTTACTTCTGGTGACCTCAAATGACCTTTGACCTTTACCAAAAACAATAGCGTTCTTTCTCTCAACATGACAAATCTATATACCAAATATAAAAAGTGTCGGTCATTGCTATCTTGAGATATCGTGTTTACAAGCCATTTACGAGGTTTTTGCAGCTTAACCTCCAGTGACCTCAGATGACTTTTGACCTCTACCAAAATCAATAGGGTTCTTTCTCTTGACATGACAAATCTTTATCCCAAATATGTAAAGTGTCGGTCATTGCTATCTTGAGATATCCTGTTTACAAGGTTTTCGGTTTTTGACCTCTGGTGGCCTCAAATGACCTTTGACCTCCACCAAAAACAATAGGGTTCTTCCTCTCAACATGACAAATCTATACACCAAATATGAAAAGTGTCGGTCATTGCTAACTGGAGATATCGTGTTTACAAGCTAAGCGTCACATACACACACATACGCACATACACACATATGCACACACGCACATACACACATACGCACATACACACACACACGACATCACCATCGCATAGATTCCTTGCCTGCCTTCGGCAAGGAATCAAAAAATGAAAACAAAGAGGGGTCTTCTACTTTTGAAGTACTTCTGTGCAACTTGATTTTTAAGTTCTATGATATACTTGGACGTCTGGAGGGGGGGTGGGGCAAGTGCCCCCCCCAGAAAATCAAAAACTTGAAAAAACGAAGAAAAAATAAAGAAACAAACGAAGAAAATATAACATCAACATTTCTTAACAGTTCAATCAGTGAGAATTTCTACTCTCAAAACAGGAATTGAATAAAAATATCAACACTCGGGCCCCAGCAGCCCCCCCAGCATATTTTGGTATTTTTTAAAGTTTATATTTACGATATTGCTAGTGTTTCCCCTTTTTATATGTGGTAAATAGGCCTTGGAAGTGCCATTTCCAGCAATCTGGGAAGCATTTTGGGCCAACCCATGGTGGCGCAGAGCACTGAGAGTCTGTCTATGCCTCCTTGACAAATTCCTGGCTACACCTTTGTCAACGCTGTGTGGAAGTAGCATCTAAACTCTTTTCTGGGAGTAAAATATTTCCCATGAAAAAAGTTGGGCCCCTAAAAAATTTTGCCACCCCCCTTGAATGATATATTTCACATTATAGGCATTTTTGTTGTATAAGTGGAAGGTCTAGGCAACTAAAAGGTGCAGAAATTCCTGCGGACAATTATTTTCTTTGCAAGACAATCCAACTCCTCAAGTGTGGAAATCCTGCAATAGGGTATTTTTAAAGCGAACACTGCTTTAAACAAGTTATGCAATATTTTGACATTTTTAATTTTAATTTTGAAGGCTTCTGCTGTAATCCTGGCAATGCATCCAGTATGGGTTGATCTGATCTTGTACCTAACAAAACCAACATTAATGAAGCAGTGGTGTAGCTGGAGGGGGGCCGAGGGGCGGTCGCCCCCCCCCCCCCAAAGCCTCCGAAGGCCTCTGTCAGAAATTTCTAGTCTCTGTCGGAAATAAATACAATTCATTTGAAACACTTACAACACTTCTTATGTTTCTAAGCAGAATTACACATCGAAATGGTTACTGACAAGGCCTGGAAGTATCATTTAAGGCATTCTCAGAGATATTTTAATCTAATTTTTTCCACACGCTACACACCAGATGATGGTGGCATTACGCTTAGAAAGTACATCATTACTTCAAGATAATAATCTGTCAGAAATTTCTTGCTTTTGCTCCCCACAAAAAATATCTAGCTACGCCACTGTAATGAAGTGAAAAAAGTTATTGTTTACCATCAAGTGCTTTGTGGTAGCTTTCTTTGTTCTCTTCATCAGCCTCATCATCATCACTTTCTCCTTCATCACTTTCTCCTGGTGAGGTATCATGACCTGCCTCTCTTCTTTCAATGTAAGATAACATCTCTCCATCAAGTTGTTTCAGATGGGCAAGTGCTTTGATTACCTTCAATCTTTAGAAGACGGCAAAGGAATATTACTTACTAGAGTAGAGGACTTGTAAGTCCAGTTTGCCTTCCAGAATCATCTAACTGCATTGAGCTGATATTTCAGGTTCTAGAGAGAGGTCTTTTAAAGTTACATTAAAGCAAATGATCGTTAAATGCATCTCCACCATTTAATGATATCACAGACCTTCTAAAATGTTAAATTTAATGTGTTTATTTCAAGTAATAGTTATCTTTCAAATGCATACAATCACTTTTCATACACATGTAGTAATGAGTTCCTTGAACCTGAGCTTGAAAATACAGCATAAAACGCACAACACGTATTGCTTTGACTAATTCCATTCAAGTTTTCAAATATTTTACAACTTGCAATTTCGATGAAAGAAGAATAATAAAAGTAATGAGTTACCATGGAGATATTATTTTATGATGCTAGGCAGCAAAAAAATCTGGAGGAAGTCTGTACACATTTATAAAATTGTAACTTCATGTTGGTCAACAATTAATTTTGACTTCTTTTCAATCAAAAGGTCCATTTATATTGGAAATCTGTTGACTGCTCTAACACTGAGTACTTACCTGTAGCCTGCATTATTGCAACAGGGGTTGTTGGATAGGTTCAAAATGGTCAGAGATCTTGGGAGTTGATCTATTAAAAATTGGAAGAAGAAAAAGCAGGTAATAAATGAACACTGTAGCTCAAAACATCATCATTATTAATGCAACCAGTGTAATTCTATCTCTACACTTGTTATTGCAACTTAAAGGAAAATACTGCATTTGTGTTAGTGATATTTTGTTATATCTTTTAATCCCATGATTTATCAATACATAATGATTGGTCATTCAAAATAAGGGAGCATGGCACAGTAGCTTTATTTTCAAGACATATTAAAGGTTTGCACAAAAGGAAGGATATTAATTTTTAGCTCATGAGTAATTTGTTGGCCCAAATTTTCAAAATTTCAAATGATGTGATATGTGTAACTCATATGCAATATATAAGGCTATTAGTTTAGTTTATTGATGAAATTGAATGGTTTCTTAATGATTAGAGCTACTTGCTTTGCATGTCATATTGGTGCATTGTAAATAGTATTTCCCTTTAAAGGACCCTACCACCTTGCCCCAAACAGTCCAAATTCTCCTAACTGAAAATTCTCACAACTGAAAAAAATACTTCCTTGATTCACTTTTAGTCTAGGAATCTGATCATTTCATCACTTTGGGGGTCATTTCTAGCTTTCTCTTTGTATAAGGACTTTTTGCTTTGTCTCAGTGTTTCTTTTTGTGCTGTTTTACTGTTTTGAATTTTTGTAAAAGGACCACAATGGAAACAAGAGGGCAATCCACGGAGTTGCTTATCTCATCGCTAGCACACGCATTAAGCCATATAACTCACAGGAAGAACTTTTTCTCTTCCTTGTGGCATAAGGCCTACACATAACTGCAGGGACCGCTGAGACAGCTTTAGCCCCCACACTTTTTCTGCCGTGGGTATTTTGGGCCGCAGTAAACTGCATTTATTTTATTGAACATATTGGGCGGCTTCGATTATTAACCCACGCACTTCAAAATTTTACTGTGCAAAAAGGACGAATTCAGTGCGCTTTACAGAAAATCTGTGCACACAATATGGTATGCAGAAGGCACATTCATCATATGTGCGAAATTTCATGTATGTGGAATGTTTCCTTCTGAAGTTATACTTAAAATACTAAAAATAAATGTGATATTTCACAAAAATTGACCTTTGACCTTATTTCACATGACCTTTGATCCCGGTCGCCATGGCAACCATATATTATGGTAGTACTAGGCAGGTTCATCATATGTGTGAAGTTTCATGTATGTGGAATGTTTCCTTCTGGAATTATACTAAAAAAACTAAGAAAATGTGATTTCTCACACAAATTGATCTTTGACCTTGGTTGCCATGGCAACCATATATTTTGGTAGCATTAGACATGTTCATCATATGTGTGAAGTTTTGTGTATGTGGAATGTTTCCTTCTGGAATAATACTAAAAATACTAAAAAAATGTGATTTTTCACAAAAATTGACCTTTGACCGTATTTCACGTAACCTTTGATCCCGGTCGCCATGGCAACCATATATTATGGTAGAATTAGGCAGGTGCATCATATGGGCGAAGTTTCATGTATGTGGAATGTTCCCTTCTGGAATTATACTAAAAAAACTAAAAAAATGTGATTTCTCACAAAAATTGATCTTTGACCTTGATTGCCATGGCAACCATATATTCTGGTGGTATTAGGTACGTTCATCATATGTGGAAAGTTTCATGTGCGTGGAATATTTCCTTCTGGAATTATACTAAAAAAACTAAAAAAATGTGATTTCTCACAAAAATTAATCTTTGACCTTGGTTGCCATGGCAACCATATATTCTGGTGGTATTAGGCACGTTCATCATATGTGCAAAGTTTCATGTACGTGGAATGTTTCCTTCTGGAATTATACTAAAAATACTAAAAAACCGTGAATTTTCCCAAAAATTGAATTTGACCTCTGACCTTTGATCTTTTCTGCCGAAAGTCACGAAGACACAAGTTTACACTCTGGGGTACTTACCCACCAAATTTCAAAAGAATCAGTCTAGCCCACAAGGAGGAGTTCATGGAACACTTTTTTGCTTAAAATGTTAATATCACATGACTTTTGACCTTGGTTGCCATGGCAACCATATATTTTTCTAGTTCTAGACACTCTTCTTATATGTGTGAAGTTTCATGTTAAAGGGAAACAATTGTACAGCTTTCTAAGCAAGTACAACATTTAGAACACATTTTTCCAAGCATTGTGATACCATCAACAACTAATATAACTCAAAATCTTATTTAACACGAATTTTTCAAAAAAATTTTTGAAACTCACTAAACGCCACTGCGTAGGCAGTCATGATATTGTGAAATTACCCACAATGCAACGGAACTGTGATGTCACACCTGCACCTCGCCGCGGGTTTTACAACAACTGCTTGTGTAGTTTGTAAGCACACACCTACAGTATTCACGGTAACGTCAAAACTATCTTTAATTTTCAAAAAATGTAGCGGTTAAATTTGCCATTAAAATCCAGAAATCTGTACATTACTCTCTAATATCATCATACAGCCTTCTTCTAACTTGATACGTACGATTTTTAACCAGTTAAAAAGTTCGAGAAAATCCTTCACCCTACACTTATAAGTGCAGCTCGAAATCCATATTGGCTCCATATGGCATATCACACACATGCATGGTACTGACCACTGCACTGCATCGCCGTAGTCCGAAGGGATTCGATCATACTTGTCAAAATGTTTTAGATTTTTCTAAACTCTCAACAGCCAATCTGCCAATAAAAGTTGTAAAATTCAAAGTAAAATATTCAAACAATATACAGAAGTCTCTTACCAGACAAAATGCTTCTGACTGAAGCTTACTCAACCAAAAAGAAATTCTGTGCCTGTTACCGAAAGCTCGAGGCAGCCATGATGGGAACACATCGCGGAGAATGGTTACGCTTGCTTCCGGTAGACTCAAATACAACTCTCGACTGACATTTCAAGGTGTTGCTGAAAGAATGCGGCCAGTACTCCACCAAATATGCAATAATCGATATCGTGCTTCACAGTGTCTACGCGAAATCCTCATTATATGCACTAAATCAGAAAATATCACAAGACTTTCGTCTCGAACGAATGCCAGGCCCTAGCGAACACGTATAGGTGTTTTAAGGAGGATAGTGTTTCCACAAGTTAGACAAAAATTCCCTCAGTGGATCAGAGTTTCCTTAAGTTTTCATGACTACTACCGAAGAGTTGAATCTCTTAATGTTCTTATGGTAACATAAGAGTAAAAACAGATAATCATCATTTACGTATAGAAATCTTTATGAAGAACTGTCCAAACGCCGCATGAACACAGCCCTTCAGCGTGATATCATGGGCTCGGAAAATGGAACCACTGAAAGAGAGTATTCCTTGAAAGCATCCTCTTGCAATACTACGAAAAATAAATGGGTAAGAACTATTTAGTATTTTTAGCTGTGGGGCATAAAAATCCAACGGAAGTTTTTGTTATACTTTCTATATTTTTTATGATTTAAAATACATAATTTTGAAATTTTGACCCACCACTCAGAAAAATTAAGAAGGCCTATTTAAATTTATTTGAGCTGGCAACATTTTGCTCTGGAAATCGTGAGGTGCGGGTTGTACGTCAGCAATCAGCTGGTATCTAGTCGTCTTCTTTCGAATATGTCTGCGCACATGCCAGCAAGCGAGGGAAATTTGAAATATATTATTCTTAATAAAGGTTTCATGTAAGGTCCACCAGGTAAAGATTATCAGTAGTATTTATATGTATACTACACATATGTAAAGGGTCAAATGGCCACTATAGTTCCCCTTTAATGGGATGTTTTTTCTTGGAGTTATTATAAAAAGAGTGATTTTCACATAATTTGACCTTTGACCTTTACTTCCGGGAGTCAATGCAGAACTGGGGTTCCACCTAGGGCACCTTCCCACCAAATTTGAAGAAAATCAGCTTTACTGTTTTGGAGATATTAAGAAAATAAAATTGGACACACACACACGCACACACACTAACACACACACACACACACGGACACGTTTTGACCCCTCCCTCCGTTATGGACTTTTGGTCACCCTGGGGTACCCCACCATGGGTTAGGACTTTAGACTAGTAACTTGTGGAAATTAACTGTTACCATGGCAACGGTTGTTATTTCTGCTGGCATTGCCGAATTTAGTCCAACAGGTCAAGTGACTACAATATCTCATCCTCCTCACGGAGCGATGAGATAATAAGTCTGCTGATCAGACTTTCTGTGTTATCCTGCACCTTGAATTTTGTTTGTATGTTTACTGGTATAAATAAATCAAATCAAATCAAAATCAAATTGCTAAGTTTACTTCTAGCCCCTAAAAAGCACCTGTCTAGAACATGTCCCACACAAAGTTTGAATTGCTCAAGGCCATATCCACATACTGTGTGTCAGCTTAATTGTGAGTATAACTGACTGCACAAGCCAGTACTGACCAACAAGAGTGATGCTATTATTTGAATTAATTTCAAAGTGCAGTGTCCAATTGTTTTTAGAGATATAGGGATACTCCTAAATATAACTAAGTTGATGCCACAGTCCCTCTAACTACAATGTGCATGCATGTGCCAAAGGGAGAAGTATTGTGCTGGAGTTACAGTTTTAAAAGAAGGGACTGATGAAAGATTTTTTTCTTATTTGAAAGAAGTACTAAATTTCAGCACTTAATTCAATTTCTATGTGTGGTTCTAGAGATAATATGAGATAGTTAAACATTTACAACCAAATGTGAACTTAAAAGCAAGCAGGAGTGATGTCATCTCCTCATATTGATACACAACTGCCTTTTTTCTTTGTTTTTCAATGTAGTATTTTGACCTTGACCTTGATTTTGATATCAGTAAGGAGCCCAAAATAACACATTTTACACTAAGAAGTTTTCAAATGTAACAAATCATTACAAAATTCATGCATAAATACTTGCTTCTTCATTTACTCAAAACAGATGTGATGCCATGACATGTGCTTGCTTTAAGTTTACTTTTGGTCAAAAACACAGGCCATGATGTCATTGCATTTACAGTTATTGCACCAGATTGGCTATCAGGTGTTCACCAATCTTGGATAGGCACACAGCACATGTTCAAGCTTACCATTGAATGGCTGCCTACAATGTCTTCTGTGTAAAGTTTTGACTTGCTCAAGTTTTCTCAGTATAGAAACATTATGTGAGAAACCTTGAAACATTTTAACAAAATGCAAGTTTTGGTCAAAATCAACACGTAGAATGAAGCACTGTGATATTATCCTTCTATTCATGTTTGTATTTTGTCTGAAATGTTACAGATTCATAATCAAATCACGCAAATGACAGTAACACAACCGCCATTTTTGTAAGGCTAAATTTGTTTGAACTGTGGCTACACTATTGGTCACTTGATCTTCTGTCTGTATGCACAGCATGTCTGTGGTATTTACTTAGGATCATGTTTTCAACTAGCTGGTAGGGTCAGTACAGTTACTAAAGCTAGAAACTAAGAAGCATGCCTTGTACTTACAGTCAACTGGTCCATCTGGTTCAGTTCTATGCATCTCACTGAACTCTGTGATGGTATTCTTGCCTTTTGGAGTTTATTACTGAAGGCTGAAGACCATGTACAGTACTCCAAGCCAACAACTAAATGGAACCCTGGTCCACTGCTCCAACTTACCTTCATCACACTCCTTGATGAGATTATCTGACAAATCCAGAAACTGCAGATTTTCAAGAAGCATGAGATTCTCAATGACTTCAATCTGATTGCCAGATAGCACCAAGAATCGCAAATTCATCAAGCTGTCAAGATTCTCTATTTTCTTTATGTAATTCTGTGGGATGGATCAAAATCAATTGTAACATTTAATTTGTAAAGATGTATTTGGAAATTGTAAAGAAGTATGATATTCATATATGTTTGAAAAATGTAAGCTCAGGAAACTATAAACATGGCAGAGAAGGTGAATCTTGAGAATAAAAGTATTGTGCTGTATGCAAATGGGTCTAAGCAGAAGGGACAATTCTCCATATGGGCCACCACAGGCAGTGGTGGAGGACTGACAAGACTATAGTATGTTTGTGATAAGAAGAGCAATTAGTGTGCAACAGAAAAATAAAGAAAAGAACAACACACACACACCCACACAAAGAAATACAAAATGTTATGTTAAAAGCAATCACAAAATGCCAGAATCTGTCCCATGGACTTGATGCAAGCCTCTTTCATGGGTAAATAATGAAATATGTTATCTTTACAACTATTTGGAAAAATAATGTCAATTAGATGCCTGCTATATCTGACCAACTTTTTGTTGCTCTCTTTTAATGGTGTAAAGGATGATGGATAGTTCTTCTCTTTCCTGGCTGCACTTGGTATAAAGAACTTCAAGCATTTTGAAAATATGTGGCTCATGGAGGGCATTATGAGAAAGGATGGCTTCAGGAGGCAGTATATTTGTGTTTTACTTGAATGTTTGTTGCATATATACCACAGTAGTTGGGGTTGCAGACCTGTACGTACTTAATACTACAAGAGGTGTATTAGTGACATTCAATAGTCTCTTCAAGACTGTTACATAACATTATAGAAATGTCTTCATTAAATGTAATCTTCATTTGAAGAGAGCTACATATAGCTTCAATAAAGTTCTCACCTGTTGCAAGTACAGATTAGTAGTTGGACCAAGTATCTCCAAGTTGTCAATTTCACCAATATTTTCTCTATCTAGTCTCACATGAGTAAGCCTCAGTAGTTTATCCACCCTGAAATGAAAATGAAACTTCAGTCTAAGCTTTAAAGAAGGAGGGCATAACTTCTATTATTTCTCTTTCACCTACAAAGGAATCACTCACTCATAACTAAAGTAGTAAGCAAAGCAACAAAACATGTGTTTATGCCATTAGGGTAGGTAAAATTTTACATTTTCATTCTGCCTGTGAACATTCCAATAATTCCATTCTCCAAATTACACAACTCAACATGTACAGTATCTTTCATGACAAAAGCTTCATTCGGTATCACTTTTCCAGATTCTGAGGGTTTCTCTTTCATTAAAAATTAGTTGCAGTTATACTTCATTAAATCTAGTCTCTCCATTTCCGTACATAAAATTTTACTTTCTGTACCTAACATAGAAACGCAGGAGCTTTTTACATGCTTGGAAATGGACACGAAGGGGACAAAGACCCAGACAAATTCCAGAACTGACGTTAAACACAAGGACAAAGACTATTTACAGAATTGGAACCTACGTGACCACGGCTGGTCTCCATGATCATGGATACTTCTGCACCAGGTAATGCAAGAAACACGTCGTGAATGTGACTGTGGCAGTCACATTTGTACAGAATTGGTGATGATCCCCTGTTTTACAGATTTCCTGGTGAGGTCTCATTAAATGTGAAATACTGCCAAAAATTCCATTTTCACGAATCTAAATATCAGTATCCCATGAAACCAAATCCCTGAGATCATTTTCCAACACGTCTTTGAGTATGCATTTTTTGCAATGTTTGGTAAGCCTACAGTAGTACTTACAATTCTTCTGATGAGGCCACAGATGTTGAGGGCAAATTTCTTCTGGCAATCATTGACACTGTTATTTTCATTGGCTTAGTTGATACTGCATAAATGGAAAAAAGGAAAGGCATGCATATTAAATACAAGTCTAATATCTGGTTTCTTTGAAGGAGTTTCTTCATAGGAGGTACCCATGGATACACTTGTTGAGATAATTACATTGCAGGAAGAAGTAACTACTGTACAAGTAAACTTGGGGGAAAATTTGCCCAAAATAGGAAAAGAAGTTTTCCAACAATGAGGACACATGCATGGTACAACTCAATTTATGGAAAAGAATATGTACATCATTCTAAACCATGCTGAATGCAATGACATACTCTAATAGCACTGTACAACTTCTAAAATCTGTTCAGACCAAGTGTGCTAAGACAGACAGTTCACAACTTGGAGATATTTACAAATTAATTACCACAGGAGCAGTTTACATGTTATCTTATACCTTGCTGAACATTCATTGACAGTTTATTCCTATGCTAAAGAACCCCGTTCCCTAGTCATAATAACCAACCCCAATGCCTACCATACAAATAACCATTATGCTGAAATCATTGTGGCTATACTTGCAAATGGCAGCCATGTCAAAAGTGCTTAATGCAGTGACTACTAATTCACACTAAAACTTTGAACAAAAACAATTTAAAACAAAAGAGTGCTGAAAGCCTATTGCTGTGAAATGAATATTTTTTAAACAAAGCTTTCATTAAACTATCGATTGAGAACTCCCATCCTTTTACTTTAATGTAATATACTTGAGCATCACCAAATTTGCAAGAATCCAAATTACCTCTCTGGGTCATAATGTGCAGAATATTTTGCATCTCAGAGTCACTTTTGAATCCTGATTTAAGCACAAATCAGACTGCAACCAATCAATTTTTGAAACCACTGATATGCTGCCAAACCCTGTTTTTTTTGGGTGCACACTTTAAAGTCAGAATGGTTGTAAGTTCTCTCAAATGGTTACTGATACCAGAAACATAACAGCTGGTGGGTGGGGGCAATAGAGATAAGGGACTTGGTGGGCCAGTGGTGGCTGACTTTGTGATCATTACTACAGTCTAGGTTCTCAAGTGGTGGCCTGTGGGGCATTTGCGGACCACCATGTGCACTAAAATGGCCCGCAGAGGATTTGAGGAATCCAAAGTTTAATAAGAACAAGAGCCCAATGGGCACTGTGGTTCCTTGCTGAATGTAATGAAACTGAGCCAACTACTGAATGAACCAGTATTTCTGTAGATGCACAAAATCTGCTCTGTAGACAATGTGCATCTTGTGTTAACACATTCAAGCATGAATAAATTGCTCTGAAGAAATACAGGCACTTCAAGGGATATCAACACAGACAGTATACAGTTACAATTTGTGTTATTCAATTAAGCAATCACAATTCATGCACGCTCAATGTTATCTGATCCAAATGATCAGTAACTTAGTTCTCTTTATAAAACTAACAACCCATAGTAGCATTTAATTAATCAATTCCAATTTCCAATTTCTGCAAGCTCACATGTCCTAATCTAAGGACAAATGTCTGTCTGGTGAACTTTCACAAGTCCTCTGCTTTGTGAGCAGAGAATCTTCTGCAATATTAAAAAGCGGTATTTGATGCAGGTTTTCATAATGGTAGAATTATGGATTAAAATCATAATACTATAATTTCAACTAAAACTGAGATACTTGGCATCTCTGAAAGATGTCCCACATCTTTCAGTCATTGGGTGAATGTGATCTTCATGTGCTGGAATGATACAGTTTTGTGCTTATATTTGACTTTAGGAATTTTTGGCAATTTGCTTTTTGGCATCTGGTGATTTCACCTCTGACATCCGACAAAACTCATATAGGTTTTCTGCTGGATTTAATGTAACACCTCAAAGCATAAATCTATTCAAGCTTCCTACACTGAGATATAGAGTTGAAAAGGTTTGCAGAGTTTGACCTCCAGTGACCCCAGATGACCTTTGGTCTCCACCAAAAAAAATTTTTTCTCCACCATAAGGCATCCACACACTAAGTATGAAATTAATCCAAGCTTCCTACCTTGAGATATTGTTTTAACAACAAGGTTATCAGTTTTTGACCCTTGGTGACCTCAGATGACCTTTGACCTCCACCAAAAACTGTACGGCACAGCTTCTCACTATGGTGGATCTATATACCAAGTATGAAATCTATCCAAGATTCTTTCTTTGAGATATTATGTTAACAAGGTTTTCAGTATTTGACTCTCAGTGACCCCAAATGACCTTTGACCTCCACCAAAAATGACAGGATTTATCTTCTCACCATAAGTCATCCACATACCAAGTATGAAATCTATCCATGCTTCCTACCTTGAGATACTGTTTTAACAACAAGTTTTCAGTGTTTAACCCCCAGTGACCCCAGATGACCTTTGACCTCCACCAACAGCATACAGCATTCATCTTCTCACCATAATGCATCCACATGCCAAGTATGAAATTTATCCAAGCTTCCTAACTTGAGATATCGTGCAAACAAGGTTTTCGGTCTTTGACCCCTGGTGACCCCACATGACCTTTGACCTCCACCAAAAACAATAGGGCACACCTTCTCACTATGACAGATCCATATACCAAGTTTCAGTTTAGTCCAACTTTCCCTTGTTGAGATGCAGCGTACCGAAGCAAGTGTCACACACACACACACACACACACCCACATGCACACACACACATACACACACACACGCCAAGCTGACTACATAGGTTCCTTTTGCTAATGCAAGGAACCAAAAGGGGGAAGCTGAATAAAATTCTGGTTAGTAAAATAAATTAAGAGCAAAAAGCCAAGTGAAAATCATGGCCCATAGCCCAAAACACTTGAGAGCCGCTGCACTACAGTATGTCAGTGATGAGCTACTGTGATTCTGTAGAGTCTGCAATGATGCAGACAGAAACTAAAAGAGTAAAATTGTTCTGAAAGCACTTACTGTAAGTCTTTTCAACAGCCACATTTTATTGTGTATGGTAGATGGACAGTGAGAGAGAGCAAAATGTTTGAAAATGCAATTATGTTGCTTAATTCTTCTCTATGACACAAATGTGATTTACTCATACTGTTCATCCTATCATAAACTATTAACAGTATTTTCCTAAAGTGGATAGTGTACAGTACACTATGATAATTGTTTAAATGGGATAGCAGTGGATAGGGTGACCTTGCTATTGCCTTTATTGCCACAGTGCCACTAATTTCAGACATGACCATAAAACATGCCTGTAGGGGACACTTGATCTACAGTGCCTTACAGAAATTGAACAATCACTTATTAAACATGTATGTTTATTACAAAAAGAAAAACTTTTGAAAATATGCTAAATAAATTTATGAAGTAGATCAGCTGTTACACCCAATAAATACATGTGTCTTGTCAAACATTTCGTTGACTTACAAGCCCATCAAAAGTACAATTTGTGGGCCACCTTAATTATGTGACTTAGGTGTACTTTACATGGTATGTCAGACAAAGAACTGACTGACAGGTGTGTCAGCATACATATTTCAAGAGTACCTTGACTGAACTTTGACAGTCATGATCATCCCACTTACCAGGGATTAGTGGTGCATGATACAGTATTTCATTTCATTGATAAATGTATGCCATATTATGCAACTTGCTTAATTTGCTTCTTTTTGTGGAACTTGACTTTTCGCTCTATTAGGCCCAGTCCTCAGTAAAGGCCCTTATGTGATTGTCTGCTGGGAGTTCACTACACATAGTCCTTATCACGGCCTAAAATAATAGTGAGGATATCAGTCTTGCTAATGACCAAATCGTTACATCGTATGGAAAGCCTTGATCATTATGCAGAGAGGTAACTTGCCAGGTAAGGCATGTTCCTTGGTTATGTCAGAGCATACTGTATATTGACATCAAGAAAGTTTGCTAGCTGAAAAAGTTTACTCTATGGTGTGGCACAGTTGATGTTTCTATTTCATATTTGCAGCTTTCAATCGGACCCAGCTGAAAAGGTACTTAGGATAAAAGCAGAATCAAAATTTTCATCAAAATAGAAGAAACAGGGACTTTGAAGAATGAAGAGTAAAAGTAGGACACAACAAGGACTTTGGCATGGCAGTTCTCATGCCTGAGTTAACAGCAGTTTCATGCAATTAAACCAAGATTGACAGCATTGCAGGACGCTAAGACAAGATTCCCGTACTCACAACTCACACTTTGGCCTGCAATGGTTAATATTCCTGTACAGTTTAAGCCTTTGCACTGAGTTTTTTGTGGACAAATATCAGTAGAGCAGACAAGGTGAACTGTTCCATTTGTTGACCCTAACTACAGCAGCAGCTAAACACAGCAAAGTTCAACCCTACCATGGTTGGGGCTGAGATGAGAAAATCTGCAATTTTTGGCTACCTACGTAGATGGCAAAAACATGAATACAAATTTCAAACACACTTTACAATGTTTCCTATCAATGTTTGGAAGAATATGTGAGTATTTTAGAGTATGGAATTCCGAGACTTTCTGTGATGAACACGTGTTTGTGCTAAATTATTACTTCCAATCTTACTGTAATTCTGTAAGATTTGGTGGGATTCTGAGAGACCTTATGACAAACATCACAGCTTGAGAAGTCAGACCAACTGTTAAATATTTATAAGTTCTATCAAACTTTGATATTTCTTAAAGAAAAAATGAAAGAAAGGTAATGTTTATGATTTCTACTTTTTTTGTAGGGAAAAACTGCCAAGAAATATTACTTTTGTATCATAACTGGATTAAGTAAATTCTCATATATGTTTTTCTAAACTGATACATGAGTAAAAGCTAGAAACAGCTGAGGGCAGTTAAAAACTTGTAAATTGATTCAGTAAAAATGAAATGCACTTTTAAAAAAAATTTTACTGTCTCTTATGGTTGGGAAGACTTTAACTTTGAATTTAGTTTATAGAAAATATTTAGAGGCACCAATAGTATAGGTCTACTTTACTATCTGAGTAATACAACCATGAAAAGATATGGGTAAACTGTTCTGTAAACAGTACTGAAATATATGTCAGTAATGACATTTAATCAACACTGTACATGACAAGTCTGTCCAAAAGATGGTTAGTGAATGTGTTAGTATACTAAGAAACAAGTAGTTTGCACTATGAACAGCATACATGGGGGTGATTTTGTTTGTTGCACGTGTAGTAATTCGCCAACAAAATGCAGCCTTCCCTGGTATGACAAGATATATGGTTCTTTTTTGTAAATTTGCTGCAAAGTTACAATATTTCCCCCATAATTTCTTTATATATATGGTTGTGTAGTGTGTAAAACACTTCAAAAGCATACAAGTTGAGGACAAAATAAATTATATGAATGCATAAATTAGTTTCATTCATATTTTGGTATTAAGGTCCCTGTTTCTCATTAGATACCACACAGATTTATACAAAATCATACTGTGTATGCAGTCTGCAACAGGATCTATTGCTGTAATGATTGCACATGCAGCCTGACAGGGTAAAATGTCTACTTCCTAGGATGAAAGTCAAATTTCCCTCAATGTTTGTTTTAAGTGATTATTTGGATGTTACATAAAACATCCATTGTATCTTGTATTGTACACTAAAGATGTATGTGCAATCTTGTGTAGTGCTTTTTAAAAAATCATGGTATATTGCAGTATCTTTTCCTTTTCAGTTTAACTTTGAACACTGACATGCAAAACTAAACATAGTTTACATTTTCCAATGCATAACAATGTTTACTTTTTGTCTTTTCTTGTGAACATTTGGACCATCTACCTATAAAATCTGCCTGAAGGGTTGGTATGAATTTATTGCATTAACTCATTGAAAATCTGTGAGCCTTTCTGTGGGGAACATAAGATGCATTTTAATTATTCCTTCTTTTGAGTGATGGCAAGTCAAAAAAGTAGGCTAAAGTAGGATTTTCAAGAGAAAAGGAGAAGTATGAGGAAGGTTCAAAAAGTAACTACAAGTAGGGGTCCCTTGAAAGCTTGTATTTGTTACCCTTACCAAAAGTTATCAGTGATTAAAACCAACTGTAGACTAGAGAAAAAAAATAGAAAGTCTGTCATGGATGGACACCATCAAAAGTAAACTAATGTTAACACCCCTATAATGAAATGGAAGAAGCAAATGGGGAAATGGGATTATCTATTCACATTGAACCCCTGTACTGAGAATAGTGTGAAAACTAGGCAATTAACCAGAAAGCCAAAAGGCTTAAAATTCCTTGCCATCTGGATTTAATTTTGCTACTATGGTTTCAAGTTGACACAATTTCATTGTGAATTTACTGTGTTAAAATTAAAGAAATATGTCTGTCCATTACAAGAAATCTGTCCACCCGTGACAGAAATGTGTCCTCCATGACAAATCATGCTGTTTTTAAGCCCTCAACCTAAAAAGGAATGGAGTTTTCTTAAGTTTTTTGTAGGCATCATTTAGCTGATTGTAGCTTCCAGCTGGTAACTTTTGAATCTCATCAAAGCAAGCTGACTCCTGTTTTGACCTTTGCTGTCCATCCATAATGTCCATCCATGACGTCTACAAATACTCTTTATTTTGCTTGACAGATGCTGTAGAAATCAATGATTGCTTGGAAATGACACAAACCTCCTAAACAAGGAAAAAATACAGCTTTTGTTTCTACATTAATTATTTGTAAACTTACATTAGTTTCGATAGAAATCTGACGAGAATACCAAAAAGTGAAAAACCGTGAATTTATCTGGTTCTTCCATCACACAGATGTTTTGTTGTTCCTATTTTTAGTAACGTAACACACCATGGCATCCAACTTTTGTGAGAAACTGGTACAGATGATGATACCCTATAAACCTACTATTTAAACCCATACCTCCAGTGCAAATCTCATCACATATTTTTTGTTAAGTTCTGTTAACTCTTTTCTTTATCAAAATACAGAAAATGTCCATCCCTGACAAACCAATCAGCTTCAGTAGGCTACTAGGTGGCAAAGACATTTTTACTGTTGTTTCTTCAAGAAATTCACATTTTGCAGAAATATTAATGGCGGCCAGGAATACCATGTTGGAAGAAAATCCCGCATCCTACCCTACACTAAGGTTGTGTTATTAGGAGAATGACTCGATGTGAGTCTTGAATTCATTGCTAGTAAAACATTGTCCAACTCCACTGAGCCTCCAATCTGGAGTGGAGGCACAGTAGTAGTTGCAGTGGTGGTACATGAAGGTTGTGTTATAAGGAGAATGACTCAGCGTTTATAGTTTGGGGAAGATTGTTAATGTCCACTGAGTTCTGAAGGCACACTCCCAGTTACTGTAACTGCACTTATGGAGTCTCAATGGTAGGCCTAGCCCATGTCTTGGGGAGATGTTCTAGGGGCCTATGCATTCTGCAGTTGTACCGAAAAATTTGTACACTGTGCACATGGGCAGGATGTGTCGAAGGAGTTTAACCAGCCCTATAGCAAGCAGGTGGACAGGTTGGACATTGTCCATTGGCCCCAAGGGTTCAGGGGCCCTGACCAAGATCAACAGAAAACATTTTGGGGGTTTTGGGCCCCAGTCAAATGATGCTCAATTTTTGTAGCCTAGAGGCTTGGCCTACTTGGCTTTTGCATAATGGCATACATTAGGCTATCATTCAATATTACATTATTACTACATGGATGGCCGGGCTGGTTCAATTGGGTCTGTGATACCATTGGTTTTGGGGCCCTTCACTGCTCCTTGTCCATGGGCCCCACAGGGTCTTACTTCGCCCCTGAGTTTAACGGAAACACACAGCACTGTTCAAGGGCTAATTATGTTAGGACTGCCTAGGCCTATGTTAGATCTGGGTAAATGCACGGACTAAGCTAGGATGTAGGAACTAAGTGAGGATAGCCTCGGCTACCGACTTTGCAGTATAAAACGGGCCCTAATGGAACACTAACATTAGCAGGCCTACTGACTAGCCTAGCCTAAGTAACGTCAATGACAGCGCATAGAAACACACTGCTAGGCCTAGTCCGCAGTCTGCCGACCTAGTATTTGGGAAGCTTTGGGGCTATGAAACTGCTAAATCATGTAACTAGGACATTCACACTATTGTATGCTAAATAGCACGCATTGCTGTTCAATTGCGATATAGCCTAGTCCATAGC
Organism: Holothuria leucospilota; assembly: GCA_029531755.1. Taxonomy (NCBI): domain Eukaryota; kingdom Metazoa; phylum Echinodermata; class Holothuroidea; order Aspidochirotida; family Holothuriidae; genus Holothuria; species Holothuria leucospilota. The sequence goes on from CM055978.1 coordinate 16,730,116, forward strand.
TATGTTTACGTTGATACACGCACATACGTGTATGTAACTTAGCAACAATTATTGCAGAAACACACGCAGACGATGTTACTCTCACAGTAACATGCGGTCAAAAGTTTGTGTTGCAATAGCCTAGGCCTAGTTCAGGGAACAAAGTGTACATGAGAACTAGGCCTGGGTACCCTTAGCCTAGGGTACCTAGGCTAGGCCTAGTTCTCACGTACACTTCATTCCCTGAACTAGGCCTAGGCTATTGCAACACAAACTTTTGACAGCATGTTACTGTGAGAGTAACATCGTCTGCGTTTGTTTCTGCAATGGTTGTTGCTATGTATGCGTATGTGCGCACATGATCGTAACCATAGCTATGGACTATGTCACAATTAAACAGCAATTATTTGCGTGCTATTTAGCATACAATAGTGTGAATGTCCTAGTAACACCATTTAGCAGTTTCATAGAGTGTTTAAAAAAACAAAACAGGATCGTTTGTGTAAATCAAAATATTTGGTCTCATTTTGGACACTAAGTGCAAATAATCTTAGAACGAAGGGTCTTAAACATATAAAGGGCCCGTAGAGGTCAATTTTGTAGGAGTACACGTGAATTTGAGAAAGTTCGAGACCATTGAAAATTTTTGAAGGTGCGGTAGCCCAATTTTGACAATGAGTTAGTATATTGCTGACCTAGTATGGGAAGCCCCAAAGCATCCAAAATACTTGGTCAGCAGACTGCGGACTAGGGTACCCTAGGCTATAGACCTTATGCCAAATAGAAAGAGGGCGCTTCAAAACTGCATTGTGGGAATGATTATTCCATTATCATCAGACGTAGATCGTTACCATGGAGAAGGTTGATCGTCACAATGCTCAAGCTCGCCATTTTGGAATTATCCTTCCCATGGTGCTTCACAATCTGCTATTTGGCATAAGGTCTATGCTAGGCGTAGCCCACAGGCGTTCGGAGCATTACATGCATAAACACTATAGGTTACTATAGGCTATGTTAGTATAGTGTGTAGCCTATGTATGTATGCTCCGAACGCCTGTGGCCTAGCCTAAACTAACGTAGGCCTACTCTTATTCTTAACTAGGCTATGCTATTCTCAAAATCATTTATGTAAGAAAACATAGGCCTAGACATAGCAAACTTACCATTTTGCTGCAAGCCATACTTTTCGATGATATCATCTTCAGCTACTTCGACGGATTCCATGCCTAAATTACGTGTGCCTAAGTAGGCTAATATACTGCGCTGTCTACCACTATCAGTTTACTGCAGCGCTGCTGCCAACTATAGTGTTTCCACATACTTGAAGGTCATATTCACAAGTGAAAGGATATAAAAATGTCTTCTAAATTTTGTTAATTTCCTTTTATTCTAATTTTCAATTTACAAATGGTATAAAAAATTTTGTATAAATTTTATTGATTTTTTAGAAATTTTTTAAAAATTCGCACCATTCGGGGATTTTTTTTATCATGTCGCAAAATCGGAAATTTCCTTCATAGTGGGAGTACTGGCTGTGGGTGAAAAACCGATCAAGCGTCCTTGGAAACGAGACAGTTGGGGGAAGACTAATTAAAGAGAATTCCCTAGCGGAAGGTGTTGTCTACGAATTTAACACCCTAAAATTTTAGGGGTGCACAGTTTGAGTACAGACCCTGTTGCTGAAGTGATGATGTGCTCAGTTTATGATGTGCATATCTTCTTCTTCTTAAAAATACTCCAATGCGCCCGAGCAAGGCATTCGATGGAGGAGTGGTAGAAAATGAGCTTGCTGAGTATGCAAATGTAAACGTAAAGAACTTGACTTGAAGGTATTTTAGGCACTCAAGTTACGCGTTATATTCTTCGGCTATGCAAAACGGCATTTTGATTTGAGTGGAAAGGCAGACACCCATCACCCTTTTACGAAAGCTCTCCTAGCTCAAAATCTCAACCGAGGGGCAGCAAGGGGTGTGACTCCCCTTAACATTTTTTTCGCCCTCAACTTGAAAATTCATAAGAAAAAAATCATTGTTTTAATGCATTTTAGTATGACTCTCCCCCTAGAAGCCACCCGGAAGCTGTTTCGCCCCTATCTTGTGTGACTGCTGCCCTTGGTAGCTTTTGCACCTGTTGAGAACTTTTGCAAGGGTCCAGAGGCCACTGAACGGACCAAACACAATCAGCAAAATTTGGTCGGCTCGTCGACGGACCGCTCAGTGTCTACCACTTCTGCGATCCATCAGAGGATAAATGTCCGGTGGTTCACCAGCGGTCCGCAGGTGGCGGCGACCCTGATTGGTTAAAAAAGGTTTACCCATCATGCAAGTTTCTATCCAGCCAGCGGACCTTCGACGGCCCTCCGTCGGCCCTCTAGAGATGCCGCGTGTTCATGACCGATTGTGGTGAGCAGCATATAGCCAAGATGGGGTCTAATCAACTCTTTATACAAATTCAGTACAATTTCTTTACTAACTTGAACTACGAAAATTCCCAGAGTTGATCAATGTAAGCACCCTATTAGCTCTAGCAGCGGCAGCAGCTGCACACTACGGTCTTGGTGACGTCAAATCACCTGTAATGAATACACCCAGATCTTTCTCCAGCATCATTTTAGGCCAGGGCTTTAACATTTGAGTCCGGACTCGAGTCCGTTTTTCGCCGGACTCAGAATTGGCCCGGAATGGAAGGTCACGCAATGGGAATAAGCCCGGAATAGGCTCAGCTTGACTCGGAGTCGGATCCGATTCCAGTCGATCGAGTCCATAAAAATGAATGTTTCATTAATGTTACCAGAAGTAACAATCAATTACTGGTGCACAATTTAACAAGTAAATGGTCACATACAGTCAACTAAGTTACTGGGTCAGCCAGAGTATGAAATTGACTCCTGAAAAGTGCCCGTTTTCATCATAAGTGTAACAACAAATAGTACAAAAGCATTTATATGAGGCGCTACCTGTCAAATGGCCGGACTCGGAATTGGCCAGGAATTGGAAAACCTGGAATCGGAATTGGCTCGGAATCGGAGGGTACTGGACTCGGAATTGGCCCGGAATGGTGGCTACTGGAATCAGAATTGGCCAGGAATTGGGTTAGGTGGACTCGGTTTCAGCCCTGCTTTAGGCCTACTGAAAATATTTCCATTCATATTGCAATCATGGCTGAAATTTATGAAGGACTTATCTGCATTGGTAGGTATTTTTTAAGTCTAAGATCATGAAAATAACCTGTTCAAGTAGCAGAGAAGCATCTTTCTTACCATTACTACCTTCCTATAGCAGTGGCGTAGTAACTCCTATGCGGGGGCAAACCCCCGGGCTCCCGGGCAGCGGGGCACCCGGTGGGTCTGGCACCCACGATGATAGGCTACTTTGTTTGCAATAGGCTTTTGGAAGTGGAAACCTTCCCCCACCTGAGCCTGGCACAGAATTACACTTTCGAACATAACTATCGAAATCTTGAGAAGACATCAAGATGTCTGATCATAGCTTTTGGTATATTTTAGTACTGGTATCGACATACCCGTTTTGAACTGAGTGTTTATATTGTAAACAGGAGTTTTCTTTATTAGTCTAGCCGTCCTTTACATTCTTATAAGTGAGGATTCGTCTCAAATCGGAATTGATGAGCAAATGTCCTTGCCTCGAAATCGGTTGACGTTACATTTTGCTTGCTTAAGCAATTCAGCTATTGTCGTAGTACATCCCTATACTACAATTACAGTATATTTCAGCAACTAGTCACCAGTCACCCAAGTTTGCAGAAAGTCAATGTGCCCTCCCTCATATGTGATTTATAAACAGTAGATAGACTTAATGTCAACCTCGGCAGTTTGCAGTTACCCTACAATCCTCCTGCTGCGACCCGACGCAACTAAACACAAATATCAACAACTGATCCCCGACTAGAGGTCAGGTCCCTTCATTTTTCTCTACTTCCCAACAATATTTTCAATATATAATAATTTCCGACAAACAGAATAGCTTTCCAGTACAGCTTAATCTGGGAGCGGTCAGTCTCTGGGTAAATGTGTACAAAGCAATATTTCCACCTACCTCTTTACCGTTTTACTTTTTAAGTAAAACGGTATGATCATAAAATTTCCCGACCTTCCTGCAGTCCTAAATGAAAAAAATATTTCTAACAGGGTAAACGAATTGCAAAAGAAAGTGGGAACGTTTATCCAGATCAACCGCAAATTTTCCTGATAGACAACATTTTGTAAATATTCGGGGTGTAGCACCCCCACCATCCCAGGCGTTGACGCCCCTGGATGAGACGGAGGACCACAATGTGCGTAAACGGTTGAATGATTGAGCGATGGTGCTAGTCTATATGTCGGTGGACGTAAACTAATAATGTACTCTGCGGGGGTGGGACACTCCTTGCTATCGTTGAACTTTAGTAACACTATATGAAGGGGAAACTTCTGCAATGTACGGGAACGAGATTTCAAATTTTCGCCACAAAGGCATTCTAGAACGTTCACAGACGCCAGAAAGGCAAGGGACGTGTTCTCGTGCGGACTGCTTGTCCCTCCCCCGATTTAACAAATCAAAAGACTTGCCAAAAGCATACTAACAAAAAATAGTTACTCTAACACGTATGGCATGGGGCGAATTCACGCCTGTGCGGTTCCAATCGAAATTAAAATTGATCCAAAAGAAGTTTAGGCAAAAGATTTTTTCAAGGGGTGGGTTGAAATGTCTTTAGGAATGGATGTTTAACGTATTTTAATTGATTTCTATCACAAAGCTCTCACGACCTTCAGTTCAATTCTTTTTCATTTTCTTTCTCAATACGCTACCATCTCAAACCTTTTTACTGCATTCGGGGTCAATGTGTTACATTCACGTTCATCTGCATATAACGTGACCATGCAAGAGCAATGTGTGTAACTTCTGAAGAGGGGAAATTCTTTCCACCTTCCACTAGTTTTGAAAAGGTAAACATTTTTGAGGGAAAATGGCCCCTTGAGGATCATATCATTCATTGCATGATAAATGAGAGGCTTATCCTACTGACAGACCCATTTTTGTAAAGAAACTGAAGTGTCTCAGTTACACGACTGAAATGAAAATGATTTTATAAATGGAAAATTTCGACGAACTTCACTCGCACTTGTAGCCATCAGCACCCCATGCCCGACTTATCTAATATTACGAAAATAAAACACTCATTACGACAAACGCCATTTTCTGAAAATTAAGCGTAGAATACATCTTTCGGTTCCTGCTAGTGTCAACATTTTGAAAAAACCTCGGTTTCTCCCCTGTACTCACCAGGTATATTTATAGGTTAATAATCCGTACTCAGCCAGTAACATTGATCTTGTATAAAATCTCCTAACACATGTACAGTAACTGTAGCCGATTTTCTCTGTCCTTAATAAGCAATATTGCAAGAGATCCTGGGGCTTTTCTCCCTGAACCTCCCATGCACGGGGCTCTTCCTCTGGACCCCGTCATGGGGCCCAACGCTCCCCCTTGACCCCACGCGTGCAAAGTCGTGCTTCACATTCGTGATGCACTTCAAATTTACGGTCGTGGGCCTCGAAAATTTCTGTATCCGCGTCTGATGTGACTCTTTGCGAAATACTATTCATACGAAATAAAAAAAATTCCTATTGAATCTATTACAAATCAAGTGAGTCTTCTCACAATTTAAAAGAGGCTTGTCTGAAGCCAATGGACACTGCTTAAAACTTCAGACGAAAACATGTGGTAGTATCCTTCGCGAACATGCGATGGATTAGAGGGGAGAATGCAGTTCAGCCTAGTCAGAGTAACCCTGTTTGTTTTCGGTCTTTCAATTACCCCAGTGTCTCGGAGCTAAATATGGAGAAACCATAGAGCAGGATATGGAAGGATTTCATATGACGTCACTCGAGTGGGATTACCAGGCACTGAAAGGCAAAGCATACACGCAGTAAGCGTATTTACAGTACACGCCCTCGGCATAACCATAGATACTACTGTGACACAATGAACGCTTGCCCTTCAAAACCAACTGACCGAAGAGACAAGCGATCACGTGACGTCGGATGAAACCTCCTCTATCGGAACATAGAGCAGTCTATATCCTGCTCCGTGGAAGAAATTTAACTCACTCCCCAACCAGACAAATGTGGAGGGCCAATCAGGGGTAAGAAAACCCAACTTTTATGAATATCCAACAACAACATGAATCTGAAGCTAGTAAAAAAAAAGCGAGAGGCCAAGCCATGCGGATGGTGGCTTTGCTAAGGCGGATACAACCTTTCATCGAAGTGCAACTAGTTTAATGTTTTAAAATGGCTATCATATTTTACCTATTTATTACCATTGTAGTACCATTAGAGGAACATATGTATCCACAGTGACCTTTAAAGGCTTATAAGGACGCAACAAAAGTTGCACGAGTGGTTTTAAGTGATGAATACGATCCAAGGTCACATGATAACTTTATTACATTAAACTTGGACAGCCTCGACATGAGAATTCGCAAAAAAGAGACTGATAATGGTTTTAAGTCTCAAGTGAACTTGCTTGTATGATATGAATAAAATGTTAACAGAAATACCGATTCTCACTCCCTGAGATCAATTTCGAAAAATAAATTATACCTGTTTGATGGCAAAACTGATTACCATAGAAAAAAATTATATTTAGCTGCTACGGAATGGAATGAACTCTCAGTGGAGACAAGGAATGCAACATCTCTGAATATTTTAAACAGCCAACTACATAACCTCCTATCGATTACATAGTTTAATGTTTTTCAAAGCATGGGTGCCAGTAGACTTGGCCAAGTCTCTCGTGAGTGTTCTCGTACTGCTAGTACCTACAGCTCACCATATTTACCTTGGGTTTAATACGCCCTCTATCGGCTGCTTATTTGTATTGCTTCTCAACGTTGAGAAGCAATACAAATAAGCAGCCGATAGAGGGCGTATTAAACCCAAGGTAAATATGGTGAGCTGTAGGTACTAGCCACCCTAGACTTGGCCAAGTCTCTCGTGAGTGTTCTCGTACTCCAGTAGCCTCTGTCGAGTCTTTCCTGCGACAGTTTTCCTCCTCCCTCTGGAAACATTAGCAGGAAACATTGGCTGTTACCTTCTGGGTGTTGTACTCCCCCTGGAAATCGCTACGCAGGAAATGATGCCGACGCGAGATCCGTTTGCTCAGCAGTCAGTGTTACGAGGGCCTAGCTTCAATGGTTGGAGCGCGTAGGCTACTTTCAAATCGAAGTAGGCCTAAATAAAGTGAGGGATAACAAACGGCAGAAAAGCCTTGACAAAGGCTAGTACTCCAGCGGTTTTAACTGAAATTCCCATGATCATGCGCCAAAGTCCCAAGAATTCCCAAGGTCAAATACCAACACATACAACGGCAACTTTTGCAAAATATCTGCAAAGGGTTAAACCAATTACAGAAATAAATTAGCCATCTTATGATCTTAGCGTTAATGCTAGCAGACCTTTCAGCACTGTACCTTATTATCCTGAGTAAAATAATAAAACAATGAACACTAGCAAATTAGTACTTTGTGTGTTATTGGTAAGGAAGAAAATTCTCAAGGTCGTTAAGCTCGATTATAGATTTCCCAAGATCTTGGGAATGCTCCCAAGGGCCTGGCACCACTGTTACAATTAAGTTTTAATTGACCATTTTAACTTCTATATTTCTACTATATATCGGCTCTTTAAAGGCAATAGGCAGTCACCCCAAAATATTCTTTGAAAAATCAGCAAACTCTTGCAAATCTCCTCTTATTGCATGACAAGCACCTCTGAAGACGTTTTGAACATAACTGTTACAAACAATAGGTGAAGCAAGGTGAAATTCTCCTTGAATTCCACAATTCACTAACAAAAATATTGTCACATGATCAAAATAGGCCAATCATGAACTAGAGTGACAGGATACACTCACTCTGTTTGGGGTGACTGCCTACTGCCTTTAAAGGTAGTTCTTAATGCTTTTAGAATTGCCACTTGTTCCTAGGTCTGTGGACATGTAAATTTCACTCTCTGTTACAGATGTTTGGTCCTATTTTTACCAATTTCCAATTTACGTAACGTTTTTTGTATATTCTCTTTTTCTTTTTTTTAAGTTAATTTCCTGTTTTGCTTTGTTTTCTGTGTTTATGCAAGCACTTATTTGATATTTATTTCCCTGTTTGCATTCTTATACTCTTGTTTTTATGCATTAGGCGAATGGAGCTAGCCCCCTTCCCCATCCCCAAGTCAAAAGTGTGGTTGGGCGGCAGTGTGCTTTCATCCCCCTCAATCACATAAGAACCATGAAATATTCGAAAATTATCCAAAGGATTACCCCTCCCCTTAGACCCGCCTCCCCAAAAGGCGGTCCGAAACAACATTCAGCCCCCAGTCTCGAACGGCTTCCTACGCCAACGGTTTTATGTCTTCTGTACTGTCACTGTTTGTATATGAGGGTCTCGGTGGAGAAGCAGTTTTGCCCTGAGTCTTACTCTCCTTTCAGAATGTTAATAAAATGAATGAATAAAAAGGAAACGGAAACAAACATAAAGCTTTTGTAACCCCAAACAGCACAACATTTTTTTGTTAAATCCTCTTCTTTTCGAGATGAGTCAAGCACTTAAGGGTAGATAACATTTGCTTAAAACTTTCTGAAAGTTTAAAGCCTTAATCATCGTGGGTAAATACTGGGAAAATATTCCGGATAATTCTGCTATGACGTACCTTCTACAATGTCAACGTTATTGGTTGAAAACTTCGAGTGATCAATAGCAATAGCGGTACTTTTAAATATATATGTTCATTTTTCGAAGTTCCGCCCTCACTGCAAGTGAGAATGAAGGCGATATGCTAGGTTAGATTAAAGGAAAACACGTACCTTCGTGGCACTAGAGTGATCATGACAAACAGTCACTCTAGATATATTGAAACATAAACTGAAAAATCTTAAATTTGTATTGAAACTTTGCAAGATTGGGGTAGGCTTAAAAATTGTACAGGAAATAATGCGTGTTAAAAGCAGCTTTGGAGGTCTCGAGGCCGGCCTCGATGCCAATTTTTGAGGCATCGCACCTCTGGCCTCGGATTGTTTTCAGACGAGAGCTTTCAAATTTTTTATACGGGACAGTTATAGTGCATAGGCTATATGGCAATCCATATATGTCTCATTCATGGTAAATCCATATATGTGCCATATAGGGATTTATATATGGCCCATGTCTGGTTTTAACAAGAACTGGGCAGACATAACTTGATATAAGTGAAAATCATGTGCCTTTTAAAAGTTTATATGTCACCGTCAATGTTATATGGGTCAGAGGTGTGGTGTACACATGGTCCATACCTGCTCCAAAGCCGAGTTAATTACAGCCAAACATACAGTGTACACTTTGCATTAAGCGTCAGGAGCCTTGTAAATCCGCCGCCGCAAATGTTTTTCTTTCAAAAATCCCAATGGCCGAAACTTACGGGCGATAACAAACACCATATAGCGAGGAGGGCAACCACTTCACCACAACAACGAAGAGTATACAACCCGTGAACACCTCTCAGGCCCTCCGGACTCTTTAGTGACTGCGAAATTCAGGAGGCCAAACCATGTACTGCCTCTGTTCCGAAAAGAACAGGTACTTTTCTTCCCAAAGGTCCCAATGACGGAAGCCAAAGGACGATAACAAACATCATAAAAGGTACCCAGAAGGACAACCACTACACCACAACAACTTCAACAACACAATCTCCGAAGAGTGCAACCCGTGAACGCCTCTGAGGCCTTCAGGACTCTTCATCGACTGTGAGCCTCAGGTGGCCAGACCACGTGCTGTGTCTGCTCCGAAAAATACTTTTCTTTGAGTTATTGTCATCCGTTCACATCGAGGAAAAACATGACATTAAGATTTGTAAAACGGGTGCAAGGTAACAAATTTAGAAAAAATCAGAGATAAAATATCAAGGACGGGATCAACATATAGTGAGCACACATACTAGGAGGAATTTACCTACATTGCGACATGAAGCAATGAGGGATCAATTTTACCAAAGACTTATAACGGGACAAAACCCCTCCCTACACCTGTTATAGCTAAAAACATCATTTACTGCAGTGGTTCCCAACGGGGCGTTATCGCCTCCTGGGGAGCGTTTTCGCAACTCGAGGCGATGAGTGCTAAGGGGGCGGCAGGGGCGTTTGAAAAAATGGGTCATTCAATTTAATCCGGTGACCTACAAGATTCCGAAAGGTTTCCTCCAGCTCTCATATTAGTTTGCATAAAAGTGAGATAATGAAGTCAACATTATTTCTTCACGTGCACTGCCAAGTTTTTGCACTATCTTTCTTGCCAGATGCCACGCAATAGCATCTAACAGTTTTCAAATTCTTATTTTTTCCTGGCGAGGACCCTCATATTCCACAAAGTGGCAGTAAAAGCGGTCACCGAAGGGGCCATGGATAAAAATTGCCCGCCAGTTTCATCTCGAATGTAGTATTTTCCTTGCTGCCCATAAACATGACATACTGACAGAACTGACAATTGTAGGTAACCGCAACCTAAAAGATAACTTTTGCAAATTTGTGTACTTTGACGTAAAACGTTAGAATGTTTTCAAAAATGCAATTTGTCTGTGTGGTAGTCTCGGCTTTTTCATTTCCCTGTAGGCCAGCTTTAGTGGCACAAGTCTTTCAGAGCTCCGTGCGACCCCTACCCTCCTTCTTCCTCCCACCCACAGGACAAGCCCTTGCAGCATCAAAGAGAACTTCAGTCAGTCACTTTTGAAATACAAAATGGTCTAAAGGTGATTTTTAATCTCATCAGTGCCTATTTAATGTGTTGCCTAATAAAACTTGAGTTGTACATCTGGCATTGTCTTTTATCAAGTTATATCTGAATTGATATGGCCATATCAAACTTTATATTCATATATGACATGACCTTTCATCAAGTTTATCAGTGTAATTGTAATGACTCGAGTCGGACTCGAGTCACTATTTCTGATGACTCGACTCGAGTCAATTGGGTCAAAAGACTACTCAATTCGAGTCAGAAGTGACAAAATGTAAAAGACTCGACTCGAGTCAGTATGTGGAAAAGACTCGACTCGACTCGAGTCACAATGCTGGATGACTCGACCAGGTTGACTCGAGTTTTTCTTCGCAATGACCCTAGTCAAACATATCGGCAAAAATGTTGGCAGCAAAAAATTAAAATATCCGACTTTCGCACTAACCGATAATATGCACAATATTGCATACACAGTCTTCTGGTAGGAGTACTGGCAGACATGGCTTGCATCGCCAACATCCGGGCTTTCAGAATACTTACTGTATTCATACATATTGTATCTACGGTTATTTTTGTTCTTTTGCAAATTATGAATCGATATTCCAGTTTTTTTAAATTGTGAATTTTTTATACAAGATCACGGAGTAGAGTTCAGTTCAGAGCATAGTGACACGTCGCTGTCTGCTACTAAAGACACAATGAGAAATGTTTCTGCATAATTTAGCAACAAAATTAGAGAAAATTGGATGATTTCGAAGAGTTCAAATGACCACACCTCAGAATTTAATCGGTAATTGGACATATATCTGTATAAAAAAAAAAAAAATATGTCATCCGGCGCTTCAAGTCGATCAACTCAAGAGGTGGAGTCATTTATATGACATATAATAATCTGGCATCTGGTGCCTCGTCACTGCCTTATTTTTTTAACTATGGTATCTATCAAATGACTTCACACCAATTAGATAATATAAATAAAGTATAAATTGATATCGCTATAAATAGATCGGATCCTTATGATAAATTCCTGGATGAAAAATAGAAACGACCTGTGATCTTTAAAAAGAAAAGAAAAAACTAGATGACTAATTTAACTGAAATGGAGAGTAAAAGTGAGCTGTATAAAGTAAAAGAGTAAACAAGTCTTTAATGGTAGAATTCATCATAACTTGACACTCGTTGACATATAGATGAAAGGAGGAGACACAATTGTCGCCTCAAACACGGGTTTCAGGATCCGGAGTGACCAAGTCAGCATGCATAGCAATTGTGTAAACAACTTGCTTGTCTGATCTAGTAGTGTAGGTTAATTTTAGGTCAATATGCTCAAATGACTCGAGATGACTCCAGTAGACAGACGGAGTGACTCGACTCGACTAGAGTGTGCATGGTTGGGAACTCGACTCGACTCCACTCGAGTTCAGTTGATAACTCGACTCGACTCGACTCGACATGACAAGTGAAAGACTCTGACTCGACTCGACTCGACTCGACTCGACTCGACTCGACTCGACTCGACTCGAGACTTCAGTCAAGTTCAGTGACTCGATTACAACACTGAAGTTTATATCTGGCTTGACATGGCCATATTAAATTTGAATGCATATCGGGCACAATCTTTTTTCAAGTGATACTTGGCCCAATATGGTCATATAAAGCTTCATATTGTGTATCATATGGTCGAAAGTTATTGATTTACATATGGGTCGATATGACCATATAAAACTGGATATGTATATCTGGGATGAATTTTCATCAAGTTGTTTACGGCTTGAAATATGGCCATATGAAGATTGGTATGTATATCTGGCATGGTCATCTATCAGGTTATATCTGGCTTGATATGGTCATATAAAACGTGATACGTGCATCTGGCATGATATTTTATCAAGTTAAAGCTGGCTTCATATAGCCATATAAAACTTGATTCAAACTATGAAGATATTATATTTACATCTGGATTGATATGGCCATATTCAACTTCATATCGGCCAGTTACATCCAGATATGAAGCCAGAGATAGATTTTGAGTAAGGACTAGAGAGGGGCCTAGGCTCACGTCTCGCGGGACCATCACTCAGCGGAGTGTTTCCAGTCAGACGTTTGGTTAACCTTTTAAGGCCATGGGCCAGAGGCACCTCACCGGCAACCCCACAACTCTCCGACCCAACATTTTTTGAGTGGCGGCACCAGGATTTTAAAAGTGTGGGGGCAAATGGAGGGCAAAAGAAAATGTTGGGGGGAAATTTTCGGGCGTAGCGCAAAATCGAGGGCTAAGCGCGAGTTTTAGCGGGTGGGGTTAGGGGTGGGGTGAAAATTTTACAATCTTTTTACACGATTTTTTGGGATATTTCATTCGGTTTGGAGGCCATTTGTTTTAGTTAACGTGAATCTCACCAAAATAGTCCCAAAAATTAATTTTGGAATTTTCGTTATAAAACATGACAAAAGTTTAAGAGTCAGCTTCAAAAATATTTTTTTAAGAAAATTTTCTTTATTATTATTTAATACAAAATATTCCAAATTTTTGGCCCCATTTTGTTTTTGGCAACCATTTTGAATGAGTGAGACCCAAAATATTCAGTGTTACCACATGATTTCGTCACGTTGTTCAGGGGACCATAAGGTTTCCAAAAAAATGTTGGGTCGGAGAGTTGTGGGGCGCCCGTAAGGTGTCTCTGGCTCATGGCCTGTTTGAATATATAGACTCGGCTTATCTCAGTGAAATTGAAAACCAAACTATAGGAAAAATAGCAAAGCCCTTAATTAGTAGTTGTGAATTGCACCGGCCCCCGTTTTTCTTCATTTCTTAGACTAAATGTACTGGAATAAGCTAAATGACAGTAACTTAACTCGCAGACACTAGACATATTCAGTCCTCGTCTGGCATCTTTCTAAAAGCCTCTTCTCTCTCACTCGGAAAAAAACGGCACGCCTACAAGACCAATGGAGTGTACGGAATGGACGTGTTTGTTATGAATTATACATGAAACAAAGCATCTCAGCTGAGACAGGAAAAGTATTTTGAAACAAACTGATAGCCCCCCCCCCCCCCCTATCGGACAATGATCCTGGCACTAACCTCGCTGCATAGGCTACTTATAAAAACAAACTGAAAAGATTAGGTTAGGACTTTTGCCACTGACCTGTGACATCGACTCTAACACAGGTCATAAAAAGGTAGACCAAGGAGATATTTTCCTTAAATCTACTAAACTATAGTTACAAAAATATGGCCCTAATAAGGAATAGATCCATACATGTGATTACCATGCAGGTGCGTGATTTTTCTCATGCGGGACGAATTAGGACAACCACTATTTCTTACCCTGACCCCAGCCTGAACATTATTTTTTTCATTTTTCATGATTTGTATGGATATTTTGGAAAATCGCCCTATCTTTCCTGGGAAAAATTCTGCACACTGCGGTGGAAATAAAACAAACTGTGCAACTGCACAAGTTGCACCGTGACAGGGCCGAGTATAATACGGCGTTCCATTGGGTCGGTGCGCACCGCATTTTTTTTTTTTGGAAAACCTGTAGTTCAAAATTATGTCCACTCATCTGCGCTGCATAAAAAAATAACGCTCACACACTGTGATCGACCCATAGAGGATATGTTCCTATTATCCTGCTCTATGGATCGACCCAAATTCAAGGAAAGCTGTATAAATTCCAATTGGCGTTCCATACCAACAAACCTGGACAAGAAACACATTGACCTCAGGCACGAACACTGTCAACATTGGCTTTCAGCTGTTTTCCTTTCAAAGAGAGGCGTTTCAAATAAGAAATCAAAATGGTATGATACACATTTCACTGTAGATATGGTGCAGAAAAATCGTGTCATTTTACAACATTTTAGTAGCCTTTACACGTTTATCGGTAATGTTCTTAACCTAAGTAAGTCGTTTGTGCTGTCTCATCGCCTTTTTGCACGGTAGGACATACACAGGCTAGCTTAGGCCTAACGTTGGCCTATACTAACATTACAATACAAATTACAATACACGAATCTTCTACAGTACAGGCTAGGCGCATACGGGCCAGACTGTTTTTTTTTCTTGCCCCGGGGAACGAAAACGCGATCGTTCAAAATGCGCGGATTATTGAGGGGAACACAAAATCCCAGACATACCATAGGCCGAGGCAATGAAAGTCATAGAATACCGTCCGGGTGATTTTAGCCAGACTGGAAAGTTTGCCTTGTGCGTGCAAGATCTGGCCTGTACGCGTAGGTTTTTTCCCAGGACGAGTCAGGCCAAATCTGGCCAATGGACCAGTCAGCTTCTTGGAAATAGGCCACACCTCTAGGCCTAATTCCAAAACGACAGCTTTTCGACCCTTTTTTGTAATTTCTAAATTCTGACGCCAGATTATGAAAGAACGGGCCAAACAACCCCTGTCCACGTAACCCTAACCTTAACTTGAACCCTAACCTTCATTTTGAAACAAATCTAAAAGTTTTTGAAATCTCGATTTGCCCATGTTCGTCCTGGGAAAAAATAATGCGGCCCGCACAGCTTGCTGCGCGGTTTGGCACCTGGCCATGCAAAAAATTGCTGGTCATAGATTTGGCTGCACGTGCGATGCAAATTGGCTCCGGCCAAATGGAACGGTGTACTCGGTTGAGAATGGTTTGGAGCTTTGTATTTGTGAGGTGTATACGATAACAACAGGTGAAGTTTTTATGTTCAGAAAGTGTTTTAATTGCGAATTCTGATGAAAATCAAAGTAAAACGTTTTGGCAATTTTTTTTTTAAATGATTTTTTTTTCAAATATTGAAAATTTTCAGCACATGCGGTTGGTGGACGGTATTCTATGACTCATTCCCTTCAGCCTTAGGATACCTTAGGAACCTCAGTGGACGCAGGTCTGTTGACCTCTATGTCCGCATCTTCTTGAACTTCAGCATTGGCAACTGTAGCAATGATCAAGATCTGTGGGTGACTGCCATACTGTACTTAACTTGCACAAAATCTGCCTTGTAGTTATACATCATCTTATGGCCAGCCCAAAACCTGTTCAAAGCCTTCTCAAACTGAAAAACAGTGGTGGCTGAAATTACACTCTCAGAGAGGCCATTGTAAACATCAACACCTCTGCTGACAAAACTAAATTTTCTTATGTTGAGTCTACAAAACTCTTTGAGTAACTTCCGACTATGTCCATGGGTATGAGTAATTGTACGAAACTTTAGAAAACCTTCAGTAACATCACTATCATGCACACCTGAAACAATTTAAAAAACCTCAATCATATCACCTCTTAATCTGCGATACTTTAGAGTTGGCAGTTTAAGTTTCTTTAACCTTTCTGTGTAAGTTAAACCCTTTAAATTATGCATGGAAATTTTGTGCTTGAACTGTGCATTCATGGGTACAACTAGCCTAGGCCTAATAGTAATACAGGGTCTCTCTTGAACACCACCTAGCATCCAGATGCACGGATGTTATGTGGGGCACTGTGTATCTTGCACACTAAACTTTGACTATGCATCCCAGCATCTGTGCATCCACTTCAGGACTGATATTGCTGAAATCATTCATGCTGCATCCAAACTTTGACTTGGGCATCTGAGCATTGGCACATCAACTCCAGGACTGATACTGGTGAAGTCATTGACTCCGCATCCAAGCATCTGCACATCCACTTCAGAATATTGCCTTTGGTCTTAGCAAGAAATGCACAATTATGAGCATTTTCAACTTTTTAAACCTTCATGTTCATCTAGTAGCCCAAACTTTTACTCCACACCCACGCATCCACTCAAGGACCGATACTGTTGGTCATGGTCGCAAAAGGTTGGGAAGCTGGGAGGCTCCTTCCCAGGAAATTTGGGCATTTGGTAGCGAAATTTTGGCAATTGGAAGGAAAGAATTGAGGTACTCCCTTCTCGGGAAATAAACATTTTTTCCATCCCACTGGTGATATCGTTCACTCCACATCCAAGCATGTAGACATCCCCTTCAGAATATTGTTTGTGGTCTTAGTAAGAAATACACAACAATGAGTCATTTGCAAATTAAATCTTTCATGTTAACCTAGCAGCCCAAATTTTGACTTCACATCCAAGCATCCATGCATCCACTCAAAAGGTTGGACATGAATTTAAGTTTTTTTTTTCTAAAGGATCATTGACTTGTTGACTGAGCATCCAAGCATGCAGATGCCCAGATACATCCCTCAAGTGGCCCTGCATTTTATAGATAGTCGCAACAGTAGGACTGCCTCCAGTCCTAGCGTGATATAGTAAACATAGCCTGTTGTATACGTATACAGTAGAGAAAAGGTAGTGCACTTCACTGCCTTTTCACACCAACTTTGCCTAACTTAATCATGATTTTATGCCTCATGCTTAATTTTGCCTCTAAACTTACTCCAACTGAAACTTCGGTTTTGTTGGTTTTTCTCTGGTTGAGAAAAAACGAACAGACTACCCAAAAGTGAAATGGTTTCATGTTTCATGACAACCCAACTGTTGGTCCAAAATCACCAAGGCTACCCAATACCGACTTTGGTTGCGGGTGTTTCGGCTCAGTCTCGGTTTTGGGCGGTCTGTGCAACTACATACACATTATGCATGTGGTGATATTAATGTTTTCAACAATTATCCATAAAGTTTGATTGATCAACATTGATACTGAAAGGTTTGTAAAATATAAACCTGTTGAAAAATGCTGGCGCCTAAATTTTTAGTTTAGCAGCCAGTGGCTACTAAGTTTTTTCTTCTGTAGAGCACTGCAAATAACAATACACATATTTTCTATGGGCTAGGTGCACATAAGTCTCAGCACAGTCTCAGACGATCCAACCCTTGGACTCTTCAAACTGGGACAACTCCCAAACTTGGGCCCTTTACTCTTGGACATTCAGGTATCACACAATCCGCCAGGTACCTTGCGTAATGTTTGACCTGGAAATGTATTATGTAGGCAAGAGAGTATTATGGCAACAGCAAGCATATTATATGTTCTTATGGTTACATGGTCCTCGCACGAATTACACGTGTACATAAATTGCAAAGGCAGCACCAGGATCACTTGTGGCACCATTTTCAGAGTGTTAAGTTTTATTTTTGTAGTCATGGCACGGCACTCTTCCGAAATGTTTATTTTGTTGATATACCTTGACTTGATTTCATGTTTAGGTTAACAGTTAACCGTTCAGATACTGAAAATGGTTTGGATTGGAAAGACACAACCCTGAACAAAGCAGTTCAGGGCTGGGACTCAGTTGCAGGGGTTTGTGGGTGACTCCTAACTATCCGGTCTGTTTCCAGACAATCCTACTATTCCCTGTAAGAGGGTACCAAATTAAAGACTTACTTTTAAAATCAAGGTTTCCCCCAGACTTAAAGTTAGACAAAACAGAAAATAGTTTATTTATGATATAGCTGCACTATAATTTCACAACAATCCTGCTATTGTTTTAAAGGCCCATACTGATGGAAGTTCTGCTATACCAGTGTTTGTGCTAAGGAATTGAACCTGGGAGGAAATTCCCTCTCTAGAAATGTTTTTTGGAGGGATTTTCAAAATCAAGGAGGGGGTTATCACTTGGTAAAGATACTATTGCAATTTAATGTGTGTATTATAATTGTCGTTACGATCTCAGCTGCAGAAAAGTGTGCGGGATTTTCCCGCATAAGATTTATTTTTGTGCGGGATTCGAAAGACAAAAGCGGGATTCACGCAATCCCACGCCTTAGCGCGAACACTGTGCTATACAGAGCAAAAGAACAGCAAAAATGTTTGCCAAAAAAATGTCATCTTGAGAATGATGCACATTCTTTCAAAAGTGTGATACCCATGAAGCTTCTGCTTAAATCATGATAAACATGACTGGGTTATTTTCTCTGATGAACTGAAACAATTAACTTACTCGGAAGCATCAGATGTTGAAATGCTTACTCTACCTTTCCCTTGACATGTTTGCTTATGGTATAATTGTTTCCAAATTCTATTGTTCTGTTTCTTTCAGTCTATTATGTCATACAATGGCTCAGCCATTGTGGCAATGAGAGGCAAGGACTGCGTAGCTATTGCTTCTGACCGTCGCTTTGGCATCCAGGCACAGACAGTATCCATGGAATGCCAGAAGATATTTGAGATGGCCCCACGCTTATACATTGGACTATCAGGTTTAGCAACAGATGTACAGACAGTGTAAGTTTTCCACTTGTACTGAATATTCATTTAGTGACAGGGTGAATGTGGTCACTCTTATTTCAAGTATATTTCCTTGCACCTTGGTATCTCAGTTTATATCCTGCTATTTCTAATCAGGTCACAATATTTGTTGTCATATACTTTGTCCTAAATAACTAGAATCTTGTGAAAAGAGTACAAACTGTACCTTAAGAATCAAAGTATTGTGGAGCTTCCAACTTGGAATGTGGGTGTGCATTATATTAAGTAGAAAAATTCAACACTTTGTGATCAAGGCCTGTGGCGATAAATGGCCATCAGAGGCTAAAAGTGTGAAAGATATACATCTGCACAGAAACAAGTATGGTTTCAATTGTGCCAGTGTCATTCAGAGTGCATTGATTTAACTTTATCGCTATAGGCCAGTCTACATGATCACACATTTGTACTTGTAGGGAAGATAAAACATGCCGCTAAAAGTTTGAATACCTTTATATTGTGCATGTTGGACGTTGTTCAAGGTTGTTGGGAAAGCATTCCACAAGATCATTTTTGTTTGTCCATATGATTTGCCATGCAAATGTTTGATGTTTTGAACAAGTGTATGGTCATGTGAACAGGGCTTAAAAGGTCTGGGTGCATGAAAATTACATGATTGGATATTTGGTGTACAAAGCATTAACATCTGGAAAATAGCAACAGTTCCCATCAGAATCCATTAAATATTGAACATTTTACAGTGTAATTTCTATTTCACACTTTAATCATGAATAAACAGTAGCTAAATATGTAAATTTGTGACAGCGAAGGATGGACTGACCATACATGGCTAATGTTAGCCTTTGTTTTCCAACCTTCATTTCAAGGACACTTGTAGCATTGTTATCCCCTGAGAGATCAATTATGGAAAATATATCACTCACCAAACTGTTAACTGTCTGATGAGTAATTAAGACTTAATAAGGCTAAACAAAAGAAATGCTAACATTGTACAACACTACATATCATTGTTTTTGCATAGGCAGTGAGTTTATACTCCAGAAAGCATCAAACTACATGAAGAGGTATATCTTGATAATGGTAAAAGATACTGAAATAAAATTCCCAACAGATCCTTCATTATGGGATTTCATTCTTTTACTGCAAAGTTAAAAGAGCTTCTGGTGGCATGTCACCAGAACTTTAAGAGTATTGCAAAATTGTTCAGTGTCACAAGGTAGTGCGATGTAGTGTACTGTCACAGTTGTGATATACAGTGTCACATTAAGTATTGATGTAGGCATAGTTAGAGGATGCTAGGGCTGAGTCTGGGGCAGTCTTGTAGATGATGGGATCAGTTGTGGTATAAAGTGAAAATTTATATTGGGAGTGGAATACCTTGGTCACTGGAGAGCTGTAAATCAGTATTATTGATTCCTTGCCGTAGGCAGGCAAGGAATCTATGCGATGGTGATGTCGTGTGTGTGTGTGTATGTGTGTGTGTGTGTATGTGTGTGTGTGTGTGTGTGTATGTGTGTGTGTATGTGTGTTTGTGACGCTGCTTGTAATCGCGATATCTCAAGATAGGATTGACCGACACTTTTCATATTTGGTATATAGATTTGTCATGTTGAGAGGAAGAACCCTATTGTTTTTGGAGGAGGTCGAAGGTCATCGGAGGTCACCAGAGGTCAAAAACCGAAAACCTTGTAATCCCGTTATCTTGAGATAGGGATGACCGACACTTTTCATATTTGGTATATAGATTTGTCATGTTGAGAGGAAGAACCCTATTGTTTTTGGTAGAGGTCAAAGGTCATCTGAGGTCACCATAGGTTAAACTGCGAAAACCTCATAAATGCCTTGTAATCGCGCTGTCTCGAGATAGCGATGACCAACACTTTTCATATTTGGTATATAGATTTGTCGTGTTGAGAGGAAGAACCCTATTGTTTTTGGTGAAGGTCAAAGGTCATTTGAGGTCACCGGAGGTAAAAAGCCGAAAAGCTCGTAATCGCGATATCTCAAGATAGGAATGACGGACACTTTTCATATTTGATATATAGGTTTGTCATCTTGAGAGAAAGAATCCTTTTGTTTTCGGTGGAGGTCAAAGGTCATTTGAGGTCACCAGAGGTGAAAGACCGAAAACCTTGAAATCACGATATTTCAAGATAAGAGTGGCCTGTATGGATTTGTCGTGTTGAGAGGAAGAACCCGATTATTTTTGGTAGAGGTCAAAGGTCATCTGAGGTCACCAGAGGTCATAAACCAAAAAACCTTGTAATCGGGATATCTCGAGATAGGGATGACCGACACTTTTCATATTTGGTATGTAGATTTGTCATGTTGAGAGGAAGAGCCCTGTTGTTTTTGGTGAAGGTCAAAGGTCACTTGGGGTCACCGGAGTTAAAAAGCCGTAAAGCTTGTTAATCACGATATCTCAAGATAGGAATGACAGACACTTTTCATATTTGGTATATAGACTTGTTATGTTGAGAGAAAGAATCCTATTGTTTTTGTTGGAGGTCAAAGGTCATTTGAGGTAACTAGAGGTCAAAGACCGAAAACCTTGAAATCGCCATATGTTAAGATGGGAATAGCCTATATAGATTTGTCATGTTGAGAGGAAGAATCCTATTGTTTTCGGTAGAGGTCAAAGGTCATCTGAGGTCACCAGAGGTTAAGCTGCAAAAACCTTGTAAATGGCTTGTAAACACGATATCTCCAGATAGCAATGACTGACACTTTTCTTATTTGGTACATAGATTTGTCATGCTGACAGGAAGAAGCCTTTTGTTTTTGGTGAAGGTCAAAGGTCATGTGAGGTCACTGGAGGTAAAAAGCTGAAAAGCTCATAATCATGATATCTCAAGATAGGAATGACCGACACTTTTCATATTTGGTATATAGATTTGTCATGATGTAAGGAAGAACCCTATTGTTTTTGGTGGAGGTCAAAGGTCATCTTGGGTTACCAAAGGTCAAAAAGCAAAATTTCCCAAGAATTCCCAAGATTGTAATCTGGCATCACTGGGGTCAAAAGCAACATTTCCCAAGAATTCCCAAGATTGTTATGTGGGGTCACCAGAGGTGAAAGCAAAAATTCCCAAGATTGTTATATGGGGTCACCAGAGGTCAAAAGCAAAATATCCCAAGAATTCCCAAGATTGTAATCTGGCGTCACTGGGGTCAAAAATCAACATTTCCCAAGAATTCCCAAGATCATCTGGAGTTATCAGAGGCCAAAAAGCAATTTGCAAAATTTCCCAAGAATTCCCAAGGTTGTTATATGTGGTCACCAGAGGTCAAAAAGCAAAATATCCCAAGATCATAATATGGGGTCACCAGAGGTCAAAAAGTGAAATTTCCCAAGAATTCCCAAGATAGTCATCAGGAGTCACCAGAGGTCAAACAGCAAAATATCCCAAGTATTCCTGAGATCGTCATCTAGGGTCACCAGAGGTCAAAAAGCAAAATTTTCCAAGAATTTTCAAGATCCAAGATCCATTGGAGTTGAATCCCTTTCAAGACACTTCAGATTTTCTTTTTTGTTATATTTGGTGGGGTTCAAAGGTCATGTGAGGTCAGCAGAGGTCATATTGTTAAAACATAAAATGATGTAGTCAAGAAAGATTAATTTGAGGGATAAACCTCAGTGCAACAAAGCATCCCCATTCGGCAAGGAATCACTAAGCCTTTGGGCTTTCTGGTACAGTAATATTGTAGTTAGAGTTCTTGTTCATAGTTGAAACCATGCTGCCAATTAGCGTTCTGGTTCAATCAAAGGTTCAGTTTTTTATAAGGTTTTATGATTTTCTTTTCTTTCAGATCCAACAGGTTAAAATTCAGACTTAACCTGTATACACTAAGGGAAAACAGGGACATTAAACCCAAGACATTTATGAGTATGGTTGCCAATTTACTGTATGAAAGAAGGTAAGACTTGAATTTTTCAAAGTTTTGCATCCTTCTTTGCTAAATTTGCTCAATAAAGTGATATTAGATTTTGGAAAAGCCATTTTGGCTGTTTCTAGTTTACAGTCATCTTCTTGTGCTGGAAGGAGGCGGAAGAGGTTCATATTTGAGTATGATGCAAGGGAAAAGAGCAAAATTTTAAATTCCATTTCAAAAAATTGTGCATAGATCTTCATATGTTTTTCAGATCTCTGACTCCCCACAAGGGAGCTACCATTTCTCACACAATAACTTAAACTTCCCCTGCATTTTTGCTGTTCTTTACAAAAGTTTAGGTGTTACAACTAACCAATAAAAAAGGATTTCAAAAATGCAGGTTTTTGGTTTCGATGATAAGAGAAACCTATGCAGTCATGATGGCGTGTGTGTGTATGTATGTGTGTATGTGCGTGTGTGTATGTGTGTGTGTGTTTGTGACACTTTTCTTGTTTACACGATATCTCAAGAAGGGAAACTCTGACAGTACTCAAAGTTGATAGGTAGATGCCCCATATTGAGAGGAAGAACCCTATCGTTTGTGGTGATGTCAAAGGTCATTTGGGGTCACCAGGGGTCAAAATCTGAAAACCTTGTTTACACGATATCTCAAGGTAGGAAGCTTGGACAGATTTCATACTTGGTGTGTGGATGCATTATGGTAAGAGGAAGAACCCTATTGTTTTTGGTGGAGGTCAAAGGTCATTTGGGGTCGCCAGGGTTCAAAACCTGAAAACCTTGTTTACACGGTATCTCAAGTTAGGAAGCTTGGATAGATTTCATACTTGGTGTGTGGATGCATTATGGAAAGAGTAAGAACCCTATTGTTTTGGTGGAGGTCAAAGGTCATTTGGGGTCGCCAGGGGTCAAACCCTGAAAACCTTGTTTACACAATATCTCAAGTTAGGAAGCTTGGATAGATTTCATACTTGGTGTGTGGATGCATTATGGTAAGAGAAAGAACCCTATTGTTTTTGGTGGAGGTCAAAGGTCATTTGGGGTCACCAGGGGTCAAACCTTGAAAACCTTGTTTACACGATATCTCAAGGTAGGTAGCTTGGATAGATTTCATACTTGGTAGGTGGATGCATTATGGTGAGAGGAAGAACCTTATTGTTTTTAGTAGAGGTCAAAGGTCATTTGGGGTCACCAGGGGTCAAACACTGAAAACCTTGTTTACACGATATCTCAAGGTAGGAAGCTTGGATAGATTTCATACTTGGTGTGTGGATGCATTATGAAAAGAGGAAGAACCCTATTGTTTTTGGTGGAGGTCAAAGGTCATTTGGGGTCACCAGGGGTCAAATACTGAAAACCTTGTTTACACGATATCTCAAGGTAGGAAGCTTGGATAGATTTCATACTTGGTGTGTGGATGCATTATGGTAAGAGACAAAACCCTATTGTTTTTGGTAGTGGTCAAAGGTAATTTGGGGTCACCAGGGGTCAAACACTGAAAACCTTGTTTACACAATATCTCAAGGTAGGAAGCTTAGATAGATTTCATACTTGGTGTGTGGATGCATTATGGTAAGAGAAAGAACCCTGTCGTTTTTGGTGGAGGTCAAAGGTCATTTGGGGTCATCAGGGGTCAAACACTGAAAACCTTGTTAACACGATATCTCAAGGTAGGAAGCTTGGATAGATTTCATACTTGGTGTGCGGATGCATTATGGTGAGAGAAAGAACCCAATTGTTTTTGGTGGAGGTCAAAGGTCATTTAGCATCACCAGTGGCCAAACTGAAAACTTTATTTAAATGATATCTCAAGTTAGGAAGCTTGGATAGATTTCATATTTGGTATGTATATGCATTATGGTAAGAAGAAGAATGCTATTATTTTTGGTGGAGGTCGAAGGTCATCTGGGGTCACCAGGGGCCATAGTCTGAAAACCTCGTTAAACACGACATCTTGAGGTAGGAAGTTTGGATAGATTTCATACGTAGTATGTGGATGACTTATGGTGAGAAGAAGTACCCTATTATTTATGGTGGAGGTCAAAGGTCATCTGAGGTTAAACTCTGAAATCCTTGTTTACAAGATAGCTCAAGTTAGGAAGATTGAATACTTCACATGGTGTTGCATTTAATCCATCAAAAAACCCCTACAAGTTTTGTCAGAAATCAGAGGCCAGCTGAAATCACCAGAGGCAAAAAAGCAAAAAAGCAAAAAAATTCCCAAGAATTCCCAAGGTCAAATATGAACATGAAACTGTAATTTTCCAGCACTTGAACATCACATTGAACCAATGACTGACAGAAACAGGACATCTTGGCATTATTTGGGATTACACATTAAGTGCTATATTCATCGAAACCACAATGCATTTTTGCATTCTGGTTTTACATTGTTGAAGATAGCTCAGCCCATAACAAGGGTGTAACAGGGAAGGTTAACTTTACATTAAAAATGGAACTTGATGTAGAATTTGTAACATTTAATAAATTTGTGAAAGTTAATATTGTTTAAGGGAAGGCTATATTGAGAAGATATTTAATGGTTCTCAGATGCAAAATGGTACTGCATTTGCAAATATTGAAGTAAATTTGTGTCCAAGAGTTGGCGTGACAAAAGTCTGTGTGGAAGGAAGGTTGCCCCTCTGCATTGACCTCCTTGCTACTAGCCTGCAGTCTTATTGAAATAGGAAATTTGCAACTATGTGTACATACATGGTGTGCTCCAGTGGTGAGAAAATTTGAAACCAAGGTAAAACATCTCAGCCATGAAGGGAGAATTAAAGTGTTAATATTTCATGTCTGTGTGGCAAGTTATCTGCCTAGGGATGAACTTCATAGGAATATATTTCCAAAAAGGAGAAAAAAAAATACAACAATGAATAAGAATTTAACATTCATAGTATCTGACTGTAAGAAATAAGAGTAGGTGCATTAAATATATAGGGAGATTTGGAGACTCAACCAGATTCTCATAGTATATCTGTTCCAAACCAAAAAAAAAATGAGTTCAGTTTGAGAATTTGGATTTCTGTATGTTTGGGAATTTGGGAATTCTCTCATTTACATAAATGTGTTTATGCTTACTTAATTTTACAGTGGAAAGCTGTGGTGTGAAACCTTCTTTCCTTTGCTTTACCATTCACAGGTTTGGTCCATATTTCACAGAACCTGTCATAGCAGGGTTAGATCCTAAAACTTTTGAGCCCTTCATCTGTAACTTGGACCTTATAGGCTGTCCCATGATCACTGAGGACTTTGTTGTAGCAGGAACATGTACAGAACAACTGTATGGTATGTGTGAGTCTCTGTGGAAGCCAGACTTGGTAAGTTGTGTAACATAGTGTTTCAAATTGGGGCCTACAGGCCATTTAGAGTATTTGTGGTGCACTGAAATAGCCCATTGAAGATTCAAGGAGTCCAGAACTTAAAGACAGACCTTGGCACCCCAAAATAAATGCTTGGGAGAAAGCAAAACTCTCAATTGGTGGCTGCTCTTTGAGTGTCATCAATTTCAAAAGATGCAGAGTAGTTAACATTACACAGCATGGACAGAGAGTGTTCTGATTACACATTGGGACCTTGTATGCTAACCAGGGCCTTAAGCAATAAACTAGGTTTGTGTCTGTACAAGGTGGAGCTAAAGACAATTTTGGGATGCTACGAGTAACTTTGTTGGAGAATTTGAACTGTCTGGGTTGAGAAGATTTGCCCTTTAATTAGAAATCAAACCAGTTCAGTTCTAGATACAAACATTATTTTCCCACTAAAAACTTCCAAAGCTCTAAAAATGGGGCTTGGCTGAAAGCACTTGAGAACTTCGGTCCACTAGTGTCTTTGAATTGTCTTTTCTTGAAAATTTGTTAAGGAATTCGTATGAGGAAAAAAATGTTCATGGAACTGCAATGTGTTTATGCAAAGCAGGTGAAAAGGATTTATAAAGTTAGAACTCTCTCAGTTAATGCATATGGCTAAGAATGGGTAATTATCTGTGTAAACTGTAATTCTGTGTCATCTGCATATGAATAATGCTGCTACATTGTTGTAACAATAATCATAAGATAAGGAATTGGAGGAATCACAGTTAAGGTCTCACTCCAGAGAATATTTTTAGCAGTTGTTTGGAAGTGTGAGATAACCGAAAAATGTTAGTTGGCAACCAAAAAATGTCAAGTATTACCTGGTTGCATGGCAGACAACCAGAAACTAATTGATTCCACCAATTTTTGCATTTACCACGCTTTCCAGGATTATCTTGCATAGATCCAAAACTCCCAAAGAAATTATTTCTCTCACCAATTATTAACCCATTACATGCAACCTTCTTTGAAACATTACATTTCATACATTATTGTAAACTATACTCATGCAGAATGGTAAAGTTCTGTGGCCCTCTAATTTAGTTAAAGTTCCATGGCTCATGATAAATCCAGTTTTCATGGTTTGCAAGGCTAGAACACTGTGTCTTTCTCTCTGCATTCACTGGTTCACACTCATCAAGTGTACTACTTTACTAATTTACTCGACTTAAGCTTGAAAAACATTACATTGGCAGGAAACCCAACTGTTATGTTGGAGAACTAAAGGTTGGAAGGTTGGAAGGTTGGTCGAACTGCAGAAAACCACTTGAAATTCCCTCAAATCATATACACTACATACGCAGTCTTTGTATCCAGTACAGCTGCATTATTAAGAAAAGGCACACATGAACCCTTCTGAGTATAATCAGGGAGAAGCCACCCTACCATTAAAGTCACATCTCCCTGTTTGAGTGGCATCTCCATGGTGTAATGAACAAGTAGTAATCACCAATTTGTATGAACATTCACATAGATTGTGGGGAATGTTGTACACCACATGTATTTAAAAGAAGGGTTAAGGCTTTAATTGAGTTTTGATAGAGGGGTACTAAGCATTGGTGAAATTTTGTTTGTAATCCTATGTGTAGTTCTCAAGATATTATACAGCAGATGAACTTGTGACATTTTCAACCCAAAGTAAACCTTGAAGCAAGCACTTGTGATGTCATAACCTCACATTTATGAGCTGTCTTCTGTTTTTCTTTAAACTTTACCAGCTGATATTCTCTATTTCATGTTATCATATTGCTAATGCGTGAGAGGTATAGGAATTTGAGCTACTTCAAATTCCATATGGGAAGCTCATACTTATCAAATTCAAGGTCAAAACAACAGATTGAAAAACAGAAAACAAAGCATTGTTTGTCAGTGTGAAGAGATGATACAGCCCCTGCTTGCTTCAAGCTCACTTAGTTCACAAGTTTAGTAACTTCATTTGCTGATATCTCAAGAACTAGACATCAGAACTGAATGTAAATTTCACCAGAATGCTTAGATTTAGCTCCTTTTTCACATATTGCAAACACTTATTACTCAGACCCTTATTTAAATGTTGTACCTTTTGTCTTACTTTGCACTCTCTTGTGTAGGAGCCAGATGACTTATTTGAAACTATTTCTCAGGCTTTACTGAATGCTGTGGATAGAGATGCAGTCTCTGGGTGGGGTGTCATTGTTCATGTCATGTGAGTATTTTTCATTCATTTATGACTTCTGAATGGTTGCTATATATGATAACTTATGTAATTTTAAGATAGCCATATTCTTTGAAAAATCTTAAGTAGAGTCGGGTAACCTGCTCAAGCCTAGTGTGGATTCATGCTGGTCTGAGTCTAATTTCAAAGACTGCAGATACATTCAAGTCTATGGAATCAGAAGTGATCTGGGGTTTACGGATGGCAAGGGTGGAAAGCCTTTTATCATTCCATCTTTGGTAGTCATGAGTGTCGCTTTGCATGAGTTGTTAATCAAAGGAAGTTTAACCTTTCAGCTTTATATTAAAGCAAGTGTCCTCTATGCTAGTGCTTGATTACTTCTCTGGCATAAAATTTTGTGTCTGTCTCTAATGTTGCCAAAATGAATTTTTAGCTAGAAAACAGATGGAAGTTATGAAATTTTCAACCCAAATTGGGCTCCATGCAAGCAGAAGTGACATCATAGCCTCATATGAGTCAACCCTGTTATGTTATTCTGTCAACTTTACAAGTAGTTTTCTCCTTCATGATATCTTGCTTGCATAATGTGAATGCATGATTAGCATGGGAAATATTACAAACTTCACATTACATGTGAGTAAATGCATTTTCTTGTCTACTTCAAGGTCAAAAGAATACTTTGAAAAAAAAGCAGTACTCATCATTTTTAGGAGATGATGTCCCTCCTGCTTGCTTTAGGTTCACCTTGAGTCACATACAGTAGATAGTAGGTCTTTCAAGACCTTAAAAGAATTGCACACATATTCAGGTTTTTCCTGCTATCCCTATTGCATGTGAACCCATGGGAGGGGACCTACCCCTCACATAATGTTAGGATTGGCAGAACATGTTATACATGATGATAAGGAAATGGGAAGTATGTTATGCTCCTACATGTAAGTT
This sequence comes from Holothuria leucospilota, assembly GCA_029531755.1. NCBI lineage: Eukaryota > Metazoa > Echinodermata > Holothuroidea > Aspidochirotida > Holothuriidae > Holothuria > Holothuria leucospilota. Next base: position 16,759,350 of record CM055978.1, read on the forward strand.
AGAGGTTTCTGATAAATTCATGAATGAGCCTGTTATGTGCACAAGAACAGTCTCCCTGTTGAACAGTGTTACAGTTGCTGCAACTAATATGGAAAAAATGGCAAAAAGAGGTTTCTAGTTGAGTCTGTTAGCCATTGGATGATTTATGTTGGTATATTTTTTTTGTTTATTTTGCAGAGAAAAAGACAAGATTACAACAAGAACAGTAAAAGCAAGAATGGACTGAATTGTGGTTTTTATGAATACATCTTATGAACTGTGAAAACTTGAACTACTCCAAAATACATCAGACAGGAAACTTCTTTTGTTAAAAGACTGCCTCAGTTGTTTCCTTTTGAGAGATACAAGGCAGTGCTAGGCTAGGTTCAAGTAAAGATGGTTGTGTCTTTGGAGACGAAGGAGTTTTGACAAACTTTTAGCAGGGAATAGTCCAATGGTCATTCCAGAATTAAGTGGAGAAAGACCATGCACATGGATGTTTTCAGTCACATTCACTGAGGAATATTTGGACCATGGGAGCCAATTTTTTCTTCACTTTAGGGTTTTCTTGTCAGTTTGTGTACTTTTTCAATTCTCTGTCTCCATTGGGACCTCATCAAGAAGTTGTATGATACTGTAGATGATACTTCTGCATTTCTTGAGGAGTGGGAGGCGCAGCAGACTTACTCATAGCAGTTTTACCACAGAAATTTGACTAATGCAGAGCAGGACAAAGTTCTACAAGTCTGTGGCTAAATACACTTAACTGTTTAACTAACATTAATCCATGATGTAAATTGATCAAGTTGATAAGTGCTCTAAGTGATGTAGCAGTGCAGCTAAGCTGTATTCATTGTGGAATGACATATCACCTCCTGTGGAAGTTTTGTCACATTGTTGAGCATATGTAAGCATCCAGTGGTAGGACATACACCCACAGTATGTTTGAACAAGGTCAAATAAGGCTTGATCAAATTACTAGTGAAGATCACTAGACTGCTGGCGATATCAGTGGAGCTGAAAAGTGTATTAGTTGCAACTTTTATCCAGGTGTTATTAAAACCTTTGAATTTCATCAAATGTCAGGAATTTGAGGTAATATTGTTGGAAGCATGTTTGTATTCTGTATAAAGATGTAACATGTATATGGGATGCTTCTACAGCTTCTTCTACACTGTCCAGTTAAACCCAAAATTTTGGAATTTTCTTCTGTAAAAACCCATATTTTTCAGTTTCTTAAATCAAAGCCCCAAACTTTTTAACTTTCAATAAAAACTCCAAGGGTGTCAAAAATTTTCATTAACAATGTCTGGGCAACTCATCAACTTTGTGGGGACTTTGGGTTGCTGGCCCATGGAGCATGACCCAGGGACCATTCCAGAAGCTATCTCCCCCCCCCCCTCCCATCCTTTGAGTACCTTGTCTGGCTATGGGCCTGGACCCAAGTTTTAGCTTTCCAGTGTACAGGTTTGTTATGGACTAAGGGTTGTTGTAATGTTCTCAGCTGAATATAAAAACTTTATCTTATTCAAGGGAAGTCGGTTATTGGTACTGTACCAATATTGCTAGTAATAACTGATATTATATGTCTGATATTTCATTTCTCAGCATTGGCAGACATTGATATTGCAGAACTACCATAATTCACACTATAAAGCTACAGGCTGTTGTGCACTACATGGAGTTTCATTTCATTTATATATAGGTAAAACATTGACACTTCTAATCAGACATGAGAAAGTAATGTAACCTTTGTATGAAACTTAGTCCAAGTAATATCCATTTGTTAGGATTAGCAGTTTAGGTTGATTGTACTGACATCATTTTAGAAAGGAGGATCAGGCATACTGACTTTGAATACCTCTAATTGGCACAACACTAGTGGTTGTCATCAGACATATTGAGTATGTTGTTGCATTCTTGGTGTTATATGCAGTTGCATTTGTTCTGTACCATAATTACTTAAAGGGAAGGTTTGCATTAGTAGTACACACAATTTTCATACCTTTAAAACAATGACACAGAATTATTGGCAATTCAGAATTACATGGCTGGGCAACTTTCTATAAATGCAGCTCTCCCACTGAAAGAAATTCACTGCTTCGTAGGTTGTAAAGGGGTTTGCCAGGGACTACATTTAATGTCTTTAAAAATGCAGAAAAATTTTCTGCTTTAGGAGGTGATAACTGTATCTCAGTAGCCTGTAGCGTTTAGAAAATACTGATTTTCAAAGGAATGTTTTTCTAGAGGTATGGTGTGTTATGGGAAACCTGTGATGTCATTGTGGCACATTGATTAGATAAAGCATTGTGTTTCTTTATGATATTGACACTGCTTTAGGGCATAAGGGTGCATTTACACTAGATCCAGACCTGATTGCCTGCACAGGGTCAGATCCACTGCTCGAGATCAAGTTTGTAGTGTAAATGCAGATAAGATCTGTATCTAATCGCCCTATTTTGATCCTGGCAAGATGGGAGGATCAGACCCTGCGCAAGTGATCAGAACTTGTAGTGTAAATGCCCTAGGATCAATGGTGACCTCACATTATGCACATTATTATGGTCACACATGTGTTCTAATTTCTTTGTTTACATTTTGTTGTGCACGCGCGTGTGCTTCTATTTTGTAATTCATTTGGAGGCCTTTTCCGCTGAAGCACAGAGGAGAATCAGAGTATGAGACAAGTGTAAATGCTCCAGGATCAAGCCACACTTGTAATTCGATCTACTGAGATAAGATCGCGCGATCAGATCTGGATCTAGTGTAAATGCACCCTAATTATCTTTTGTTTGCTATACCCTACTTATGGTATAGATTTATGCTATGGAAGGATATTTAAACATTCCAGCAGTATCAAATTTCAAGGACAAACAGAATATTTGATTATAAAGAAAAGGAATCAGGCAATGTGCCCACTTCACATTCTGTTACCTTGATGAGAACTGGATGCATTTTTTGACAAAAATAACCAATTTTTGAAATGATATATCTTGAATTAGGAATAGAGTATTGATACATGGTCTGGAGGACATGAATTGGAATATTTTTCTTTTTCACATGAGTCCCTTGTGAAATGCCACTGGAATATGCCTCAAGTAAATTTGTTTACCCAGATTTCCATATGATGTAACCTTCATATAAACTTTTGTAATACATAATAGTTGGGCCAAGTAAGCTATTGCCAGGTTTATTGCAGTGACTGAATTGTTTGATATTAAAGCTACCTTCTTTATGTGCCATGTTGATGCTGGTTGATATAAAACTGGAAAGCACTGTAGAAAGCTTACACCATGGCTGTCATTTTTAATTCAACATCTTTCGTGCAGTAAAGGTATGTCCAAGCTCAATAAAAGTCTTCTAAGAAGTCAGAAAATTATCGTTTTTTTGCAATCTTTTTGTTGTCCATTGTAATGAAATATCACATGTTGCTGCATGGTTTACAGTTAATAGCAATTATTTTTAGATTTTGATTAAAGTAAATTGCCATTTCTCGAGTCTTATGAATGTGGAGAGCACAGACTTGACCAGCCATGAGGAATGTGAGGTAGAGCAAATTGCATAATGCCCATTATTAAGTACATATGATGACACATTTGGAAAGCAAGAAAACATTGCTGTTTACACTTGTAATGCAATACCTTTTTGCATTGCTAGAAGTGACAGGCAAGAGTTGATCCTCCATGTCATGTGTGAGGAATAGACCCTTTTCCAATTAGCAATTACAAAGGATTATGGGATAGAGTTTTGGTATTGGTCATTTTTGTCAATGGCATTTTACTGTGGACAAAACCAACACACACCAAAAATATATCCCACAATACTTTGTAATTCCTATTTGGAAAAGGATTTATGGGAAGTAAACAGAAAAGGTGCTGCCCATTATCTGGTGATTGTATACTGTACAGTGGTCCCATGGGGGTTATGTTTTTGTATGCAAATGTACTTTTGAGTTCATGCTTGGCCAACAGATGACTTTGTACATTATTACTTCCAACATATTTGCCAAACAGTCTGCAGGCATAATCCACATATATCATTTCTCAAATCTGCTGACCTGGGTAAGGTTATCAAGAAGTGGCATTTTTGTTTTCCTTCTAAAAGCAAGAGCATGGGCTAACTTTAAAATTCAGGGCAATCAGTCAAATTTTTTGGCTACTATTAGTCACTTGGGAGTCAAAATTTTGCTGCTGAATTCACTTATTTCAATCACATGCAGCAACTTCTGCATTTTCGGTCTGAACAATTCCCGCTCAGTCTGATATATCAGATTCCTGTGTATATAATTGCCCTAATTGGAACTCATTCCCTTCCCTAACAACACTGAAAAAAATGACAGAGATATGGTTACTAGTACGTGTCAAAGTGTATTCATCAAAAAAATCAAATTTAAGACAAAAACTTTACAAGCTGAGAAAAACTTTAATTCACAGAATACACTCTAGCAGCTGAAACTTGCTACAATGAGCCAAAAAAAAAAAAAAATCACAGGTTTAAAGGAAGCTCCTCATACAAAGGACAGGGATGTTCTCATAATTTTCTTTTAAGAGGATGCATTGATAGTAGTCGCCCTGGTAAAAACCTATGTGTAGGGGTAGCCTGCCTTTTGCAAGGGAATTTTTAAACAGGTTTTTCCTGGAATACTGTATAAAGATTTGGCTGTGCCCGATGTAAATAAAGTTCCCAGCATAATTTATAATTCTTTTAAATAAGTGCTTTCTCTGTGCCAGGTGATGCCACCCAGCATGGTACATCCCTCTAAGGATGATTATATTTGTGAAACTTTCCACAAGAGTAAGTCTTCTTGACATTTTCAAAAACGACAAGCTCAAGTCAATGACTTACCAACTACAAGCAAGCAAAACACATGAATATAGCTAACACTAATGGTACAAACTTTCAGGAATATACTGTATGGGAATTTCAAAACTAAGACAGAGGCCCATGTCTGAATTCTGGAAACCCCATGTTAACAATGAAACAGATCTACTAGTCTTATTCCTTTCCTTATAACTGGAATACTCACATCATTCTGTACACTTTCCCACAATTGTTGAAAGTCAGTATCATTACCTCAGCTAACATGCATATAACTAGTTTGCTCTTGTGAACACTTGTTCACAAAGATCTATGACTTAAAATTTTTTATATTAATACTGACTTGTTCATACCACAGTTTTGCTGAATGCAATTGATCATAAATCCCAGTCCACCGTGAAAGTGAAAAGCTGATACAATGAATGATGTGATAAAATCTGTTGAGCATCGTATGGTATGACATTTACTGACTTTATCACAGAAGAAGTAAAGAAATCCTGAACAACAATTTTCTCAATAAGAGGCTAACAAGATTCTCTGGACGGTCTAGAAATATTCTTGTTTCCTTTATTTTTAACACATTGCATACAGAGATTTTAAATTTGGTCCATTATGCAATAGCTTGGTATTGTTCCACTCTCTCCAGGAGCTGATCAGAATAGCCAGGGGAGTAGTATCTGCAAATAAAACAAAATACTTACAGGTTACCTAACAGTACAAATGTATAAACAGAACTGCTTTTTAAAGAAACATTCTGCACAGTACAAACATCCCTACCAGTGGAACTAAATGGCGTTTAGACCACTTTGATGTTTGTGAACAACAATAATCCGCTGAACTGATTTCTACATGGACAATACACACACATTGTGGAGATAAAAAGTGACAGTCATTCTCCCACACCCCATCCTATCATCTTAGCAGGGGAGGGAATGACAAGGAACTAAGTTTCTTCTGTGACAGATGTCCCTACATCTCTTCTCCCACCTCTGACATTGGACTTGAAACAAAAGTCTCTTAAGAGCACTTACTTAAAAGTTTGTTTGCTGATATACACTTGAGTTCAGTGAGTATAGCTGGAATCAAGCCTTGAAATAAGTGACCCACAACCAAACCTAGGGGTAAATATTTCTTATGTCAAAACTGCCCCTGTTTCTGGAGATTGACAAGAACCAGATTCTCTGGTGAACCACAATCAACAATTGACCCCTTTTAGGCAGAAAATTTACCACCAAATGATACATTATTTTTCTGGCATATGTGTTTAATATTTGAGGCAAAAGTACTCAGCTCCTCCTCCCCTAAGGAATGTGGTCCCATACACTTATGAACATGTGTGCCTGCTGGTGTATTTGTTGAATTACGGGTGTAACTAGTGACTCTGCAAGGGCAAATTTGTGCCCAAACTTATATCGGTAATGTTGCAATAAAGTGTGATACAAAATAAGGCTTCTCACTTGACGATTTCTTCTGGAAAACAGTTGTTGATAGTGTTGATGTATTCATGAAGGGCACTGCCAGGCTCTGACTTGATCTCCTGGACTTTCTTAAGTCCTCCGCTTGTAACAAACAACCTTCTTGCTGCAGGATCATGAGGTAACACTTTGCTGAACTGGCCAACAACATGCTTGAGGATGTTCGGAGGTGCATCATGAAGGAGAGGTTCCAGAGCTGGAAGGTGGACACACTTTTGGAGGATGTTCTTCAAAGCCCTCTTTGACTACTCAACAAGAAAAGAAAAAAAAAATATTATCAAGCTTTTGTTAACACCTAGTGCAAACACATATACTTCACTTCTAAGGTGGTGTAAAAATCAGTGACTGTGGGAAGAAGATAGGTAACTAAATGCATTTTTCCCCTACAATTTTATGGTAAAATCGTCTACTAAACATTTGTAAACAGTCCAAAGCAACTAGTAATCACTCCAATGCTTCATCAAGAAACATACACTCTGGGTAAAAAATAGACACAAGTAAGCTTTGATATGCCCCCATCCTTTCCCCATTTCTAAGTGGATGGATTCATTTCAATAGTTGCATACATCATCTTCTCAATAAATACCAATGTTTTTGTCAAGTTGTTTTATTCAAGTACCAAGAACTTCTGGGTACTTAAGGTCCCAAGAACCAAGCACAAGTGTCCAAGTACAGCGTTTCTTAAGCCAAGTACAGAGTATGAGGACTGTTTTACATGTGTGGTTTTCTACTTCTTTTCAAATACTTTTTATTTATTCAATACACAAACAATATTCAACATACATGGCTTGTCCCTTGTTAAGCACGGGGTAGTTAAAGGTCTATAGCCTACCTCTATGGCTTTCAGTCAGTTTGATCGCACTTTTTCTAAACCTAATATCTGCTTATCTCTTAATGAAAGAAAAAAGAAAAAAAAAATTGAGAAAAGCTAATATGACTGACATAATAATACCTCGTCAAACAGTCTGGCATGTATGACAAGGTTATAACCATAGAATAAGGAGGGTGCCATGTTCATTGTGAGAAATCATAGTGACCTTCTGTGTTTCTCGTAACAAAGATCACTATCACATCCACACTGAACAGCAATGAAATGATCAAGATAACCTGTGTATCGTCATATTGTAAACGAACTTCCAATTTACAAAAGTATGCAACATTTGGAATTATACGTGTTTCCCATGCTCAGCTGTTGACAGACATTTGAAAACCATCACGTTATCCAGATGACAGGACATTTCTGCCTGGTTTTTGATCCAGGCAGCACATCTTGATGACGAGTCCATTCACATGGAGAATTTATCGTATCTGATAAGGAGGTAGTTATCTTATAACACGCAGGTGCCCATGTGAACCCAGGACAAGTTATCTGGTAACAATTTTTGTAAACAGGCCTGCCTTTTATAAACTTGTGAGATGGTGTTGTTCCCATTCTAAACTGCTTTCAACATGATGACAATCAAGTGGTTTGACACAAGCACATGTCTTGAAAATGCCTCTGGGTTTTTGTTGTATTAAATGCAATTGCCAATAAGACTTTTTTGCCTTGGATTATTCATTACTTGGCAACAGAATGATTACAAGGAGAAAAGACCTAGTTGATGGCCATTTTTACCTGACTGTAAACAAAATGAAGTCTACTTTTTGTCTACTTTTTTTTAAAGAAAGGAATGTCTACCTTTATCTTTAACAAGTGTTAAAGAGGTTAGGTTGCATTTTTTGAAACACAAAATCACCAACTTACTTTACACAACACATTGGCCATGCTACTTGTTCTGCATTTTTGCAACATCGCACAGTGCATTAGCAGCAAAATATGTAGCACTATAGGAGTTGTAACTAGAACTCCTTAGTAGCATACACATTACAGATACACAACCACTAGAATCTAAACTTGTAAATTGTATCAGTTCTGTCTGAGTAACAATACTTTGAAGTGCCAAAGGGTTAAGAAACTTACACTGCTCAATGTTGTGCCTAATTGTTAGCTTTAATACATAACTGTAACTTTTACAAGAAAATTTACTGGTACTTGTGTTTACAAGTACCAAAAAATTTAGTACCAGCATTTTAACATTTGAGTATGAGTACCAGTCAACTAATGAGTTTGATTACTTCAACATATGAGTACCAGTACGAGTACAAGTACTTGAAAAAGTACTCGAACACTGAGTAGTACATACACTCAGTAAATTTGAAAGAGAACTATCACTTGTGAAAGACATTCTACTCTTCTTCTGTTATGTCTGGTGTTTTAGTATCTCATGCCAAGTCAAATCATTCACTGAAAGTGACAATGTAATTAAGAAAAGACAAAATTCTCTAAAATTGCTCAAGGAAGATGTTGACTTCATTATGTCACAAATTATAACAATACAGATTGATGTCCAACAGATATTTTTATACAGGAAGAACATTAAACACTCACCTTTGTTTGCAGATCCTCAGATGCATCTGCTCTTATGTAACACTTTAGGAGTCTAGGTAACACATTGGCCACCGCCACAGCCTTAGCATGTTCTGGAGTGTGTCGCCCTATTTGTCCCAAAGCCCATGCTGCTGCTGCTTGAATGTGATCTTCAGGTTCCTCTGCTAGAGTAATGGCTAGTTGTGTCACACCCTGCAACAACCGTAATATTTAATACTGTGAGTGGTTGAACTAGCAAAGGATATTGGCTACCACATCTTAAGTGGACTATGGTCTTTGTTTTTATATTTCCTTTACTTTGCATGAAAACAAACAACCTTACACCTTTTATCAGTAAACACAAAATAATTGGTAAAGACCATGTTAGGTACTTATATTATAATACCATGAATATCTAGAAGTACTTTCCTTGCAACCTTGTCTTGAACGAACTGCTCTGAATTACCAGTTGCTACCCCACACTGCATTTTACTAAAGGCCAGTTCATACTCTACATTTCACACATTATAAACTGTCAACAAACTATCAATGATAAAAATATCTTTGTTGTTGGTTGCATATTTGATAACCATAGAACAGTTTAGAATTTCTTATATCTGTATATAATGTAAATACTGTATCTTGCCAGTATGTGTGGACTTCTACAGCACTAGCACATTGTTGTTTACATTGCACTGTATACTGTGTGCAGCCTCATCAAATGAGAGAAACACCATATTGTGAAAAATAATTAATTTTATATCTGCTTCATAAAACCCAGCCACCAGCTTTTTAGTATTTAACTAAAGTATAAATCCACCATACACCAATATGCAGTCTATTCAAAATTCAGACATTACAGCATCCCCTTAGCTATGGATTGTGATATCACAATGTGGTTATCTATAGTGATAAAAAACACCTGCAGATATGCATTCAAGCCAGTTAGCTTGCCAATCACTTTCCTCCCAGGTAATTACAGTTTTACCCAGGTGTCATGTGACCAGACAGTGTTACAGTCTTCTCTTGGATCACACTAGAGTTTGCTCATGGCTTGAACTGTGGACATCACAAATCTTACACACTTCCCTTAAAATCATGCTGATTGTATGCAACCAGTTTTCGTGTACAAAGTATTGAGAGGGTGTGCTTCACAAGCTCTGCCGGTCTTGCCATTCCTTTTCACACATGCATTTAGTGCGGTGTCACGTTCCTCTTACTTGGGGAAACACCCAGTAACCCTGAGTGCATGTAACATGAGAACACAGGTTTCCTTGTGGAATGGAGGGTTCTGCAGTTTAAAAACTATGTTTGTGTAATCAACCATAGATCACAGGTGGTCTAAAGGCTGTGTGACCTCTACTGCCCTACTTAGGGTTGTACAAACTAAACAGACAGCATTTAGCAGTATTACAGCACATACAGTACCACTAGTTGTGTGGTGAAACTTGCATGAGATTCATTACAACATGCCTTGAAGAAGGCAACTTATTCATGATAGATTTTTCAAACTGTACATTTTTAACTATTTCCAAATGCAGGTCCTCAGCCAGACAAGGTACTGAAGGGGGTGGGGGGTGGGGGTGGGGTGGGGGAGGGGGCAAGATAATTTCCAAGCCAGGCAAAATATGTTTCTTAGGGGGTCAAGATACACTAAAATGCATTAAGGCAATGATCATTTTTAATTTTCTCAAGGGCAAAAATATTTCTCGGGGGCTCTGCACCTGCCCCCTCCCCCCAACCTTGGCTGTGGGTTTGTCTAAATGGCAGTATAGGCCAAGTCATCTTTGTGGTATTTTGCATGAATTTTTCTGGTTTTTGTCTCTAAATTGTTAGCAAAAGTGAATAGTTCACCATACTCTACAGTGGAAATGCCTACAACATGGAAGTAAGTATCATCTCTTTGCTGACATCCTTGGAGTTTTTGTGTTTTGCATTTCATTTGATGAGAATCTGGAGGAATGTACTGAGCCACATAACAAAGACTGCTGCTCTGGACTCAAAGAAACTATAATCAAATAAGAAACAGCCAAATACAGTATGTTGCATCAATGTTGCTTGTATGCAAGAGCAATGAAAGACCAAAATCAATTTGGAAGTAGCCATGTACATCAACAGTATTTGAAATAATGTGGGAATATTTTAACAATAAGGCCTTCAGATATCACACCTAGGCTAGTCCTGAGCTTCAGCGTTCTAGGCTTATGCCTTGGGTTGGCCGTAACATAGCTTTACTTCAATGTCATGTGCATTTACGCTGTAGTCTCTAATGAACGATTCACCTTCTATCTTCTATAACAGTTTGGAGATAACCACGAGAAAACTTCCCCCAAAATATTTGACTTTGTCACTGTGGGTAGCACAACCCAATTAACTGAACTCGGGGTACACATGAGAACACACACTGAAAATCGGGTGTTAACCTGCAGTTTTGCCTTGGTATAAACACAGGGTAACACCTGTTGACCAAGTGTATGTGAGACCATGCTTATGCTGTCCAGACATTTGTTGTCATAGTATTTACACTTTAGAGAGAAACCTTAAACTCCAGTGTGGCCAAATCAACAAATTATTTGCCTTACCAGCCACAAAATCTGCAAAAACCCTGACAGACATGAAAGCATAATGTATGTGTCTAATTTCAAATTTTGTGCTATGATAATTAAAAGTGTCAAAGCAGTAACCTTTTGCGGTCTATGGAGGAACCCTTTCTCTGTAAAGCAACAAGTATAAAACAATACAAACATTTCAGACTGAAAGATTGCAAAATGAGAGTATACCAAAGAGCATGGTTGGTTACTTTTGTTAACCCACCTTTGAGACAATTACAGCCATAGCCAGATTCTCTGAGTGAGCAGCCACATATCCAAGCATCATTACTCCAGGAAGTCTCACATTGCCCTTGGATTCCCCGACATAGTCAACTACAGATGCCACTCCACCAGCATTTACAATAAGTTGAGATAGCTCTGGGGTGTGCTTTGCAATCTCTCTGATCAGTGTAGCCACATTCTTTCTGACATACTCATCTTGATCTTTGAGACATGTCAGCACGGCAGGGAAAATCTCTGCTTCCACCACCATCTCAGCAAGATCTACTGAATGTTTGGAGATTTGACTCAGGGCTGAGAATACTTGTCTCTGTAAGCAAAGGAATACAATTAAAGTTTGGAAGTGAATACTTCACCACACATAGCATTTCCTTTTAGTAGCAGAAACAACTTTTTCTCTTAAAACACATGTGTATCCCAACTTATTCTTCATAATACTTTTAACCATGCCTTTTTACACATCATTACAGTGTAGCTTAATTTCAATGACTAATCAAATAATATTTTCAACTTATATAGTACAAAAGCTTTTTTAAAATACCTTCAACTTGGCATCTGGATTTAGGACCATTTGTGCCAGATGAGCAATGGCACCAGCATCAACAACAGTTTGGGCCAACTCTGGAGAATGTTTGCAGATGTCACTTAAAGCAGAAGCTGAGATGCGCTTAAGTGAAAGCTCAGGTTCTTGAATGCATAGGACAAGTAGAGGAACAGCGCCAGCATCTACCACAGACTGTGCAAGTTCTGAAATATCAAAAAAGACATTCTAGTAAGATGATTTCAACTAGTATGCCGTCGAAGGAAATTGTACTCATTGAAATCATCTTACTAGTATGGATTCCCGTCGTGAAAGCCTTTCTACTTAAAAAAGACATTTTGCAAACTTTTTGCCTCTTTTATTGATACAATTCTTCTTGCTGCTTTATATAATCCTTTTGGGCAAGCTTTCCATGCAGTACATGGTAAACCTTGCCAAACTTTAATAAAAAGCAAGTTTACAAATCTCCTTATATTAAAATAAAACCTACCTGCATTGTGTCTTGCAATATAACCAAGTGCCCATGCTGCTGCTTCCTTGACACCAGGGTCAAATTCTTCAAGACATATCACCAAAGCATCTAAAGCTCCACAATCCACAACAGATTGAGCCAAACCTGGGGAATGCTTAGCCACAGCTCGTAAAACAAATGAGGCTGCTTTCTTGTAGAATCTCTGCAACATTTAAGGTAAATTAAAAAATATACATGTGCAAATAAGCAAATTTATTTAAAAAACATTGTAATGCTCACATATATTTGAAGGGAATACATATGCAGTCTCCCCAATTTGAATTATCCCACCTGCTGCAGGTATCCTTTTCATAAATGGCTCTTGAGAATCATGTGACAATTCTTCCTCACTGAACTGTGAAATTCATGCAGAGTAACTTCTTGGTTTACCTTGACTTATGCAATATTTATGTTCTGAAATATCATAAAAGATATCTAAAGGGGAATAAGAGGATATTTGTGAGATTTAGCCATTGTTTTAAAATAAATCTGGAACAACTGCTAATGCCCTATAAGGAAGATTGCCCTTTTTGAATGCTTATTACTTTTTGAAAGAAAAAAAGGAACAAACATAGAAACAAGGTCTTATGCTAACAATACAGTAACAATGTAACTCACATTTTGTTCAGCCAAGGAGTAAACAAGTTGTGGAAGAATGTCAGCTTTAACTACAGCTTCAGCTAGGTCTTCGTTATAATTTGCCAAACGGCCAAGAGCTAGGGCAGCTGTTTGCTGAACTGAAGGCACAATATCCAGAAGTAATGGACGCAGCAAGGACATGGCTCCTGTTGATGAGATGAATGTAAAGCATACAGTATTTAGGCCCATGGTCAGCCAAAATAGACAAAGTAGTTTCACCTTTTACCTCATTTATTTCTGTCAGAAGTTATTTGTTCAGCATGATTGAATCAAACAGCATAATATCATTAAAGTTAAAGGCAGTGGGCAGTTCCCCCAATCAGAGTTAGTATGCCCCATCACTCTAGTTCATGATAGCCTATTTTGATCATGTGACAAAGTTTTTGTTAGTGAAGCACTGAAGTGTGAAATTCAAGGAGAATTTCTCCTTGCTTTACCTATTGTTTGTAATAGTTATGTTCAAAATGTCTTCAGAGTTGCTTGTAATGCAATACATGGAGATTTGCAAGAGTTTGCTGATTTTTCAAAGCAAATTTTTGGGCGACTGCCTACTGCCTTGAAATGCTTTAGAACAAATTAATCCTTACAAACCTGCATTTTGAAGAATTTCTATGTTCTGTGATCTTGAAGCTAATTCAGCAACAGTCTGAACAAAAGTTGTCCTTGCTTTCTGATACTGTTCAAAAACTGTGGAAGAAAAGAGTACTCATTGGAAACAAGAAAAGAAGCTTCTCTCACAAGTCTTGAATTATTACTTGGTCTTGTCTTACTGTGAGCTATGCAAAAGTTAAGACTATGAACAAGTCAAAACAAGAGCTAGGGTACTAGTTGGAATTCACAAAATAAATGACCAGCAACCACAATGGATGACCAGTGACCATCATACTGTACAGCAACTGAAAACTGATCTCATATTAGCTGTTGAGCTGATCTTTGACTCAGGCACAAGAAAAAAAATGTTAGGCATAACATGTGATTCAAAATCTATACACTTATCTCTAATGAGTGGATGTCAATAATACAGAACTTTGTCAACTTGGTCTCCACCAGCATCAAAAATAAGTAAAAATCACTGATTTTTCATAAGAATGAGAAGGACATAAAGTAAAGCAGGGATTCTCATCCTTGTTTCTGGCAGTGAACCAAGTTCAGAAATCTGCAGGCTGATGCATCAGGGCAAGTCCCCTCACCTGACTTAAAAGAATAAAGTCAAAGATACTGTAAATATGTACTTCACTTACACTGATCTCTATTAATATTCATATCATTAAGAAATACATGTACAGTATCAAGGGTTTTACAAAGTGTGGACTCACTTGATGAAGGGAACCTAGCAAGCCTGTAGCCAAACAAAACACTGGGGGGGGGGGGGGGGGGGGAGACTGTACTAAATCGCTTTAACACAATTTGGTAATTTTGGGGTTTTTAGGGGAGGGAAGTAAATCGTTAAGGCATACCTGTATCGAGGGTATTTAAAAAGAGGGAGGAGTCGGCTGGTGTTTGAGTGTATTTCCTTGCATACTAGCGTTAGCGGTCTTCAGATCATATCCCAGTGGAAACACTTGCAAATTTTCTGGGGACTCAAATTTACTTGTTCAGCATTGCTGTTAACAGTGATGCTGAGGGGGCACATTTAAATTGAAGAATTTTAATTGCGTATTTGACTGTCCGATTCAGGAAGATGTCCGACTCAGGAACTTTGCTTGGTTCAGCAGTGATGCAGAGCAAGGAACCTCCACCCCTCCCAGCCTTTGGGAAAGTGGCTAAAGACTGAGGATACAATCATGTCCTTGGATGGGGATGCTAAATGGCAGTCCCTGGAGCAGGACTGGGAATGATTAGTACTGTACACCCCTACCTTGTTAACCTCTGAGAACTAGCCGAAAAGGGAAGGTGAATCTTGCCAGTGTTCATGAAACTCACACTGGTATAGGTGCCTCGATGAGTTAATTGGCTTCCTGACCCTCAAATTTTATAGTAAGTAATCATGAGTCGATCAGTATCATGAGTCGATCACTGAGTTCTAAACGCTAGTACAGCATGTAGCCACAATGTGACTCCAGTGTGAGCATGACCTACAATGCATATTCTTCAAACAACATCAAAAACAAGTATTTTCCCTATCATTTTCCATGTTCAAGGCAAAAATACTACCCACAGCTAAATTTTCAAGTTTTGGCATTAGAATGTTCAAACTACAAATTTGCAGAAGTTGCCAAAAATGATGACAAAAATGTCTTTGATGAAGCTTAAAAATATTGACAGAAAAGACAACACTGTCTTTGTTTATTAACATTATTATTCTAAAATGTGGTAATTAATAGCAATTTATCTGTTCTTTTTCTTTAGTGATTGACTCAAGATTCCTTCATAAACACTGTATTCACCTGTAAGCCATCAGATCAAAATCTGATGGTGGACGGGGAAGAGAGTCAAACACAACTCATAGATGTCAGTCTATCAGTGGTAAGTGAAGCCTTGAAAGCATTAACTGTGTTGTGTTCTGCCACCTACAATTCAAAGTACATTTTCTACCGATTACTCACTCCAGAAAATACAAAGATATACAGTAGTACAATAAGAAAGAGACACACTGGAAAATAAAACTGCAAAATTTCATTCATTTTGTTAAATGTTTTTTATCTTTTCCTGTCACAATGTTTGTTAACAAGTGATTGACTCATAATACCTTCCGTGAGTGTACCTTGAGTTGGTCACTGCATACAAAATGTAAGACAGGCACGCTATGGCCAACAAATAAGCATATGACAGTGAAGCCACAGTGCATTCCATGTCAGGCCCATGCTGAAGTTACGCCAACAAAAAAACAATAGAAAACATAAGGAAAATGCCAACTCCACGCCAAAGATCTTCAGATCGGAGTGCATGGAATACACCCTGGCAGTAAAGAAACTCCAGCACAACATGACAACAACTCAAACTCTGTCAAAAATTAGCATTCACTTCCATTTTTAGAAGAAATTTACCCAGCCTAGCCTAGGCTTACATCTTTTGTTTCTTAAAGGTGTCTTAAGACCTTCTATAATTAGCCTAAAAATTATTTTAAATAATTCTCCAAATCACTGTGAATGGTCTCCTTCTATCATCTTATGATTTTTTTATAATGGTGATATCATTCATGGAATATATTTTAATATCTCTTATGGGCTTTCATAATGTTTGGGTGACCAACTCAAGGTACCGTACTTGAAACTAAGGCATCTTAAACTTGTAGTGGGAATTTCTCTGTCTCTTCAGAGTTGCCAGTACAATTCACTCTAACTTTCAGGATTAAGAGAAAACATGTTCATGAAAATAATGGAATAGTTAAACTTACATATTACTGCCTCATCTGTATGTTTTTAGTGAAAATTCTCTTAATTGACCGATTCATGGTACCACCATCATATAGGCCTAAACTTAATGTTTTTTTTCTTGAGGGGCTCCACCCCCCTTGGCTACCACTTTGCAACTTAACCCAAACCTACAAAAGGCTGCTGTGGGATAACTGTGTGACAGGGAGCCAAGGGGTTGAATCCTCTCTGTCTCAGAAAATTTCTCACCTTTTTATTACCTGAAATTCCTCACCTTTGATACTGAGTTAAATAGGGTAGGCCTAGGCCTCTATATTTCCAAATCCTAGCTAGCCTATACACATATAGTGACATGACCTAATATGGCCACTTTCGAATTTCGTGCATCGATACAGTCAACAAAGGGTGTCAAAACTGCTGTCGCAGTCAGTGCGTCAATTTTTGACAGGACATGTGCATAGCAAACTCCCTTGAAAATGCACATGAACCTGTTTAATATTTCAAGCATGCAAACGCTAAGATATGCAGCCTCAAATTGAACGCACAAACTGCCTACACTGAAACTCTCATACTGCTCTGTGCAAAAATTGTAAGCAGCGTCCGCTGGCCTTATTAGGTTACTTCTGAGTGATGTTAGGCTTGAGCATGCAGGAAACGCTGAACTTGTCGTAATGGTATCTCTTGAAAGGAAAATTCTGCGGAAGAGATTTATAGCTATCAAATAAGGTCAAGTCTGCCAAAAGATTTTCAGGTACAAACAGATTTACATTCTTTTGTCTTGTTTTATAAAAACGAAAACTTTCTTAGAGTGGCCTTAAAGACAGACTGTCATCACCCCGAAGTATATTTTTAGTGTATGTATATCAAAATTCTCAGTTGGTGACTGCTCTTTGATTGACATCAAAGTTTGAAAATTTGAAAGATGCAGAGTAGCTCACATTCCACACAAGGCAGAGAGAGTACTTTTATTACATTTTATAGCCTTGTGTGCTCACCAGGACATGGCCTTAAGCAATAAAACAGGTTTATTCCTGCACAAGGAAGAGCCCCATACAGTTATGGGAGGAGCTAGAGGATGCATAGTTGGGCCTTTAAGGCCATGCAAAAGGATCGCAAAAGGATTGTGAGTTACTGCAATTAGCTATTGATGAGGTTTTTGACTGGTCAGTTATCTGGCAGCTTCGCTTTCATCCCGATAAGGGCCAAATTTTAAGGTTAGGTAGATCTGCTCCCTCCTTCACTTATTTTATGGGTGATTATGCTGGTGGTGATAGACATAACCTTGAAATTAGTTCATGTCAAAAGGATCTTGGTGTTTTTGTTGATAATGAGCTAGCTTTTCGAGACCATACTTCTGGTATTGTTACTAAAGCTAATGGAGTCTTAGGTATAATTAGAAGAACATTTCGTTTTTTGGATTGCTCCTCTTTACTCTTGCTGTATAAATCTATGGTGCATCCTGTAATTGAGTATGGTATTCCAGCTTGGTCGCCCTTCCTTTGGAAGGATATAGATGAAATTGAGTCTGTTCAAAGGCGAGCAACCAAAATGGTTCCGGGCCTTGGGGAATTTTCTTATCCTGAGAGGTTACGCAGATTGGATTTGCCACACTGCCAACAAACAGTGGGGCCATATGTTTTCTGACGTCATATAAATCAGTGAAGAAATGAAAATGATTGCATCTCAACTTGCCACAAAACCCCCACCAGCAACATCATGGCGCCCTTCAGGGTAGAGTTGGCACTCTATTCCCTTCTACTATATGCACCACTGTGAACACAAAGCAGGCCAAGTCCAGGGTAACATATGGCGGAGCCACTCCATGGATGCATGCCAATAGGGGTCCAAGGAACCATTAACTGACATCCATGTACCAATATTCCTTCTTCCATGGCACATAGTTGGGCCGAAGCCTACAGTCCGGAAAATGGCAGTGACAAGTTAAATCTCAAAGCTTTTTTTGTCCTTCTGTTGAGTTATGCCTCAGGGTCTGAATTTAAGTATTGGGGATCAGGTAAAATAAAAAAAAAAAATGCCACTCCAGGCTGGATTTTGCTGGTGAGCCTTATTTTGAAGGACCCAGGATAATTTTGAATTGGTGAATTGCAGTTTGTTTGCCTAATATAAAACTTGTGTTTGCAAGGGTACAAAAACGTAGTAACCCGGGTACCCGATCACCATATCCATTAGATACCGATAACCGATATAATAAAGTAAAGCAGCAATTTTGTAAGGCACGTAATGACACTTGCCTGATTTTTCACCTGTCTCGGAGTGCTAGTTACCACATGTTCAAGAAGACTAAAATTCTCACAACGAAATCGTGTCGTTTCAAATAGAAAATTAACAATATGAGAAACCTGATAAAAACAGCCAATTAATAAATGCAGTACTTCGTAAGGCCTCTATCTATCTACTGCATTGAATTTTTGGGCGTTTTCCGACTCAAAAAACGAGCTTAACTCGAAGCTGTCTAGGGTTATACCAATTTAAACATGTCAACCAATCAGAGCCGTCAGAAGTAAGTATTCTCTTGCACGTCCGAAATTACAGAATGTAAAGACATGACGTCACGCTAGTGAAATTTGTTACTACAGGGTGTACACATTATCACTGACAGCTTCGTGCGTTCTTACGTACAGTAGCTATCCTTGTGTTGACATCCAGGCTACTCACATTAGCTTGCACATGGAGTTTTGCAATTTTTACGATCGTCATTTTGGTGCAAACTAACGTTAGATACAATAGCACAGTTAATTTTGAAACTTTTCTTTAATATTTACAGTGTTATTATAATCGTATCTAGGTAGTTTACACATGGCGGGAAGATGTTGATTTGCACAATAGTGACACGTTTGAACGTTGGGCAAGGTTTTTTATTTTCTTTTTGGCATACTCAAGGAGGCATGCCGTATTGAACTGAAGGAACAGCATTGTGTAGTATAATATGTACTGTACATGCAGGGCTCTGTAGCACGCCGAACATTATCGCAACTTGTAATGGGTCGGGGCGGCGTGTCTAGTATGCAAGCTACTGTAGCCTGCTACTACGTAATTTACTGTGTACAGTACAAGGATCATAAGAAACAACATTGCTTCGAACTCGACGATTCGTGTTCATGAGGCTGTCAGTGCAGCACGCGCTAAGTTGCCGAATATTATCGGGGAATAAATTCTTAATTTTTGGAGGTCTTTTAAATGTACTGATGTAAATATATTCGGATGTTGTTAGCAATGCTCTTTCACACGGGCGATCTATTTCTCAAGGTGGGCTATTTGTTGCCCGCCACACAATTTAAGGCGGGCATACAAATAGCAATACAGAATAAGCCCTAGGCTAGGCCTAATAACAGTTAGCCTGGGCTAACGTTAGGCCTTACTGGGAGGCTTGGCTAGGCTTACCTTGAAGAACCTGTCGGGTGCTCATCTTGGCTCTTTTTCTTTTCTTTACAAATCTGACAATTTCACCCCTTCTTCTGGTCACTGATTACACGACGTACTCTTGGGCTTAGTCTAGTGAATTTCTAGCTTCATCAACACTGTTAGGCATAAGACTAACATTAGGCTAGGTAGGTCAGTGTAAAGTGTATACAGGAGTAATAGCATTAGTAATACTACGAAGTTCCTAATGTCCCTTTACAGTACAACAGTAGGCCTACATGCAGATAGAGCCTACAGAAATTTGACAACAACAATGTTGTTGCTAGGGGTCTAGTCCTTTTATCCAGTCGTTTTATACATAATATACGGTCATCGGAAAAACAGCACCGTACCAAAGCTAAAACAGATGGCGCTAGTTAGTTTATTCGCTGCAAAATTGAGGCTGTAGAGTGTATACACGTACGTACACAACTTACTAGGGTAATGTACCGAGCGACTCAACGGGAAGGGAGCTGGCTGAAGAGTTTACTGAGAATAAGCAATGGCTTTTTACCTCATATGGCGAAGTTAATAAGAAATACTGCACCTTCTGCTAATAAAGAATGTTCGATAGAAATGCCTAATTTAATAATGCTCGATAAGGTTGAGGGACACCCAGGCAGACGAAACACCATGCTTGTTACTGTTCCTAACGTTAGGATTACAAACGGATTACATAACATCGAACAACATGTTTTATTTTTTCCAGGGGACGTTCAGGTAATGAATGAAATTAGCTAACGTTAGAAGGATAAGTAGAATTTTTAGAGCAAAATAATTCTTTACAATTCTCAGTAGGTTTTTCCGTTAAAAGTGGGTGTAGGCCTGTTGCCTCATACGTAACATATTCGCGGAACTACTTCGTACAGTTAAACCAACCCCAACATTGAACGGTGCCGTTACCACCGGTTCAGAGTCAGAGTGAGACCAAGGCATAGGCCTCTCTTAGTGTAGGTTTGTGTGTGAGATTTCGTTACACACAGCCCTCACTGCCTATTATTAAAACAGTTAATTGATTGGCTGCCTAATTGTATGCAAGTGGCCACAGTGTACTGTATGCCATAGCTAGTATGAGAGTATAACATAACAGGTTAAAGGGCAAAGGAGGGCTAAGCAGGGATTCCGCCAGAAATGCAAAAAAGGGGGGGGGGGATTAATTGCTCCTAAACCCCTAGTCCAAATTGATGCTGTCCCTGGCTAAAGTTACAAGTGGGTTCAGGGGGACAAAAGCTTGCTTCAAGACCCCTATAAGGTGCATTTTGAAGGGTTTTAAAGGCCTTTTACTTATGAAAGTCCAAACATTGCTGCAAAGGTGCCCTCTTCTTAAGTAAGAAACCAAGATATGGACCATTTTTTTAATTTTTATGGAAATGAAAAGGGGGGGATTTTACCCGCCTTCTTCTGGAAAGGGGGGACAAATCCCCCCCTTTCCCCCCTTTGGCAGAAACCCTGTAGAGTCCTAGGAATGTTTATGTTGTAAGTAAAGTATTTCTGTTGTTTTTGTTATGTTAATATTGCATTGTGTACCCAGTAGGGTGAGGCAGGTGTATTGTTATGTTAATGTTATGTTTATCTGTACTGTATTGAGAAGGGCGAGGCAGAAAGCTTGCTATTAAACTAGTCAGTTAGACTCCAGACACAGTTGTGTGAAGACTTATCTTTTGAGTCTCTACATTGGCGTAGTCGGCAGGATCCGGGGCGACGAAACAGTGTGGGTGCGATAAGTGGTTTCATTTGATTTGTCTAGGATTTAGTTTAAAAGAAGTTAATCACTTAGATGAATATTTTTGCATGAACTGTTCTCCTAGCATGACATCAAGCAAGCAAACAGTACACAAGGTAGAAAGCATCTTACCTGATATGAACCGGTTTATTTCAGAACAAGTAAAAGATCCTTTCATATGTGATGTTATGAGTAAGATACACCAGTCTAGCTCTGACATGGGAACATTATCTAAGAAATTTCCTTTGGAAGATGGAGTTTTAAAATATGTGGGGAATTCTTCAAACGGAATTAGTAAAATTGTAGTACCTGCTAAATTGATACAGGATGTTATTACCCATTATCATTGTTCACCCACCTATCCCCATATGGGTATTAGGAAAACTGTTACAAAAGTTGGTGAGAAGTTTTGGTGGAAAAACATGAAGAGTGACATAGAATCATTCATTAAGAAATTCAGAGTGTGCCAATTCTGCAAGCCAGTTTATCAAAAGCCCTCTGGCTTCATGCAGTCTACGGTAACAACTGCCCCCTGGGAGGTACTGGCAATGGATTTAATGGGACCCTTCCCTGAAAGTAACGATGGTAATTTATATATTCTTGTAATTACAGATCACTTTTCAAAATTTTGCTTATTGTATCCATTGAAAAGAGCAACAGGTAAAGTACTCGCTTCAATTTTAAGACAGCTATTTTGTGTGTGGGGTGCATGCAAGACCATAGTTTCAGATAATGGTCCTCAAATGATTTCGAAAGCTGTTGCGGAAATATGCATTTTGTGGGGAGTGAAAAGGGCTTTTACAACGCCATACCATCCCCAATCTAATTGGGTGGAGAGAGTAAACAGAAATCTAGTCTCGATGCTCTGCTGTTTCGTCGCTCCGGATCATGCTGACTGGGACAAATACGTTTCTGAATTTATGTTTGCTCTTAATTCCTTTAAGCATGATGCCACTAAGTTTTCACCTTCTAAGTTATTTTTGGGGCGGGATATTAAAGGTCCAGGGGAATGGATGGAAATGTTGCAAGATGTTGGGGGTGTAGCTCATAAAGATATGCTTGCTGCAGCAGGAAAAAATATGGGGAAGCAAAGAGAGCATAATAAAGTTTCCTTTGACAAAAGGAGATCTAAAGTGAAAGTAACAATAAATGATAGAGTGCTGCTTAAGTCCCACCCCTTGTCCAATCTTAAGAGAAACTTCTCTGCAAAGTTGGCCCCAAAATGGAGAGGGCCGTTTATTGTAAAAGCTCAGTTATCACCTGTAAATTTTGTTATAGAGTCAGAAGAAGGATCTGACAAATGAATCGCCCATGTGGAACAGTTGGAATTAATTTTGTAATTACAGTATAAGGAGGGGGAGATGTAGAGTCCTAGGAATGTTTATGTTGTAAGTAAAGTATTTCTGTTGTTTTTGTTATGTTAATATTGCATTGTGTACCCAGTAGGGTGAGGCAGGTGTATTGTTATGTTAATGTTATGTTTATCTGTACTGTATTGAGAAGGGCGAGGCAGAAAGCTTGCTATTAAACTAGTCAGTTAGACTCCAGACACAGTTGTGTGAAGACTTATCTTTTGAGTCTCTACAACCCTGCTAAGGCCACATAAGATGCCCTGAAGTCCATACAACCTTAACTGAAAACAAACAACCAACTAACACCAAACAAGCCCAGTACAATTAGATTCTACCACAGTTATGGAAGAACTGTATGGAATATTTGATAGCCTAGCCTAGTAATGCATAAATTGAGAAAGGTCACTTGCCATGAATGATGAAAGTATGAAGGAACTATTGGGGACCAGTCACATTGCTCCTCTCAAACTTTCCTCTGCCCAAAGTTGCCCCCAGACCAAACAGGCTCTCCCTTAACAAAGTCACCCCATACAATTTCGCCCTTTGGCATAGTCAACCCCAAAGTTATCCCCTAAGTTCAACAGAGGAAGTAATTATAGAATGCGGGTCCACATGTGGCATTATTCTTGGATTGGATGCGAACATGCTTCCACACCCTGAGCTATTTGAAAACAACACACAACACATTGGGTTTAAAGACAAAATATTTCAAAGTCCAGGAAAGGAATCTCAGAGTGGATTTGCAGATTCATGGATGCGATGTTGCTTCCAGTTCCACACCCTGAGCTATTTGAGAATGACGCACAAAAACAGAGTGGGTCAAAGACAAAAGAGTGGATTCGTGGATGTGATCTTGCTTTCACACCCTAAGCTATTTGAAGACACACACAACACATTGGCTTTAAAGACAAAATATTTCAAAGCCCATGGAAGGAATCTCGGAGTGGATTTGCGGATTTGTCCCTGTGATCTTGCTTCCACACCCTGAGCTATTTGAGAAGGAAATGGTGAGATCAAATCCATGAATCCAGATACAGTACTATGAAGAGATAAACACTGGACCTGCATTCTATAATTGTATCCTTGTAGTTTGTACAGTGTAGAATCATTAAACATTGAGAAGATTTGAACTGAACTTAGAAATTACTGTAATTAGTTTGTGGTAAACAAGCTATCCATAAATATCAGTAAAACAAAGTTTAACTGTAAGTATAACAGTAAGTATAACAGTAAGTATAACAGTAAGTATAACAGTAAGTATAACAGTCATCACAATTTCAACTTATATATAAACAGTGACAATCTTGACTTAGTAAAGTAAAATTCTTGGGAGTAAGAATTGACTCCAAACTAACTTGGCATGAACACATTCATCATTTATCCTCCCATGTTACAAAAGGAGTCAGTACTATTGGTAGGCTTAAATACATTCTTTCCAGAAGCGTCCTTAGTATTTTTTACTTTAGTTTATCTACATTTCAATTATTGCAGTACTGTGTGGTCTAGTACCAAAAAGTCAAACTTAAGTCTTGTTCTTTTACAGAAAAAGGCTGTTCAACATATTTGTCACTCTGGTCCACGTGATCACACTGATCCTCTTTTCAAAATGTTGAACATATTAAAACTTAACGATATTATCAATCTAGGAATAGCTTCTTTCACCTATCACTTCACCCACAACATGTTACCACAGGCCTTCTCCAACTTTTTAACAACTAGTACCAATGTTCACAGCTACAATACACATTACATGTACAGTAATCCTCAGCTTCTTCTACATACTGTTCATCCCACATCTCATTCTCAATCGAGCATTACATTATTATTTTACATTATTTTAGTATTGGATGTGTGCAATGACAATGCATTGCCAATCCCACGTTGCCAAAATTCTGTTATTAAAGTCTTTGATATGACACAGTTTAGCAACTGCTTTTATAAAGTAAATGTAGTACAGTAGTTGATAAAAGCACTTTCTTTTCTATTTTCCCCTTTCCTCATCTTATATCCTTTTCAACTCGAAAGTATGCTTACAATGCCCACTGTTTAGCAAACTTTTACTTATGGATACACTCATCACTAGCCTAGAATACATTAGCATCGCAGCTTAAAATGTGTTTAAATAACTTTCCTGTTGCTGATTCACTCTTGTCCACTTGAACAAAACTAATGTTGCTACACCCAAATGTTTGTTTTCTTCATTGTTAAAAGAGAATAATACCAATATTTGCATTTTTAATGCTCCAATATCTAGGATTTAATCCTAATCAAAGGTTAAGCAGATATTACCCTGCTCAAGGATAAATTGTCTCAGAGTAAATCCCTTTAGTGTGGCACCAGCTCAAACACAGGGCAGTGACAGATTGCCTCTTAGGTACCCATTTACAGTAACTGCTGGGCACAGAGAGGCAGTCCAGATCTTGCCTCAGGATATAACATAATGAACTAGGCAGGACTTGAACCAGCAATCCTTGTATCACAAGTCAGACACCTTATCCACTAGTCTAAGCAAGAAGCCTCTTTGTAGAACTTTCTTGGTTGAATCAGATGTCAGACTCAGACAAGTTTACACTTGATTGGAGGGGCACATCTATGTTGAAGTTTGGGGAGACTTTGTTGAGCGATGGCTTTGTTAGGAGCAATTTGTAAAAGACAATTTTGTTAAGGGGGAAGTTTGTTCACCCAGGGGCAACCTTGCTAGGAGGTGACATCATAAAGGGCAAGTTTGTAAAGGGCAACTTTGCTAGGGTGCTCTTGACTTGCAGGCAGACTGGTCGATCAAGTGTCTCATGTGATGTAACTATATCACATCTCAAAAAAGTTCTGTTAAATAATATCTGCGGCATGTCAAAGTTGAGAACTTTATTTCAAATTTCTATTCTTACCAGGACTTTTCAGTGGCTTCAACCAAACTGCAGTACTGGACTGTAAACTTTGAAAAGGAAAAAAAAGTATGGTTATAAATTGAGATTTAAAGTCCTGATTGAGATTTTAAGTCCTAACTTTGCTAGAAGAATATCACTTTTCGATTAGCCATGTGCTGGTCAATTACCCCACATTTATAATATTTCGTAGCAGTGTTGGCTCAAGGTGTCAGATTTTTTTGTTATGGGGGGGGGGGGGAAGGGGGGGGATTTCCCCTTCCAAAATATTTTTGGGAATCTTGATATTCTGCAACATAAAAAAATCAAGTATTTCCCAACCAGTGTGGTATAATCCTGCATGTGATTTTAAAATATGTGGTATTGTGGAGAAAAGTGTGGGAACTGTGAGATTTTGCTGAAGAATGCAAACACTGGGTAGTATTAGGAGGGACTACGTAAATTTTTCGGTGAACAGCTACATACAGTCCTTTATTGAGCATTAAGTCCCACCAAGCTATCACCTGACCAGCTCTCTATCCTAGTTTAACATATTGCACAAATGACAGATTACCAGTTAAAACTTTGGAGGCTATGCAGTTGTCTGAACTGTGTATTAAATGACAATCAAATGCATGCCATGTTCAACAAGTACATGTGAAATTATTAAGATAGACTTCTAATGTTGGAAATCTGTGCAGTCACAATGGTGTGTGTGTGTGTGTACATGTGTTTGTGATGCTCAGCTTGTAAATACAATATCTCAAGGTAGGAATGATGGATTCCTTTCATACCTAGTAATTAGATTTATCTACAGTAAGAGGATGAACCCTATCACTTTTAGTGAAGGTCTTGGGATGTCACCAGAGGTCAAAAACCAAAACCTTGTAAACTCAACATGTCTAGGTAGGGATTGAGGATACTTTGCATATCATATGTGGTATGTAAATTTATCATATAAAGAGAAAGAACCCCATTATTTTTGGTAGAAGTCAGAGGTCATTTGAGGTCACCAGAGGTAAAAAACTGAAACTGTTAACAAAGATATTTCAAGGCAGGAAGCACGGATGCTTTGTGTACATGACATGTGGATGAGGTATGGTTAGTAGATGGCCCATGTAATTTTTGGTAGAGATCAAAAGTTATCTGAGGTCACTGGAGGTAAAACTATGAAACCTTGAAAAAGGTTTGTAAAAGGTATGAATCATGGATACTTTTTACTGGGTATGTAAGTCTGTTTTATTGAGAGAAAGTTTCTTATTACTTCGGAGGAGGCTAGAGGTCATTTGAGGTTGCCAGAGATCAAACACTGAAAACTTTGTAAATGCAGAGCTCCCAACCCTCCCACTTTGAGAGGAAAATTTCCAAAAATCCTCCCTAGTTCCCGCCTTTCTGCATTGTCCTGTTATTCTACTGCCCAAAACGAAAATGTTGGCTGATGCATGCCAATTTCCAGTTATCATTGTGCAAACAGTATTCCTATTTATACATTACAGACACTGAAACAAACAGGTCTTCTGCAGCTTCTAAAACACTTAGAAGTCTGGACATTCCAGGCACTCCGCCCACTGGACCTCCACTGGGATTTTTCCCCTGGGCCCCACCAGAGACCCTGTGGCAAGCCCTGGACCCAACCCATTAAGGGCTATGCGCTTTGCGCTTGCTGTGCACTTCGTGCACTTTTCCACTTACCATATCCTTATATCCCTTTTGAATTTTGAAATGTTGGGAGCTCTGTAAACGTGGTACCTCAAGATTGTAACCATAGATACTTTTCATTATTGGAGGATGCAATACAGTCAGTAGATGAACCCTATTGTTTTTATAGCGGTCAAATGTTATGAGGTCGCCAGAGGTCAGTTGGTGAAATCCTTGTAAACTGTGTGCACCTGTCTCAGGAGGGGCAACACTAAGGGAGCTCGCACTGAGCATTTGGATGCCATCATATTGAGGACAATAACTATTATTTTGGTGGGGACTAAAAGTCATTTTGGGGTCACCAGAGGCAAAACAGTGAAAACCTTGTAATATGGTTTATCTCATGAAGGATAATCTTGATGGATCTTATTGTTGGCTTTCCTCCCACTTGTCAGCGTAGACCATCTGAATCAGTTACTCAGCTGCTGAAGTTGGTCACACTCCTGGTTTGATACACCCTTGCAGAGACCAGTAAAAATACAGTAGCTGACTTTGGTTGCTTTTTTGAAGCTGTTCAAGACAAGTCTTGATTACACTTTGTGGAGACCATTTAAATTATTTTTGCTCCCACTACTGCAAGGTTCTTTGATGGCTATTTGCTGGGTCTCTTGTCAAATCGGGGTTGTAACTCCTTTGGGGAGTATTTTCAGGTTTTTCCTGCAGTAGGAGGTATCTAGCAATTGATAGAAGCAATTGGTGATTAAACTGTATCAATTTAAAACCACAGAAAATGAAAGTACAGGTACTTAAAAAATTTTTAAAGGTAAAAATCACTAAGCCTTGTAAAATTCTGGTTACTGCAATCTGTAATGGTGTATGGTGTATGCAGTTCTATTAAAGCATGAGCTGAGAAGAGAGATATGTTCCATACTGTTTATGTACGCAATTTTCCTACAATACTTCAAGTCAGTTTCATTAGAACAACATTAATGTGTAAAACAAAATGGCAAGAAATTATTTGTGGGACACTAGACAAACAGGAATCAATTTATAAAGCTAGTGACATAAATAAGTGAAGAAAAGTAATATTACATTACATTTCTTCGTAGATTTTTAGTTCATGTTAGTGAAATCCTTCTTTGCAATAACTTTTCTGTTTGATTTTTCAGAATATGTATGAAAAGATGTGTGATTCTTTCTGTGGAAGAGATTGGAAGGACTGGAGCTATGAAGCAGTATCTGCAATTCTTTGTAAAAAGTTCCCTCTAAGTATCATCTGGTTAGTCCATCCAAGTAGGATACATGACCAAATGTTCAGTTGCTATGACAACTTTTTGGAATGTAGCATTATTGGTGCACCAGAGAGTCATTCCAGATTTGAAGCAGTAGAACATATTGATGCATTATTAAAACAAGGATGTGAATTGCTAGTGATGCAACACTTGGACCTCTTAAATGAAAAAGATGGAAACCAGGAAGTGAGTTCAAAACAACCTTTAAAACAGGCATTGTTGAAACTTCCTGTGTCATTAATTGGGTTCAGTAAAGGATGTGTAGTTTTAAATCAGTTAGTTTATGAATTGGAAATGTGGATGACGTCAAGTTACACAGACAAAGGAACCACACAGCCCAACTTTTTGGAGAAAGTGAAATCATTTTATTGGTTGGATGGGGGCCATACTGAGTTAACAACAAAAGTGTGGATTACTGAAAAGAAAGTACTTACACCACTTGCCAACTTAGGAAGTGAAATTCAGGTTCATGTTACTCCTTGGCAGATCCATGATTCAAGCAGGCCTCACATTGGTGAGCAGGAGAGAATCTTTGTGGACACATTGAAAGCATTAGGGGCAAATGTGACAGAACATATTCACTTTCCTGATGAGAAAAAGTTTTTAAATCACTTCAAACTGCTTGCTGAATTTTAAACTCTCAACAAATGTTTCCCCTTTTCCTAACTTTTACATAGTGCAACACTTTCAACAAAAAAGAATTGAACTGTAGGTACAGTAGGGCATAAGTGTATTACTGTGCAGAACATTTCATCTCATCAGTCTCATAAGTACCAACTCACACTAGTTGCTAATAAATCTGAATGTGGGGAAAATTTTAGTATATATTACTCATTCAGTTTCAATCTCAGGACTTGTAGAAATAAATTTATATGTGCATATTCATTATAAATGTGTACAAGACAAAGTCAACTGCCGTATTTTTGTTAGGTTAAGTAACACGTATGCAGGTTTCAAAAATAACTTTAGTTACTGGTATGTTTACTTCAAATTGCCTATAATTTTTCTGTAAATACGTAAACTGATGCTAAGCTTACTCTAGAATACGGGTTCTCAGGTGGCAGTCTACATGCCATGTGCTGCCAGCAACATGCACTGATATGGCCTGTGGAATATCCGGGGCCCAGA
The DNA here is from genome assembly GCA_029531755.1 of Holothuria leucospilota. NCBI lineage: Eukaryota > Metazoa > Echinodermata > Holothuroidea > Aspidochirotida > Holothuriidae > Holothuria > Holothuria leucospilota. The sequence goes on from CM055978.1 coordinate 16,789,279, forward strand.
ATTTTAAGAAGAAAGCAAGGGTTGAATGAAGTCCTGGCTAGTTCGGTACAATTAACTTAAAGGGAAACTGCAGTCACCCCAATCAGAGTTAGTATGCCCCATCACTCTAGTTGATGAATGGCCTGTTTTGATCTTGTGACAATGTGTTTGTTAGTGAATTGTGATATTCAAGGAGAATTTCTCCTTGTTTTACCTACTGTTGGTAATAATTATGTTCGAAATGGCTTCAGAGGTGCTTGTAATGCAGTAAGAGGAAATTTGCAAGAGTTTGCTGATTTTTCAAAGCAAATTTTGGGGAGACTGCCTATTGCCTTTAAGCAAAGACTAAAGTAAAAGTAGCTCATAGCCTGAAACATGGGAGAACCCCTGCTTTAGGATATACTACTTGTATGGCTGTGCCTGTAACCTTGTTCTCTTTTTGTTGTTTTTACCATATGCCATTGGGATCTTTCTCTAGCTGCTTAGTAGTTTACTTTTTTGTAGTCTCATAGTCATCACCAGTATTTATTGATGGGGGAGGGTTGTTCCCACAAAAATGTAAACAGTAGCAAAATAGAATTATTGTACAGACTTATATAACAATGATATTTGGTTTCTGAGACCTCTTTTGAGATGGCTCAGAGAGAAAAACAAACTGCATAGTAAAGTGATTCAAATATGTAGTCTGTTAAGTGTTCTGTTTGAGGATGTGGTTTACTCTGAAAGTACAGAATTGATTCATGTCAATGATGATTTATGTGGCTTCTGCATCCTGCTTGGATAACAAACATTACATCATGAATTGGAAGATACAGTAATTAAGTGTATACAGGCCAGGCCATCGGAGGGACTTCAAACATGGGGGGCATTGGTACCCTTTAGCTCCTAAATTTTGTCATTTTGTGAGATAATTTTCAACCCATTCTCAGCTGAAACTATTGTTAACTATTGTTAATTTTTTGAAGAAAACCTCCGAAGTGAAAATTACAGGGAGCAGCTGTTGCCCTTTAGCCCCCTCCCCCCCATCCTAGGTGGCCCTGATATACTGTACATTGTTCCACCCCACCCTCATGAGGCAGGTTACAGATGAGGATGTTACTTGTTTCTACATATTATGTTGTATTAGATTTCAGAATGGTGAGTTTGTAACTTAGCTTTTACAGAGTTTGTTCATACTTATTCTTAAGAATATTTAGCTTTTAGAATATTTAGCTCTGATTGAAGGATCAACTAATCTTTTTACAGTCAAACTCAAAATTGAGTTCTGCAATAGAAACATGTCATAGTACAGTAGTTGAAAAAAGTAGTGGACTCTTAAAATTAGCATAGATACCTGTAAACTGATTTGTGACATTAAAGGGGAGCTGGAATCTAATGTATGAAGATTCAGATTAGGAAAAACATTTCTCTCAACACACATCTTTGGCACCACAGGGCTTTGGAGAGGGCTGTTGACCATTTGAGCTTGTAGGAAATATGCACCATTGCATGTGAAAACAGGATTCAGTGGAGGATCTTAATGGCATAATCAAGGGTGGGCTGTTGTATGCATCTGAGTCACGTGCATCATTCTCACAAGTTGATAAATATCTGCTGTACACTTGCTAGAACTGTCGACTAAGCCTTATGACCAAGCGTTCTAATCAAGTGAGAATGCATGATGTTGCTAGAACACCACAGGCATGTTAAACAAGGGATCTTGGAGGTGAGTGCCTGCCCCTCCCCACAGCCCCCTAAAATGTCGATCTCAGGGTAGTAATGCCATTAGTTTTTCAGAGCAAAATTGTTGTAAATCTTTTGCTATGCCTTTTTTAGAGCAAAACTGTTTTAAGTTTTTGACTAGTACAGAAATTTTCAGGGGCAGAGACACCCGCTTAAATTGCCCTCTCATCATGCCCATAGCCAGGGGGCAGGGACGTCCCCTAGAAAAAAAAAGCACACGCTTGCTCGCTCCTTTCAGTACCTTGTATGGTTGCAGGCATGCTCAGTTACCTTAGACCTGTGTAGTGTGCAACCACTTTGCCAAAGAAGTACATTTTAGCATCATTGAAAATGATTCATTATCTTTATCCTTATGCAAGTAAATGTATGAACAAATGTTTATTGAAACGATTGAAGATGGAAAATATTATGACGGTTATAAAGTTTATTCCATTATATCTTTTCCTTTGTGTTGGTTGTGTTGGGTAGCAAACTTAACATAAGAAACATGCAGATCGGATATCCGGTGTTGTTTCTTCCAGCGATGACGGGGTTTAGCGATACATTCCCCTTACCAAGTGAATAATTTCACAAGGCATCATTGGCGTGAATCCATCTCCAAAGATTGGGGGGGGGGGGGACTTTTCACCATTTGCGAATCGTCGGGAATAGAAAATCTTTTGCCCGAATCTCAAAAAATTGCCCGAAATTGGTTGCAGTTCAGGTGCATAAAATAGACCACTAAGCCATTACATCCGCGCGAAGCGCGCGAAAATTTTTGCACATTTTGGGGGCATTCGATCAAAAATTCGGAAACTCAGTAGAAAATTCGGGCAATCTTTTCAATTAAAATGTTTTTCATGTCTGGTTTACTGTTACAAAGGCATATTTAACTGGATTCCACTAAACCACTACATGCGTGCGAAGCGCGCGACAGTTTTTGCACATTTTGGGGTCATTCGATCAAAAAATCGGGCACTCAGTAGAAAATTGGGGGAATATTTTCACTTCAAATGTTGTTCATGTCTGGTCTATTATTACAAAAGCATATTGAACTGGATTTGAGACCGACTTTTTGGCGCGCAGAGACCGACCTTTGATTTTCACTGGGGGCCACCCCCGTCCGTATTTACGCCCCTGTCATTAGCATGTTTACTCATATCTAATAAAATTTGGATATGGAAGTGATCAGGACTGTGCATGTCAAAACTTTTTCGAAAGTCTGATAGAGGTGATACTGGTAGCAATCTTTTCATTATTTCACTGTGGTACACCTTGTCCATGCATAGTAGTCGACTCTCAACGAACCTTTCCAATATTTTCTTCAACTAGCATAAATTAGTTTTAGGAGCTTCAGTAAATAGTGCCATGGAATTTTGTGGCACAGAACCGACGGCAAACTACAGGGGCACCACGGCCATTTTTGACGTCGGCGTTAGCAATTTTTAAGTAACTTAACTATTTCGTCTCTTATTTCGAGCAATGAGTAAAGACCACAAACATGGAAATGAGGTGGAGCCACCTCCCCTGTGCAAAAAAATGGAAATTGGAAGGTGTCTAGATGGCAAATGGTGCAATACTGGGGCACAATTTTGCTTTTAAAATGTAGTGTCAATTTGTAATCTACTGTTATTTTATCTTCTTCACAGTTTTAGTTTTCATCATTTTGAAAAAGTGAGGGGGACTTTTTGGAGATGTCCCCCCTTCCAAAAACGCAAGGGTGGCGCCAGCGGGGGGGGGGGGCCAGGGGGGCCATGGCCCCCCGTCGGGGAAGGCTGGCCCCCCCGTTTCGGCACTTTATTTCCTTCGTTGAGACTTTGGGTTGCTGGCCCCCCCCCCGTCGGGGAGCTTGGCCCCCCTGTCGGGGGAAATCCTGGCGCCACCCCTGCAAAAACGTGAGGGGGATGCCTCCCCCCGCCCCCCATGATCCACGCCCATGCAAGGCATATCCTAAATGCATTCAATCGCATCATTTTGTCCCTCCCCCCACTCCCCGAAGTGCAAATTTTTCCATCCATCTTTTTCCGGCCAACTTTTCAACCCAGGGTATGTCTCCAGGAATATGCAAACACTGCATACATGGTTCGTTTGTGTTCGGCTGCTGTGGGGGGGGGGGGGGAGGCACCGGTACCATAAAGGGAGACAACGTAGAATATTATGTTTATAGCTAGTGGTGCCACCAGATGAAGGCAGTTTGCGAGAACTACAGGGGGATGATATCTCAAACCCTACATGGATAGCTTAAAGAAATCGGACCTAAGTGTGAACATGCACGCAAAGCGCGCAAAAACTTCCCTCGCGACAGTTTCCCCCTCCTCTTGCGATACAAAGACGTGGAAAGTATCACGAGTGCGGAACGGAACAAGGCTATGATCATGACGGTGCTTCTTCAGCTCCGCAAGCGTAGATGAAGAGTTGTGTGCTTTCCGAACGGCGAGGGGACCATTGGCTACCAGTAAGGCCCTTGTGTGATTCAGCATAGTTTTGGTGGGATCCAGACTGAGGGAAAATCCCCGAAATTTCTAAGACATCAATACGATGGAAACACCAGCATGAAGACTTGAGCTGACCTCTGAATGGTACTGAGAGTATACCAAACTCTTCACAGTTCACAATTCAGTTATCATAGTTTTGCTTTGAGCAAAATTTTGCATGAACAGCTTGCAACAGGATGAAATGTAAAATATGCTTCATGAAAACCAGCCATTGGTGCCTGCTTGCAACATTAGGTGTACACCTAGTTTGTGCTAGAAAAGTTCACTGGTACTTTTGTGCTAATAACAGCCCTGCTAAATCACCCGTATTGGGCGGGTGTCACCCGCATTTTCGGGTCGTCTCCAGCTCACCCGCTTACCTGCCCGAATCTCCCGCATCTTTAAAAATCTCCCTCATTGTAGCCTACGTAGTTTTCTCTGAGAAAAATGAATTCTTGCTCTCTGAGCGCCAAAAAATCGGTCTCATATCCAGTTCATTGTGCCTTTGTAACAGTAGACCAGACATGAACAACCTTTGAAGTGCAAAAAAGCAAAAGAAAAGTCTTCGAAAATTCAATCAGTGGCGCTACGCTTATACCGGTAGTAAGCAGGCCGTGTCAAAAGTTTTCACCCGCTAAAAAATCATCTGACTTTGGCATCTCTGTAATAATGTTCGTAAGTGAATCAACATGGCTTAATTGTGAGGATTGCGCGCAAAACGCGCCGAAATTTTGAGATATACTTTATTGCCCATGGAAACCTGCATGCAGGCTCAGCCAGGGGTGTTCCTCGAATTTGCCGACGGGGCGGGGGAAAGCGCCCGGACTAGGGGTCAGCTACAACAGATGCAATGGGTTGCCGAAAGGATGGCAAACTCCAATTTTGGGAGGGGTGGGGGGGGGGGGTTATACTGAAAAACAATCAATTTTTTCATTAAGGAAAGTTGGAAAGTTTGGGTTTTTATTGAAGAGTCTGCCTTACTTAAGAGCAAAACCAAGATTTTTTTTTTTTTTTTTTTTTTTGGGGGGGGGGGGGCGATTACATGGTCGTTGTCGGGGGACTACATTTTTTAAGGCTATGTCAACCATTAAGGCTTGCGACTCCCGACGAAATTGAAAAATCTTTTTTCTCACAAGTATATTTGCCACGATCGATGGTGAGGCTGAAAAAAAGAACCATCCAGATGATAGGAAAAGTACGATTAACTTCGCATCGATGCATTATCGTATTTCTCTAGAATCAAGCCTGCACGGAAGAACCATAATTGTGAAACATTTAAAGTTGAATAAATCCAATATGTTTGGAACGGTGGGGGTTATCGAAAAGATAAAACTGAAGGTGGAAGCGAGAGTAGGGCCCTTTTTTTTGAAGTTGTAGAAAATAGTGTTTACAGAAAACAGAATAAATTCATCTTCAAACGCCTTTTAGGATCATTTTAGCATGTACTCAATAATCGCTTGGTGACATGTTGGTCCCTGTTTACAGGTAGGAAGTTTATTTTCGATCGATTTTCCAATGTGGGGCACAGTGGTCCCCGCGGTGTTGCACGGCCCCCGTTTCCCCGCCTGACCATGGGCCTGAATACCAGTATACTTTTAATGCAAGCTCGCAGTTGTTCTTTTGGGATTTAATGGGATTCGACCTAAGCCAGCACTGAGTGTAAACCGGCCTTTTCAGCCAATGAATGGTTCTAGTTCTCTAGTTTTTGTGCTGTATATAATCAAACACAGATTATTTTTGGTGTAAACCATAAACGTAAGTGGAAATTGCGCCATCTAACTCAAAACGTATGACTGTTTCGCCAATATTATAGAATACGGTGGTTACATTTTTCAGTGCTGAGTTTTTGAAGGAAGCAGTCATCGCGATCGACGAGTGTTAAAATCATTAATACGTACGTTTAGGTCCACCAAGGTACAAATAAATACTCGATCACATTACGCCTGTTGAAACTCAATCGAGGTATACACATAGTACACATGTCCACATACTTCCAACGTCGGGGTGGGGCCGGGTTGAAACAATTCCATGATAGAACTTTTCTCACATTTGATTTAATCGGGAGGATGTTGCTTTAACTGGTCCCTAGGCATCTCTTCTCGACAACCTCCCCCGAAACCCCGGACAGTTTCCACCCTCACAATCCCAGCCGGTCAATTTTCTCAGGGAATTCCCATTGTGGACAATTCCAAATTTTCGGGTGAGGCAGGGGTGGTGCCAGGATTTGCCCGACGGGGGGGGGGGGACAGCAGTCCAAAGCCCCGACAAAGGCCAAAAGGACTAAAGACGCAAAATTTTTGCCTTTTTTACAAAAAATTGAAAATGTGGGAGTTTTATTGAAGAAAATTTGAAAAATTTGGAGTCTTTATGGAAGAAAATTGAAAAATTTGGGTTTTTTTTTGTGAGAAACATTGGAAAATTTGGGGTCTTTATTGAAGAACCTGCCCTTTCTATGAGCAAAATCAAGCAGATCGTCGGGGCGACTGAAGGTCGTTGGGACTTCATATTTTATCGTACGGATTAAGGCTCCCGACGAAACTGGAAAATTTCCCCGACGGGAGGGACAGTCTTGCCCGACGGGGGGACCATGCCCCACCCCGCTGGCTCCACCCCTGGGGTGAGGTTAATTTGTCTGAGGGGTATTTTTAATGGGGAATTCCCGGGTAGGAATTGTCCAGGGCAGGGTTGGCGCCAGCGGGTTAGGATTAGGGGCAATCCCCCTGTCGGAGAACTATTTGATACGATAAAATATGTAATGCCGAATACAGTCAGTCACACCTACGACTTTGCTTGATTTTGCTCTTATGAAGGGCAGATTCATCAATATAAACCGAAAAGTTTCCAATTTTTCTCAGTAACAACCCAAAGTTTTCAAATTACTTCAATAAAAATCCAAACTTTTCAAATTTTCCACAATAAAAATCCAACTGTCAATGTTTTCAAATTTTCTTCATTGAACCTTCCTTATTTCATTTAAAATTTGCCAATAGAAGCTAAAAAATGTTCGAAAAACCTATCGCCTTTGCCGACGATTAGGGTTGCTGTCCCCCCCCCCCCCCATCGGGGAGCTTGTGCCCTCGCTGAGCAAATCCTGGCGCCACCCCTGGTCCAGGGGAAAATGTCCGGGTGGGAATTGCCTGAGGGAAATTGTCCAATCGGGGGTGATTTATACATAGCCAGGAGACTGTAAACTGAACCCCGTGGAACAAAGCTTATTGAAGTGCGAGTACGGTATACACGGCTTCATTCTATTGTGAAAGTCGGTACACAATCGTTTGTTATTGATTTGGTAGACAGTGTTAAACGACCAGGGTGAGGGCAAGTCTGCCAACAGGAAATTCCGGCAGCTCGTTAGTTTTACTGTTTTGAAAGAAAAACGGAAATAAACACAATTATACATTGCGTTAATTATTATTCGCCTTTAAATTCAAAGCCACTTTTTGTTGCAGGTGGGATGGGAAGTTCAGATACATCTGGACAGTAATTACGCTGATTCTTATTTAGTCACGACGTACTGTAGACCTACCATCCATCCATCAACGGAGCTCAAGTGAGAGTCAGTGGTTCTTAAAGTCATCAACTCGATCATACTGAGGTAAGTTTGGCCAAGCACAAAACTTCGATTTAGGTACCAGAGGTTATCAAAATACTCGGCAGGTTTTGTATTGTGCATGGGGCGCTTACTTTAGCTTTGATAATTCTCCATACGAGTGTGAGTGTGCGAAAACTACGTATGGTGGTTATGATTAAGGAGTTATATTTGTTTGGAAATAACTTCCTGTTCAGATCGACAACGCCTTCTTTCACTTATATTGGCTTAATCATCGTCGTTGTCGTGTTTAAGAATAAACTTACTGTTTAACACATGAGAAAAAATAAGCACGTAGCCTAACTTTTATTCAGTTGCCATGTGTACTGTAGTTCCCGAGAAATGAGCATACAAAGTTACAATCTGAAAGTGAGTTTCAAGCAAGCAGCTAGCAGTGATGTCATCTCCTAACATTGAAGAACAAGGAGTTGCTTTCTATATTTCTATTGTTTAGACCTTAAAATAGATAGAGTTAAGGGTGTTCATGGAATATGAAGTTTGAACACTTCTTATGCTTCTCTTGCATTTACATTACACAAGTATGTATGTAATGGTGGATAACCGGTTGTAAAGCTTTAAGACTAAGATAATGTTAAACTAAGGGAGAAAAAGAGTCGTCCCAAATTTATTTTCAATACCTGCTAAATCGTACAAATCTCTTATTTTGCTCACAAGTGTTTCATTATGTTTCTGTATAAAACATTAAATACTGAAGGTTAACTAAGGAGTTATTCTGCATGAATTTAGGATATAAGTTACAACAGTATTGTCACATGATCGATAGGAGCCATTCCTGAATTAGGATGACGGGGAACACTAATTCAACTTGACCGGGGACTGCATTTTCTCTTTAAATACTGTGGGGCTATGATGTCACCTATGCTTGTTTCAAGTTTACTCGGAGTTTGGGTTTAGGATGTATAAATTTGCTGACATCTGTAGAGCCACAAACAGGAATTAAATGCAAATTTTACCCGAATGCTTGTATTAAAATGTTTTCAAAATCTCAAAACTTAAGTTAAAACCGGACTCTTATAGGAAAAACGCACTCCCTCAAGTTAAATTAGTGGTCTATGTAAGCCATTCCTTGTATCTGATTCATGAATGACTCTTTTAGATCATGTGAAGAAATCATACAGAATAGATCCTTGCTATTTCTTCCATATATAATTGCGTTCTGAAACACCACGAAAGTTCCTTGTAAGAATAACATGAGGAGACGGTGGCATTTAAGAGGATGTTGTAGATTGTTTATTACATTTTGAGTATTTTTCTATTGTGTTTCTTTAACTAAGTTATAATGATATCAAAAGAAGTAAGAAAACAAGACAATAAGTCGAAGTAATTTAAGTTCAACACGATCGACAATAAGTCCAATTTAGTCACTAGGCCGTGTTTGAAGAAACATCACCATGATGAGGGCCCAATTTATACTACCCCCCTACGTATATCCAGCAAAACGGACTCTGTTTTCTCGTGCAGGCCCTCTTTAAGGTTTCCCAAACATGGATCTAAGGAATATGTCGTACAGCCTGCTACGTAGGGAACTGCCCTTCATGATTTTTTGTATGAGGCTAACTGGAAAGTGGGGCTTTCGGTCAGGGTCGGGGATGGTGTTTTGGGGCACTTTAAGGAGTAACTATAGAATACAGGGGTTTTGAGTGTAAGAGGGGTAGGTCAACCCAATGCCTCACTGCCTAAGCGAAGAACAACATATGCTGGGGGCTTGGGGCGTGACGGTACAGAATATTTTGGGCGGAAAACCTATACTAAATAGCTATAAATTACTTTCCCGTCCTTCCAGAGTTGCAGAGTGCGGTAAGGGCGCCAGTAGTCCATTATCCTTATATGCTTGTTGGAGTCACCCCAGTTGTCTTTACAATATACTTTCTTGGAGCTGCGACCCCTTTTTCTGGCACGTGGCCCTTATTCAGCCGTCATATGGTCACCCATTTGGTGCATCTTTAGGCAAGTGATAACACACCTATAACACCAAATTTACACTTAAAGAATCAGTGGTTCGACGGTTACCTGTATATACTTACAACGAGAGCGAATTTATCCTTCAGTAGGGCCCTCAAATTATCGGCGCCATCTGCATGCTGTTAGTTTTTGTTGTCTCACTTTCTTGCATGGTACCGTTGCATGAAACTAAGTGAAGTATAAAATAGCTAAATAGCTTAAGAGTACACAATTTGAGAAGCTACGTTTAAACATATGACATAATTTTGTAATTTTATCATGGGCGTATGAGGTGGGGTAGCCTTAGGACCGACCCTCCCCCATTCGAACATATTAGTTTCTTATTTCGGGGAAACTAGATGTTATTTTTCGGGCACACTTTATTCATTAAAAGTTTCAATGGGCAAAAGAGCTCAGCCCTCACCCCAATTGAAAGTACGACTAGTCCTTATTGCTATATTGAAACGAATCGTACGGTGTTTTTCTTTTGTTTTCATAATGCACTATAACTGCAGAGTTCTAAAGAGAATGTTTTAGTTGTAATGTTGTTTTATGGTTTCTTCTTTTTGACCCATCACGGTTGTTTTGTCTATTTTCCAAGCAGTTTTTTCTTTCGTGGGCATCAATAACGGTCACCGTAATCACATTTCACTTTATGTTAGCCGTTCGTTTTCACTGACTTAGTTCCTATAACATTAATAGTATCCGTCGACGGGGAAGGATGATATCTTTATAACATGGTAAGCAGTAGTTGAATTTCCTGTTTATTACCATCTGATCTTCAACTGACTGTTTGACTTCGTATACCATGCTGTGTCAGTCATTATTTCGACGTACTTTATCAATACCATATGAGGGTTTTGATGTTCTACAGAAAATTTGATCCTAACCAAACCTCATGCCAGAGAAGAAGAGAGCAAAACATTCCCCAGAGTTAGTATATGTTAAAGGAGTAGTTTTATTACCCCTAACATATTTAGAAATATCTCTATTACTGATTGGTGATCACATTTTGATGGACATAAATTAGAACAAAAGCATCACTTTATACATCGGTCAATAGACCCTTTTCCAAACAGCAATTGCAAAGGATTGTGGGATAGAGTAATTTTCTGCGGCATTTTACTGTGGCAAAAAAAAAAAAACGACGCACACCAAAATTATGTCCCACAATCCTGTGTAATTGCTACCTAGAAATGGATTTATGATGACTTGTGCAGTCAGCGTTGTACATTAAATAAAATGCACTACAGACAGTTCACCGAAACAGTAGCTGGTAAACTTATGACCTTGAACAATTAAACTTAGTACAGGCCATAGTAGCTTTGCCCAGGAGATGATAAAGACAATTGTTTAACTTTTAACTGGAGGAGGGGCTATGAAGTAAACTTACAAGGGAGTTTTTCTATCTGGTCGAGCTTTGTTGCCCTTTAAGATCTTAACCTATTTTCTAGTTTCTCCTATCATCATGTTGCTACCAGCATGGCGTATCACAATTCCAGTAAAGAGGAACATTCGAGTCCGTATTTCACAGCAGGCTATGGTTAATGTGTAATAGAATATGTTACTCAGAACATACATTTCATTGCATATATATAAAAGATGATAAAATTTGATCCAGGTGTCAACTCCCACAACATTTGCAAATTCTGAGAGTCAATCGGGTTCAGCCAAAGTTCTCCAGATGTTTACTCCAGCAAAAAATGATATTCAAAGTGGCTATTAAACTTTTGATTGACTGAATAAAATAGCCCATGTAACAGAGATATATTCATGCAATTTGCACATGCCATTATGAAACCGATCAAGGGTGGCGATGTAATACGAAGTTGTGGGGGCGGGCTCATGGTTTAAAGTTCCAATAAATTTTTGTTGAGCTTGCGAACAACTTTTGCCCATTTCCGTCAACAATTGGCCAACGAAGGTTTTATTCTGGCGATATTCATAAGTACAAGACGACGTAGCCATCACTTGATGATATCCTAATGTTTTTCTTCCACCCGTGAGCCTTTTACTAAATGCAGAAAACTGAACAATAAACAAGTATATGTATATGTCATGTGCGCCATCCCGAGTGCAGGATACGAAAGCCCCATATACCTTAAAGGGAGAAAACAAACGCCCCAAGTCTACTTTCAAAAATATTCTAAATCGTACAGATCTCTTTTGATTTCGCTCACTGGCATTTTTCATTTTGTTTCCGTACACTGATAGGAACACTACAGTAAATAATGAAAGTAAACGAAGGAGAGGGAGTTAGTAGGTTGCATAAATTTAAAAAGTGAGAAACAAAAATATTGTCACCTGATTGATTGGCGCCATTCCCGAATTAGAATAACGGGGTATACTAATTGAAATTGGGGGACTGCATCTTCCCTTTTAAGGAGTTTCTTTTTTAGAAATTGAGAAGTGTTTATAAACTTTAAAGCTTTGAAATGAAACTTTGTGGAGTTTATATTATGAGGGTGGTAGGTGAGCCGACTCCAAGCTTCAGCAAGTCCAGAACGATGTTTTACTTAGTGAAACAGCTATTTCGTTTAACTCGGAATTTCCACCACGTATGCGACGTATGCGTCAATCTCGATTGGGCTCATGGGGAACCACGACAAACATTTTGGGTCGTTGGGGATGTCTCCATCATGGGCGGCTCTAAGAAATTTTTTTTTGGGGGGGGGGGGCAAACTCAAGTCCGTATTCAGGAAGACCCCCCAGCAATATTTATGGTCAGCTCTGGATAGTACAATAGCCTCAATAGGAGTATGCATAGGCGTAGGGTCCCAAGTTGATTGGGGGGGGGGGGCTGTAACGATCTGCCCGAAAAATAGAAACAAAAATTTCCGCTCGCTCCGCGCGCGTTCAAAATGTTAATGTACATATCATATAGGCACGCATCCGTTATCACACCGCATGCCAATTACATACAATAATTTGCCACGTTACTACCTATTCCATATTGGTTATAATTCTGGGGGAAGTCGTTACAATAATGATGATAATAATCAGTGGTGTGGCCAAGACTTCTCTCATGGGGGTGGGGCAGGCACTATGTTGTGTGATCGCCGACCTAGTTTTTTGAAAAATTAGGTGTCCATACATGCAATCTGGTGCCACATATGCTACCTTTGAAGTAAAATTTGTGTTAAAAAATTTACCGTACGTATTTTAGGTACTAAAAGGAAAAAATAGGCATCACCCCCTACCCTTTGAAAATTTTTGAAAAATTAAGTGTCCTTACATGCAATCTGGTGCCACATATGCTACCTTTGAAGTAAAATTTTGTGCTTTATTTTAGGTACTAAAAAAATTGGCGTCAGTGACGGGGGAATGGCCTAATGGCTCCTCAAATACACCACTGATAATCATAATATATAAGTTGAACCATTAAACAACACACTGGTGAATTAATACCAGATATATAGGTGATGGTGCAATCCAAATCAGAACTATATTTTAATTACCAAGGAAGTTTTTTAAAGTATCGATTTCCGTTAAGCTACATTATTGCATTATTTTTCTTTCAGTAGGTGCCCGAAAAATTCTCAGAATATTGCCCGAATTTTCACAAAAATATTTTGTTGGGGGAACTGCAGCCCCCAGCCCCCGCCTCCTACGCCTATGGGAGTATGGTTATTATTATGTGTTACAGCGATGCCCATGTAGTTTTCAAAAGCTCTTCAAAAACCATTTCAGGCAGTTAGTCATGAGCTGACTACTTTAAAAATAAATACAACCATATCAACTGATCGCTACCGTACTACCATATGGGTGGAGTAAGAGGCAGGTGAAATGGGCAAAGCGGCTTGATCCATTTGTATAAAATGAGCCCCACCTTTAAATATTTTATTGTTTCTTTCATTGTGTCACAATATGTTTCAGCTTTGCCAAGAAGCCATAAAATGTTGGTTTTCTGGATTTTTTTCCTTTAAACTAACGAAAATTTCGAGCATGAAGAAACTTGAAAACGATGAAATGATAGCACTAAGAATTTTGAATCTCAGTACCGTTCCGAAACGAATGTTTTTAAAGGGGGAGAAGAATTCCCCTAACTCAGAACGACGTCTCATCCTATATACAAATAGCTAGGCCACTAGTCAAAAGTCTCATCACACTGAGCTTAGATTGACTGTTTGGTGTGTTACTGTTTATTTTAAATCAATTGAAACGGTATACTTTAGCACGGAGGTGGAGAACCTTTTGCTTATATCAGGCTACTTGACAGTCATGAGACGGCTCGTGGGCCAACGGCGCTATCAATTTGGACAAGGGAAGGGAAACCTCTCCTTCTATAGGAAACACAATACTTTTAGACTATAAGCCCATTACAACTTTTTGTAGACACATACCTATGCTAATCTGGCCAGGTGACACCCTGGCAAAACTGCTTTTAGTCGTGGATGATAATCAACACGGCTAATGGGTTGTGTATCTAATGACCCCGATAGCTCTGAAGTGTCCGCAAAACTATGGGCATTTAACTCCAGCATTACCGTTACACTCTGTAAATGACATTATGATGGCTAAGCTAATCAGATTACAAATAAGCAACTGAGAAAACGCTCGCGAAGCTCTCCGAAAAAATGTCGTTTTGAAAGCACTTTATTAATGTTTAACCTTCGCATTGCATTGGAAAGTTATTCACTTCTTTAATTTTAAGCCCACTCAAGGAAAAGGGAGGCCTAACCCATCTCGAAGTACATGTTTTATTTTATTTATTATTTTTGAAAATTGAAGACCATGCTTTGCAAACTTTTGGGGGGGGGGGGGCAAGTGCCCCCCCAGATACTTCAAGATCAGAGTTGTGCGCTGATAGTGCTCTTTGAATCTGGATCGTGAAGTTGAAAAGTGCGCGAAGAGGGCGAAAATTTTTGATAGGCTTACACAAAACATATGACGAAAAGAAAAAACTGTAAGGTCTGTAGACCGTATCGGTGTAACATACATTGTATCGAAACCACTTGGACTACACGATGAAATAGCCAAACTTTGCTCCGTAAGTCACTCACCAACTGACTGTACCGCTGCTACCGCATGACACACACAAGAGAACACAGCTAGGCTTTGCGATATTGGATGAAAGTTACGACTTTACATAAACTGTGTACTCTGCCTATATGTTACTTGGTAAGGTGGACAGGACTTGTGCTATCCTGCTATGTGGAATGGAACTATTGAAGAAAGCCGAGTGACTCAACAGCGCGCATAGCGCGCTGAAAATTTGGGGTTCTTAGTAGAGAAATTATCCGCTTGAGAGCAAAAAACAAGTCGTCGGACGACTAGTTGTCGTCGGGGACTGCATACTTTCGTCTAAGACTCCCGCCGACGAAACTGTAAAACTTCCCCGACGGGGGGCATGAACCCTTCCCCCACCTGGCGCCACCTCTATCTCGACTAGGGGAGGGGGGTTTAAAATGCTCTTTGTTGTGTTCCCTATATAGTTGCGGCGTGACTGGTAAAAATACTCTGTCAGAGCAGGACTGAAGTCGAATGTTTGCTTTTTATTTGCGACAGCAGACCGGTCATCAGTCCAAAGATGTCAAAAATTGAACCGACTGCCATTGCGTTATTTGACCTGGTGGTGATTTTATATAGTAATTTAAAATGAAACACCACCGATTCGTCTATTGTGACTTCTGGTCAACTCTTGAATGTGGACTTTAACCTAACATTGGCTTTTTATTCCCATCACGAGGGCCGCAACACAATAAAAGAAGAGATAATTCCAGACCACGAATAGCGAAACGTATTTACCTACTCTCTCTCTCTCTTGTTCATGAGAGGAGGGATACTAGCGGGTGGTGGGAAGGTTTTGTAGATGTAGCGTGTAGGGAGTGTGAACAGATCATTATTTTGCAAGACCAAAAATCTAGCAGTGACCTTTTGGAATCAATATTAAAACCCAATAGTAATACGTTGCATAAAGCGCTAGCTAGTGAGTATGACGTAATATCTGCGTGTTTTGTATTACTTTGAATGCCCAAGCACGCCACACGTGGTTCCAAGCGAAAAGTGATTGGAATGCCTGACTGTCACGCAGGCAGTAAAACATACTGTGGTCACATTCCCTGTAAAACGATTGCACTGTTCGTGTTTCGGGGCGGGCAATATAGGCTACCGTAGTCAAGTATATTGCCGAAAGTTTCTGCTAGACTTTTACGGATGGATTGATCGATACTGGATGGGGGTAACCAAAATCTCCTCGGAATTGGACAAATGTCATTACCTTTAAAACTGTCTCGTTTTTTTTTCTCTTTTTTTTCTTTTTAAGGCTAGTGTGGAAAACCCCAATTTTGAAAAAGGGCACATTGGGAAATTTGAGGGGGGGTCCGGACGTCGGCGACCCCCCCCCCTGGATCCGCCACTGCCCCCGTGCCCCTATGGCGAGCCGCTAATGGTCTCCATCCTCATTAACTATACTTATGAACACTACTTTTCTTCAAGTGAATGGTAAAAGTTAAAGGACGACACTGAATTCTCACCTAGATAGTAAAAATTCTCCCTACTTCGAACGGTACTACCAGTTCATTCCTGGTCCCTCCTCCGATTTAAAAAAACAAGAGCACGACTGGGTGCAAACTTCGACTAAGACGAGGCTGGCCAGGTACCGGCTCCATCGATTTGTTTGAGAGTCGTAAGATATCAGGCTAGGCTAAGCTAGGCTGAGAGTCTTTTAGTTGAAAGCCAATAGATCGAAGCACTCCAGTTTTCCAACGTTTGACCTTTTGTGACCTCAAATTAATGACCTCTATAAAAAGCAATAGGTACCTTTCTCGCAACGTAGAGAACATATATATCCAGTATGAAAACTATCCACCCATTGCTACTTGAAATAACGTGTTTAAAAGCGGCGTACATGCTCTTCGTACTTTAGTAACCTCAGATGACCTTTAATATCCACTAAATAAAGTATGCTCCTCTCTCGTAATCTGACAAATCTACATGGTAAGTATTAAAACTGTTCATCATTCCTATTTTGAAATATCGTGTTAATAGGGTTTGCGGTTTTTGACCTCTGGTGACTTCAAATGATATTTGACATCCACTTAAAACTACACACTTTTTTGGTAATATGACAAATCTATATCTCAAGTGTGAAAAGTATCCATCATTCTTATCTTAAGATAACATGTTTACAAGAAATTTAAGAGACTTTCCGTAGTTTCAACTACGGTAACCTCAGACAACCTTTGCCCTCTACCAAAAACACCAGAGTTCGTCTAATGAACAAAACGCTTTTACATTGCAAGTATGAAAAGCGAACATGCTTCCTTCCTTGAGATATCGTGTTTATAGTTTTAATTTTTGACATCTGATGACCTCAAATGACCTTTGATTCACCTACAACAAACACAACACGGTTCTTCCTCTCAGTATGATAAATCTATTTACCAAGTATGAAAAGTATCCATTATTCATGGCTTGAGTTAATGGCAAATTATAGGCATACTTCCCCTATTATGATTCTGCATGACTTTAAGTATATTGTTTCGGGGACCTAGCAGAAAAGTGTTGTGACAAAAAAAATTCTGTTACAATTTGTTCCAAGTTGAGTGAAAAAAATGGTAGATTGCCTGGCCTACTTGTGCTCGGCAGAATCGATTTCTTTGGCGGACGGAGAGAAGATAAATTTATTTTTTTTTTAATTTTCTCCAAGATACTTTGATCAAATGAAACTATATTTTTAGATGGATTCCTAAAATTTTTATAAAGCAACCGAGATCAGTCCTTTTTGTGATGAGCAAGTCCTTCCAACCCTGGAAGGCTAATTTTAGATCCAAAGTTGCAAATCCTTTTTCATTTAATCGATTATTCCTGAACGCCGTTTCTGCATGAACGACCTGTGGACGACTGTGCAACATTTCGAACACAAGTATCAAAATCCGCGTAAAAGAAGAAGGAGTTTGGCCAAAATCAGGAAAACCAAGCTCTAGCGACACTAAATAACCATTGGTCATAACAAAAGTTTACAGGTGAAACTTCCATAACGCTGTCCACATCTTCTCCAAATATTAGATTCCTATATTTTAAAACGACTGCAAAAACGCAATCGAAAGACAAATAATCTCGGAACCGCTGTTGCGATCGCATTCCTTCGGCTATCAGTGCAGCCAAAGTAAAAAATAATATCTAGTTCATCTCCCTGTCAAAGCCACAGTAGCATGTATTGTGTGAAAATTGCTCAAGGTCATATCCACTACCTATGGAAGCTGTCTGCTATGCAATCATTGGTACACCAATGATTGCATCAGTCATCATTGACCAATGAGAGTGATGATACGATATTGTATGAATATTTGTCAACCGATTCGTAGTCACCAGTATTTAATCGATATATGGGGATATTCCTGGTATTTTTAGGCAATGCAACAGCCCTTTTAAGAGGGTAGTGGAAGACATTTCAGTACTTTTCAGCAGCATACAACGATATTCACCTGATGCTAATTGCATATATTCTTCTCTGTGTGTTTAAACCGTGCACCGAGATATCATGATTGAAAACAATTCGGGAAGTAGAGTCTTAGTGATGAACTCAGCCAGCACATTCAATTTAATGTTGACAGCCAGCACACACGCCAATTTTTTCTTAATGTAGTCATAGGGGGTGGTGGTGGGGTCCCTCATGGGGAAAATGCCATCTTGTACCATGAACTCATACCACCAGGGAGGTAGAAACATGGCATATGGTGGGACAGAAAATACCATCCTCCTGAGCGGATTATCCGGATAATATCGGTACGGTAGGTAATATCGGAAGGGACAAAATCCAGCACTGCCGGATTTCAGACGTCCAAAGGAAAAACACAAAATAGTATTCAGGGTAAGGGAGAGCTGTTCATCCTGTCAAATTGTTAGGTCGGGCAACATGTGTTATTTCCTATGTTCTGGAATGATGCTGAATATCACTGTTATTGTAAGACTGAAAACAGCCTGTAGACCAGTGGTTCTTAACCTTTTTCATCCCGTTCTCCCCTTTCCAATCAGCCACCCTGTGTATTCCCCCTCCTAACATATATCAAAAGTGGTTTCTCCATAGTTCACATTCACAGCAAAGAGAATGCCAGTGGACAATGACAATGACCTTTAGGACCGCTTTACGGTCATAACTTGACGACATTGAAAGAACATGCCCGATATCCCTGAAAAAAAGACCCTAACCTGTTTCCCTTAAGTACCCTAACTTTAATCTGGAGACAATATTCCAATGAAAAGTCCTTTACTTTTCCATAAAGCTGTCCTAAGAACCCAACCATCTCCCAGATATGTAAGTACACTAAAATGGGTCTGGTACCTACTGTTCAGTACTTCCATTCACCAGTGTCAGATCGTCGGACTCGAGAGTAATCTTACAGAACTGAAATAATTAAAAAAGATACTGGACAGGATCGGCTGTCAATAATTACCCGTCTGAAATACCAAAATTACCCCCAGTGGGTAAATACCCACCGGTTAAGAACCACTGCTGTAGACTCAAAGATGACATTTTTTGTATTATGTTGAACAACAAAATCACAAAATTCTTTACATTGTTAGAGTGAGATTAAATGATAACGGAAACATGTTCTGAATTTTTTACTAGTGAGATGAATGCGACTCAATTTCTTCATATGTTTAAGGACATATTTTTTAAACTGTTGATACAATTTCAACAATTACTTACCGACTAAGAAACAAATGTGGGTAAAGTTATCTTTGAAATTTCCTTCGTTGTCAGCCCCAGGAATTTAAGACTTGCATACAAGCTGTGTCATAGTTATAACATGAATCTGTTAGTATAACTACCTGCATCACATTGAAGATACATAGATGACGTAGATGAAGCCTGCTATAAAAGGGAGTTGTAACAGATCTGAGATCTCTGATCACTGATGTAATAAAGATTAAAGGTAATTGCATGCTACTTCAACTTTCTTTTGATTTGTTAATTCTTGCAAGAATGGAGAAAGATCAGATCCGAACAGCGAACAGCACATTTTTCACTATTCGGCCGCCCAACGGATATCTGGTGCATCTTTTCCATACACCGACTGGTAGTATAGTAAGGATAAAGACTTAAGTAAAGGTTGGTCCGCCGGCCATGAATTAACAAGTTCTATTTGTTTGCTTTAGGTAGCTCCATCTGCCTATACCATTAATGGGTACCAAGTACCAAAGGCCCGAAGGTCGCGAACCGTACCAAACAAGTAATATAGAACTAGAGTTCTGCCTCCTCTGGTGAAGTTACGTCCCCAGAACGGACACGAAAATGAACGTGACCAACAACCCCCACTCCAGCCCACTCCAAGCCAACTCTCGGACCTCTATATTACCGGTTTGTCGTCCGGGACTAAGTTCTAGACTGTCTGTGGTATCTCCTCAAACGTATTTAGGAATAGCCCCATAGTTCTTAGTATAATTGGTGGTTGCACTTTCATTGACATTCATTCAAACAATAGCCCCACTCTGGTTGGTCAATGATGACTTGTACAGTCATCTGTGTTCCCAATTAAGCTCACACCCAGTCGTGTGTCAATACCGGCTTGAGGAATTGAAACTCAGTGCAGGCTACTGTGGCTCTGTTTTGAAGGCGTACTAGACGGCCGGTTTTTGTTTAAATTGGAGGAGGGAAGAGAAGAAAACTTACTAGTGAGAAGGGGAAGGGGAAATTTTTCAGTTTCGTCTGGGAGCCTAATGCGTTAATATGTACCGGTAATCCCACACAGTCATTCGTCCCGATGATCTGCTTGATTTGCACTTAGGAGGGCAAATTTTTCAACGAATACCCCAAATTTTCCAATTTTCCTCAATAAATACTCAACTTTTTTTCAAGTTTGTCTTCAGTAAATATTCAAATTTTTGAAATTTTCTTCAAGAAAAATCCAAATTTTCAATTTTTTACATAAACCTCAAATTTTCAATTTTTTAGAAGTAGAATTTTCCGTGCGCTTCCCGCATCTTAAAGCTTACGTTTGACATCCTTTCGGCAACTCGTCACCTTTGTCGGGGCTTCGGGTTGCTTCCCCTCCCCCCGTTGGGCAAATCCTGGAGTCACCCCTGTATCGAAGTATCTCTTTTCGCGTTCATATGTTTAAGTGACAACAAAGGTGCAGGAGTTTATACACGTCCGCTGTGGGGGCAATAGCCCTCGTAACAGGCCTTCACATAACATGACATATAGATATTGCCGATAGGTCGAGAAACTGGATACCAGTCAGTGTGAGGCAACCGTTGAACAACACCTACAATACATACCCTTGCGGTACGGTTTTCTGAAGTGTATTGCATGTACGGCTGATCTAATTGAGGTATCTATATAACACGTATCACATTTCAGATCTTCGTTAAGTTCAATGTCAATGTGCATTAGGTAACCACAGTGACCACAGTCGCCGGCTAATGCAGGCTACAGACGTATTTGTAGCTCTATACAGGTTGTATTTAGCGTATACACCAAAACGCTTCTACCGGATAAATTGATAAAATGTATATGAGTTATGATGGCCGTTATTCTCTTGGTGCTGTGCTTCAACGAAACGAGGGCCATTGTTCTTTTCGTGTGACTGTGAGGGTTTTCTTTTATACATTTGTGAGCTTGTGGAAAGTAAACACACTTCATCAAGACTGAAATTTAATCCCCTATTGAGGGCATGAAGTCAATGAAGTAACTATATAGGTAAGTCTTTCATAGCTGTTTCTGTAGTCTTTGTTTCTTTGCCATCCTGGAAAAAACTTGTATTCAGGAATTTTCTTTTGCTAAAATTTCTCCAGTAATTTTTTTCTCATGAACTGCTAAGGGCTTGTAACAGTTGCCTGTATATATTCCGTCGCAGACTATACAAAGAAATTGTTAATTCAAAATTTTTAGCAGAGATAGCGTTTTTCACCTTCTTTAACTCGGACGGAAGGACAAACAATTAACGGTTCGTATGTCGTTCCATTCTTTGATATGAACTGTGGATAATGCATTGAATTTGAGTCAGTCGCGTAGCCGGGGGGGGGGGGGTGAAGGGCAGTCGCCTCCTTGAGCATTTCGGTATTTTTAATGTTTATTTTTACAATATTGCTAGTGTTTCTCCTTATTTATATGCGGTAAACAGGCATGGCAAGTGCCATTTCCAGCGATCTGGGAGGCATTTTGTACCCAAATTTTCTTGCGCTTCGCACCAACTCATGGTGGCGCTGAGAGTCTGTCTATGGGCTTTGCCCCCCCCCTTGACAAATTCCTGGTTACACCCCTGATTTGAGTAAAACTTTCAAAATTCCTGTTACAGTTTAATATTTTACGTCATTGAAGGAACATCCTCTTCATTCAAAGGTAATTTGCTGTATCAACAACTCGGCAAAAAATGTTGGCACTATTTTAAGACCCAGTGAAGAAATTGCATGCTTTTATCCATTATCACTGTTTCACGTGTGCAGGAATATTAGGTATTGTCTGTCACTGAGATGTTTCATGGTATCAAGTTTGTACGGTAGACCTACCTATTATAATGATCTCAGGGAGGGCAATTATCTAGAAGCAGGTCCGTATAGCCAGACAAGGTACCGAAGGGGGGGGATTTTTCAGACGGAGTCAAGGAGTTACACACATACGGACTTGCGGTGCACAATCCCGTACTCCTATTTATATTATAGAGTAGCTGAAACAGACTTTTATTTTCAGTATTTTCGTTCTTCGTCGTAAACATGCTTACTCTATTCAGAGAGTTGCCACTAGAACGGAAGGTGTTCAAGTAACACCTCTCTGGTTAGGGGTACAGAAAAAAGAATATGCTGAACGTTATGCGTTCAAGTCGATTTAAATGATGTCGTTGAAAAACCTTAAAACTGTATTTGAACATATAGTGGGTGTTGTATCCCCTGATGAAAAGAAAGACCATTTCATGTGTAATTTTGTAGAAAAAATGACCCCAAATAAAACAATTTTTTAATTAATTTTTACTATAGTTTTACTTCAAGCCTTCTCATAGCTAGAGCCCAGGGCCAGGAGACACTAACTCTGGGCCGAACGAGAAGGAATGAGATGGGGGTGATCATTATACGGTCAACTCAAAATAAAGTCTAATGTTACATTTTAGGAATTGTTTATATACACTTACACCAATAAAAGCGGTTACTTTCTCTGGCCATCCGTTTCCTTTTAAACTAGGAACATATTAGAAATAACCTTTTTATTGTGTTTCTTTGTTTCATTTACTCAACTGTTTCTCATAAGTTTAGTGGAGCACATTTTTTGTGGGCTCGTACTCACGATTATCTGTAATCGTACAATAGTATTAAAAAAATTTAAACAATTCGGATCGTGTACTCTACATGACACCGGTACTCCCACTCGGACCTTTGTGCTTTTTCATCACTGTGAATCCTAATTTGTTAAAGTTACATGGATGCTGAGGTGTCGCGGTGGCCACCCTTACTGTAGGTCATTTTTTTAGCTGTTTAAAGGTTCATAGAATTTAAGCAGTTGATATTATACAAATAATGAATGTTTATGAGTGCGATAGTATGAATGATTTCATTCGTTGAAAGATTTAACGTTCTATTCAACTCGGCTTCGCCACGTTGAATAGAACGTTCAATCTTTCAACTCATGAAATAATTCATACTATCGCACGAATGAAAAACATTCATTATTTGTTTTATATAACACCTTATAACTATCTAACGTTACCTTTATCTAGTCGTTGGTTAAAGTTGTGTTTTGGCGTTTACCGTGCGGTAGCTCCATGGCTTGTCGTTTGCTAGCTACGCGTCTACTACATACGGTATGCAATGTGCGATCCCCAAAGCTGCGTTGATTTATTGATTTGCGGCATAGTTTGTACGTACGCGCAGTGATTGTGACGTCACAGCCGTGTGTTATACTAGACTATTGCACGACCGTGTGTTATACTAGACTATTGCACGATGGATAACACACGACCGTGATGATAGTGCCGAATCACCCATGGCATGTGACCACCAATCCTCCAATCAAATGTAGAGAAATAAATAAGGTGTTATATAAAACTGTTTATACTACACAGACTGCAAAATGAGCCCCATTAATTCATCTTCCACATTCAGTCGCTTAAATACAAATTGTCAAATTTATTTTTTTAATGACAAAAAAAACCCAGTTAATTGCACCATAATTTGTGGTATCCATAACATGAAATGCTTTAATTTTCTTCTGAAGTAAAACTTTTAAGTTACTTTAGAAATGTTACTCTTTGCTGGGGGGGGGGGGGGATGGGCTGTAAAGGCAAGTCAAGTCACTCTTAAACAATAAGACAGTGATCACATTTTTAAACATTTGCAGTGAGTTAAAAAAGAACACAGAAAACATATATGGATAGCTGAATAGTGCAAGAGTGATTACCGAAAAATTTACCGTTATGAGTGAATTAACTTCCACATTTTATATTTCAGCACAGTAATCTACCCTTCCATATGCAGGGCAGCTTTGAGTTAAAAGGGTATTTTTTTGTTAGTATGGCATTCATGATCGATTGAGCGTGAGTAGTTATAATTCTTCAATCCAAAGAAATTCGCAAAGCTGCAAAGCTATAGAAAACGTCTTACTGTGTCTGAAAATAGCCTGGGCAGATAGTTTTATGACCTTCAATAAAAGTGATTGAATCAGGTAGCAGTTCTGAGTATTGGTAAATCGAATTTTACTCCTCGAATTTAATTGTAATTTGGGTGATTCATGCGCCAGGGAACAGTGGGGCTGCGAAAAGGAAAGTATATGCTCTGTGTGTAACTTTGTAATGACAGTGCCGTAGCCAAACTACATTTGGGAATGGGACCAGCGTTTGGGAATGGCAAAAGGGGCTCTATCAATGGCCTAACTGTCGCTGCTGAAAGTAGACCTACATTGTGCCCGAGAGAAAAGGCAACAGTTAAGGTGTCCAGACCCCTCCTCCATCCCCCCATGGCTATGTGCCTGCCGACGAGAGTAAGAGTTCGCGTCACCTAGAACAGGACGCTATTGACTAAGACCTTCAAGGGTACCGTTCTGCAGTTGTCAATTTCGACGATAAGCTCTTGTAAGTGATAATTTCACCACGGATGGAGAGTCTAATTCAACGTTAAGCTCAAATTTGGAGGCTTTTGAACTAAGATGGTTATTTAAACTAAAAAAACCCTACAAATGCTCTTGGATTTAATATAATCTTACTATAGCCCAGACTTCTGTGCTTGGTGCTCAGCATAAGCAATGGTGTAGGGAAAACAAGCCAGTGAGCCACAACTGGAAAAAAGGCCGTGGTCGTCTCGACTTGAACCAATTGGTTGGAAACTGGGACGTTAAACCTCATCAAACTAACTAACTACTATAGCCCAGAGTTGTAATCGAGTCACTAGATTCATAACTCGAGTCACCAATTGTCAAACTTTTAAGTGACTCGAGTCGAGTCATTGACTCGAGTCACTGTACTATTTCAATGGGGAAATTACTCCTGAATTCTCTCGAGTCACTATCATTTTGAGAAGAAGTGACTCGAGTCATGACTCTTTACAACACTGCTATAGCCTGTCCCAGAATCGAACTCCCGAGCCCCGTTCTCCTGATTGCTAAATTTAATTTCTTCATCTGAATATCAGCCTGATGCCCCTGCCACTGCATGCACCCAAACTGCTTCCTCTTGAGGCTATGGGCTTTTTGTTGCTACAAATCGGCCTTAGAACCCTACTTTTTCCCCACGACCCAGCACGTTGACTTGGACATGATAATTAAGTAAGAAACGTCCTTGGTCAGTCTGTGAAAAGAGTAACCTTAACTTTGAATAAGGGTAGGCAACAAAAACAGAAATTATTTGTTAAGGCTTCCAGGAAAAGGGCTTTGACCAACTTTTCGTTATCCTTACACAGTCAGCGTCTTATCCTGGTTGGCGTTTGTTAGCCTATCTATCGCCCTGAACCAAGAGTTCACATACCTTTTGTACGCCGTGTGTTAAAGTGAGCAGGTATGAACACTAAATTTGATAAGACTTCCAAGTTTATTTCCACACTCTGGTACAGTATAGGCCTATATATAATCACATGGATGTTGTGAGTCACCTCGTTCTGTTTCCCACGCCTATTCCTGAATTAGAAGATTGAGTATCCTAGATAAAACGCTATTCCTCATAATTGCACTTGAAGTGGATATATTGTTCTTCTTAATATGCGTGTTAATTCGCTAGTTGTGTAAGTAATACGTCACCCAGCTCTTATCTCTTCCTCACCTGTGTCACACAATGGGGTGAATGAAGTTCCTTTGTGTATATAAGCTAGGGCATAAACCCAGGAACACCTCACTGAAAACAAAATTGATGCCTTCCTTTCTAGTTTCCTGGTGATGACGCCCCTTTAATTACTGGTCTGCGGAGCTGGCCATAATATTTATATCTTCGAACCTGTGGGAATAGTATATGCATTTCTTTGTGCGTTTATGAAGTTCATTCGCTCAACACGTATATGCCTGTGTGCCTGGCTTCCTCCTCCTCGCCTGGCTGTTGTGTGTTACTCCAGCACCTATACTGGCTGCACTCGTTAGAGTATGAACGTAAAAAGAGGCGCACATGCATATTCGACACCTGCTACTATACGAAGACAAGGCTTTCATCTGATTTACCAATAGACCAAAATTAACATGAATAGCTTTGCATACGACTGGTTCTCCGGTGCTGAATGGCCTGCAAAGCTGCCTGTCGATAGAAATGCAGCACCTCTTATCGAGTCATCAGAAAGCCCCCAAATTTGTCCACATTGACAGAAAGAGAAACGTAATTAATTGAGCAGTTGGGAGTGAATGGTTCAAATCAGGAATGACGTCAACATTTGCCCGACAGGGGGCGAAGCTTCCCGACGAGAAGGGAGAAGGGCAGTAACCCCAACCTGGAAAGGGTAGAAGGTTGTTGTAAGGTTATAGCGACAGGGGAGGGGTGTGATTGGAAAAATATCAGGGCAAAATTCCATTCCATATTTTGCGCAATGTAGGCTACACATAAATTGATGTATGGATTTTAGTGATGATTGATTCCCCCAAATTTGACTTTCCTTGTAGAATTGTTAAAGGTGTGAAGCGCTAACGTTTTGAGAGAGGTTTTAAGAGAAGAATGTATACTCTTTGGACGGCAAAAAAATTGGCCGAATCGGGGCGGCTGACTAATTTAGCGGATAACATGCATTGTATATCCACCCCGGCTGTCTGATGCCGGTAATGTTGAAACCCTCGACGTAAGTTATTTATCGTACCAAACGACAAATGCAAGAGAACGTCTTTGCAATTTGGGAATGAAAATCCATACACCTACACAAAAAATTGTTATTTTATAAGGGAGTGGGGCAGGGCCTGTGCGATTTAGCAAAATGGAACTGAACTTGGAAGAACTGAAAACACTCACTTAGCGTGCTGAAATTTGGATTGTTATTGCAGAATCTGCCCTCCATGAGTGTTAAAGTATGTAAAATACTTCCATACCATATATAGCTAAATAACGCAAGCCATGTCCCTTACCAAGTAACCTAAAGGTAGACTACACAATTCTACGTAGAGGTTAAAAACTTCATCCAATATCGTATTGCCTACTCGTTCTATTGTCTTTGTCGCACTGTAAGGGACTAGCGGAGGATGGTCTGTTTCATCGTTTAGACAAAGTGGATACGATACAGTGTAATATGTTATCTTCGATAGGGGTCAACCACCCCGACAGTATATGATCTACTTTTGCTTTGAATGAGTGTATTCTTTTATGTGCACCCAACATTTTTTCACCCTTTGGGCGCTATTTAATTCCACAATTCAGATTTCCGTTTAAATTATAGGCCTATACGAATATTATACAAAACATGCCCTGCAATGGGTGACGTACGGTAGTATATAGGTTTTCCCAATCCCCTTCTCACCCCGATGACTTTGTTACTGCAACCCATCATCCTTGTCGGGGCTTCAGGTCGCAGCCCCCCCCCCCCGTCGGGGAGTCTGGCCCCTTGTGGGGAAAATCCTGGCTTCACCCCAGTTGGTGGTTACATATCTTATCGTACCCGTTGATTAAGGCTCCAGCAAAATTGAGGGAGCATGGCAGTGATGGCATCCTGTCCCGACCCACCTGGCACAATCCTTAATGGTTCATATTTCATTAACATATTAGAAAGGAACAGAGCACTGAAATTCTAAACCCCACGCCACAAACCGCCGGCTTTTTTAAATTTTGTAATGCTCTTCAGTTATTTCTGCCATTTTCCAATACAACTGACTTATGGTCATGGGCGTCCGGAGGGGGGGGGTACTTGCCCCCCTGGAAAATCAAAACCTTGAAAAACTCGAAGAAAAAATAAAGAAAAAAACGAAGAAAAACATAACATCAACATTTCTTAACAGTTCACTCAGTGTGAACTTCTACTCTCAAAACAGGAATTGAATAAAAATATCAACACTCAGGCCCCAGCATATTTTTGGTATTTTTTACAGTTTATATTTACGATATTGCAAGTGTTTTCCCTTTTTATATATGCAGTAGGCCTAAATAGGCCTTGGAAGTGCCATTTCCAGCGATCTGGGAAGCATTTTGGGTGAAATTTTCTTGCGCTCCGCGCCAACCCATGGTTGGCGCGGAGCGCTGAGAGTCTGTCCTGGGCTTCGCCCCCTGACAAGTTTCTGGTTACGCCTTTGTCAACACTGTGTGTAGCATCTAAAACTTTTCTGGGAGTAAAATATTTCCCATGAAAAAAGTTGGGTCCCCCTAAAAATTTTGCCCCCCTTGATTTTTTTCTGCGGACGCTCATGCTTATGGTAAGTCTATTAGGTGAGATGGCTAATTGAGTTAGTAACCGCCCATTTTTATTTTATTCTTTGTAATCTATTAGTCCATTTTCATAGGCCCATGTTTTGGTAGCACGTCTAAATATTCAACTGTAGAGGACAAACGTTTGGAGTCTAATAGTGATGACATATAGGCTAGATAGGTTAGAGATATCTTCGTGTGGAGAATAGATCTGAGCATCTCAGTTGAACCCAAAATGTAAAAATCTTTCAGTAAGACTTGCTGCAAGTATTCAATTATATGGATCAACATTCAAAGTTAGATATTTCGAACGGAAAAAGAGACCGAATAATTGTTTTTGTTATCTGACCAAGTCCTTGTTGCTTTTACTGATAATAATTGATGACATGCGATTGGTTTTGTTCTCCACTAAGCAGTTCAGTAGGAATCAGACGTCCATTTTACATTGGGAGCCGCGGACACGAATTCATTTTCCTACGGTCTCATACCAGGGAGCTGCCATTCACAATTACAACTCCCTACTCATACCATGGAGCTACTACGTCCGTTCCATGCTCATGCGTATACGCTGATGAAATGCACACTCACAGCGTTCGCGGTGGCGAATACGTAAGAGAAAACAAGTGTCAACCCAGTCCACCATTAAAACCTGTGTACTACAGCTTCAGAAAACCACTGTTTCCGTGACAATTTATTCTAGCATAATAGCGATTCTTTTCCTCATATCTATAAGTGAGACAACTTAAACGATTGGCCAGATGGGAGGGATTGTTGTTTTTCCGACGT
Source organism: Holothuria leucospilota (assembly GCA_029531755.1). Lineage (NCBI taxonomy): Eukaryota > Metazoa > Echinodermata > Holothuroidea > Aspidochirotida > Holothuriidae > Holothuria > Holothuria leucospilota. Next base: position 16,818,495 of record CM055978.1, read on the forward strand.
ACGTATATATGTACCCGATACACATAGCATTGGCTGATATATGCAGTCGAATGAGCAGTGAATATATTGAAGGAACGTTACAATGATTATGTACAACTCAGAATAGTTTCTATGACAAAAGCGCGCGAAGAAGTTGTGTCATTTGTTTGTATTGGGACACATTTTGACAGCTTTCAATGTTGATTTTTAATATATTGGAAGTTTTAAGTCATTCATTTTCCTGTTTTGCAAGGAAGATGATCTGAACTTTCTCTACCATGCATGAAAGTGACCTACATCCTGACATGTATATATGTCTATCATTGCCTGCGATTTCATATGAGGCATTTGTCATAGGTTAAATTTATTCTTCTGTTATTTGTTACATTTTCCCTCAACGAAACATCAATTGGTCTTATTACTTATTATTGAAGCATGTTTTACCCTCTGACAGGACCGTTGAAAGGCTTCTAGGATGGGGAAGGGGTAAAACCCCTCAGATCCTAGATTTTGTCATTTTCTATAGGTAATATCTCGTGGATCCCATGCATAGTTGACAGTTTTTGAAGAACTGAAATGAAAACTATTGGGCCTCAGCCCTCCCGGCTTCGCTAACTCTGTCTGACTATGCATAATTTTGTCCAGCACTATACCCTCACGTTTTGTTTTCTAATGTAGCACATTCGTGTCGCGAGACATGCTTATCATGCAATGATATCATTTATCGAGGTTAGGTTAGGGTTAGAGACATGAAACAAGGTTAAAGTTTGAAGTCTCCAGGCTTATTATCATGCATGATATCATGTTGGGATTGGGTGTGTCCAGTAGCTCGTGGTACTCAGTTCATGTTACACCACTTGGTGAAGGAATTGCATAAAATTAGAAAATTCGCGTCTATTTTGACCTTTTTAATTAAGATTGTGAAATTTTTGTGGTAATAACGATCCTCAAATCAATGTGTGGAATAAACCACTAGTGAAATTTTTTTTCTGAAAATCTGTCATTACCTTTTACCGGGTTAAACAATGAATAATCATGCTACAACTTATTTAAGGCCTAAGAATTAACTTTTAATCTATATCGAATTGTTCAAGTCAAAACAAACATGCAGTGATAGTCTTTTGAATAAAAAGCTTTCGAAGTATGAACAGAACTTTCATCGCTATGGTGTTTGGCAAGTCTATTTGTAGAGTTTCAATATGTATAACAGTATAACAGCAATTCTATGCATCAAAAAAGAAACGTTCGTTTGACATATGTATGAACTAGAACCGTAAAGTAATAATGACCCACTATATTCGTCGAGACCGGATACAGTACGGCATCGACTGGGGAAATCCGTCTTCTGATTTGTACTTAAATTTGATGATTAAGTCATGTTTATTACAAATATATAACGCATTTAAGTTCAAAGAAGGGTGATTGTAAAGTAAGATACCCGATTAAGTAGGTACATTTTCCGACAGACAAGTCATTCAAACTGCAGACATAAAGGAAAATAGCATTGATATCAGGCAAACATTGCTGTAATTACGTTGTGATGTCCAGTCGAAAGGACTAGTGAATATTCAGTTCTGTGCAAGTTACGAATTATTCAACAAAACATGTTTCTCCTTTTTTTTTTGTCAAGTTGTCCGGGAGCACAGGCCTTCAAATTACAAGTAATTTAGATAAAACTGAGCATTTAGTTATGTCCAGAAAATTAGATTTTGTCATCATATTACAAATCCATGGTCGTTTCTGACACCAAAAATGACCACTCGTAGTCAGTTGGCCGTCCTAGGTTGACAAACCGTAACACTTTGTAATGACCTTTGTCCCACAATACTTTGATTTCATCATTCCCGAACTTGAAAAGTGAGCCACTAAATTTAATATCCCGATCAATTAAGGGCTCAGTGTCCTACTAACGGTAGAATACTTGCCACGGGAATCGTATAAGCGTATTATCATTTAATACACATATCCGGTTTAAATTTGACTATGTTCGATTATGACTCGCCAAAGAAATATACATGTATGCGTTGTACATAGTTAAACTGTGTGCATTATTTATGGCATTTGGCTATATAGCATTTTTAAGTCTCAGGTTTAGAACTTTAAGGATATATCCGCAATCATCTTAGAAGCCGACTAAGTAGGCCTCCCAAGCCTGTGTGCTCTACCATCCGTTCTTGGTTTCTGATATGATGAAGAATTCATATATTGGTAGCCGAAGGACAAATAAGTACTAGCCTAACAATACGTAGTTCATCTGATACTTATCGTCAGGGCTTCATAGGCAAAACAATTCTTTATGAGTTAAAGAGACATACTAACCATGATTTCATAGAACCAGTCTTATAAATTTATTAAGGAGGCGTCAGTTCCCCTTTAACATTTAGTCAATGCCTTTCACCATAGGTACACAATTACTTAGATGGGAGGTGGTGGTTGAGAGAGGGGTAACAGAAATTTTACGCGGGTTTCGATGACTCCCGATGTCATCCAATGTCGTCCGATCGAAGAACGCCAATCCAACGAGCTATTATACTGTACGCAGTACTGCAGAGTTTAGGCGTGCACTATGTACGAGAAAAGGTTCTTATTGTTGTATTGTGCCTATACGTTCATTTACTATAAGACTGAATTTGTTCGACGACTGCGGGGAAGTGACGAGGGGTACAATGAGTAGGCAGGCAGGCAGGCAGGCAGCCAGCCAGGCAGCCAGCCAGGCAGCCAGCCAGGCAGGCAGGCAGGCAGGCAGACAGACAGGCAGGCAGGCAGGCAGGCAGGCAGGCAGACAGGCAGGCAGGCAGGCAGGCAGACAGACAGGCAGGCAGGCAGGCAGGCAGGCAGGCAGACAGACAGACAGGCAGGCAGGCAGACAGACAGGCAGGCAGGCAGGCAGCCAGGCAGGCAGGCAGGCAGCCAGGCAGGCAGGCAGCCAGGCAGCCAGGAAGCCAGGCAGGCAGGCAGGCAGGTAGGTATATAGGTAAAGTTTAACGACACATCAGCACATGCGTGTTATATGGTGTCTTTCAAGTTCTAATACGGTTCAAGTCCTCCCCTTTAGTCGCCTCTTTACGACAGGCGGGGAATACCGTGGGCATATTCTACAACCCCAGCCCACAGGGAGAGAGGATTACAATGGGAGGCCTCACCTCCATTTAATTATAATCAATGTCACATTGCAGAAGAACGGAACAACTTAATCAGATTGATTTGGACATGTCATCAGAGTCTCCCTGACCTTTCTCGTATAGAGGAGCAATTTATTTAGGGTGATAGGGAAACCCTAAGTTGGGATTTCATATACATGAATGAATGGTAACATAGATGACCCCAATCCTGTACACACAAACTAATGATTCAAAGTTCATTTTAAGGAGAACAGTCGTTGAAGGTAGGTCATACTAGCCAGCAGCTTATTATCAAGAAACGCAATATCTTGCCTCATACTGTCAGACTGAGAGTGGGAGCATTGAACACTTCGTTAATTCCTCAATTTTTTCGTATCTGTATTCTCAAACATACGGGACTCCTTTCAATTGGAACCTGCCATTTTTGCCTGAAATTTTTGTGATTTCATGATCCCAAATTGTAAAAGATTTTATAATTGATGTATAAAAACAAATAAATGAAACGAAATTTGAAGGAACACTCCAACACCAAATTTTCTATCATGAATTGGTTATAGTGCTAATTAAAAATTATTTACTTCAGAACAGATGTAACACCAAAAGCAGCGCTATCATTGGTGATGAAAGGATAGTTCCCAGTTTCCTTCTGCTCACAGTCCAACCTCTTACATCAAATTGTTTCGCCCTCAAAGCTGATCAAAGATGGCATTTATTCTCCATCCCTTCCTTCATCGTGGTGGTTTCTCGTACTTTAAGACCATGACTCATTCAAGTCTCGTTCGTTGAACTTAATTAAGAGATACCACGTCGAGATTTGCAGACGACGTTTTAAACTTAAGTGATAATTATTTTAAAGATATCAATTGTTGACTTAAGTCTACTAACAAGTACTTACATTTTATCGATTGGCTGCTGAAAATATTTCATTTCATTTCATCAATGGAGAGCAAACATTTGAGAGTAACATTTAAAAAGGACCAAAGATAATTATCATTTTATCAGCGTAGGAAATACCACAAATGCCAACTTCTCTGCAATATCAGTAAAAGGTTAATAGTTTTTGTGGGTTGAAGAGCGATCATGTTCCTGCTTTAGTGGTCACGTGATCCTGAGTCGCATGAAGATGACTAAGAATGAAAAAACACCGCAACCTCTCACGGATGACTGATCACCATATGTTACAGCAAAATTGTGATTTACCCGCCTCAGCCACGCTCCAAGCTTCGCTTTAGAACCTTGTAATTATGGACGACTGTTTATTCTGTTTTGACGGTATGAGATGGAAAAATTCGTCTGTCCATGCATGAACGATCACCTTTGGTAAGAAATGGTTAAAATTAAAATTAGAGACGTTTGTTGGGAGATGGAAAAGAAAATGGCGGGGATATAAGTGAGGGAGGGCACCGACAAGATTGATAATGGTTTCAAAGATGTTTAATTAGCCATTTTGTTGTTGGTGTTAAAAAATCAGTAACAGATAGGTTGGGAATATGAACTGGAATATGAAACCTCAAAGTTTCCTTGAAGCTGGGGACTGCTCTCTGTGCCAAGTTGTTCTGACGTCTCTACTGTATATTCCAAAAGTGTACACGAAGGTCAGTCTTAGGATAACGGTTAGGTCAGGGTGAGAGTATTACGAGTACGGGGTTCGGAACATAGAGACGTCGGAACATCGAGGTGTAACCGACAGGGTTGTTCCCGTTACGCTTTGAAAGTAACTCGTTATAGTTACAGTTAATTCCGTAAAATTGTAACTCGTTACAGTTACTAGTTACAATGTTGAAAAAGTAACTAGTTACAGTTACTTTTGACTAAAAAGTAACTAGCTACATTTCAAAAGTAACTCGTTACTTCAAGGCAGGGCCGTAGCTATGGGGGGGTGCGACACCCCCCCCCCCCCTGGGCGGTCAATCAGTCGGCAAATCAGGGCATAGTCGGCAAATTGACTGTCCATTGTAGACGAATTAGAGGGGCAAAACCTGCCAGGCTGCCAGCGAGGGGTGGAGACCACAAACCACAGACCTACTCAGAATAGCCGGCAACCTAAATATGGTCCCTCATAGTCGTAACTTCGTAAGGGTTGTCGCCCACTTGTCGGCTATTCCGGATTCGCAGTCAAATTAAATTAGTCAAGTTGGCAGATTTGTCGTAGCAGGCACTGGTTGAATATAATTTGACTGCTTTCAAGATTAACCTAATAACCAAGAGTATAATCATAGTGTAAATAGGCCTTATTGATTTTATTGACAATACATAACTGTCCTTCCCCTCCCCCGAAGGGTTTCCAGTGATGTTTCTCCTTTAGACGTTTTATTCAAGAAAATCCTGAGAATACCATTGCCAGGAATTAACCTAAGGCTATGATCCTCTGCGATTCGGATTCGGCGATCTCCGGCGATGTGGGGTGTTTTTTTCCAACAAATTCTTTCATGGTGGCGCAACGCTAAGCAATCAAAGTGTTGTCGTCCCCTCCTCCCCATTTAAAATATCCCTTGCGCCAAACACTGTTTCACATGCTTGGCACCCTCCGCAGGCTGGTGGCCGTGCTTTGCTTAGACGGTCACCTGGAAAATTCATGCAAAGTTTATGCCACAATTTTTTAGAGGCTAGTAGGCTACGGCAATATCAGACAAAATTTTGCAATATGAGGTCGTTTCGTGCGTTCTGAGGGGGTATGGGGATTGAAAGTTTTCTTGTAAGTTCCGCGCCAACCAATGGTGGTCCTCCGCTTAGCGGCCACGGTTTGCTTGGACGCGACGGTCCCCTGGAAATTTAATGCAACAATGTTCTGCAACCGATTTCAGAGGCTCGTACGGTAATGAACATCAGACAAAAATATTGAAATTTGAGGCCGTTTCCTGCGATCTGAGGGGGTCTGGGGATCAAAAATTTTCTTGTACGCTACGCGCCAACCAATGGTGGCGCTCTTGAAAAGGGGGGGAGCCAACATCATGCAGGGGCCGCATACTCTTGAATTTGACCGACTACATTTCGGAGACCAACTCCCATTGCCATAGTTATATATAGCTATACGGTTCGAAATTCTGAGGACCTTTTTTTTTTTTTTTTTTTTTTTTTACTTTTCGACTGGTCATAGGGGGGCAGTTGTCCCTAGTTGCCCCCCCCCCTGGATCCGCCCTTGCCGCTTAGATAGTCATTCGTCCAGTCGGCATTTTAGACCTTCACACCCCCCCTACCATATGACCCTAGCTACGCCCCTGCTTCAAGGTGAATATACGGTACCTCGGTACCTGAAATGGAGGGGGGGGGGGGCATAATTAGATAGTAAGACGGGGGCACATGAGACGACCGACACCTCATTTGTGCCGGTTATCCTTAGGTGTTCCCCAAAGAAAGTCAATGAAGCTAGCTGATCTTCAATGGGCATTGTCGCAGAGGCTCCTAATGCTCAACATGAAGCAGCGAATCATGATACTGTGTCGGAGCTTACGCAAACTATTTGTTAGAGGAATATGGTTATAACCAAAACTTTTCCAGTTACCAAAGTACTTCTTTGAGGGTTGAAATCTTTATACTCCCATCACACAGTCGGCTAATTTAGAGAGGTTAGCGGCTATGCCGGAAAGGGGAAGAGCGTTGTTTCAGCAGTAAAGTCTTCACCCCTCAAGAGCATAAATATGGTATAATAAGAGGATGAATACATTTGTTAGCAGTAAAATTTTTCACCGCTAAGGTTGGGCTAAGTGATATTTCCCCATAAATTTCAAGTTTCACATTGTGTCGATATAAAACAGTGCATAGAAATGGTGATACTATGCAGTTTATACATGCAGATCATGTGCACATACCGTAATTCACTTTCCCTTTACAATAGGTAAAGCTTTACACTTCTCTTTCCAATTAGCTTTGTTAGGATACTTTTAACGCCATTGACCATTTCAATATTCTGCTGTTTTTTTATATTAACCGTACTATTATTCCAGTGTAAGGAGTTACGGACATTGAAAAGAATATGATATAGCCTAAATTCATACGTTTGATTCATCAAATAAAGATACCATACATGTTAAATTAGATGCATAAATGGATGCACGGTGTTTACCAACGCTTGGCACCGTATAGATTTACTGGGCTCCAACGCAAGAGTCCGGATTCGGTTAGCTTAATGCCGGTCTCAAGAGCGTTTTTCTAGATTAGGAATTTGCCCGGGATAGAAGGTTCCGGAATCGAAATTTTTACGGAATGTGATGTAACTGGACTCGGACTCGGAGTTCATTCCAGCCGAGTTCTCAAATATGAAAGTTACATTAAAAGTGTTTAAAGTTCCATTTGTGCACAATGTACAGATCTAAGGTATTGTCACATACAATCAACTAAATTACTCAGGAGGCCAGGCTATGGAAGTGAGTACAAACGATGACTTTGTTAATTAATGGTGGACATGTACGATAGAATTAAAACATCTGTATGTGTGATATGATATACATTGGCAAAAAGACTGGTCTCGGAATTGGTGCCATTGGAATCAAAACTGGCAGAAATTTGAGGATCCTGAGTAGTACCATGCTCGGAAAGATTCGGGAATCTAGAATCGCAGTTAGCTCCGACTCGGATAGGGTGAACACGGGTCCAGCCCTAACGTCTCAAGAGGCAATGATTAAACTTCAAACCGTTTCTCACGGTACACTGTCTCCACTGTGTCCTCTAAAGGACAATATGAAGCCTTAGAGGACCGTTCAGTATTTCAAATAATCGCACAAATCGGTCTCATGGATAATAAGCATTGATCTGTCTAATAAGTATTTTGACATACAGATCAATTTTAAACTTATTTCAATCAGGGAGTTGCTATTTGACAACTCCCTGGTTCAATAGACAATCAAGTGGCCCGGCCTGTAAGCCTGCAGCGTGTGCATCTAATATCAACTTCTGATTCTAATCGTGAATAAAATTTGATGTCGGTGAGGGCGACGTCGATAATAGCGATGAATGATAAATAGCCTATATCGAAAATAATTTTACATTTTACTACCAAAGTGTCATCAATTTGAAAATTTTCTGTTATTCTGTTATTAGCTCAAAGAAAATGCAATTTGTGGTCATTTTGACTATTTGTAACGGGAAAGTAACGGGACCCAAATGTAACGCCGTTACAGTTACTTTTACACAGAATTGTAACTAGTTACTTGCTCCGTTACTGAAATGCAAATGTAACTCGTTACAGGGTTCCGTTACACAAAATGTAACTCGTTACAGTAACGGCGTTACTTGTAACTCGTTACTTCCCAACCCTGGTAACCGACCACCTTCATACTCTATGGAACACTATAGGATGTCATACCATTATCATGACAATCCTTCGCTAGCTTATGAAAACGGACTACAATGTCTTGTCGACAAACAAGCAAACCATATAAAACAATACATTTTTGCTACAAAACAAGTTTTGGTACTTGCAAAGAATTAGCCTGAAAAGTTTGTTCATGGTCTAGATGTTAGCAACCTTGTTGCAGATTTAAAGGCAATGTGGTGTCCATCTGTGCTGGGGAAACCTGACTGCGGAACAACAACAGTCCGTTAAAGATCCTTTTAGTCTAAATGTTTCCGCAAGGTATTTATTGGCATTTCAAGGGAAGAGCAGCAGACCAATTTAAAACAAAAATGATTCCCATGGCAATAAAAATACTGGCAAATTGTTTGGCTTGAAAATGCGGTTTTATGTAGGTGTGTGTCGCTATTAGTTTGCAAGTTGCCTTGTGAAATGGTTGCTATAATGAGAACCCTAAACAACTGAATTGATACTCACGTTGAGGAATTATTGAACCGTTTTAACCGTTTTGTTGTTGTTAGTGCTATCAGTATAGAATACCTACATAGCTATAATCGACTTTCGAAGGTAAGTTTTAAGTGTTTAATTTCAAAACGGATTGCAGTGTTAAATTCCATGTTTCTTTTAAATTCACAAGACAAAAATTCGAATAAACATTTATCCTTCAGTGTGTATTTAAAACTTAACACCGATAATTCATTTTTTCGGTAAGTTTTTCATTAGATTGTTTGCTGATGCCAATCCTAATTATAATTTTAAACCGGCTGATACTTCAGACGACTTAAAACGGTTTTTGGATCAGTTGGTTTTTTGTAAGATTTATACACCCTCAAACGTCTTTTTACAGACTGAGGAAGAATTTCATCGGAAACACTTGTCTGTGATATTGAACACTTTTCTGTACAGTCTGTCATAGACTGGCCTGTTAAGTGGATGAAAGGGACATACAGGTATATATTTTCTTTCAGCAACCAATTATCTCATCACCGACGGGTACTAGTAAAATTCTCCCAAGTTTACTTCTAGCGCTTCCCCAAATTAAAAACAAAATATGTCTACTGCACCCCTTCCCGAAAATGATATGAAACCTGTACTGAGTGTTAACAGTTAAAAATGTTCAAGGCTATATACTGTTGAGTACACTGTAATACTGTTTGTGGCCTGTTTGCTTTGCAAATGGCTTTACTACATCACTGATCTGCTCATCAGTGACCAATCAGAGTAAAGCTATTGTATGAATTAATATTAATGAAAGTGCAGTCACCAATTGTGAAAAAGATGTCGCCCGGTGGTTTCCAAAGAGTTTGGGATCCTGCTCCAAAACAGACAAAGATAGCCGCCACGCAGGTTAGAGCTATACAGAATTCGAACGCTCATTAAAAGGAAATACTAGGCACTGCAGGTTTTGTATGTAGTACGGAAATGTTATGTGGAAATGTAACAGAAAACAACGGCTGTCATTCTGTGAAGGGAGCTATAAGGCACCCTGTTCTGAGGTAGTATTATGGTAGTGCACAACTTAATCGACTTTTGAAAAGGAAAGTAAGTGGTTGGTAAAGAAGAGGGATTCACGGTGGAAGGGGAGGGGGCTATTCCCTTTGACTCGCTATCGTTTTATATCTATGACATGGCTATAATTCATCTAGCACAGTGTGACAGTGCGACTTTGTTGCACAAATATCTCAATGATAATTTGATGCCGTAGAGATTTTTCGTTCTGAAATACTCGGACGTGCATGATTCATCTCAGTTTTTCATCGTCCTAATTTATTTCATCACTACTTTCTTGGGACATTCTTGCTCTCATCCTGTCGGTTTTGATTAATGTTGTACTTTTAGTTTAATTTAACTCCTTCAATTGACCGATATTTTTGCTTACTTACTGCTAAGTCATAGCAAACAAACAATGATACATATAAAAGAGTCTTTTCAAACCCTCATCCCTCATACGTCTCTCTGTCTGTCTCTCTCCACAGATTCCTACGCTTCTATCGATCCTCATATCAACTACTTCCATATAAGACCGATGTCAGTGTGATCAATCAAGAATTACTTCTTAATTTGTTTCTTCATCGCCACTTCTTATTTTTACACACTTCTTGACCAAAGTTCAATGTTTCATCCTTGGAAGAAGATATCACAGAATTATGTCTGCCTCTCACCTGCTTGGTTGTTCAATGACACAATGTAAGTGGGAACTTACAAAGCTGGTGTAACTTGGCCGAACATTGGCTGTTATTTCTTTCGGATTTCGTCGATTGGATCATTTTATGAGATGCCGCTCATTGTTTTTATACGTTGCCATATTTGACTTCCTTATTAGATAGTGCGTCATGCGTGACAAACCACCACACTGAAGATACATGAGAATTTGGAGGTGAAGTCTTATCATGATCAACTGCCAAGTATTTATTTTTCTTGAGAACAGAAAAAGCAACGGTTCGTCATGGAATTCTAAATGTCATGAGCATATTTTCGAGAACTTCCTGGTCAAATTTTACTTTCAGACTTTAGATTCTGACAAGTTTAAGTAGATCCGTCGGAAGCTACTTATTCCTGACCTTTGTGGTCACATTTGCAACAGCAATACGTTCGTATCGTACTTTGTGAATTTCGAAAGTACCGTAGTTTCGACATCAGTGTGCTGTGGTTGCCAGACACAATGCTAGGAATTATTTTTCGTGATCAATTGTGTTTGGCTAACTTGAGAACCCGCTTTCTTTATCAATAAAGAAATTAAATAGGTTTATGATAACCGTCATTACTGTCGAGCAAAAATTGATTGCGAAATCTCATCAAATCAGAGATTATTTAAGTCTGATTTTAATATAAGCGACTTATCAATTGGATCGTGACAGTGAGGGAGGAAGCTTGAATTACTTCATATAAAGTGTCTGTCCTGTTTTAAAGTGCAATCGATGGTTACCCGTGTGACGATGAAGGTTTTTCTCTGCAACACATATCATCTCTTCTTTTTTGAAATTCTGAGATTGTGCGCTAGCTTCAACCTGGATGAGTCTTTCCCTACAATTCATTATGGCGAATTGAAGAGCTTATTTGGATATTCCGTGGCAATGCACAGAGAAGGAGAAGAAAACATGTAAGTTTAAAAGTATATGCATTTTTGTACAACCACCTTACGTTCCCATTAATAGTTTCCCAGGGCAAATTGTACAAAGGCAAATATCTGTCTGTCTGCCTGTTTGTGTGTCTGTGTGTTCGTCTGCCCGTCTGTCTGTCTGTTGTCTGTCTGTCGGTCTAAGTGTCGATCTCTTAGTTCAACAACCTTCATATCTGTAGCCTTTAGAATTTTCTGTAAATGTCTGTCTGTGCGTCCAACGCCTTTATGTATGCAGTCTTTGAAGTTTCTTTGCCGGCTGTTCGAAACTCAAAACTTCCTTGGCAATATTCTGATGTTGAGGTAAGCGAAGCGTGTCTCTTGATTCCTTTTTGTAAGTTTCTTTGAAGGTCTGTCCATATACTTATCTGTACGTCTACCAACGAGTCTGGCGTTCTGCTCGTGCATGTGTTTGCACGCAAATCTACAGTTCATTACCCCATTAGCAGTGACGTGTGAGCAATCGTATTCTAAGCCAAATGAATACTAAATTTGCTTGTTTTACAATAGTCTCTCTCGAATCAGCCACAGGTACCTTAAGAATCACCAGTTTTGCATCATTTCACTGGTACAAAACATACCGTACTTTGGAGGGGAGAGGGGAGGTAAATGACGATGATTGTTTGCCAAAATTATCATTTTATATTTAAAAAAAAAAACCTTGAAGGTGGGCGTCCGAAGAAAGAATAAGTTTTGCACGCTCTTGAAAATAATGAGAAGAACGAATGATCCCTTATGACATAAAACTGTGATTCCAAAATATGGACTATTTTCTTACTTAAGTCTATATCGGTTTTCATATATTCAAATCTCTTAATTATGTTACTCTTGTTGAAGAAATAATACCTTTCGCTTACCTCAACATCATAATATTGCCAAGGAAGTTTTGAGTTTCGAACATTATTATACATTGAACTGTGAGGCACAGGTTTCCCGTCCCCAACCACCACCACCCCTCCCTGTGCGTCAACAAAATATTGTTGTAGTTACGGTTGCACTAAAAGAACCGGTGTCTTTTACATCAACGTATTTATAAGAAATGTGAGAAATACCCCACCCCCCCCCCAAAAAAAAGAAAGATTTTGGGAAAATTTGAATAGTGCCGTACTGGTACACTGTATTTGTGATAGGCCTGTGGCAAAAGATATAAAAGAGACAAACCAGGGAGCTGCCATTGACAAACGGACTCTTTGGTTTTTAATTACTTTTACAAATTTAATATATTTCAGTGCAATTCAAATCAGCTAGTATCTTGATTAAATTTTTATCTCTTCTCAAGGTCAGTGGCGTATAGTGAACAGGCAGTGGCTTTCCCCGGGTATGGGGGGGGGTCAATTTTTAAATTTTTTTCACGAGTAGGTTCCTCAAGGTAGAACCCTATTGTCCTTGTAGAACAGGAGTGCCCAATCAGTCGATCGCGGTCTACTGGTAGACCACAGACTGATCCCAAGTCGACCAAGTCGAGGGGTGTAGGAAAAAATGAAAAAATGAAGTTTTTATGTGTGTAACTGCATGACAGTGTATGTTTTGTGATATCGGGAGGTTGGCTACTTGAAAAGTAGATCGTGGGTCAAAGGTTGGGATCCCTGTTATAGGACAGCAAGGTTTTCATTTGTAGCATGTAAGTAATGCGGGCGCCATAGATAAAATTTTCCGTGGGGTGCTCACTATGCCACTGCCCATGGCTTTCATTGAACGCTGTGCATTTCTGACCTTCAAACCAAAGTAATAAAAGTCGGTATAAGAGTCAGTTATTGTATATGACATCATCACACTTGTTTTTGTATTAAAAGAGATGAAAATAAACATTCTGGCGAAATATTCCCTCTAAGTAGCTTATACATAACGCTAACATAAACATGTTGCGTGTATACAACCATATTACCCCAAAGTATTCTAGATACACAAATATTTTACTAGTGGAATAGGGTCGCAAAATAACATATAGAGGCAATTAAATAGTTAAGGCTTGAGAAAATTCTAGTTTTAATAGCTAACCTCACAGTGCACTTTTAATTAAACCACTGCCTCCGTATAAGGCAGAGTTCATCCATTCTAAATATGGAAACAATATTGTTCTTCTCTTACTACGCGGTTTTAGCAACGGCCACACCGATATAGGTCACAAAAATTATAGCGTAACAAAGAATTTTCACATGTCCTACTCTGGTGGTTACCATTTAACTATGTTACCTTTGTGTTTTTACCTTTTTTAGTGGAATTCTCCTTGACGCAATAGTAGCCATAATATCAAATGTATTTCCATTTTAAGAGAAATACATGAAAAGCATTTTCACAAGGGAAGGTCTTGTGATTTGAAATGCTGCATGATTCAACTTTTCTAAATTTGAAATATAACAACGTAATTGTTCTGTAAAATTTATTATGGAGCTTATAACAATTTAAGCTCACGAAAAACCTCAAGGGGTACCCTTAGATATGAATGATTCTTTTGTGATGCCATAGTGACGTAAAATACCATCCAGTCCTTAACCAGCTCGAATTTCTCAATTGGAAAAGTAAAGAAAAAGAGAGATAAAAACATCTTTCATAAAATTGGCTTCAATACCTCAACAAAAGAACAGTGCTACGTGAGGAAACGTTGGTGAAAGAGTTACACTGTAGTCATAAACACACATAGAAATATTTTCTATTCATGTTCGCCTACTTGAAGTTAATAGGGTCAAAAAACCATATACCCTGACCGCAGGATATAGCATATAGCAGCTCATCAGAGGCACGTACCGGCGGAAAGCTTCCATGTCCCGTGCATAGACTGCGCATACACAATACACAGTAGCTTCCACTCGGAAGTGTCTTTCTCCGCTTGTGGTTTAAACTTAGTGCTTTTGTTTTTGCAAGGAAATCATTACGAGGGTAATGATATTCGGAAAAGGCGGTTGTCTTTTATATTTAAAGCGCAAACAAACTATACTGTTCTGATTAGGAGTTGCCCAGACTCAGAGACTAGGAGAATGGTTGTTCATGATGGAGCTAACTTCATGCCCTCCATATATATATATGCCTTTGCAGGAGATTCATTTGTCAAATCAAAGAGGATTGCCATGTAATCATGTCTAAGTTCTTTCCTTGTCTACGAGTAGAATTTTCCTTCGTTTCTGATTGGGTATGTTATTTTGTTTTCTACGTTCTCTGATAAAAAGACAAAGAGACAAAATTCCAGGGCCGTCGGCGCGTTTTTAAGTTGGGCGGAGGGGGTGGGAGTGGGGGGTGACTTTTCATTACACTGTCCAGGTGAAAAGCTATCGTTCGTTGCCGTCCAGTGTACCACGGTCTTTTGTTTTTCAAAAATCCTCCTAGGTTGCTGAAAAGGACACTTCCTTCTTCTCAGGCCATGTAAATTCCGTCTGAAAAGTCGTTATTTTGAGAGCTTACTGTTATTTCAACTTTCAAAAAACAACTTTGTAAATGAGAAAAAAAAACTAAATTAAAATTATTCAGTAAAATCACTTTGTAGGGAAAACACGTCTCAAAAGGTTAATTTTACGCTCTTGCTTTATTCAATGCTTTAAATAGGGCAGCCACAATAGTTGACACCAGGGGGCGGGTTCCTCCATTACCCGGCGTCGAGGAGATACTGTCTAGGGGGAGGGGTGAATGGAAATGTTTGAACGTACGTTAGATGTCAAATGGTAGATTTTCGAAAAGTATGCACTACTTAAGAGCTTTAGCGAGAGAACATTAACTTCAGAGGCCAACATTCTGCGAAACCGATGTTTAGGCGCAGTTTCAAACTTTCAGAATTTTTCTAGGTCAATAGTTATTTTAGCAAAACTCGTGAAACATATGGCAAACGAAACCCACCGTCATCTCATCCGCGCTCGGGCAAACACGTGACTGAGCGGTTGAAATAAACCATGATAATGTGTTCAATTTTAAGCGTCATTACTGTAGTAAAAATTCGTTTTTATCATGGTGGAGCGTGCACACTTCTGACAGATGAAATGAAAACAGGAAAGCTTCCCCTTTCTGGTTACGTCGGGCCCTGGGCTGAACCTCCTGGCTTGTAAATACCAAAACATAAGCGGCCTGCTTTAGGGCAGGTCCTTAGAGGAGTTTTTAGGGTGATTAACAATGGTCCAGTGGGAGACCAAGAAGTTTTTTCAAGACGTTACTGATACTAGTCACTAGGTGTAACAGATATACTCTAATTCGTTACTTGTTGGTGTCAAGTCCTTAGCGAGGGGTGGGGGCATGAGGGGCACTGTCCGCACTGTTTCAATTACTTTCCCCATTGGTCAGTTGATCTCGAAACTTTGAAGTAAACAACGCACCCCAATAGCCTATGCAAAATCGTCAATAATGACAAAGCGGTCTGTGTAATCGCTTCGTATAGGCAGGGAGGTGTAACAGCTCCCTGGTATATATAGGTCAAGTCGGGATGAGGTCACAATCCGGCACCTTTAAGGTTTCATTCATACACATTAATGTGTTGGTATGCTTCCACATCCGAAGTATATTACACGTCAGGGATGTAGGCAAGGATTCCAAATGGAGGTATGTACTGAAAATGGTAACGCATGGGAATCGTCATTCTAGGGAAATTTGCTATGAAACAATAAAAGCCCCAAACTGACAAAAGCAAGTTTAAATCTGAACATCCTGCTGCGCAGTCTAGCACATTTACTGTAAATGGATAATTGAAATCAGGAGGGCGGTAGAGGTGGGCACGTATATGACTTCCATTCGATCTTACAGGCGAGGTTCCCGAGTCATGAATGTCAGTCTGAACTAATGCCTAAACGTTCAACACCCTGGTTATCAGACAAATAGGCGCGATCCTATAACTGATAAAAGTAAAGAATGTATGTGGGGACTCATGGCGACCCCACTGGTGAGACCCCCTTCTGTCTTCCCTCCCTTTTCGCTGCAAACGAGCCAAGTTGTTAAATAAAACTGAAATAGCCGACCTGCTTAAGAAATTTCTCCCTGGTCCAAATGTTCTTCAGTTAGAAATCCGTCGGCGGCCCCAACATTCAGTAAGGTTTTGTTTGGTCACCGCACATAAATGACGGGATGTATTATTCGGAACGGCTTTGTTGATTAAAGATGACGTCATACCAGAAAGATAAAAGTGGGCCAAGTGTTCCTTTTTAGAGGTCAAGACTGAACTTATTTTGCTAATCACATCTGTCAATGGTCTACTGCCGCTATATCCTAGAAAACAGTGTTGCAGACGGATGTCATATGGAAATTGTACACTGGACGGAACGAGGTAGACCTTGTAACCATGTAAGGAACTTCCTGCTTCGTTGGATGTGTCCAGTATGTTCGGCAGACTGATAAACAGATTCTTGGTCCAGAGCACAGCTTTACAACTGCCATATGCATGCAGAATGAATGTGTCTACACGTGAACAAAATATTTTACCAAGAAAAAATAGGCTGTATTCTGGTTTAGTAGCACCGGAGAGTTGGTTAATTTCACACTCTGAAATTATTCTAACTGTGTAGCATCTACTGTACTAGACAAATTAGTAAAGTCCTTGTAAGGCCAACACAAAAATATGAAAAGTCAAATGATTGCCTCTACTATTGAATGTTCTAAAAGCCTCAAATTTTATTGTGTATGAGAAGCACCCCCATCCTTATCCCTTGTCCCTAAATACTGAGGAAGAAGTAAAATACTTAGAACAATTAGAACATGTTTTAAGGGAGTCACACGCTCTCACATTCTCGCTTTGAACGGAGAGATGTCTTATTGACCTTGATCATGTGTAGTATCTGTTGGACCCATGTTGTAGAGGTCTGATGGTCAAGAGGTTGGTCAGTTAAGTCTTAGAGTCCTTCTGCGGACGTAGTTCCTTCGGATAGCAGAACCTTCCAGAGGGTTACGTTTGGTTTCCTCCCTTCGGCTGGATGCCGAAGGGAAATTTGGAAAAAGTACCATTTTATTAATCTTTTAAAGACAGGTGTTAAAATGGTATCGAAAATATTCTCTGTCTCCGTTCTAACAGCTCCTTGGATCGACATAATCTTGAACAACGCACAGGTGTGCATAAAAATGAATCCTTTCCAAATCAGTGGTTGTCGCCATGGTGGCTGGGCTAGCTGAAGTCACAAGGGCTCCACTGCTTTGACCTTTATCTATTTTTTAAAGATACACAAGTTACTTATTTTAGTTGGACGATATCACGCCAGCCATGTAGGCTATGTCGTACCTGGTGAAGGGAACTTGGGAGCACAAGCCCCCCCCCCCCAACAGCTCTAACTAGAAAATTTAAGAGTAAAAAAATATGTATACTGTATTTGAAGCCCCCGAATTAATGAAATGGTGTATCCCCAAGAACACCCCCCCCCAAAAAAAAAAAAAAACTGGCTTCGCCACTGTAAGCGTGAAGTAGCATTTTAACCTAATGTGTAAAACATATTCTACGTTAGGAAGTCATTATGACGTGGAATGTGAACTAAAATAGCGGTGAAGTTGTTCTTTCTTTGACCCGAATAATTCTTTTTTGACTGTAAGACATGTAGTGCTTAACGGTCGGCGATCCTTCTACGGCATAGTTCTCAATTTGTGTATCAGTTTATCTAAGTCGTAATTCACCCGAGACGAGGGCATTAACAATGTTAGTATTGGTAGCCTAACTTGACCTGTAACAATCCTACGGAACCCTTTCAGTTTTCGATGTACCTTTTAATGTATATTACAGCAGTATTAGATGGTATAGGGTAACTGTCACTTTGAGGAAGTAATGATATTAACCGATAGCGGATGTTAATGTTGTAGTCATGCAGTTCAGGTCAACTGCACGTTGCTGTTTTTATTCACCCGAACCGGACAATTGGCAAGTAAGATCTTATCCGAATCGTTTCCTAAAGAGCCGTCAATTCAGAGGTAATTCTGCAGAGTTTGAAGCCTACAAGGCGTTAGAAAAATGATATCGAGCTGTTTCAACAATAAAAAAGTAAAGACAGGCATTCTCCCGTATTTGCCGGCATAGGCAGACGTACGGATTTTTCTGGGGGTCATGCTTTTGTTTGCCTGAGAACAGCCTGTGATGCCCTAGGGAATGGCCTCCCAAAAATTTTCCCTAGAAATATACCTTTTCCGAACTCGGGGGGAAGTCGGGGGGGGGGGTGGAGCCCCATTCCCTGACTCGTACGTTTACAGGCATAACGCAATATTATAATTCCTTTGTAGCTATTTGTAACCAAGCAAACTAAATGGTTGTTACTGAATTGTTAAACTCATGCAAAATAACTCTTTGCATACATAAGTACATGTCTGTTACGTCATCAAAGAATACTTTTAAGGAAAATTAGAGATTTGAAAGTTTAAACCCATATAGCTGTTAAAAAGGTTGGGGACAGCTTACCTGACCTTGAAAAAACCTATTACATCACTTAATAGTGTGTGTTGCAGTAAATTTGAAGTATTTTGGATGTATACTTGTTGCACAGACATGTCAACCAATGATATGGCGTTTCATTTGTGTATAAATGCCCGATTAAAAACAATATACTCGTCATGTTTGCCTCGTCTGATGGCAAATTTGGAAATGCTATGACTTTTCTTGAAGTTACCGTACAGTAATGAAAAGATGCATTACTAAAACTGTAAGATATTAGAGCTTTTTAATCTTTTATTTTCATATTTAATTGAAACGTTACTAGGATGATAAGGCTCAACGTCTTATAAACATTATCGTGTAGATGTTTCGATTTATGTTTTATTCTCCAACGACAATCTTTATTCAGGAGGGCACCATCCGAAATCATGTCAAATATTTGACCAGATTTAGGTAAAAATTGACTCCATTCAAAACAATTCGGTTCAGTTTAGAGCCACATCTCAGTCGAATGTCTTACAAGGCCCGTCTGTGCCCCCTATTGAACAGATGTTTACCAAATTTGAATGGGGCATTTTAAAAACACACAAACTGTATATTAGTTATTATTCAAATATTAACACTTAATTACTCCTTGCACAATACATTCACCGGTCTAAAAATTTAATTACGTGTTCAGAATTTTAAGTTTGTAGTAATTAGTGCCTTTTGATAAATAGCGTTCATTCTGTTTTGTTATCCCAGACAGTTCGAATTCTCTCAACTAAGTCACTTCTAGCCCCTCAAAAAACTGTCTCAAGCTCCTCCTTGTAAAGTCGCAAACCTAGTTCATTGCTGAAGGTCATGTCCTGGTGAGCTTACAACCGTGTGTAATCAAAACACTCTCTGCATTGTGTGAAATGTGAGCTACTCTGCATCTTTTGAATTTTAAACTTTGATGTCGATTCAAGAGCAGTCACAAACTGAAAATTTGGATAGCCTCTACCAAAAATTTACTTGGGTGGATGAGTGGGTGTCTTTAACATTTATTATTTTACGGCTTTCTTCGCCAGGCTCTTTAAAGTAAAAGAACATCGAGGAAAATTACGTTTCAGTGCAGAATAATTAATTTGTTACATGTTTACTAACCTGCAAATCAGGTCAACCGTTACGAAACAACACCTGACATCATCATCTGGCTCTTACAAGCAAGAGTTTATGCAAAGATTTACTTTGATATGTTAAAGAGGAACTGCATCATGGTATTATTGTGAAATTTTCATTCCACTGCTACGTGTGGTCTTTTAGAGGATGAAATTGCTTCATTATGTTGTAACCTTTAACAAACTTGAAGTAAGAGGATGATGATGTCATCTCCTCAGAATGATGAAAGTTTTTTTTCAGTATAAGCTATTGCTTGGACCATAAAAAATGCCTTAAAAAAGAAAAGGGTAAAGACGAAAGGGGTTAAGAAGAAAGGGGTTAAGACGAAAGGGGTTAAGAAGAAAGGGGTTAAGAAGAAAGGGGTTAAGAAGAAAGGGGTATGACTTTCCCACAGGGAATGTAAAGAATGTAGATTTCCATGCATTCACCTTACGTAAACATGTTACGGAGTTGAAACGTGGTGTTAAGTTTGAAGAAAAATGAAACAGTATTGATTATTGTGAAGGTGTGATTTCAACGTTATCTGCCACTATCTCAAAACCACAAATGGAATTGAATGCGAATTTCACCATACTCCTTGGATTAATTTAACACCTAAAATAATCAAAGGTTAATTTAAGCTTAAATCCCCACATTTTAAACTACATATGCAGTTCAACAAGCTTTACCATAAACCATTAGCTTTTAAGCAATCAGAGGTGGGATTCAGAAAAATTTGCTTAAGTTCTTGCCCAGGTCAAAATACTTACGAACTGCGTATGAACTTTATTTACTGGTATCCACGGAAACAACTTACGCAGTTCGTAAAAATACGGTGCAATAAATCCAGTGTGCGGTTGCATCTTGTTTTCTCACATTGTCAGCCAGTTACAGACCTTATGCATATGATGTCACAAAGGAGAAAGTGCATCCTCGTTTGGAGGAAAATAGAGGAAAAGCGCGTATCATTGCAAGTTACACCAATAAATGCAGACAGCTGATTTGTCAACCAGTCGTATAAAATCTACGCCGTGAGTGCACGTGTGCTCCATTGTTTTCAACCAAAATGACGTCAGTGTGATGTCAATGCATAAGATCTATCGGTAAAACGACGCGCGCAGTCCTCTGTGGTCGTCATGCGTGTCTCCACTCACACACTAAACATGATCGTAGCCCTAAGGTTGAGAAGCTATCTCCAATTTGAGATCACTGCCATCTGCACTCTAAGAAATAGTTTGCTAAATTATGAGTTAGAGTTAGATGAGGTTTTACGGCTCAGTTTCTAATCAATTGGTTTGAGTCGGGCGGGCCACGGCCTTTTCTCCAGTTGTGGCTTGTTTTCCCTACTCCATTGCTATTATGAGGGTGTGGTGACTGTGGTCACTGTCCGGTAAATAAGCTACGATGACAACTCTCTGTTTACAATAAAATATGATAATCATAAACTTTCACTTGTATAACAAGTGAAAGTATAATTTGTATTTCCTATTGACCACCGAAGTCATGTAAACATATCTTTTGTTCAACATTTTCATTTGTGTCTACCAAAAAGTAACTACACTCCATGACGAATTGCTAACTCATGAATATTAATATCAAGTAAATTTATGCAAATCGTCATTCGTTTTCATCGTTCTTTTCAGGTTGTTAGTTGGTGCGCCCAAGGCACAGTCTTTGACTCGTCCTGAAATAGTAAGAGGAGGGCTGGTTTATCGATGTCCCGCCATTAACTCCTCTGATGGCTGCGGGAGGATAGTATTCGATACCAAAGGTAAGAAGAGGCATGCAGTGCCTCCAACATGGCTAAAATCTTGTTCCTAGTAGGGTGGATGAGCTGATGAGGGGTGGTTGCACATAACAATTTCCTGGCTATATATGTGGTAGTAGATAAACAGATAAAACGTTATGGTATAATTAACAAGTGATTAATATTTTAATGAAATGACTTGGGGGTATTTTCACTCGTAATAAAAAGTTATTTTCATTCCCAAGTTTCGTTGAATAATAGGTTTTTCGACTGCTGTAAGAGACAAACTAATACTATGGTTATGTTATACCATTAAGAGTTGTTTAAGGTCCCTAAAATTATTTAACACTTCCAAAAGCACTGCAAATTTGTGCAGAAATGCATATACCTGGGATGTACTTCTTACCTAAGCAGACCGCAGGTGCATACAAACTGGAATGGACTCCCGTTTGCAGGCTTTGGTATAAAAGTTTGGCCCTTCATGATATGGATAAATCTCTAACAGGGAGTTGTCACTTGTCCAAGTGACAGTTCCCTGTTCCTCCTTAGCATCTCAGTTTTTCGTCTAATGGTAATTAGACTTTAATACCTCTCATAACAGAAAAACTAGACATGAGATGTTTCTCGAAAAGTTGAATGGCATAAGCCTATATCTTCATACATCATTCATACGCCTAAACGGTTGTTTAGGAAGTCAACATTGAGCTAGAGGAAATCGTCCATCCCGCGGGCAAATTTATTATGCAGGACAGAGTTGTCGTTGAAATGCGAGAGATATAATTAGAATACTGTACATGTTGTGTTTGTCACGGCCCGCTCGATGAAGTAAACTGAAAATTACTCTATGCACGTATTAAAGATAGCAAAAGACCCGAAGATTCATGCATAATCTGTCTAGGATTTTTTCTATGTGCCCATTTCTACGACGTACTGACACCAAGTCCCTGCTTGCAGTGATACTGTACAATATGTACATCATGCATAAAGTGTAGGTTTAATGTTTCAGGGCGAAGAACTTGCTGCTAGGGTTTACCGGGGACCCTGTGTCATATTGACCGTGGATCAACACCGGCGAGATTCGCCTTCTCTTTTCGACTTTTGCTCAGAGGTTAGAGGTTAGACGTAGGGCTGTACTCATCGATCTCCATTCTACTCCCGCGACCCCTGTTTAACGTCCCCATTTGACGGACGTGAGTGTATATCCCCAGTCTTTTTGAGCCACTTTCCTGAAGGCTGGGAGTGGTGGAGAATCCTTGTTCTACACCTGTGCTTTACCGAGCAACGCGGACGACTCCCTGAGTCAAACAACTTCCTTAAACGAGGGAGCTGTGAGAGCTTCCACCCCCCCCCCCTAGTCAGTACACTAAACAACCGAGCCAGCTCTACGCATAATAGCTTACTACTTCTTAATCCCCGGCCGAATGGATGAGAGTGACTCGGCTGTTATTCAGAAAAAATGACTCAGTCAACACGCTACAGTATACAACTAATAACTGTGGTATATCTGGTCTATATTTGATAGTACTGTTACTGTAGTTACGCAATATTGTGATATTTTTCGTCCAAAATGACTATCGAGTATTTTTCAAGTATTCCCTGTAATACTGTAAGCAGATGGCGAACAGACTATGAGCGAAGTTTATAGGTGCCTGATGTACAGCAGTTTAACTATGTTTGTTTGACTATACGAAGTTGGCAAGATACCCCTTGGTTTGACTTAGTGTTCGATGTGGTCCATCCCAAAGTATGGGAAATATTTGATAACTTTCATTTGTCACTGCCAACGCTTGGGAAATGTTGTAACGTTTGAAGTAACTTTATAACTAAACTTGTTCGAATTTTTTTAACATTAGGTACATAAAAAGACTATCTTTGTTGAAGGTTTACTGTTCAAAGCCTGCAAACGGAAATTCAGTAACATTAAGATGTTAAAATACTTTTGGAAGTTTGAGTGATCGTTGTAACGCACTTAGAACAATGTTATGCAACATAAAGAATTCGAACTTTTGATCCAAATATGATCGAAGTCATGGATTTCCAAAAGAAGAAGTTGAAAAGGCTCAAAACAATAGAATGGCAACAGGTTCATATACTTTTTGAGACTTACCTTCGTTGATCAACATTTATCCTCCCATTATTACTATTACTATGACTATTACTATTTTACATCTGTGGTACTTTTTCTGACAACAGATCAATAAAATAAAGAAACTTCTCTCCAATGTTGAGCGCAAGTATTCAAGCAGTATTGCTATAGTGCATATGACAGTATTCAAGCAGTATTGCTATAGTGCATATGATAGTAAGTGACCTGTACATGGTATCCAGAGTTTCTGCAAGGTTGATAAAGGAGAGGATTGGTTCCCCTTTTATGAAAGAGGGGGTAAAATCCTCTATTTCATTTCCAAGTGAAAAATATTAACTGTCAATGTTCAGGCTTTTCACTAAGGAAGAAGACAGTTTATCACTTATGTGTGAACTTGGTCACTATTGTAAGCCCATCAAATTGCACCTTACAGGGGCTGCTTTGAAACAAGCTTTTCATCCCCTGACCCTAGGTGTACATTTGGCCAAGGACAGCACCAGTTTGGAATTATTGTTAAGCGGTAGTAAATCCCCCTGTAAAGTTTCCAGCGGAATCCCCGTCATTGTACCGGAAACCCTTCCGGTCTCCCCAACCTTCTATATGCGGCCTTTTCGTAGTGTCTCTTTTTACCTTCAACCGTCGTCAATCTGGTTCGTTTCAATCGCAGGTCACCCTAGCACTAGAAAAGGGCGACAAAATGGATCTAAGTCGAACCAGATGTTCGGTTCAACCGTCCAGAGCGCTGGGCCAGATTCTCTAGTCATGGTAAGTTCTTCAGCCATTTTTAATAAAAAAGGTGACCTGGTCAGTCTGGTCGCCACGGACACCGAATCTACGATATGAACACGATAAAGGAGCAAGAGTATTAAGATAAGAAAAACCAGAAAGTCCAAAGGCTTAGTGATTCCTTGCTGAAAGGGAATGACTTGTAGCACTGACTCGGTTCATCCCTCAGATTTAAACTTCTTGACTTTTTCATTTTTACGATGTTTTCACATCTTGAACCTCTACTAGACATCATATGACCTTTGAACTTTACCAAAAAGTGAAAAAAATGTGAAAAAAAAATGTCCTAGGAGGGAATCGCACCCGGCACCATCTGCGTGACAATCCGAGCTCTGTCTAATCCACCACGCCATCAAAGAACTCGTTCAGCATATAGTATTTCTAATCATCCTATAGCCACAGCATCTTTTACACGTGTTCATAATTACGTAATTCAAATAAAAATTATTACTGTAACAGTTATGCTTGTGAAAAAATAAATGTTTTCCTCTATAATTTTATCTTTGGAATGGTACAAAATTCAATCTCAACTTTTCTTTTGTAACCAAACGTCGGACACAATTTGGAGGTTCCGCACACTGTCTATTTATTTTCCGAGGTTTCCGTAGTTTCACATCTGATGACCTTAGATGACCTTCGACCCCCAACAAACCCGAAGGGTTCTCTTTCTCTTAAAAAAAAAACATCTATATACCACATATGAAAAGGATCCATCGTCCCTGTCTTGAAATATCGTGGTTTTTAAGGTTTTCGGTTTTTGACCTCTGATGACCTCAAATGACCTTTGACCGCTACTGAAAACAATAGGGTTCTTTCTTTTAATATGACAATATACAAATAATGAATGTTTATGAGTGCGATAAATATGAATTATTGCAGGAGTTGAAAGTTTGAACGATCTATTCAACGAGGCGAAGCCGAGTTGAATGGAACGTTAACCTTTCAACGAATCAATTTTTTTATGCTATCGCACGAATGAAAAACATTCACTATTTGTTTTTATAACACCTTATAACTTTGATCTAGTCGTTGATTCAGTAAATTTGTGTTTTGGCGGTCACTGTGGTTCCTATTTGCCCGTGTGGTAGCTCGATTTTTGTCGTTTGCTAGCTACGCGTTTATGTACCTATTACTTACGTATGATATACATGCATGTGCGATCCCCAAAGTTGCATTGATTTATTGGGTGGCGGCATAGTTTGTACGTACCGCAGTGATAGCTGATGTCATCGCCGTGTGATATACTTAGTAATACTGGACTATTACACGAGGGATGACACACGATGATGAGAGTGCCCAATCACCCATGGCATGTGACCATCAATCCTCCAATCAAATGTAGAGAAATTAATAAGGTGTTACATAAATCATATACCAAGTATGAAGATTATCAGTCATTGCTATCTTGAGATATCGTGTTTATAAGCTGTTTTAAGAATTTCGTATTTTTCACCTCCGGTTACCTCAGATATCCTTTGACCTTTACCAAAACCAATAGGTTTCATCTTCTGACTATGACGCATCCACATGCCAAGTATGAAAAACATCCATGCTTCCTACCTAGAGATATCGTGTTTACAAGGTTTCGGTTTTTGACCTCTGGTGACCTCACATGACCTTTGACTTTCACCAAAAACGATAAGGATCTTCCTCTTAATGATAATAATTCTATAAACCAAGTATGAAAATTATCCATCATTGCTATCTTGATACCGTGTTTACAACCCAAGCGTTACAAAAACACATACACACAATCGCCTGCGTGATTGCATAGATTCCTTTTGCCTTCGGCAAGGAATAAAAAACAAGAGTCAAAATTTAAAACTTTCATTTTCAGCTTTTAATTCGGCATTGTCTTCGAGATTGCTTTTTGAGAAAACTTTTACAGACTGTTTTCCAATGCACACGAAAACCTGAAAGTACTCCCGAAAGGAGTTACTAACCCGAAGGGACGCGAGACAGCTTTTACAACATTGCAAGCAAGAATTGTCTGGAACAACTTTGAAAAAGCGGGCCGGGCCTAGCAAAGCAAGAGCTTTCCTGAGCTAAGTTTAACAAACGCCCGCAAAGGAGAATGGGGAGAAGTTTCACAATTGGGAAGGGGGCGACAGGAGGTGGTTGCTCTGAAACATTACCCAAGTCTCAAATAACGATGAAATGAATTTTGCTCTGATGAACGACATTTGGTGCCTTGAAATGAGTTTTGTTCACGGGGGGGGGGGGGGGGGGGGGTGGCTGCAAGAACCCACTCATACGCCCATGAACAACACCTACAGCTTTAAAAAATATCTGTTTTTTTTTTTGTTTGGGAAACATTATAACATTTTGAATTATCTATTTTCTTCTCTTTGCATGCAAAGGCCTGCGCTCCGAACTTTGTAAAGTACTTCACATCATCGAATGGTAATGAAGATACATATTCTCCTTGTGGTGTATGTTTCGTAGCAACCAACAACTTTAATCAAATGTACAAGTACAACCCCTGCCAACATGGATCAAGTGAGTGCTACACTTTTTACCGACGATGCTGTATAGCCAGGCTAATGTAGGCCTAGCCTTTATCTGCATTATTGGCATAATTACACGTCCAGTCTTTCATTAACTACTCAGAGTCTGCTCAGAGAATTTCACTTTCTCTATTACAACATTTCTATTTGCTGCTCTGCCTTGAAACTGTTTACTCCCCTATTAAGTATCCTCCTGTGCTTAGTTTACACCATACAAACCGACGAATCTCAGAATGGCCACAGATTCCAGGTGAAATTGTGAAACAGAGACGAAAAGAAATGAGTAACTACAAGACATTTCCATGTTCTATTTCTCTCTAGCCAAGTGATATCCCATGTTTGTAATCAGGGAGGTTTGGACAAACTAACCTTAGAATAGGTCAACTACTAAACCATAAAGTGGATTTTCCCCCATCCCTCTGCATGTCATAAACTCTTAAAAATACACTGCCAAAATTTATGCTCTGTATTTTGGCGGAAAAGGTAATAAGTATCCACAGACGGGCTGGGTGTTTGAAATGACCGCTTCAAAAGTGTGTGACCTTCCCGAGAAACAGTCACAAATTTGTGATGCTATTTAATAGGCCCCCGAGGGGCCCTTAAACCGGGGCAACATCGCCACAACGACCGGTCCGACTACGTAAAAACCGAAGGAAATTGTTTAATTAATTAGGAATGACTAAGCACTTTCTATTTCTGTATCCTACATAGCTCAGCAAAGAGGATGCCAGTTAGGTTTTTCTGGATTAATCTCAATGGTAAGTACAATGGTGACGATTCTGGATGGGACTCCTTTTTCGGCTGGCCTGGGGGAGGGTGGGGGTTGATAGGGATATTTAACATGTTGAAAACAAGCAAAACTTGACATAATTTACCTTATTATGGGATACCTGGGTCATAAACATTTGCTTATTATGCAAATTTGCATTGTGTAAACAGTATTCAGGAAGCCTGCTACCCCCATTGCATCGGCTCTATCATTAACTTTTGCATGCAGTATAGAAGTGTGGGATTCAAATTCACAAATTTTACAAAAGTAATTGTATTTTATGAAACGAGTACAAAATAGCCTTAGTTTCTATAGTAGTATTTCTAAGTTTCTGAATTATAATATTTTTAATCCTTTTTTACAGGATTCCCTTTTTCTGGGTGGTCCTGGAAGCTTTTATTGGCAAGGTAAAACATGCTGTTGTCAAGCTGTTTTTGTACCTTATCTGTCGTTTTCTTGACTACAAAATAATTCTTTCATTACTTGCTAGTTGTCAAACGCTGTGACTTCGTATACTAAGAAACAAAAGATCTATCCCATGTCCCTTGTGAGTACAATAAGGCCTACCAAACATGTATATGTCTATTGTAATGTACTAAGTATGTAATACGATCAATTCAGGGTGTGGTTGTGATATGGTATTCTCATTTTTCAACATGTGTTGAACTTAATAAAATCCTTTCTTCAGTTTCAGGCAATGTTTCGCTTGTTTAGAGTTCGTTATAATCTACATAGCTTTCAGATATGTGTCAAAAATCCTTGTGTCCCGTCATCTAACTAGTAAAAACAATTTTCAGGGTCAGATTTCAAGTGAAATATCCTCAGCTTTAAAATTTGTATCTTTCCATAGTTCATTTTAAAGCCTAACTAAAACTGGTCTGTTACCGATGAAAATTGAGTTGGTACTTTTTCATATATATATATTTACATATATATATATGTATATATATATATTTATATTTATATATATATATTATATATTATATATTATATATATTATATATATATATTATATATATATATTTATATATATATATTTATATATATATATATATATATATATATATATATATATATATATATATATATATATATATATATATATATATATATATATATATACTTCATTTTAAAGCCTAACTAAAACTGGTCTGTTACCGATGAAAATTGAGTTGGTACTTTTTCATATATCCATCTTTACTTCTTCCTTAGGTCAAGTTTTCCGGCAGAAGTATCCCGTACCAGAAAATAGCTGGCCAATGACATCATCTCGAGATTCTATTACGTTCGACGACAGTTACCAAGGTACTGTAATAGAGTTGCTGAAGTCGTCTTAACCTGTAATAATTTAAAACCTATACTGGTCACATGTCATATTATAATATTGATCTTGACGAATCAGTCCTCGTTACTGACAGATTGAATGTAAATTCTAACAGATTACAAGATATGTAGTTAAATCACGATTGTAACAAAATATTCACATAATTCTTTCATTGTTTTGTGTCGCAGGTTACTCTGTAGCTCAAGGAGATTTAGACGGCAACGGGACAATTGATTACGTCACAGGTGCCCCGAATCGTCATGGGCTTCTCGGATCAGTAAGTAAAATTAATACCGCCTTTGACGTTAAGTGTGCATATAAATATGCAGTTTGCTTCGGTAACTGTTCACAATTCTTTCATTTCGACCTAGGTTTTAGTGTACTCATCCTCCGTGTCTTTCGAAAATCCAATGTTTGAAATCATTGGCCATCAAGTTGGTTCATACTTCGGACACAGCGTAGCAGTTTCTGACTTCAACGGAGACGGGTATGTCATTTAGAGCTATTTCTTGCTTAAACATTAGGTCCTTTTGTTCCAACAGCTGGCATTTTACAAATGACGATTATAAATGTCGAAGGAATCCCAGAAGAAATGGAGGAGGTGTGGGACGAATCAGCCTATCGCAAAAATGCTTGTTTCTTTAGTTTCCCGCCATCTTACATGTCATGACCCTTACAGTGTTGCAACTAATAATATTATAGCATTACATATCTTCAGCCCTCTTACATGTTTAGCGACAAGTAACTATAGCGACGACTCCGCTTCAAAGGCAATAGATCTTTAGCATATGACGTCACAGAACGGAACGTACATCCCGGATGAAGGTAAGCGCGTATCATTGAGACTTTTCACCAACAAATCATGGAGCTACTACCTAGACAAAGTATTAGCTCCGTGAACAAATGCAGACAGCTGATTTGTGTACCGGTCAGGTCCGCGGGAAGTCTACGTCGTGGGTGCAGTGTGCTTCATTGTTTACACCCCAAAATGACGTGGCGTGACGTCAATGCATAGGTCTGTAGGCAGTCGATTGAAATTTATTTTGAAACATCAGCTGAATATGAAAACTATCCTCTCACTTCGCTTACCAGCATTTTTCATGTTTTTGAATGTTACTACTTAAAGACAGATTTCCATCACCCCAAGTATGACTTTTAGTTGGGGGTTAGCAAAAGTCTCAGTTGGTGACTACTCTTTGATTGACATCAGAGTTACAAAATTCAAAAGATGCAGAGCAGCTCATATTACACAGCACACACAGAGAATGTTTTGATTACACAGGGGGTCTTTTTTTGCTCACCAGGATGTGGTCTTGAGCAGTGAACTGGTTGTGTCTGCACAAGGAGAAGCAGTAAAGACAATTATGGGCGGGGCTTACCACCCGGTAAAAGTCATACTTGGGATGATGCAAATCCCTTTTTAAGATACACCGGGAATTTATTTTGCATGAAATCTATTATTTAATAACAAAAATATTGTCAGATGAGTAAATATATCCATACTGAAGGTGTGCATAGACCGCCAAAAACCGAGACCAAACCGAAACCACCCGACACCGAAGTCGGTCTTGGGTGGCCTTGGTGATCTATGACAGACGGTTGGGGTAGTCTGACCTGTCATGAACCCGATATCATTTCGGTTTTGGGTAGTATGTCTGTTTTTGACACAACCCGAGAAAAACCGACGATTCAATTGATGTAAATTTAATGCCTTTTTTCCTAGGCATGCAGTTACCATCCCACGCTGAACAAAAATGTCCAAATCGTGTAGGTTGTCTCTTTGTATTGGAGTGAACGCTTTATGATGTCCATGTAAATTCCTTGATAAGTTCTCTGTATATTTTGTACTTGTTTAATTTTACATACAATGAAGCTCTTATCAAATATAGGCCTTATACTTGTTCCATAAAGCCTTTCTTCGGGTTTTTCGGGGTGGTTTCCGGTGAGAGCTTCGTCTGTTTGGGCAGTGTGACTAACCCCCATACTGATGCCGGTTTGGTCTCGGGTGGGCACACCACGATGCTTTGTCTGATTTGGGTGGTCCTGGTTGTACCCAAAACGACGATTGGACGGTTTGGACATCAAAACCCAGACCGACGGACACTTTTAATCCATTCATGATTTAGGATACAAAGGCAACTAATCAAAAATATAGTGACTGAATTTTTCTTTTCAGGTAGACGAAATGCGGCTTTTGGCTTCCCCTTCCCACGTCTTAATCAAGAACTGTGCGTCAATATTCCTGTCAGCCCCTCCCTTCTTTACAATCCTTTTCGTCGTTTCAGCTAAGGCACGTTATGAAATATTCACTTCAATATATATTTAGGAATACAAATCTATTAATTTTTTTCACAGATTAGAAGATTTAGTTGTCTCAGCTCCGACTTTCACTGACTACACACCAGCCGTTCCACTTTTCGACATAGGTCGAATTTACATTTATTACCAAAACGAAACGGTAAGAGGTTTAAATCTCCGAAGGATAATCAAAGAAAATTTTTTATGTCAGGGGCCTAAGTTTGTAAGTATGATTTAAACGGAAAGTGCCATTCACTAGGATCGAAAATTTATTAGTCTGTAAGCCCCTAAGCAAGTATCTTGATGTAATCTCCTGCAACATTGTCAGACCTCAATAACTTTGTATCAGTCAACGTAAGGCTTGTATGCTTATACGCCCTTCGTCTTTTCTCTCTTTTTCTTGTTGAATTTAAATCTGTAAAGGGGTGTTCCTTTTTGTAAAGATCCACGTTTTTTAGAACACTCCACATATCTGCATTTCTGTGATAAATCTCAGTGTCAACTCTGGGATGTACTCTATCCTTTTTGTGATGGAGAAATAAATAAATGAAATGAGATATTACGTTGTAAGTTATACTCCATATTCAGTACCTTACCCTTTCCCTCATACCTCATCTCAGCTGTCCCTTCACTGTATCCAGTCCCGTGGGTACGGGGCGAAGAGGATCCCCCTTTACGGGGGAAAATCTAGTTTATAGCTTGCGGAGCTTTCGTTAATTGGCCGGGAGCCACAGTGCAAACGATAAAGTGTAATCTCCGTTAACGATCAGTCCGCTCACGACGGTTTGATAACTGACTTTGCCACTAAGGAGTGCCATTTCTTACGAACCCAAGAATTAAAGTTTAGAATTTTTCAATTTCTTTGTTTGATGTCATTCTGCTAAATAGTCGTCCCTTACAGAGTAGCATACCAAGACATACATAGGTTACACGGTATGATTTTATCCCATCCTGAGGTCAACCGGCTAGATATGTAGACTTTTTGACTTATTTTGGCTCCCAATAAGGACAGATCATTGCATGTAATCCTAATTTTTTAGCACGTTTCTAGGGATCAGCAACTGACAAAAGTCAGATTCCTCGGCAAAATACTAAATTAGCACTAAAAAAATGGAAGAACAAGTTTTTATATTTGAAAGAAGCAGATAACAGATATGAGGTCTTCATTCGTCAAAATGAAGTAGTGACCATGCACGTAGCATATTCCGGACTAAAAAAGAATTCTTGCCGCCTTCATCCACCCCTCGGTCCGGGAAGCTATCTCCTTGTCGGGAAAGTCCTGGGTGCTATTACCTACCTTATATGCCCCAGTCACTCTATAGTAAATCGCGTACTGGCGTCTCCTTGCAACTTAGTCATATTACAAATGTTTGTTACATCTCCGCATAGACTCCGTCGAGTTGCATTGAGTTTGCGACTAGTTGCGTCAGTTGCGGCCGAGGCGCTAGTTGCTACGTGTGATCCGGTGCACACCGGCGTATATGAAGCAAGAGCTAGCAGCTCGAAATATCTTGCAAATAGATGCAGTCAGTTCGCCGATGTACGGCAACAATGCTGCTATCTACTGCGCTCGGCGCCGAACATGCCCAGCACGATTTGTATCTCAACTAGTGACTAGCAACTACACAACAGATCGCAACAGACCCATACCATGCGGCGTCATGCAGCGTCGTACTGCTCTGTACTCCGAACATTCGCAATAAAGCGCAGTACGGAAAACACCCTTTTTCCTCCTAAAAACTAGCCTAATCGTCACATGCATGCGATCGTACTGCGAACATGTGCAGCACGACGCAGCAGCTACTGCGAACGAGTCTGCGCCTGGGTCCCTCCGACGCAGTCTCTACTGCGCCTGATTGCAAACCAGCTGCGAAGAAGTCTCAACAACAGCAGCGGCCGTTTCTATACATCTCTGGATCCCTATTTTGCAACTGTCGCCGTCTGACTGCTAACATGGGCCGATAGTAGCACATCACAATACATTCACAGCAGATCGCAAAACGGTCTGCATACGTTGCATGCCCAGTCGCAGCTCAGGCTCCGACCGTGTTGGACACATTTGCTGTCGTTCGCCGATCGACGCAGCACAACGCAGTACGATTTGCGAATAGTTGCACATTTTGGTTTGCAGACCTTTCACAGTACATCGCAGTACAACGCAGGCCGACGCAGCCAGGTAGCAGTAGTCTGCGTCATACTCCCGCCCCCCATTTTAGATGACACTAGTTGCAAGCGGTTGCATAGCATTTGCAATACCACGAGTTGCAGTGTAGTTGCAAGCACTTTTTTTTTGTAGTGTGACTGGGGCATTACTTAGAATGGAAGAGACCGTGTGGCCAGCTGTTCACAACTGTCTCCCTTTGCCCGCATATTTTGTTTTCGATGTCAACGGCTTGGACCGGTATTCTAGCCCTTTAATGATAGAAAGTCCAAAATGAGGCAATGCATTGTGTGCCACTACATGATAAAAAATATTTCCCAATTAAAGCGTATAGTTCAATTTCCGTTTGGGGTTCAAAACTTTACAAGTCACATTACAGCAATTGCAGACGATTCTGGTCCGAAGGTTTCATATGGGGCCGTTGAAATGAATGATTGTATGCTTTACAGTACAACATATATTACATTCTGCCCCAACCCGCATATTTATATTTAGTGTCATTGTATATGCGTCTGAGACATTCGTCTAGTATTCTCATCATTCCTATTGTATTTAAATATATATTATTAACGATCATGGCAAACGTCTGTGTTTTCTTAACTACCTTTTCCATACACTATTCCAAATCTGTTTTTACTTATAGCCTACACTCGTCACTTGACTTTTTCGAAAATGTCGGCTTCATTAATTTTACAGAATGCTTGATATTTTTGAGAATAACGTGTCATTCTTTATTAATGAGTCAATGATATTCCCATGAGTTAGTTAGTTAGTTAGTTGAGGTTTTTACGGCACAGTTTCAAATCAATTGGTTTAAGTCGGGTCGGCCACGGCCATTTTTCCAGTTGTGGCTCACTGGATTATTTTCCCTACTCCATTGGTTATGCTGAGTACCAAGCACAATGGCAGTAGGTTCCATTTTTAAAGTCTTCGGTATGACCCGGAATCGAACCCCAGACCTTTCGGCTGCAAGTCGGATGCTTTAACCACTTGACCACACAGTCGGTTCCATGAGAGAATTTCATGTACTTCGTTTATTTGCATGTTAACCTGCAGCAAATATAGGAAATGTTAAAGCTTAGCAAAACGTGGTTGTTCGCTCGAGCATTAACTCATACTGTCATACAGATGGAACTGTTGAATATCTGAATAGACTGAAAATATTAACGCCATTGTTCCTGTAGAGAAGCCAAACAACTTTCTCATCTCTCCATATTCATTGAAAACCATGAACAAGAAGTATTCACAGATGGAGAAGACACTGTTTCCTAGAAAGAGAATAAGAAAAAATCACGCAAGCAAAAAAAAACAAACAAAAAAACAAAACAAAAAAAAACAAAAATACACACACGTGATTGTTTCCTTTAGCGATGAAATTAAATTTGATAAAAGACCAAAAACAAAGTATGATTTAGATTACACAACTCACATGGTCATTTATCATCCTTCGTATCCCTTGCTACTACGTAATATTTACACAACTGCAGGGCTACATTTGCAAGAGCCTAAGAGAAAGCTTTACCCCAGTCCCCCTTCCTTCAAATTGCAGCCTGTCCCCTTTGTGTCTTTTTCTGTTTATTTTCGTGGGGTACGCAAGTTTTCTGTTGTATTGTTGAATTAATAGCCTGCTTCATATTTTCATTGACGAAAATGCCCTGTCATGCAATTTTAAAAATTTCTATCAAAATTTTTTATAACTGACAATGCATAAATATTACATTCAAAATAAAAAACAAAAGGAAAAAAGTGTCTGTAACTACAAAAGTATTGCAACATAACAAGGTTCAAAGTTTTCATCCTCGATATTTTTGATGGATCTTCAAAGACTTCACTGATGGTTTATGAAAGTTCAGGTCATTTACATTTCTGTTCCCTTTTGTCACTAGGGTTCTTTAAGATCCAAGCCAGTGATAACACAAGGATTCGAGAGCAACGGTCGTTTTGGATTCACCTTGGTTGCTATGGGAGACATAAATCTAGATGGATATAACGGTAACGAACTCTTTAGATCTATATCAGTTTCTTTAAACTATGAGAAGACAACCTATTAAAATTTGTTACTCAAGGAAATTTTACATAGGCGATCAGAGGGAAGACTTTTGGGGTGATTTGCTTCACTAAACAGAGGCAACGTCCACATTGGTATCATTGACCAGCTCAAGGTCAACAAACAAACACCGTGTGTAGTCTGCTACTGTGATCTGGGTGCGGTATGGAATCGTCTTATAGTTAGATCGCACCACCGTCTTTTGGTTAATATGGTGTAGTTTCTGTTCTATTTCGCAAGTCTATAAGCTAAGGGTAAACGCATGACAGACCCATAATACTGAGGTCTGACAACTCAGAGGCAAGTCACATTAACTTTGGTGTCCATTCAGGAAACGTAACTCCATTTGCAAGTACTGTGCTGAGTTTTCGCCCTTCCCCAGCTGGACATTCCATTTGAGACCCACATGGCGTTGAAAACCGTTTGGGTACAACGCCTACAAAAGGAAGCCATTGGGATGATAACTTTGCATTCAAAAGTTTCCCTTTGGTTAACGGAATAAACCAAACCTTTTTGAAAATCCTTTAAACTTTTCAAAACCATTCCAAACCATCGAATATCTTTGGTCAATAGAATTTGGAAAAAGAGTCTCAAAGGGAATTTTCTTCTGGGTCAGCTGGGCTTGCTCGAACTTGAGAAGAAAAATCTAATTTGTTAAAGCTGTTCCAGACAGCTCTTGCTGGAATACGACAGGGCTTTCTGGAGGCTTTCTCGTAAGGTCCCATGTCCCTTTGGGATCGTAACTCCTTTTGGGAGTAACTCAGGTTTCTGCTTGCAGTGGGGAGACCCACGCAGGACATTCTTAATAAGTATGCTTGTACTAATTATTTAACACTGTTATTGGTACTCCTTACATGAGAATGAATGTGAACTTTTGCTACTCTCAAAAATTATCACTAACAAGAATTGCTTCTAGTGTCAACTTATGATGGAGGAGGTACGCACTAAGTACCTCGCCTCTATTCCTTTTGTACTTCGTTCCCACGGGAGGTTGTCCCTACCTAGAGAGGTACTTTTCTGTTGCATAAGAAAAAATCGTTCTACGTTTTGAGCATGCCCATTTATTTATTTCCGTATAGCAACTTCATTCAATCGTCTTTTTTTTTGTTTTGTGGTTAACAATAGGCCAAATGCACACTACTTCAGAGGGTCATAAAACCGAAGTGCGCCTGCTCAGAGGTACACGTCATATACACTTTTACAAACCCAGTAGTGCAGCAAGAGAGCGATGACGTCAATGCATAAGGACAGTCTGTAATTATTTAAGGATTAATTTTGCAGCACATTTTGTCTATGTCTGCAGATCTTGCCGTCAGCGCACCCTATGAGAACAATGGTGAGGGCGCTGTTTACACCTTTCTCGGTCACCCAGACGGCCTTCGAAGCAAGCCTAGTCAGGTAACATCTCCTCAGTCATGGTGGTTTAAAAGGTTCTTTCTACATTTTTGCTTTTTACAAAATATTCGGTATATTCGGGGGAGGAAAGGGGAATTTGTCCTCCACGGCACTTTCTGGGGGTGGAGCGTTTGGTTCACTGAAATGAAACAAGCTTTTCCTGTCGCGAGTCGCTATGGTGGAAGAATACAGACACCAGGAAAGAAAATCGAATTTTTCACGAAAAAACTGTATAGAGTGAAACTGTTTTTCGTACAGCGTCGCTTTCACTTTCTGTTTAATGTGTAGTGATGTTTTTTATATGGACGACAAACTCAACAATATCCCCGAGCCTACACACACTCTAGCTACTCACTGTTTCCTTGAACGATATCAAGCCGAGGATTATAGCTTAAAGTAGCACAACAATGGATAATTGCCCTCTATATCATTTAAACTGATGTTTGACACTTGATATTTAATAATCAGACTTAAAAAATAAATACAGATATATTATTATGTCCCATGTGTTAACGTCAACTTGATAAAACCTCATATCAGAAGGAAATATTTATACGGCATTTTACAGGTCATAAAGCCACCACAATCGGGGCGAAGGCCTTTCCGCGGATTTGGTTTCTCCATGTCAGGAAATTTCGACATCGACCAAAATAATTATACAGGTAAGAAATCAATTAAAAAGGGAATCTGATATCTTTCATTAGCCTATTTCTCGCCTAAAATTATTTTAAATTTGTCGGATACATACACGAGGGAAAGTAATACGTCCTCCTCCAAAATTAAAATTATTTTCTTGACCCTCTTGCCCCAGATTGTCTTTATGAGTTTACCAAGTCCCTATAGAGATCGGTAACTGTACATCTATGAGTAAATAGCAACACGAAGAAAGGATCATATGCATATGAAGAGTGGTATGGGGCGGCAGTCTTTCCTCTCCCGGGAACGGTTTTCGATTTCAGGGCAAAATACACGTCGTCAATTATTGTTAAGGAAGAAAACTTTGAGGAGAACTCCTTCCCGCCCTCTTGTAAATGTCTTCTCATACTTTACATAGGATTACTATATTTCCTTCTTGTTCATTTGTACTAGAGGGCGATAGGCGGCAATGAATGGAGGTAGAGCTTACACATTTACTAAAAAATAAAAGAGGCTTACACATTTACTAAAAAATAAAAGAGTTCAACAGGCTCAGTCAGATGCCTGCAAACTGAACTCAAGACGAACTTGTTTATCTATAAAACAGTGTCATTAACAACAAAAGTAGGCCCACGAACACTCTGTGCCCATGAGACGGAGTGGACGGGTAGCCTGGGCAGGGAGTGGCTGCAAAATATCTCACGAAAGCCAGTACTATAACATGCTGTTTGCCAACACATGTACTAAAGTTTGCGTACAGCGGTAGTCGGTTCAGACACAATATACCATCATTTCAAATCACTCTGATATATGTTGGAGTATGAATATTTTGGGGGTCATGTATGTCTCCCCTAGTATGTAGGCTTGACTTATGCTTGTCTACCATAAAAATGCTTTCAGCGGCACTGATTCCAATGTATAGGCTACCCGAAGTTTCCAGGCACAAGTTCGGGTTAAACCAAGGTCACCATCCAGTTTGCCCTCTACCATGAAACAAGAAGCCAAAGTGGAGTCTATCTCCGGATTACCCAATAGGTAAAGGAGGCACTCTGAAGAAGTTGCCTGAACGAAGAGAATGGGGGACCTACAAAAATATCAAAGATTTGTTGTGGGTAATATTTACTGATAGGTCATTCAAAGGTCCACCTTACTTATGGTCCTACGAAAGCTTGTGTACTCACTCGATATTCAAAAATTCCGTAGAATTCCAATGGAAAAATCATTGGAATATCTGCAAATTTCTTTAGAATTTTACAGAATGTCTAAAGAATTTTTTATCAAACGTTCCGAAGAATTTCCTCAATTTCTTTTTATAGAGTCTCTATAGAATTTGTAGCAAATCTTAAAACAATCTCTTTACTGTATATAGAATTCCAAGTTTTATGAAGAATTTACGTAGAACATGTCTATGAAATTTTCCAGTTCAATGCAAATTCTGTAGAAAAAGTGGAATTCCAATTATATGCGTTGAAAAGTCTCGTTAGGGGTTTATGGAGATAATTTAAGTAATATGGGAAGCTCTACAGAAAAGGTTATAAAAGCTTTTTAGGATTTTTTTATAGAAATTCTTTATAACAGTTACTGATTGCTATACACATTCTATTGAAACTCAAAAGAAATTTGTACAAATTCTAAGATATGTTTTACGATAGAATTCTATAGATTTTTTTATTTGCAAAGAAATCATATCACAACATCAAGCTAAATTTTTTATTTGTGTAACCGTACTCAGCGTGATTTTTTCTCAGATTTTCAAATTACTTTATCTGATTAATTATTATGACTATTTTTGTCTTTCTGTCCCTCTCTCAATAGATCTGTTGATAGGAGCCCCACATTCGTCATCCGTGGTGCTATACAAGTGAGTAATACCAGGGAGGTGTTAGGACTCCCTGTCATTACTAGGTAGTTTATACATCAGTCTAGCCATTATCTGGTTAGCCCAGAGTTGCTTTTGTAAGCTTTTCATTAATATGGAACTAAGTATATCCTTCACGTGACCATGTGATTAAACATGCACTATCTTTGTCTACTTCTGTCTTGGCTCTTTTTTGGAACTTGAAGTAAACTAATAGAAGGGTCTTATTATAGATGCTACAGGTTGTAATCTCTGTCCACATACTGCTTCATCAGCAATATGATACATCTTTCATAGCATATAGGGCAAAGTTGAATTATCATCAATAACAGGGTACCTTTTACATAAATGTTGAAGTCATGCCAAAGCTTATGTCAACTCATACACACCTACAGTCAGTATGAATAAGTAACAAGACCCATTAGGGCGGGTATACTATGAAAGTGATACACTCATTTTGCTTCAAGTGCGGATCCAATAAAGAGGGTATAAATTAGAGTTTTCCTCTCGTCGTTTTTCCAAAGAAGTTTCTTCCCCACCCCACCCCACCCAACCTCCACCTCCCCACCCACCACCTCCTCGCATATCATTTCATAGCTCCCCATGTCAGTTTATCCAGTAAAGATTATGCTGCGTCACTTAATGTGTGATGAGTAATTTATGTCATCATTTTGGTACCCATGTAGGCTAACGTATAGTCATTAACTAAATTCCTAAGTAAATACAGTTCACTTTATTATAGTATACCTAAAGTCTAACATTATAAAAGAATACAGTGAAGAGATTTGGACCAAGTGAATTTCATTCGTCCAAACCCAATCTTCTTTGCTTAGATCTAAAACTGACATTTATTCACTTAATTTGAAATAATGGAATTAATGACGTGTTAAGATGGGAACAGGCCCGTAACCAGACTTTGAGAGCAGGAGGGGGGGGGGGTGCAAACCAAGCTCAGGGGGCGCTAGTTATAAGCTATTGCGCAGGGGCCTGGCTATGCCCCTAGAGTAGGGGCCAAGCTAAGGAGCACAGGGGTCTGGCCCCCCAAATGCCCCCTCCCTTGTTTAAGAGCCTGGATGGGAGTTTGACCAATGGAGCTATATTCGACCTTGGTAACGCATATTATTTTCTTTAGATTAGATTTCGAGAACACATTAAATAGCATCTAATTAGATTACATCGGTATCTTCGGCTTTCGGTTTCTATCATTTCCTCCGAAAACAACTTGTGTCTGTTTGTTTTGCAGAGCTCGTCAAGTTATGAAACTCTTCTTAGATATCAGATTCGATGTTAAAGGGGTTATGTACAAAAACAGAGACCTGCAACTCCCAGACGGCTCATTTGTAAGCGGGTGAGTATATATTAAAATAACGACCACTGATCTGCCAAAGTTACTGTTTTGAGACCGATTTCATGACATTGTAGCATATGAACCTGTATCCATGTAGGTATTACTTAGTGTAGCTCCAGTGTAACAGGCAATACGTTAGACCCCTGCCACCTTCTCAGCTTATACCGCGTGGTGGACGCTTGCCCGCTCGGTGGACGTGTATTACCCCTGCACCTACATTGACCGCACTTGTTAGAGTATGTACGTCACAAGAGGAGTGCATATTCGACACCTGCTATGAAGGTAAGGTGGATGCTGATCGAGTAAAAAGAGCAGACCTACCAGAAAGGATTCAATATGAGTCCACATAAAACATTGGATAGCGGCAACACTTCCAAGAGTAAAGGGAACTTGCTTAGAAAGACGTTACGCAGTAACCATAGGCAAATGTCATGTTACGAGTCTTGAAGAAGGTAAATGCCCCCTCCCCCACCCTGGGTCATGCAGTTGTCTTAAGAATAGCACTGAGTAGTTCAGCTTGGTTTAAAGTAAGTTTTAATTCCCAATCGTAATTTCAAACAAAATATAAAGGGTTGTCCTCCCAATGAAAATAAGTGAGCTCACCAATTTTCATTCCGAATTTAAATCCTATTTTGTATAGCCCGGGCTCTTAGCCATGTTAACATTTCTTGTGAAATACACTAGAGCTTTTGGTCAAATGACCAACGTGTGCATATGTAGCGATAAGAATTACTTAAAGTTGAAAACTTTTTCTTTTTACATCTTTTACAGATTCAATACTACTGTCTGCTTGAGATACAGTGGCATCAATGTACGTGAAATCGGAAGTATGTAATTGCAGTCTCCATTTTCTGATGCCCATTTAATCTATTTGTCGACCTTTGTACAGAAATTATTTTGGCGCGAACAGTGCCAGTCCGTGATATCTCGTTAAGTTGTGACACAAGGCTGTTGTGAAAGTTGAAACAGGTCAAAACCGAAAATTTTAAAACAGACTTAGAAAGAATGGAGGAATTGTAAACAACTGGAAAGAACGAAGCAAGCAAAGGCAACCTTGTTTTGTGCTGAGACAAACATTGTTATTACGATTTATGGCTTCGCTACGCAAGCCGGCCTGTAGTCAAGGGTGTAGCGACGGGAGGGGAGCTGCTAATGGGAAATTGTCTATCCTAGAATTTAGAAAACTATGCGAACAAAAATTACCTTCGCCTTATTATGACTCGTCCCTGAAAAATATTTCTCCCTTAAGAATATCTCGCCAGCTTCAACACCTTGTTCTGCCATATACGGACCTGACGCTATGCCAGGTACGTAGCAGGGGGAGAAGAGGGAGACCGCCCCTCCCTTAAGCAAATTTTTTATGTACTGTTACTAATATCGCTGCTTCGGTGTGTAGATGGAAATCTTTTGTGTGTAAAATGAGGTGAAACATTACAAAAATGTGATTTTTTTCCGTGCAACCATCCAAAATATCGGATAATACCTTTATTGCTTCCTGTATGACAGCTGGGGTGAAATTATTGCTCCAGAGTCACAGGAAACTATCACTACCAGCCTTTCTCCCCTACACCGTCAAGCCTTCTGCACCATCAATCCCGACCGGCAGTTAGTCAGTCGGAATAGGAAACATATAATTAAAATATTTAACGGTTTAATTAAAAAAGTGTCAGACTGTGATTTTAGTGTCTTTGTACTACCCATCCAATGTCATTTAGAGGGTTAAATGCATCATTCAAGCAATCTCGTAGATACTTCAAAGTTTCGGGGACTTTCCCCTGGACCCCACCAGCATGAGGGGTTGGGGTAAAAAACCCCGTCAAAGCTTCCGCCCCTCAAATTAAGGGCGGAAACTACTAATTTGTTCCCTCTGTAAAAAATGTCAATCTTTTTCAGTAATATTCCTTACAACTTGCCCAATTTTGTTGCACCACTTGCATCTAAGGACGCTCAAATATTCAAAGTTTTTTGTAGAGGGGACGGGGGAGCTCCTCCCCCAGGACGGCTGTCCAAAACAACGTTCAGCCCCCAGTTGAAAAAAAATCCTGCGTCTATGCCCACCAGAGCTCTAACGCAGGCTCCTGGACCTCATGCCGTTAGGGAAGTGCTTTGCCCTCCCACGGCGCCTTCGTAGCCGTTTTGTCATTTTAACCCGAGTTCGCCTCTGACAAAACTCTGGCTGCAGGCCTGCATGTTTCCATTGAGTAGAATGTAAATTGTAGTAGGGTTGCCATGGTGTCGCAGAGTCATAAGAACTAAACTTTACCTACGATATCCGGATAGTTCACTTTTATTCATACATTATAACCAATGAAAAGTTACTTTAAAATTTAAATTTCTCTTACCGGTCAAGTCGATCACAACGTTTTGTAAAAAAACAAACCAGAAGCGATTGTACAAGTTACAGAAAAAAATTTGTCGAATTGATTCTTGCTAAATAGAAGGAATGAATTTATTTATTCGAATAAAAATATGTCGTTATACATGACTGGAACACTACACCGTACATCATCGTTCAAGAACCGCGGTGTTTAGATCCATCTATACCACAACTTGAAATTTTACTAGCCTGTATAGTAAATGCAGTTCATTTGTCTTCCCAGTTTTCATCACCAGGGAACATTGATCTTTATTCCCTAACACATACTCTTAGAAAATGTTTTTGTGCTAAGCCTGAATTACAC
The DNA here is from genome assembly GCA_029531755.1 of Holothuria leucospilota. Taxonomy (NCBI): domain Eukaryota; kingdom Metazoa; phylum Echinodermata; class Holothuroidea; order Aspidochirotida; family Holothuriidae; genus Holothuria; species Holothuria leucospilota. The sequence continues at coordinate 16,862,081 of CM055978.1, forward strand.
ATGAACACGTTAATAACTAGTCCTGAATTGACCAACCATACCCTTCCATGTTTCTTAATTCTTGTTGCCATACTTACACATTGCAGTACTCTAGAGTTGTATAAGGCTTGATAGATGTCTGATCGGAGATACGTTTTTGTCCATATTTGGCTCGACCGTTCCTTTACATTGACTCTTGGAGTACTTTCACGACTATTTTTTAATCCTCAAACTCAAACAAGGTTATTTGCCGAGGATGTCAGATTTTCTGTGCACTATCATGAGTCACATTTGATCCCCAAGATCAACCATGTACAACCTTTACTTACCGAGACACCCGATTAACTATGTAGCTGCCACCCTGTGGCTACACCGCTACAGCCAGGAACCTGCTGCCATTAATTGCTTGCTATGAAAAGATAAACCTATGCATTCTCAACGGCGTATGGTTGTGCGTGTGTTTGTGTGTGTGGGTGTGTGTGTGACGGACACCTCGTTAACACGGAATCTTGAGAAAGGAAACTCCGACAGTTCTCATCCTTTTTATGTAGGTGCCCCATATTTACAGGAAGAACCTATATTGTTTTTGCTGACAACCTTCTTAACACGGTATTTCAAGATTGATAACATTGATACTTTTTACATTTAGTAGGCCTGTGTAGATAGTATCAAGTTGAAGAACGATTTCGCATTTGTTGGATGTCAAAGATCATCTGAGATCAAGGAAGGTCAAACGGTCAAACCCTGAAAATCCTGCCAACGCATATCTCAAGATACGAAGCACGGATACCTTTCATACTTAGCATAAAAGATGCCCATATCAAGTGGAAGAGTCCAATAGTTTTGGTGGATTGGTGGGGCCGAATGTCATCTGAAGTCACGGGAGGTCACACCCTGAAAACATCTCAACACAAAACCTCAAGACAAGACGCATGGATAGTTCTCATACATAGCATGTAGATGCATTATATGAAGAGGAACAGCACTTTTTGGTGGTCAAATGCCTTCTGATATCATCAGAGGTGGCACTGTGAAAACATTGTAAACAGGATATCTCAAGATAGGAAGCTGGCCTACTTTTTCATTCTTAGCATGTCGATGTGTCATATTAACTAGGAGAACCTTACATTTTTGAGAAGGGCAAATGTCATCTGAGGTCACTGAAGATCAATATATGAAAGCTTTGCATAATGGGATATCTCATGCTAGGGTATCAGTTTTATACATGAAATATATGTATCTGGCACGTTGAGAACAAGAATCATGTTGCAGTACTGCTGTTATACACGGGTCAAACGTCATGAGATAACCGCTTCAAACTCAAAAGTTTGTAATATCTCAAGTGTTTATAGCTATTTGTCTTACTTGTGCAGTTGGGTGGATACATCATATCATGATCAAAGCAGTGTTCCAGGATGATACATGTAAAGTACGTGTACTAGATTGTAGGTGTAAATTCTGTTGAAAGCTGAAGTCTAGTGAAATGAATTCACGGAAATCTCGATATTTTTGTGTTCTGGCTTTTTATAACGATGTGCTGAACGAAATGGTTTGTTGGGCCCACACGCAAAACTTTCAATCCGGAGAAAAAGTTCCCCGACCCTTATGGTATTTCACCTTAGGTTTTTGGTTTATCTTTGCACTTGAAATACTAGGCAGCCACATTATAATGGCCTCAAAATTAGTATTTGCTTCTGTACATGAGATTTACCTCCCTGCCCTTTAAATCACATGTAATTTGTGCATTATATCTTTAACAATGGCCTAGGTCCCTTTTAACTTCCCTTGAATGTATTCAATCTATACCGGAATCTATCTACTTCCGATTTCGTGCTCTCCTTGTGTAACGTGTCTGATTTAGTTTCGTCGAGTAGATGAAAGATCCGTAAACAGTGGATAATATTAACATTGTTTGACCAGGGAGGTAACAACTCCCTGGTTTGACGGAGTGCTGATCCGGATTAGATTGCTGTTTTGTGCTAATGTGGCATTACACTTTTGAACACAACTAGTATAAAATAATAAAAAGAAGCAAATCAGCTCAAATTTCAGTTTACCAAGACACAAATAATGAAGGTTGAAATTATAGAACACTCCGATAAACATGCAGTTGCATAATCCGTCTCATCATATTTTCTTCATATCTTTCGGTTAATGAAATGTATGGACATATTAACAAGCAGATGGTGACTACAATCAAGTTTTGTTCAGCTCATGATCTTTAACCTATGATTTTATCAGTGCAAATCCGCAAGTTTTCATAGATTTTTTTACAAATAGCAATTACAAAGGATTATGGGGTAGAGTTTTGGTACGTGTCGTTTTTTGGCCACATTAAAATGCCATTGACAAAACTCTGTCCCATACTTGCCATTTGGAAAAGTGGTTATTGCCATGGTACTCTTACCTATCCTATAAGTTTGCCAAGTTTGATCGCTTTTGGGGTTTAAAAGAAGTTTGCGACACTGTTTTTTTCGCAAAAATGACTAAAAACCAATGTTTGACCTCTAACCTTAGAGATATGACGTCATCAGTTGAGCGTGCACAAGTTTGATCTTCATCGGAGTAACGGTTTAGGGCTTCGCGTCACTTTTTTCTCACTCACATACAATAGACACTCAGACACATGCACCTTCATAAAGCTGATGTTAGTTAAAGAACAATATCACAATTCCCTACATATACATTAAATGTAGACAGTTGAGATAAATAGCACAACCAAGCCCGTAGTCAAGGGGTCAGAGATGTATCTTCATTTTAAAGACAAAAATGGCTATTGTAAAAATTATTGATTTCAACATATCTGGTTCCCCTGAAAAATATTTCATCCCCTGGAAGCTATCCTCTTCAACATCTTGAGAGTTCAGTTCAGTTCAGTGTATTTCTCTTCACTTCCCCTGACGGGTTATAAGAGACTTATAAAGATAATAAGATATTCCAATTACAAAGTACAACACTATACATCAACAAAATAATAAGAAAAAAGTAAACAGAAAAAAAGGGAAGGCAACGGGCCCGAGCACAACGAGTTTTCAATTACAATTACTACTCGTACTTGTTATTTTCGCTATAAACTTAACAAAACCAAATAGTCCTGGTTGGAAATATGTACTAGGCGTGAACTTTAACAAAAATGTTTAAACCTCCGTATAACACGACAACCGTTACCCTCTTTTGTTGTTTTTATTGCAGTGAAGTAATTATTTCATGGAAGTCAGCATGTTTTTGTTATGGAAAGAACTTAAGACCTAAACAGATCACGTAGTGGCTTGTTTTCTCGCTTCCTTTTTAAAGCATGTACAAGCAGGGAGTTGTTATCCAAATAACAATTCCTCGGTTCAATGACCCGGTGATGGTTTTTAACATATATACAACTAAATGACATGTATACATATACTGAGATTACCCTGGATAAGTTTTCTATACATTATCTAAATAAATCCCCACTTGCAGTTAGTCTAAGAACAATTACCCAGATGATTCCTAATTTGGAAGGATAATAAACCGGATAAATTTTTGGAAAAAAAATTAAAAAATGGTTGGCAGACATCGTTAGCGGTTCGACCAAGCAAGAAGCGGTCATGTTCAGTCATGTCGGAGATTATATCAATGTCATCAAATACCATTAGTGCCGCCGTGATTATAATAGAATATGTCATTTATAGACATGCAGGCGAACGTTTCGTATTTGACAGGGTATACCACAACATGGCACCTCTCGAATTTATTATTTTATTATTAATATTTGTGGCGTGTAGAGAATATTTAATGAGTCCCGATAGTTTGCAAGAAGATCTTGAAATTTACGGTAAATATTTTGTTGAAACTCATCAGAGAAACCTATTTGTGACCAGCCGGGAAGCGTATAGGTCTATTGCACACATGGGCGGCGATCCCGGGGGCATGTCCCCCCAATATTTGAGAAATCGCCCATTGACTTTGATTTCTCACACAGTAAATTATTTGAAAATGGGGTCATGTTCACCATTTTTGAGTAAAAATCGCCGCCAATGGGAATTTGCACAACAAGAGAAGTACATTTGTTTCTTGTAACTCTACATGCAGACATCAAAATGTCTTCACGTCACCAATGCAAACTTCATGAGTTGCGCCGCCTTTTTGCTTTTCCTTTTGGCTGACCCGCTAAAGTGGCGGCACTTCACGTGTAAGGTTTATCTCTGGGTCTCTTGCAAAAATAATGCTGTTCACCATGGTCCAAAGCTCGTGTATCTAGTAAAGATACTGATATCGAACCACTATTTTTTTTTTCAAAATTCCCAGCTGCAAGAGCCAACTGGTGAAAATAAACTACGGGTTATCTGTAACAACTCTCGGGCCCTGATTGGGACATTTCGTCATTAACACTATATACCAAGTATTAAAATGCTAAATATTTTAGAAGTGCTCTTTTACTCAAACATTTAAAGAAAAGCAAACTATCGGTTCTCAATGTGAAGCTATTACATAACGGCTGCTTGCTTCTAAAGCTGTTATTAGAAAATATCGTATAACTTCACGGGCTAATGTTTGGAGAACTGAGCGTAGCAATTTACACGATTTTATCCAAATACTTGGATAAAGTTCCACTTTGATATACCGAAAATAGATTAGTAAAATAAATTTTCTTATGGAGTATTCTTTTGCTCTGTACTACGGTATGCTACATTAAGTCCTGTACAATGTGTTGTGCAGTCTATACATATGAACCTAGTGATCGCGTACAGGAAAAGTTAGCAAACAAGAAAGGATGAATTGTCGGAATATTTATTTTTTGTTATAAACACGTAAGATTATCCGTCTTCTTTCTAGCTTTTCAGTGCTCTGTACGAGCAGACAGTCTTCGACAGGTTAACTCCAGGGCTTTCTTTATTGACAACGCAGGGCGACAAGGAGATGTTCTTCAGACTATAACGCAAGCGCAAATAAACCACACACATTGCATGCAGTACACAACTTTCCTAAGGGTAAGTGAATAACCTATAGGACATTGAATACTATTGGGTGGATCTTCGAAGGTGGAGGGAATAGTCACTCTTTCGGGGGGGGGGGGAGGGGACATCTTCACTAAGTCCCCCCCCCCCACACACACACACACACACTTTTGTCGCGATGAATGAAAAGGACAAAACTGTCACATTGCCATTGCTGATGTTTATTAGCATTCTTTAATGTCATTTGGAATAGACAAACATTGCATTTTGATGTCCATAATTTTGAAATTTCTCCAAAGCTTCGTTCCTAGTAGTTTACTGGGACTTTTTCCCTACCTACCACGGGCCCTAAGGAGGGTCCCTGGACCCTACGCTGGAGGGGGTGCTCTCCAGTCCAAGGAGTCGTTGGGACAATCCCTCTCCTAGTCCTCACCTTTTGAAGACAGATCCCCCCCCCCCCCCCCTCAAGATGATAACCTATGAAAGTGATATTGTTTCCAACTGTTCGGTGTGTTCAGGGAGTTGTTAAATAACAACTCCCTGGTGTGTCGGCCTGTGTACGAATAGACATATATCCACCAACCTTTCTCTCTTCGCGACAAGTCTTCACTCAGGAACCTGGTCTCAAAATTATGGGATAGTTCACTAGTTTTGCTAATGACTGCAATGGTGTTTGTTTTTCATGTTTTATGAAATCTAAGTCAAACACTGTTTGAATGAAGGAAAAATTTTACCATTGAACGGTTGATTTACAACTCCAGGATCAGAGCATAATTACAGGTAATACGTGTATGTTTAAAAAGTCTAATTGAATCAATCATTCACTTGATTTATCCTACCTTCTTTACACACAGAGAACGTTAAGAGATTTTCAGTCGATAGGAATTACTTATCGCTGTTCACTAGATCAAGAAACACAGACATCAGCAGTACCAGATCGGAGTAGGGATACCACAGAAACAGAGCAAACAGAAATAACAAGACTGGTAAGATGCCTTGAGTTTCATACGTATACGTAAAGGTCATGTGAAGCTCGAAACACGTGAGAGACCACAGGATAGAAGGAAGGATTCGGGATTTAACAGAAAAAAGGGGGGGGGGTGATTCTGTGAGGTAAAGTTTGAAGGTAGGAGCGTCAAATGTACAAAACCTTGACGGGGATGGGGTTTCTGGGGAAAAATTAAATTACACACTGTTAAATGGTATTTCCTGGCATCTAGCAATCAAAATTATAGTATACATAAGTTTTGTAGTGCATCTTTGGAGCCGTATCACAAAAAAGGGGGCTGAAGCCGGAAGATCCCCTCTGGATTCGCGCCGCGGAATAAGACATGTTGCTTTGAAATTGGACCAAAATGTGAGTTACGCTCGAGCTTAGGTTTTATTTGTATATGCCTATTTCATAATAAATGAAACGTATGATCGAGCTTAACGTTTTATCTAAAGGACCCTGTATAGGCTATAACGCAAGGATACGTACTAGACTCGTGTGTTGCATGGCAGAAATGTCCGTACAGGTATTCACTGGATTGGTATGCACTTGTAGCGGCGAATGTTGACATTTGATAACATACTGGAACTAGAAAAAAAAAGCTTGACCTCAAACTTTCAAACATAGGTAACTACTAATGGTATTGTAATCACTTTTGAAAATCTCTAAGGGAGTAAACCAATGTACACGACTTATGACGTACCTACAAACTCGAGCAGAAAGCATCAAGGGCCTTCTTTGATATTTTCCTACGATTTACAAAACAAAACTTAAAGCTTAATAATCGTACTGGTATCTGCTATCCCAAGAACTCCCTCTGGTAGAAAATGTGGTGTTCGCATCACTGCATCGTACGACAGCAAATGGTTTGAGGAAATGTTGACATCGAAAGTTACCACAGAAACGTTGGAGTTATATTTAATATGAGCCCCTTACTTCAGGCTACATTTTTAAACGCTGGATAATTTGGCCTATAGAACAATTCTTCTACGTTTTGAAGGAGGGATGAACTTGTGTATATATAATTGTATTAACATCACCCTCAATTTGCATGTTTGTAAACTTTTAAGGCTTTTCATCATTCTTCTAGATCTCTAAATTGTTGTATGTTTGCTCTTTAACTAGTGTAATTCAGCGTGCAACGTTTAACAAAGAAATGTTACTACCAGTTTGACTCTTTGAATCCGGGAATGCGAAATCATATAGTTTATGGTTCCTGATAGTCATGTAACTCTGTGGATGAATTATTTACTATCTATGCAATATAACTCGGGTTACCAATGATGTATAATATATATGTTGACATTATAAAACATCTTTTCCAGGGAAATTGCAAGCCCGCAAGACTTTGAATTGGTTCAGTTAATGCTTTTTAGCCTAGAAAAATGTTTACACCTTTTCTGGAGGTTCCGCTAACATGGAACTTGTCATCTTCAATATTTGTGTTTTCTTGGAAACATTAAGAGTCAAATATCGTCACGAGAAGGTCAATTGATGTTGGTTACACATACAATTAGTTACTATGTGAGGTCTGCAGGGTTGGAACGCCCGAGTCCGGACTCGGACTAAATTCCAGACACCAGTCCGTTTTTTAGTGGACTAGGAATCGTCCAAGGATGTGAGGTCCTCGAATCGGAATTGTGGATTCGCAGATTCCAGCAGAGACTACAAAAATAAATATTACTCTATGCTTCATTGTTCTTGATGTAAATCAGTGTCATGTAAAAGTAGTGTCACACACAGTTAGGCAAATTAATTACTGTATCTATGTCATGTCATGGAGTAATAAAAAACCATGTTGATGATATGAAGCTACATTGTCAAATAAACTAGACTCGAGCCTGACTGGCTCAAAATTGGTCCTAAATTGGGGCTACAGTAACAACATTGACTCGGACTTAGGGATGTTAGAGTCGACATTGGCCCGATCGGGAATTAGGGCTCCTGGAATCAGAAGTTGCTTGGACTCTGGTTTGCTGCACTCAGACATCGCTTTGGAGATTTGTGTCCGTAGAAATTTGATGACTACTAGCTGAGTTAGTCTTACAAAAACTTAGAGATCTAAGACGTCGTGGGAGGTATATAAGCTGACTCGGAAGGAAGCTAGAAGGTTTGATAATTTCCACTGATGTTTCAAATGGGTTTCCAACTTCACTTACTATGCTAATGAAATACCACTCGAAAGACAGCAGCAATTAATATAGCCCTCATAAGAAACGGTTTTTTAACTTCATGCTTAGATTTTTATCACGTTTCATTGTTTGTTTTATTTTTTCACAGCTTCCAGTGTTTACGAATTGTACTAATGAAAACTGCTTTCCACGTCTTTACCTGCTTGCCGAAAGGTTAGAATTAACTTGGTATTATCACCTTTATTGTCAAATATCCATAGGCGAAGGAAGCTGTCCTCAACTGGGGGCTGGAGACTTTCAGACCACTGTCCGGGGAGGGGTAAAGGGGAGGGTTGTCCCCATGCTCTTTGGAAAAAAGGGAGTAACTGAGGGTCCGCAAATGCAATATGATGTTACATTTTGTGCAGTTTTTGAAGTACATATAAGTGAAAAAGCTTGATGTTTCATTAAAAAGTTTGATTAATTTCGCAGAGTGGACAAATAAGGGGTTTTCGAATTTGAAAAGTGGAGGAGGGGGGATGGGCCCCCGCAGTTTCTACGGGGTCTTAAGCCCCATCCCCGCTTCCTACGCCTATGCAAATATCTTTTTTAGAACAATGTTATCATCCCGTGTTTTCTTTATCGTCCATCATAAACCTTCAATTGAGGAATTTGACTCTCGAGCAATACTCAAAGTTTTGAGGATCAGGCACAAATACACGGGAAGGACTGAGGTCTAGGGCCGCAAGTAGGGATCCAGGTCTTGGAGACGGGAGGGTCATTCGACAGAGCGAAAGCCATACTAAAGATGTCGGTAATTTTCGTTGGCCAATTTGTTTTTCAAGTTTTCATTATGTTCAATGAACAATAATAAATGTCATTTATAAATAATAAAGATAAAGATTAGACAGAGCTAGATAAAGAAATAACGTTTGTATCCAAGTAGGCTCTGCAATGCCTGATTCTACTGCTTTCCTAATAACTTTGCTTAATTTCGTAGTCACTTTATCATACATTTTCACTCTTCCCTTCGAAGTCCTATTTGCTGAGGCAGACGAATATCAAAGAAAAGCATGTGCGTAGCTAGGATTTTGTCCTGAAGGGGGTTTCAGACCACACTAACCCAATAACGCCAGGGGAAACGCTAGGCCACAACACCCGCCTTATGGGCTTGGGGACTAGGGGTAGTCCTCAGAGTCTCTGATGCTAGATTTTCAGGGACAACTCAAGCCCCAGCGGAGGACTGGCTGAAAAGCCGACGAAACTTGATTTTTAGGCATTGTCTTGTTCGCGATTGAGTATTGGGCCCGGAGGACGAGACGTGAACACGTAACCCCTTTCCTTGGCTACGCAGTAAAAACATGGATTTACGAGAAAAGCAAGTAATTGGATTTAGGAGGGAAAACAAACAAAATCGGTAGAGACTAGATTCTTTGGAAAGACTTTTCAACGATGTAGTATTGAAACGGTTTTTACCTAGACCATTGATGACCCTCCATTATACATAGGAACGAAGTACACTCACGCTCGTAGCCAGACAAGGTACCTTACCGATTGGGGGCGAGACAGCGTCGGATTTTCGGCGGGGCGAAAAAATTAAGGGGGCGAGCCTTAGTAAAATGCATGTAGGCAATGGTAATTTTTAATTTTCTGGGGGGCAAAAAATTTCTATGGGATCTGGCTACCCGTGGCTATGCTAATAAGGCTTAGGCCAGAGAGGGGTCAAGCATTTTTGAGACTCACCGATCCCCTTCCGAATCCTGGAATTCCTCCTATTTTTAGTACATTTCATTGCAAATATTTTACTATCTCTTGTTTGGACTACAGTTCACCATTCTACATGAAGCCTTGGTCACCAATGCCTAGGCAGGGTATGTAATGTTATGTCGTTGCTAATTGGGATAGCTTGGACAGGAATGTACATGTATGGGCGCATGCGTGTTTCATCCCTCTGTCACAATGTCTGTGTAAACGATATTGTTGTTCTTCACCCACCTCCTTTCCCAGTTTACGGCAGGTGTTATTTTTTCCCAGAACGAATGGGACAATTTTATTTTTTTTCTCTTAACCCTTGCCTTAATCCTAACCTGAGCATCTTTTTCATTTTTTCGCAATTGCAATGGAAATTTCCGAAAATCGCCCCCATTTGTCTTGGGAAAAATTCCTCTTGCGGGAGAGCCCACGTAACTTACAAGATGGACTTGACAGTTTGTTATTGCGCTTCTTTTACAGGAAGTTAGGCAATGAAACTGACGACACAGCGTTGTTAGTAGGGGCGACCACTCACTTTAACATTACTATAACGGTTGGTAATGAAGGGGACGAGGCCTTCCAGACGAAGCTTTACGTCATTCTCCCACAAGGTATTCAGTTCTCCGGTGTAACGCGGAACTCGGTGAGTGAAAAATGATTACAAAAAGTAAAAAGATACAGCTGCGAGGGAATACTTTCCCGATCTTGTACAAGGCTGTAGAAGGTCTGTAACCTGGGACCATGATTCGGGTGAATCCCCTTTCTGACGGATAGCCCATGACATCATATTAACAATTGTTTTCATTAAACAAAATAATAATTCTGTAGCTTTGTTGTGTTAATACATAGCACTAAAATATTGAAAGTACCCTTTATTTAGACCCTCAACGTAATGAGACCGCTAAAGCTTGTAATGTTACGAGGTCGTTTCTTTGACTTCTACCGTGTTTTCGTCTCAGGACCACACCGGAGCTTTTACGTGGGCCTCCATTGATACAGGCAGGGCGCAACTATGTAAATGATAAATGTATGTCAGTCATCTTACGGAAATTCTACCTGTAGTGAGGGGTCTTACGTCAAAAAATCAGGGTTTCCAAGAAAGGCCTGCCTAGTTTGATTTTATTGCAATTTCTAAATAACTCGCGTATATGGAATAGGCGTAGCAAGCTGTTCTCGACTGAGGGGAGGCTGGCTGAACGTTGCTTCGGATAGTCGTCCTGGGAAAGGGGTATAAGGGGAGGGGTGACCTCCTCCCCCCTCCCCAAGTTGGAAAATTTTTTGAATATTTGAGGGTCCTTAGATGCAATTTGGTAGAGCATGTTGGGCAAATTTTAAGAAAAATTACTGCAAATTTTGAGCATTTTGACAGAGGGAACAAATCCTTGAATTGAGGGGTGGCGGAGGTATACTTCCGCGCTACCACTTTTTGACGGGGAGCTTTTGCCCCCAACACCCCGCTTCCTACGTCTATGTCATCACTTAGTCATATTACTTTTTTGTAAATATTATGTTCTTTTCCGCAGGATCATGTGATTACTTGTAGTACTGGAAACCAAGAAAATTTGATTGTTTGTGAATTGGACTCTCCTTTTGAAGGAGGGGGAAATGTAAGTGACACGATTTTGTTGTTCAGTTGTATACAATTGAACCTTTCAGTACAATAAAGTTCTAGCTGTTGGATGCATGTATGTTATAGTGCGTCTAAATTATTTATCGCTGAAGTAAATCGCTTTCCCATCATTTACAACAGTAACACTGGAAATGATAATTTTAATGTGACCCCTTTCGTTACTCTTAATTTTATCCACGAAAAGCAATGAGATAAGTTACAGAAAATTGTAGTTTACCGCTGCCTAAGCTGTAGCGTCTCTGTAATATCATAATCTAAAGTAGCTGTATGTTAATTTTAGCACGCGACTATGGCAGGCCGAATGTTAGAAAAACAGTCCAAGATCCTCAGTATATAATCTAAAATTATCTATTTTTGAAAGTAATAGACAGTTTCTTGTCGTGGTAAACAAGGCACAGTGGAGTTGTTTATGTCTCTTAGCTTGCACTTTTATCTGAACTATAATAAGAAATAATTATTTTAACTCAAAGGTCATATAATTTTTAAATCTTTGGATGGAAAAAATTATGACAAATTTTATGAAATTCTTAAAATTCTCTTACTTCAGACACAGCTTTTACAGAAGAATATGACATGCATATGTGACTGGGGCGCATTCAAGCAAAATTTTTATCCAATAAATTATGTGTATCTGCAAACACTTCTTGACAATGTCAAGAATAAGTTGTTTGTCTAGTCTAATATATTCATTTTCAATCTCTTGTATTGATTGATCGGTTAATTCATCAATGTACTGATTACTGATTGCTTGATTGAGTTATTGATCGATTTGTTTATTTCTGGATACAGTCGATGACATTTGAAATGCTGCTTACGTCAGAGGGTTTGGATGGTAACTCTGAATATGTTGATATAGAGCTAGAAGTCAGAAGGTAAGAATCTCTATCCATCTTTTTTTCCTTGGATCAATACACATGATGACGAAATTCTCTAAGAAGACTCAGTTTAGTGGTTTGGTCCGTTAGCCCTGTGGCTCCGTGGCCTGGGGCAAGAATATTTCTATTTTCAGTTCAATGCACTTTATTTCAATCGATGCTCAATAAACTACAGATGACAAATTATGTCATGTATAACATTGCAGACAATGTAGTATGAAAATAAACAGAAGCAATGACTGAGGAGTTTTCAAAGAAAGATTTTAGACTAAACGTGTGAGGACGAAAACCACTAAAGGAAAACAATAATTATTTCTACAAACATTGAACAAAACAATTCTAAGAAATAGTTAACTTTCATAGGTAAAATACATTGAAAAGAAATGAATCTCAAGTACCATTTTTAACTTGAATCAGGGAGTCGCAACAGATGCAACTCCCTGCTTGACTCTAATTTTCCTTCGAACATTCTGATTTTCTACGGACAAAGCTACTTTCAGGACTAAGTTTGAATTAGTATGTAAAGTGGCACTTAAATTTAGGCGTCGTGTGCATTTCGGCTAGCCGCGGCGTATGCTAAGCAAACAATTAATTTATAACTTCAGGTAAAACCTATAACTGTTTAACTTTCTTCTAGTTTTCGAGCCTCTGCTTTGAAAGTAAACAAGTTATCGTTTTTTGTGACACAGTAAGAGTAAAACAAACTTCATGATAGATCAACCGTGGTATCAATATATATCAATTTTAAATATGCCATAGACCCTTATCATACTTTAATTTAAGGGTCAAATTTTATTAACCTCGATTAGGATTAAAAGGCGTTCGAAACTAAAATAAGAGGAAATTCTGCAAGGTTAGCTTAGCAACTTTGATGTAATTAACAGATATGTTATATCGAAAACAAAGAGTGCCGTTCGATTGTGTTTTAAAAGACGTTCTCGTGTCCCCCAAGGCGACTGCTCTTAATCCGGCCTTGCCCCTGTTTCCTTTTAGAATATCAGTGTATTGCAGAAACAGTTTTGTAAGGTTTCCAATCTTTCGTTTCCAATGCTAAATAGATATTTCATTAATGAGTCGGTAAAAGAAGGAAAAGATGAAACACTTTTGAAGTGTGGTTTCTTTTTTCCATTGTAAAGTTCTTTCCAAGAGTCTGGTGAGGAGAGAGCCGATAACTTTGTCACCGTTCGTATACAAGTTGAAACGAAAGTAGACGTTGTCATGTACAGGTGAGCTGTTGTGTTCCTAACTACGGTATAATCCAAGCATGACTTGAATTGCCTCTCGGTATAGTTAACCCATATGGCTTGTCAGGTAATTCGAATGGAAAGCATTTAGTTTTCATGAGAAAATGTAGATTGATATTTTCCTTCTATAATTTCTTCCACATGTAAGCCTTAATTTAAACTCTGAATAGGCTGTACATGGACATTCGTAGCACTCACAGGGCTGTAGCCTTTCATTGGGGAAATGATTTGCTCTACTTTGCGGTAACATGTGTGCTATTGCACAAAAATTGCTGGCAAAAGTGGTGCAGCTTCAATCCCAATTGGAGGTCGTCACGCACATTTCATGCAAGGGCCGGTTTGCGAATGTTTTGCCCAAGACGAATCGACGGGGATTTTTTGAAATTTTAATAAAAATCATAAGAAATGAAAAATAATACTCAGGTTAGGGTTCGGGTTTTGGTTAGGGTAAAAATTGGTTGTTACCCACATTCGTTCCAGGAAAATGTCACTGCACCGACCGTTTCGATCCGTTTTCAAAATATGTCGAATCAGATCCTACTGCGCATGCTCTGTAGTTTTGAAAGCAAATTCCTAAAAGAAAATGTTTAGGCAACCTGCCACAATATGTATTTTTATTTCTTAAAATTCTTCCTGTTACCATTAAAATCATTTTCTCAAATCCTGCTATATTCTACTGACCCTGTTTATTTTTATTATTCCTTCAGTGATTCAATTCCATCTCAGTACACGTTACAAATAACGGAAGGTTTTATTTATACCAACTATGAACACGAAATAGAAGCAGGCTCAGAAGTTGTTCATATATTTGCAGTAAGTATAGGCAAGGTTTCTTCGAAATCTAGAACGGGACCACGCAAGGTCAGTTAAGATGTCATTTACAGGATGCATTGTGCCCTTCTGGTACTTACCTCCTTAGGGGAGCAGACCTCCTTCGGGAGTAATGTTTGGTTTCGCCCCTTGCCTGTTCACCAGAGGGTCGAGGGGACTTTTGAAAAAAAATACCTTGCAAATCGAACTGTGATATTTTTCTGTTCTTTCCGTCCCAACTCTGTGTTGATCTAGCTAAAGAATCAGCTAGTTTCATTGATGTTGACAAGGGTGGGGCATAAATATTGGGAGGAGTCGGTGGTGGGGTCTTTGCATTGCTTGAAAAGTCTTTGAAAACCGTCATAATTTTTGGTTTTGTGTACCATATTTAGTGCACTAGTGAGTCACATCGGCTGACAATTTGATCATGGTATGCTTGAGGTTGAATAAAACTAGCAATTTAAGAAGTGTATGTGTGTGTGTGGGGGGGGGGGGTGGTAACGGTTATGAAAAGGGGAACTTATACAAATTCATGGAGAAATACATGAACTCATCTACATACAGTCACATGATAATTGCCAGCGGATGTATAATCACCATTTTTTTTCAAGATTACTATTTTTCATGAATTTAAGGTACAAAACTTCGGACCCAGCGATATAGAAACAGCCGAACTGACAGTATGGTGGCCGATGTACACGATACACGGATATCTGCTGTACCTAATGAACGTAACTTTAAACACTGGAGAAGAGTGTCACGTGAATGAAGAACTCAATCCAATCAATTTGGTAAGTATGAATTATTCTACACTTCATGTTACAGAAGGCCCGTAGCCAGACAAGGTACTGGAGGGGGGCCAGAATTTTTCCAGGGGGCGAAATTTTTTCAGGGGGCCAAATGTGTACAAATGTATTAAATCAATGGTAAGATTCAAACTCTCTAGGGGGGCAAAAAAAAAATTAGATTTTACGGCTCAAACCAATTGGTTTAATTCGGGCCTGCCACGGCCTTTTTTACAGTTGTGGCTCACTAGCTTGTTTTCCCTACTCCATTGTTTATGCTGAGCACCAAGCACAATGACAGTTGTAGGTTCCATTTTTAAAGTCTTTGGTATGACCCGGCCAGGAGTCGAACCCTAGACCTTCCGGCTGCAAGTCGGATGCTCTAACCACTTGACCATGCAGTCGGTTTGTGGTAAACTGTAAACTGCTTTGTGGGCTTGTAAAACTTGTCATTAAATTGCCTCTTTTGAGATTAATATGAGAGAAGGATTCAACTTGAAGCACTCTCAGCCTTTGAATTAAATTGCACACACATCTTCATATTCTCCACAATTTCCTACATATCAGGTATATTTGGTGTTAAAAGAGAGATTTACCGAACATTGTTCTTCATCGGATCTCAGAAGGAGATATGATCGCTGTTTACAGGCAGGCCCGTAGCCAACGTGGTCCAAGGGTGGGGGTAGCCCCACTAAGGAAATTTTTAGCCTTCTCGCCTTGGAAGTTATTTCGCCCCTTTAGTGTACCTTGTCTGGCTACAGGTCTATTTACAGGGCATGCAGTCGGAACTGTTTCATATCTCATTAAAGGGAAAATGCAGTCACCCCAATTTAGATTAGTGTAGTCTATCCTATTTCATGAATGGCTCTTGAGAATCATGTGACAATATCTTTCTCCCTGAATTGCGAAATAAATGAGGAATAACTCCTTGGTTTACCTTAGCAATGCAATTTTTAAGTCCTGAGAGATCATGAAAGATACTTGAAAGAGAAATGAGAAGATATTTGTAAGATTTAGTTGTCGTTCCAAAATAAGTTTGGGGCGACTGCTTTTGCCCTTTAATGTATCTCTTACGTATGAGCGAATGCATGTTACTTCTGTTCTTCTTCAACAGAAAATAGAGCCACAAGCGAAAGTGGCAGATTTCAAGTTGGCGGTGGACATGTCTGATCCATTTTCACATTCAAACGACCATAATAACTCGAACGACACTGAAATGGAAGAGGATTACATAGACCTTCCGACGAATATCTCGAGAAATAGGTTGAAAAGAAGCTCAAGTGTTACATTCGATGAATATGACGAATATGAAGCAAAGTACAAAGAAATACATTGCAAGGAAGGAATGGAAGAATGTTATGTCATTAAATGTCCATTGAACAATATCGTCGGATCAGGAAACAGAAAAGTTGTAACATTGCAACTAAGATCGAGAATTTGGGAGAATACTTTTAATTTGGTAAAAAATATATCATTTTCTTCATCTTTGTTGTATAATGAAATATACGACGTACGTTGGATAAGTATCTTTTTCGATAATTCTAGTGTCACATGAAATTGGCCGTAGAATGTGACAAACAAACATGAACCTTGTCTTGGTTGATTGAGAAGTTATTTACTCGCATGCAGCTCCTCGTTACGATGCTTCTGACAGGCCTACGTCTATCTGTGACGCCCCTATCACACTGTGCATAGTTAGCGACACGCCACGAGAAAGTAACTCGCTGCATATTGCGAGAAAGTCGAACAAGCACCACCGTATCTCGTATATTGTCGGATGGAAGTGTCCATGGTGTCATCATGTGCCGCAAGACGCTTACGATAATTTTAAACCGTTTAAAATTTTCGCAGAACCTTGCAACTCGCGCGAAACTTGTAACTCATCTGTACCTTGAATAAATTTCCTGTTCATGTAGCGTCATCTCGGCGTCCTCGAAAAGCCTTATATTTATGCTAAAGAGCCACAAGATAATGTACAATAAAGAACAGTGGCTTATTACGACCTAGATTTGGAGGAAAAGCGCGTATCGTTACAAGTTACACCAAGAAATGCAGACAGCTGATTTGTCAACCAATCGTATAGAGCAGTGGTTCCCAACCTTTTTCAGCTCAACGCCCCCTTTAGCCGAATGGGGATGGGCGAACGCCCCCTTCCCCTTCTATAGTATAGTATCAGGCGCGAAGCCATGAATTTGCCAAGGGGGGGGGGGCGCCAAGTCTGTAGGAAAACCATCTAAGCGTAGCGCCAAGAAAATTTAGCCGAAAATACCTCCCAGATCGCTGGAAATGGCACTTCCCAGGCCCTGTAAGTTGCATCTAAACATTTTTTATTTTGAATTACTAGCAATATCATACAAAATCATTAAAAATACAAAATATATGCTGGGGCGGTTGTCTCCTTCCCCTTGACTACGCGCCTGTATAGTATTGCTCTGAATGAAACTACAAAAATAAATCACTTGTGGAAAAAAAGGGTAGACCTACACATGCATCGTTTTTAGATGTGGGTCCGACCCAGGGTAGCAAAACGGCTTGGGATAAAAAAAAACCTAACACCATTTTGAGATAGCGAATTCTTAGTCTACGATTTACGAAGGCTTGAATACTTGATCACGATCAGTCAGGAGTGAAGAAACGTTCTTGGAATTTAAGTATGTTATGGTTATGGACTGCAAGCAAAAATCTACATTCAAAGTTAAAGTGGCGATACAATTTTTAGCTATGGGTACTTGGTCACCACTTTCACTACCAGTGATGGGAGCATGAAGGTCCTTCCCAGGAAAAAAATGAAGTTAAACACTGTTAGTTGCGAATTCGTGGCATCTGGGAAGGGAATATTAGGCCTACTCAACTTGTTGACTTTATTTATCTCCTTTTCATGAGAACCAGTTTGAGATCTCAGCTATAATGAAGTGTTTGGAATCTTGTAAAGCCTCGATGTAAATTGAGTATCTCATTTTTTCAAAACGCCCCCCTGCCGCCCCCTTAACGCTCATCGCCCCCTTGAGTTGGGAAAACGCCCCCCAGGGGGCGATAACGCCCCCGTTGGGAACCACTGGTATAGAGCTTATGCACGTGACGTCAGCGCGTTTCAGTTTGGCTTACTGGATGGAACTGCCATACGTAGTAGGTGTGTTAAAGATACGCGCTCACGACAGCACCTTAGTAACAATTGTTGCACAATGTACGCCTGGATGGAAAAATAGAGAAACGTGACGTAGGTGCATAAGCTCTATACACACGTAAGTCTACTACACGAGCGTACGAAATCTACGCCGTTCGTGCACGTTTGTTTGTTTTCGTCCTCACTGACGTCGCGTGACGTCACTTCGTAAGGTCTGTTCTTTATGCGACATTTGTCTAATTTTCGACTATAGTTGCATCTGACCATATCTCGCCTCCTCCCGCCGCTCACCTCAGCACAGCGTGACAAGGGCTTAAGACAAAAAATTATACCGCATCAACGTTTTGAACCTGCTTATTAAACGATCCCCATCGGAATTGTCTTAATTTGAGTTGCTGCCGGGGAGCGGCGTAGTGGGACTATGCTAATGCTTAGAGAGGTATCTCGTTGTGACTTTATCTGTCAAAATATTTCGGTCGTATTCAAAATTAGAGCGAAAGGGGAGTACCAAAAACCTTTGACTATTCTGCTTCCATCGACTCTTCCTACCTCAAGAACACTTTTTGCAAAAATGAACACTGGATTGTCATTATTTACACATTCGCCTACAATGTTTTGGTTCAAATAAGCATCCTGGCAGAAGTGTCATATTTTTGTCTAAAAGCCCCCTTCACACTCTCATACTTATCCACGTGCATACGAAGTTCACAGCTTGATTCAGTCCCAAATGAAGTACCTATTTTCTTAATGACATTTTGAGGGAAGCGTCAATGAGGGAAGTAGAATGCTGTATGGCTGAAAATAATCAAAATACCAACTGTGTACCTCTTGAAAACTTCTACAAAGCTCCACATGCCCACGCAGCGCACCAATTCAGTGTGAAAGCTAACGGAGGAATATTTGGTGGCGGGCCACCTTCTGTGCTTCTTGTATATGCTTCAGTGGATGTGACATTTACTTGAATAATCAATTTTATTTAACTGAGTACATTTATCTAATTGCAGCTTCCTGGAAAGGAATGGAGATTAAGTTCAAACGCCTTATTAACGGTGAAGAGCTTGCCTTACAGAATTCAACCGAAGGAATTGCCAGTAGTTAGCGCTCGGGTAATTAAAAGACTTCAGTAATATTTAAGAACTTTGGAAGGCCAGGCACGTAGCCAAAGGAATGGTTTGAGGGGGTTCTTATATGACTCAATTGCGAATATAAGTAACGCTAAAAAATAACTTTTCAGAGGCGTCTCCCCATGGGCGTCAATCCTGGGGGGACAGGGGGACACGTCCCCCCCACATTTTGGAAAAACGCCCATTGACTTAAGATTTTTACACAGTAAATTTTTGACAGAAGTGGCCATGTCCCCCCCCCCACATTCGAGTAAAGATTGACGCCCATGCGTCTCCCTTTTCTTTTACCGAGGTGTTGTCCCTGAAGCCCACCAGAGACCCTTGGGCAGTTGGGTAGGCCCCTGGGTGTCAAGCCCATAACGTGGTCTTGACAGTCCGACAGTTCCCTTGGAATCACTGTCGGGGTCAGTGTGGCCTGAACCTTCCCCGGGCAAAATTGAAGCTACGTGCCCCCCCCCCCCGGGCAGATCGACGTTAGTTGATTTGTTGTTACTGTTCTTTGTATTTTGTTTATTTGATTAAATAACGAAAAAAATTGACGTAAAAGATTTAACCCATTAGTCATGTGATGATTGGCAGTCCAAATACTTTCACATCCAGGTTGGGTCGACTGTTCTGCAAAACAAAGAAGTTCACGTTTGCATCAAGTAGGCTAAGCAGTTATCAAACGAACGGGGTTCGAACCCTGGTGCCGAGTCAAATAAAGCCGTATCTTTTTATCAAAGAGCTAAACTAATCTCATAGAAATAAAACCCCGAATTAAGGGAAATGTGCACTTAGTTGAATTAATGTATGCTTAATATGGGTTGAATTTAGGTGAACCATTCAAACCTATAAGTTTTCACCTATAAGCAGTATCCTACCCTTCGCCCCTTCTCTACTCTCTTTCTTACATACAAGTTACTGCATTAATAGGTTGGGGTGAGTTAATGGAAATCTTTGATCTTAGAGAATATTAAGAGATATGGGGAAAGTGACTGAAAAGAATTAAGCATTAGGTCGGAATTATTAGGCAAAACTTACAAAAACTTGCAGGCCATTCATTCACAAGTATTCTAATTAGGCTATCCACAATCCTGTAATACATTCCTTTGCTTGAAGTTGTCGATAATTTTGAAGTTGTGAAATGAACAAAGTATATTTAATTTAGAAAAAAAAAAGATTAATAGATTATGTTACTGATTCCTTGTACTAGTTTAGACATCACATACATATACACTCCATAATGTAACATTCACATGCAGAACCTTCAAATTTACATTCACACACAGCAATTAATGGACTGGTTACGGTTAAGACTAAACTTATTCTGTAAGACACGGGATATTCGAATTTCTTTGTTTCTTTTTTGTCGCATTTAAATCATGACAGTATGGTAACATATACTTAATGATATGTCGCTGATTTTCTTTAATTTCAGGCAACCATTGACGTAACCGAGCCAGTTCCACTACTAAGTCCACGCAAAGCCCCACCCTTTTGGATTATCGTAGTATCGGTTGTTGGAGGAATAGTAATTTTAACTCTTATTCTGGGTTCTTTACTAAAGGTATGTGCATATGAGGCCGGTGCCACCGAAAAATTTCCCAGTTACTAAAAGTTTTAATTACTGATATTTTAAAGTTGTAATGTCTCATTGAAATAAAAAGCAGCAGCTCGTTGGTTGCTCTACTTGAAATTAATCGTTAAGGCTATTGACGTCGTTTCCATGGTGACATATGCAGTTACCAAGATCGAAGGGTTTAGCCCATAGGTTTGTGTAGGACCAATTTTACGATCAGATTACTGTAAAAACTCAACCACTGGGTCCCACGAAAGGATTCATTTCAGTTTTACTTGGGCAAAAACGATCCAACCACCCCAGAAAAAAGTATCCCGTATATGATGCCGATGCAACATAGTCGTCATAGTATGTTATTTTTTGTGTTAGCACCTTACAACAGTCGTATTTGTACGGAAAATGGGAAATTATAGTGCTGAAGAAACCTTTAAATGTAAAGTCGTCCCGAAATTCTCTACAAGTTTTACAAAAGTTTGAGAGCGGCTGTCTCCAGACAGAAAATTTAAACTGCTCGAAAGAGCTGTCCTCTGGAATCTGAACGAAAAGGGAAAACTGAACTGCTGACAGAATTGTTACAATCCAATTGTACAAGGAACTACAGCTAAAATGAAACCCTATAGCATAATCCATTTCTTTTGACGTTATTTATGTTTACGAGGCTATGTTGGAGACATACATGGGAACGTGTATATATGTGTTTTGTATGCCACTCATGTGTGCATGCAGTAGCGCGCATACACAACGTATGTTGTGCGCACACCAATGACACACCTGCATGCATGAATTCAACATATTGGTCACTTTGTATACCAGTGTACACCTGCGCCTCGTTTATTTCTCCAACATGACTGATTTTTGCGTTGCCGTGGGAAAGATGACGTAGGTGAAATCGGTCGATAATGTCAAACAGTTTATGTTTACAGAATAATATAGTTTTGCAAACAAGAATATTTATTGTTGTCGGTGTTCCTGAAAATTGCGCACATGCTAACTTAAAATTAAACAAATTCTAGATCAACAAAGAACAAAAGAAAAAACAGGTATATTTCATGCTTTTCTTAGCTGACTTTTTAACTTTGTAAATTTTATAATTCTGCCAGTGTGATTTCCTGTCTCTTTCTATGTTTAAAACATTTTCGTTTCTTTTTTTAAAGCTTGGATTCTTTAGCAGAAGAAAATTCCGGAGACTACGAAACGAAGATTTAAAGGGTCCGGTGGACACGTGATTTTTTACCTTGAACATATTTTGTACTCACACCAAAGTCCAAAGATAGTTTTTAACTTTTTAAAATATAAATCTTACACTTAAATGATCTAAGTACAAACTACGAAAAAATGTTATTAACTACCTGCGTTGAAGATAAACCTTTGTAAGAGACTGACCTTTTTTGTGAGAAGGGTAAAATTAATGTTGCACCTAATCAGGGCCGGATACAGAAATATGAGAAAGGGGGGGGGGGTGTAACCATCTGCAGTGCTGATCATACCTTTTTCATGGGCTTGGAGATGTAAATTCTGGTTTCAAAATTCATTGCTTTGCCAAAAATAGGGGGTACGACCCTTTCTCATATGCCTGGATCCGGCCCTGCCTAATGACGTAAGTGTAAACTGCTATAATTAAACTAACTACATTTGAGATCAGTCTAAGAGACAAGACCTTTTTACATGAATGTGTATGTGTGCGTGTGTGTGTGCACGTGAGTGTGTGGAGGAGGAGTAATGGAATTCCTCTGTCCTGCAATTTGAATTTTTTTTTCAATGTTTTTGTTTACCTTCATTCAATCACACCGAAAATATCTCACCTCGAGCCTTCACAGAATTAGACAGTTGGTGATTGGACGCTGGTGAGATTTCCCATTTTTATTGAAAAATTTCTGAAAAACCTCTACTTTTCCTTTTATATGTGACGAAAACTTTCAAGCATGCACAAATGGTGTTCATATTGCACAAGTACTTCCCTATTGGGCGAATATTTTGAGACAAATTAAGCAGTTTTGGGTTGAGGATATTCACGTAACATTCCTCATATATCCTTGTGTCTTAAAGAAAAATTCTATAAAAAACAGGTTGAATTGTAAGTTTAAGATTAGCACACAGAGTATTTTTTATTTATGCTATTTTTTCCTTTAAAAAAGTTCCAAACAAAATTAATGTCAAATTTTCGATGTGTCATTAATTTATTTAAGAAAATGAATTTTAAATTGTGAAAATACCATGTCTGTCTTATACGTAATTTCGAAACATGTTGCAATAACCTTCATGTAATATCAGTTTACAGAGGTAGTATACAGCTGTCTCTTGCATGCTCCCATCCTCCTGGTATTACTTACAGGAAAATGCAGTCTCACCAAATTGATACCTGGTGCTTTAATTCGTGCACGGCAATTTTTCTCATTTGACAATACTTTTTTATAGATGCAGAATTACTCCTTGGTTTACTTTTAAAATTCAATATTTATATGTTCACAAGCATCATGAAAGATGCTTGAAACTGAAGTAAATAACAAAATTTGTAGGATTTAGCTGATGTTTGAGAATACATGGGACGATTTCCTTGCTTTCACTATCGCAGTATCGCCCTGAGAGTCTTAGGTCCCTCTGGAGTCGTAACTCCTTCCTAAAAGGGAAAATGCAGTTAACCCAATCAGAATTAGTATACCCCGTCATCCTTGTTCATGGATGGCCTTTTTTGATCATGTGATAATATTTTTGTAACTGAATCGTTAAATTGATGGGGATTAACTCCTTGCTATACCTTTTGTTTGTAATATTTTTAGAGGTTCTTGTAAGGCAAATTAGATGAGATTTGCAAAGCAGTTTTGGGGCGACTACCTATTGCCTTTAAGGGGGGGGGGGGGTAGTTTCAGGTTTTAGCCTACAGTGCAACAAAGCCCTCAAGACCTTTCTTACATTGTTTTAAAAATAAAATTTGGGAGCGAATTGTTTTCTTGAAGTAAAAAAAGACGGATTTGTTGCTTTGTACCTTATCTGTAGTACGTTTTTTCAATGAAGTTGCTTGCTTACGTAGCATGCTATAGGCAGACTACTGCCTGTTTCATTTTCTGTGACATACCATTTTGGAAAGTCTTTAAAGGTTGAGCAAGCGTATAGCGAAGGTGCAGAACTTTGAAGTTATGGCATATATAGGGATGGGCAATATAACACCTTTCTGGTAAATGTGCTGTTCGGAATCTTTTGACTTGAAATCAGATGGGACAGGCTAAGTCCTTTCAAACAGGAAAAAAAGCCTTTCAGAATTGTAGCATAGTATAGGAATGTTAAAAGAAGAAAGCGGAAGCAGCCGTCCCATGTTTATTTTTTAAAAACGTGCTAAATCTTACAGATCTCCGCTTATTTCGCTCATAAGAATTTTTCATTATGTCTCTTTATGAAAATATTGAATATTGAAGGTAAACCTAGGAGTTATTCTGCATGAATTTAGCAAATAAGTAACAAAACATATTGTCACATGATTGAAAGGAGCCATTCCTGAATTAGGATGACGGGGTATTCTAATTCAAATGGGGGGGGGGGCATTTTCCCGTTATATAAGAAATCGAGCTAACATGTTATAATGTTAAGAGTTGCAAGGTAAGCTTCAGCACAACAATTTTCAATGATAAACTGCTAGACTGCCACGAATATATGGATGTACTTACTTTTTCTTTCGTCAAGTAACTGAGGCACAAAAAGAAATGTCTTGAAAGACAAATTGTCAAATATGGAGCCTCGACGATTTATTCACCAATAATAGTCCGCCAAATGCGATTTAGGCCTTAAGTGCACGTTTGCCAAAGTAGCGAAGTGCAAATCGATAAGTGTAAGCTGCCTTTAAGGGACACTGCCACACTAACTTAAGCCGCGGTCACACTACAACGAATTCGGATGGGATTCCGATCCGATTTTTGTGAGTTTTTATTAAAATCTTCTCCATTTCGGGTCGGAAAGAACCCAAAATTTGCCAACCTGTGTAATTATATGATTTTTATCGCAGGACTACGAAAATTAAATTTATACGAATTATTTCGTGACGTCACACCGACAGACAGCTTTTATCGGACTACGCGTGTCCGATAAAAGCTGTCTGTCGGTGTGACGTCACGAAAAAAATCAGTTAACATTTCATTTTCATAGACCTCTGATGCAAATCATATATTTAAACTGGTTGGCAAATTTTGGGCTCTTTCTGACCCGAAATGGAGAAGATTTTAATGAAAACTCACAAAAATCGGATCGGAATCCGATCCGAATTCGTTGTAGTGTGACCGCGGCTTTATACTTATCGTGTAGATAGTATAAGATAGCAGATAAAGACCGGTTTATACTACCAAATTTCACGCGCTATAAAGCTACAATAGGGAGCTTTAGATTACACGACGCGGCCAGGGCGACGCGGCGTTTTAACCCACAGGTCACGTCGTCGAGCTGACGTCCGCGCCCTGGAACTATTGCGCTTTAGATTTCTGCGACGCGGCATGGAAGTCGCGTGGTGATGTTCGAACTTCATTTGAGTAGCAGACGCGCAAACCGATCTGTTAATAGTGAGAGTATTTAGCGGGCAGTATAAGTCAAACTTACTTCTTATGTAGGCCTAAGTTGGAGAGTGGCAAACCTTCATCGAGTTCGTGAAGCAATTGCTATGGTTATTTAACTCATATAATAAACGACGATGAATTTATGATATGTGTGCAACGCGTATATTAAGTTTCTAATGCAACGATCGGCATGGCAACAAAATTATATGACGTCATATGCTGCCTCTCGTTGCCGTTCTAGCCACAACGCCAAAACGAGCGACTCCCGGTGTAGAATACGGTATTTCGGAATGAACGCAAGTAGCGAAGGTCAAAGGTCAAATGAGGGGAACCTGCAGGGAACGGACGAACTTTTTGCCACCGTCACTGTGTAGCTAGAGCATATACACAGCCAATGGGAGCCGCTGCGCAGACACTCGGCTGATGGCGGGATGTAAACATTCAAAAATTACGTGTACGCACATGTAGGTACGAGATACGCATAGTGTATATATACTGTACACATAATAATTGTATGATTGTGCACGTACAAAGCGTGCAGAGACAGGTAGCTAGCTGCTACTCGACTCATAAGCCTCACAGCAGTACTCAGATTGATCACGTTATTGACGCAGTTTAGGGAAGGTTGTCATGAGTTAGGCTCACAAAATCTAGGCTATTGAGATTTATGAAAGATGATGATGTATCTACACATTTAATTTGATAATGGCGAGTCGAGAAAACGGGGACTTAAACTAGCTTCGCTCTAATGTTAAGTTAGTCCAACGTTAACGTTAGTGTTTGCCACACTGAAAATGCCCGAACTCGAAACGCTACCGTTAGGCCTACCAGTTTAGAATAGAAGAAATGCGTATGATAATGGTCACTCGAAAAAAATGGTAGAGAATATAATCTACGATTTCCCTTCACTAACCTTGTAGGCTATACTTGATGAAGTTCTCTAGCGTCACCCGACCCACACACAGTCTGCATGATATGTGTGCATGTACTATGTGGGCTGCTGCATAGTTAATAACTGCCGTATACTAGTACGCTTATAACAGATATACGTACGTACATGCCGTGCACTATAGAAGTAAGTGCGAGAAAGAGTACGTACGCTTCGGTAGCTATGCAGAAGACATTCCACATATGTCTGCTTACCGCAATTCCATGTATTTAAAGAAAATGTCCTGAAATAGACGCTAAGTTCGATTCATTTTAGAACAAAATTTCTATTTTTGCACGTTTTCAGAAAGACTTTTTATTTCTGAAATTTCTTTTAACCTTTGAAACCATTTTTAAGGCTTCTGGAATGCACTAAGGTTCTTTTTATGAAAAGGAGATTTCCATGAAGGTAGAAATATAAAACACTGCTGAAACAATGAAAACCCCTCACTTGACCTTATTTCAAAGGTCACTACGCCTGCGCTGTAGGTGATTCCGAAATAACGTATTACACCGACAACGTGAATTTCACGTAGACGCATGCGCTTAGTTACAACATGACGTCATTACGTCGTAGCCGACGTCCGCGTCGTGCAATCTAAAGCCGCGGTCACACTACACGAATTCGGATCGGATTCCGATCCGATTTTTGTGAGTTTTTATTAAAATCTTCTTCATCTCTGGTCAGAAAGAACCCAAAATTTGCCAATCTGTGTAATTATATATTTTTTTATCGCAGGACTACGAAAATTAAATTTATACGAATTATTTCGTGACGTCACATCGACAGACAGCTTTTATCGGACTACGCGTGTCCGATAAAAGCTGTCTGTCGGTGTGACGTAACGAAAAAATCAGTTAACATTTCATTTTCATAGACCTCTGATGCAAATCATATATTTACACTGGTTGGCAAATTTTGGGCTCTTTCTGACCAGAGATAGAGGAGATTTTAATAAAAAGTCACAAAAATCGGATCGGAATCCGATCCGAATTCGTTGTAGTGTGACCGCGGCTTAAAGCTCCCTAGTAACCATAAATGGGCATCCCTTGCTCTTCCGGGTCATTTGCAGACACAGCTCAGAGTTGAAGTGTTCAACTTTCATAGCTTTCCAGCACCGTACTGAAGCATGAATCGGCTTCAACTTAATTCCGTGGATACGGATATTTCTTGAAAGCTCATATTTTTACCTACTTAACCTCAGCATCATTTTATTCTGAGGTTGCAAGTCATACCATCTGTAAAGTTACGGTGATAGCACTATGGTTCGACGTCTCCATGTTTCACAACCCTAGGTTAGCTTAGGGTAAGGGGTTAGGGTAAGAGGGGATGTGAATGAATTGAAATGCATCTCCAGCTCATGGTACATGGCAACGATCTCTGTCAGATACGGTATACGGTATTATAATGGAAGTCCAAGGTAGTACTTCCATGCTCTGGGCGAGGGAGTTTTAATACAGTCAGAGTACAGAATGGTCTGACCATGGAAGTACCTCCGAGGAGGTACTTCCATGCTCTGACTGGTTGATGCTTGTATTTGGGTAACAACTTGACTCTGATAAAACTGTGGATGGATTCATGTATAGTTGTAGTACTTTAACGTCAACAGCAGCCACATAATTCCCAAATTTTATGGATTTCAGCCTTCTACTCTCCGGGAGTGCTCTGAGGATGGAGTCTCATTACAAGGACTGGGACGGATACTTCGATGGGTACTCCAAAAATGTACAAAGCTATATATGAAGTTTTAACCTTAAAAGGAAGTGGGTAGGAGTGGATTTTTGGAGTGTTGTATGAAGTTTTTCTTCAGGTTGTTCATTCTTAATTTTAATGTCCAGATCACGGATTATCCAGATAAAAACATATCAAGCTGTGTTTATGATGCCGATTCATTAATCAGAGTTTTTGTAATTTAGAAGTTGGTGCTTCAATTTCATGTGTAAATGTTTAATCAATTGCCAAGTCAATGGACAGTTCAGGAAACTGGGGGTGTTGGAGAGTGGTATTCAGCCGTTTATTGTTCATTCATTCGACTTGGTTACAAGTGTGCCAATGTTTTTATGTTTTTACAGTTATTTGTATTGCCGCGATGTTTTAGTCAACTGAAATAGGTATATGTGCGACAATAGTTTTCATGTAGCACCCTGTAACGTGTGATAAGTATAGCCAGCTGCGCAGTCCAAACATCTGATCCACCTCTGCGATTGGAGAGTTGCCGAGTTCCGGCAAGGGAGGATAATTGAAACAAACAAACAAGCAAACAAATGTTCCGGGAAGGGAAAAGTCATACATTCAATGGGGAAAGACGTTGAAAAAGCTGAAAGCGAAGTACTAATTTGAAAAAGGAAAAAGACGACTTGAAGTCAACACCTAACATTGGCATAGCCAGACAATGACATTTGAAAGGGGGGAGGGGCAAGATTTGGGCGAGGTTACAGTTTGCGGCGGGGTGCGAGATAGGAGCTAACAATGGAAAAGTAAAGTTTTCACAGTAACACTAAATTTTGTCTTCTATTTTTGAGGGAGGAACAGGGGATATCCCCTCCGAAACGCTGATACCTTACAGTTTTTGTTAGTCACTGCGAAAAGAAAGGTGTTACTGACGAAATTGAAGCCTGGTTGGAGGCAAGACAACAGTCACAGGGATGGAGGGAGGGGGCATGTTATAACCAGTCATGCATAGTTGAGGGGCTAATATGCGTATGTGTCATTAGGTATTATATACGGAAACACATGCTTCTATGTATACGTATTAGTATACTTATACGTATTATCATACTAGCCCTCCTCCCCCATGTTCAACACAAATTGTGCACTCTGCAATGCTTAATTGTTAGCAATCTGACAAGGCTGATTAAAACAGAAATTTTATGTGTAAGGTAAGTCTGTGTTGGATAGAGGGAGTTCAATTTGTAATAGATAAATCGTTTTGTAGGTTTTTTTTTAAGTGAAGATGTTTTATTTAATACGTTAATATTTCAAGCGATTTTATAGTTTTGATTATGACACAAAACTGACTAGATATTTATTTAATATCTCTCAGACATAGAATGTAAATATATATAAACATATTGTTTATGTAATTGTAAATTTGTACGTTTTCTAAATTCTTTTGTGTTTACAATGTTGTCCTTACATGACAAAAATTAAGAAATTTCCAAGATGGAGTGGAGCAGTGTTTACGCTATAGAGGTCAGAAACTGGGGAAAATTGCCCCCTATGAAATTTTTTGAGGGCGATTTCAAATTCTAGGGGGGAATTTCCGGACATAATAAATCAGTGAAATGAGCTAATCAGCTATGGTATTGTATGACTCATTGATTTCCGATTCTTCTTCTGTGTCACAGTCTCACAGACAAGTTCAAGAGTTCCAAATTAACATGAGGTATTTAGGAAAATAAAAAAGTGTGGGTCTGCGCGGGAATATTCCCGCAGACATTGTTGCGGGACTTGGAAAGTCAGTGCGGGAAGCGCAATTTTTTCCCACAAGGTTATGGGCAAATCATGCCAATGGACCAATCAGCTTCTTGGAAATAGGCCACACCCCTAGTTCCAAAATGACAGCTTTTTGACCCTTTCATTTTAATTCTGACACCGGATTATGAAAGAACAGGCCAAATTTAAATAACCCCCGTCTTCTTATTTTTACTCTTAAAGTTAACCCTAAAACCGTGATTTTGAAACAAATTTAAAAAAAAAAATTTGAAAATCAAATTTGCCCATATCCTCGTGGGAGAAAAATGAGGGGTGCGGGAATTGCGCAATCGCGCACCTTAGCGTGAACACTGGAGTGGAGTAGGGGTGGAGGAGCGGGGGCATTTGCCGAAAAGGTCCATCATGACAATAACTTGGGGCCTAGCGTAGCGAGAAAATTTTGCCAAAGTGATACCCAGGAAACGGTACTCCACGTTTTTGCGGAATTGTCTCGTTATTACTTCCTGTGAGATAGCTTGAGTAAGTAACTATTTTCAACACCTTTGCAAACCCTCCTTCCATGCCTGCCTTCCGCTGTTCACTTTCTTCACCAACTACCACCATTCTCATCAAATTGATCGAAAGCTAGCCTACTATCCTAAATTTGCAACAATCATAAGAAAAATACTATTAGCATTTCAAAGTACACCTGGGGGACCCAGGATTTTCTATACGAATGATCCAGAATGGCGGCAAAAGCCATCAGTTTTAACGAAAATTCCAGCCTTCGGCGTTCACAATTAAAAGCTTTGCCGGCCACACCTTAGGAGGATGCAGCCTCCAATGAAAATTGCTTCCCTGGCATTTTTACTGCAGATTCCCATGCATGAGCGTCCCTAAGGATCGATAAGTTGGGGGGAGGGGAGTTGCGGTTTGCTGTACCTTATCCCGACAAAAAAAGGGTTTCATTCCCGACAAAATATACGTGTCAAGAACGGTCAACTCATAAACCTCGTTTTAAGGAAGTCTTTGCAAATAAGTACAAGATAAAAAATTTAAGTGTAAGGGGACGACAAGATAATCAAAAGAAAAAAAAAACTACCGGAAAACTCAATTAAGCATTTGGCAATGTCAAATCTGCAAATTTGACCTTGACGCAACCGTTTTCATTTACGTGTTACGACAGCAAGGGCGATTTGGTCATGGGAGTACTACCTCGGAGGTATTACTTCCATGGTAGGAGCATAAGATCGCCCATGGGGCTGCAGTTACCCGCCTTAGGGCCCATGTCGGTAATGTCCCTCTGTGGGGGCCCCGGGGGAAAGCCCCCGTAAGCTCTGAAGCATTTGCACGATTGTGCCACTGGAATAAAGAATTTTTTACTGTCTACAAATGGCACTGATACACACTAAACAGACCATAAAATCGCCGTCTTTCTATATGTTTTCGTATACCCCTCCCATAGACAAAGCCCCCAAATTAAGAAACATTTACATACTAATGAGAAAATAATGAGAAATGTCTACACATAAACTGCGTTCAAAGTTAGAATCGACTGCATGGTCGGTAAATCTCTCTTTTAACACCAAACGTACCTGATATGTAGGAAATTGTGGAGAATATGAAGATGTTGTGTGTGCTATTTAATTCAAAGGCTGGGAGTGCTTCAAGTTGAATCCTTCTCTCATATTAATCTCAAAAGAGGCAAGTTAATGACAAGTTTTAAAAGCCCACAACACAGTTTACAGTTTACCACAAACCGACTGCTTGGTCAAGTGGTTAGAGCATCCGACTTGCAGTTGGAAGGTCTGGGGTTCGGCTGCTGGCCGGGTCATACCAAAGACTTTAAAAATGGAACCTACTGTCATCAGTGGCGTAGCTAGAGGGGGGCTGTCTCCCCCCCCCCCCACAAAGCCTCCAGAGGCCTCTGTCGGAAATTTCTAGTCTCTGTCGGATATAAATAAAAACAATCCATTTGAACCACTTACAACACTTCTTACGTTCCTGAGCAGAATTACACATCGAAATGTCAAAGTGAAAATCAAAAGTCGGTCTCAAATTGCCCTAAAAGCAAAAGAAAAAAAAAGAAAAGGTCTCCACAATTTCGAATCGTACAACTGCCAGGTGATGATACCATTAGGCCTACTTCAAGGTAATAATCTGTCGGAAATTTTTTGCTCTTGCCCCCCCCCCCCGACAAAAAATGTCTAGCTACGCCACTGACTGTCACTGTGCTTGGTGCTCAGCATAAGCAATGGAGTAGGGTAATAAGCCAGTGAGCCACAACTGGAAAAAGGCCGTGGCCGGCCCGACTTAAACCAATTGGTTAGAAACTGAGCCGTAAAACCTCATCTAACTATAACTTAAAGTTAGAATCATTTTGCATTCTAGTCACCTTACCTTAACAAAAATTATCATATGTGAGGGAAACGTTCTCCCAATGACGTCACCCCTTCCACTGTGTGACAAAGAAAGGATCCGACTGAGATGCGTCGTTTTCCCCAGGACGAATGGGGAAATTTCATTTTTTTTACCTTAATTCTAACCTGAGCATCATTTTTCATGATTTCAATGGATATTTCCGAAAATCGCCACTATTCGTCCTGGGGAAAAGATTCCGCGACCGGGAACAACCATCCTAGGTTCTCCACCGTACCTGTATGTAATGGTTTGACTATATGACACAGTTTTATCCCCTCTCAAATACACACACACAGAACAGCAACTAGTAACGAACGGGGACCAATTCTTAATCTCTGTATGAGGACTACGCACGAATATCTATTTCAAAGTAGACGGTGTTGCAGAATACAATTGAAAAGTTTACATACAAGGCTGGTCTTAGGGGTTCCCCCAGGCAGAGCGTTTTCCTGCCGCCTTCTCCCTTCATACCAAACCAGCCTAGTGTAGCTAGTAATGCACATTAGAATAGCTAAAAAGCTAATGCATTATTTACAATGTACTGATGAAAACATACAACTGAGAGCCCCCATGCATACTTGTCAAGGGTCGTCTAAGGATTCGGAGACCGACTAGCTCTTTCTGAGGCCGCCGGGTCACTGGTGTGGCCACAGGGATAGACAATGTTTACATGGGCCGAAACGTAAACATGGCTTAAGGTTTCTGTGCGTCCCAAAGGAAAATTCCCCGTTGCGGGAGGGGTAGCAAAGAAAGCTCTGGCGTACTTCCAGATTTGCGGTTATTAGAATGAAGAATGTATCTCTCGTCGTTGGCCAACATTAAATGACCCGGGAAACCTATATTCACAGCACAGGGGCAAGCCCGTAGCTAAGACGGGGAGGCCAAGGAGCGAACCCCCCCCCCTCCAGGAAAATTTTTCGCCCTATTAGAAGATCAAAAATTATGATTGCCTTGTAAATGCTTTTTAGTATATCTAGCCCCTAATAATTGTTTTCGCCCCCTGGAAGGTATCTCGTCGCCCTCAGTAACTTGTCTGGCTACTGGCCTGGACAGACGGGTAGACAGGTTTACTGTTTACTTCATACACTGATGAAATTAAATCTAACGATTATGTCGCAGTCACAAAATAAGCTGATGAGTGCTGACACTACATTATCTATAGAATTGCCAAATCTCAAAGGGTTGGTTCGTTTGTCAATGACCAATTGAATTATCAACCGTCTGTTAACGATATATATATATATATATATATATATATATATATATATACATATATATATATATATATATATATATATATATATATATATATATATATATATGATCGAAATAGTTTTTTTGCTCAATGCAAAGAAGACGAAAGAAATGTGTTAAATATAACCCATGAAGGACTATTTTCGTCTAAATAAAGTATTAAAATACATGGATCAGAGGTTGAAAAAGTATTGAAGATCCTTACACTACCTTAAATAGGACTTATACTGGTGTTTCAACCTCCTCTACACAGCCGGCTAGTTAGCTGATCATTTCTCAGCAACATGTTTAGACAGAAATTAAACGGTCGACTGACACCATCATGCAACTTTTGAAGTAAATAGTGACCAGAAGGACTTAATTAATGGAGCTAGCAGTTCCATAGTACTCTGAAAAGTGAGTAGGAACCTGAAAATTATGAACAAGTTCATTTAGTGTGAAAAAATCACCTCTACAAGACACTACGTTGTTCACAAAATTTACCCCTTTTTCAATCCAATGGGGATATAGCAGAAGGACATGTCCAACTTGGATTAGACTATTGTTCCTTAAAGGAAGGCTTAAGATAACACCTGCATTAATGAATGAATGTAATACATTGCGTAAGTAAGAACACGTTAATCGAAATATTGCTTTCCAGAGAAGGTTCATAATTTTGGAGCTAACAGCGATGGCAAAATAGTCGCCCATCATAAACAGATTATAAAAATTTATACCATAGCAATTTAGAAAATATTTATTAAAACTGTATCTGTTGCCCCCTAAAAAGCAGGCAAAATAATTTACTTTTACTAGTAAGCCTGAACAACAACTAATAAAATCAACCATTTTGAGACCACCATTTGAATTAGTTTGTACCAGCTGATATGCGACTGACACAATCAGGTTTACTGCGACAAACAAATCTAAAGGGTAACGAATTGACCTTTGACATAATATCATCCCCAGGCAATGGTAGTTTAACTTTCTGGACATGATAGTCAAAAAAGGCAAATACTAAAGACTTAACAACTGTAACACGACCGAGTACGGATAAAGCACGCTTTAACCAAAT
Organism: Holothuria leucospilota; assembly: GCA_029531755.1. Taxonomy (NCBI): domain Eukaryota; kingdom Metazoa; phylum Echinodermata; class Holothuroidea; order Aspidochirotida; family Holothuriidae; genus Holothuria; species Holothuria leucospilota. The sequence goes on from CM055978.1 coordinate 16,896,604, forward strand.
CTTGATCAAGCTGTTCATTTTTTTCTCATTAGCGGTTCCCATGGCAAGTGCCCCTCAAAAGTTTGCAAAGCATGGTCTTCAATCTCCCCTCTCCAAAAAAAAAATGTAATCGAGATGGTTTAAATAACCAGAAAGCCCAAAGGCTCAGTGATTCCTTGCTGAAAGCGGTGATTTGTTGCACTGAGTTCATCCCGCATATTTACACTTCTTGATTATATCATTTTAACGATGTTTTCACAACTGGACTCCTCTGCTGACCTCATGAGACCTTTGAATCCCCAAAATAGTTTAAGTAGCAAAAACTGAAAAAAGTCTCCTAGGGAGGATTCGAACCCGGACCGTCTGGGGTCAGCGTGAGGAGCCGAGCTCTTAGCCACTACGCCATCAATGCACTTGTTTAACTTTAGGTATTCATAATCATTCTATAGCCACAGCATCCTTTTCACGTGTTCTAATAATAAGATAATTTGAATTAGTTTTATTACTGTTACAGTTACGCTTGTGAAAAAGTAAACCTTTTTCTTTTTAACTTTTTCTTTGGAACAGTAGAAAATTCAGGCCTAACTTTTCGTTAGTCACGAAACGCCAGACGCAATTTAGAGGTACCGCCCAGGCGCCCACTGTGTGCTTAGTTTACGAGGTTTTCGTAGTTTCACCTCTCATGACCTCAAATGACATTTGATCTCCAAAAATAGGGTTCCCTCCCTCTTGTAGTAACACATCTTTATACCAAGTATGAAAAGCCGGATTCATTATCACTGTCTTGAATTATCGTGTTTGTTCCAGGTTTTCGGGTTTTGACCTCTGATGAACTCAAATGACCTTTGACCTCAACTGAAAATAATAGAGGTCTTTCTTTTAATATGATAAAGTTATATTTACCAAATATGAAGATTGCCTATCATTGCCATCTTGAGATATCGTATTAACAAGCAGTTTTTAATAATTACGTATTTTCACCTTCGATGACTTCAGATAACCTGTTACCTTTACCAAAATCAACAGGGTTCATCTTTTGACTTAGACTTGGCCAAGTCTCTCTGGTGTCATCTTTTCTCTCTGCATAGCGTGTGCACTGTGCCGATCTTTTGATTAACACGCCCTCTAAAGGCTGCACAGGCTGCTTATTAGGTATCGCTTCACACTGTGTGAAGCGATACCTAATAAGCAGCCGATAGAGGGCGTGTTAATCAAAAGATCGGCACAGTGCACACGCTATGCAGAGAGAAAAGATGACACCAGAGAGACTTGGCCAAGTCTACTTTTGACTATATCGCATCCACATGCCAAGCATGGAAAGCACCCATGCTTCCTACCTAGAGATATCGTGTTTACAAGGTTTTCGGTTTTTTGACCTCTGGTGACCTCACATGATCTTTGACCTCCACCAAAAACAACAAGGATCTTCCTCTAAATGTGATAGTTCTGTCTTTCAAGTTCGAAAATTATCCATCATTGCGATCTTGAGATATCGTGTTTACAAGCAAAGCGTCACAAACACACAAACATCACAAACGTATTCGATCAGCTCCAAAAATATCCCAAAGATAGCACCATTTTGCACCCGAGCAACCTTAAATTAACAAAATTCTCAAAGGGGAGGGGGACACCCCCTCCCCTTAGATCCCTCCCCTAGGACGACACCTTTATGTAGTGACAAAAGAAGGATCACCACAGCTGTATACAAAAATCGCAGAGCGCATAACAAAAGTGCAATTAAAACGCCGCCACTCTGTTGGAAAAACATCCAATCAGTCCGAATTGGGGGCCTCCACACCCAAAAACTTGTGACCCTAGCTACGGGCGTGGTTGGGGTCCATGATCTCTGACAATGATCAACGCTGCGGAGCGTGGTTTCAGCTATTTCTGGGCATGATTAAAGTAACATCTTGAAGTAATTCCCTAGACTCTGTGTATTTCAACTAACAGATCATCTATGATGGCCATGTTAACTTTGGAATCATTGGCGTAGACAGAGGGGAGGCAGGGGATCATGCTCCCATCGAAGTCTGAAAAAATTTGTTAATGGAACACAAAAATTGGCTTCAGGTGATGCTAAATGTTGCACCAGACTGCATCTGAGGGTACTTAAATATTCAAAAATTTCTCAAAGGGGAGGAAGACCCCTTAGACCCCTCCTCCAGGCCGGCGATCAGGCTTCGCAGTTGGCCGCCGCCTCCAAACAAGAGTCCTGACTACGCCAGTGTTTGAAATCCTAACTCTTATTAGAATAGGACAACCTCAGTCATCACAAAGAGTGGACACAGGGAAGGGCCTAGAGAAAGACACGCTCTTTTCAAAAAGGGACTTGATAGTTTGTGCTAAGTCATGTGCAGGCGGGTAGCCAAGTGGGGACGAAGGGGGCAGCCGCCCCCTCTTTGAGCAAAATTTTGGTATTTTTTATGTCTTCTTACAATATTACTAGTGTTTCCCCTATTTATATACAGTAAATAGGCCTGGGAGGTGCCATTTCCAGCGATCTGGGAGGCATTTTGGACCAAAATTTTCTCACGTTCCGCGCCAACCCATGGCGCGGAGCACTTACAGCGTACTTGCCATATCTATCGATACCGTAAGGGGACAAATTGTACGGCTACCATATCAGGAACACATGGTATCTAGTGGTAGGCCTATGTACAAAAGCAACACCTTACACTTGTTTGAAACTGCTATGTGATTCTGCATACTTTTAGAATGATAAATTATTTGTCAGTAATATGTATTTGATTTCTATATGGTTATTCCTACAAAATATTTCATAAAATACATAATAATATGTCTCTTTATGCATACAAAATACCATAGAAAGTATGCACCAAATCACATGTTTTCACAGTAAAAAACACAGAAGCTTCTCACCATGGGAGGGGGACACCCCCTCCCACACCCTCCCCCACCTCGCGCGCAAACCCGCTCGGGCTCGTTCGCTCCGCTCCCTTGAAAAATCTACCGCTTGGCCACCCTCTTGACAAATTTCTGGCTACGCACCCGGTCAAGTGTGTCCCCCCACACTTCAATACGGATTGACGCCCCTGCGCACAACTCATGAGTGTCTAGTTGATCTAGAGTGGACTCATGAACATGAGCAAGTGCTACTGCAAGAAGTCACTCGTGTCACTAAACCGGTCGCAGGGGCGGATCCAGGTTTTCTGAAAAGGGGGGGGGGGCGAAGTTGTTCGACCTGCGATTGATGGCACTATACCATCTAAGCGGAGCGCCACCATCAGTTGGCGCGGAGCGTACAAGAAAATTTTGGACAAAATAGACCTCCCAGATCGCCGGAAATAGCACTTCCCATGTCTTATTTTTGCATTTTCTGCTTCATATAATTTCATGTCTCAACTCTCAACACATTAATTTTTCCATAAGTTATTAACAGAAGACAGTTATCATAGGTACAGTGCCTTACTACAATGCATCCTGTTCAAGGCGTCTAAACAGATCTTTAGTAGTCATGTTCTAATTTGGTGAATATTGAAGGACTTCCTTGAGAAATTTGTGACCCATATCTTAGTTAGACTTGATTCCAGGACCCAGGAACCTTGCATTGACAAGTGGGCGTAAATGTACGTTTTATCACGTGCATGTTCCCCTCTGCCTAATTTCTTGTTTTGCGTGGACTCAGTGAGAAAGTGAAAATGACCCAAAATGCACGAAACTTGGCAGCCCTGTCATTGTCTTGGGGGTACGTCCAGGCAGTTTAATCATGGTATTATTGTAGGCCTTACATAGTATCAAAACTGCTCTGTAGGCCAACCGTGTCCTCCCCCCGTTTCCCTGCTTCCGCCGCCTATGCGTAGCATACCAGAAAATTTGGGTAAAAACACATCCCAGATAGCCAAAAAAGACACTTCTAAGCCCTTGTAAATCACATGATTTTCCATCTTAATTCTCTTTTTGCAGTGGCGTAGCTAGGATTTTTTTTTGTTTGGGGGCTCTGGGGCTGGAGATTTTTGTGGGGCTCCCGTTTACTATCTAAGCGGAGCGCCACCATGGGTTGGCGCGGAGCGTACCAAGAAAATTTGAGATTTTAATACATCCCAGATCGCCGGAAATGGCACTTGCCAGGCTTGACAGCAGCCATCAAGAAGTGCAATTTTTGTGAACAAAATGTAAAGTTTGATTTTATTTTAGGACGGATTAGCTCAGCTGGTGGGACTTTTTTGTCCAAGTCTGAATCCCGTTTTACTCAGTGGCATACCCAGGATTTATCTCACGGGGGGCATGCAGTATGTTGTGTGATCGCCGGCCTTGGGGAGGGGTCTAAGGGGAGGGGTGAAAATTTTTGAAAAATTAGGTGTCCTTACATGCAATTTGGTGCCACATATGCTACTTTTTGAAGTAAAATTTGTGTAAAAAATTTACTTATTTTTAGGAACTAAAAAAAATCGGCATCAGTGTGTGTGTGTGTGTGTGTGTGTGTGTGTGTGTGGGGGTAATGGCCCAATGGCCTCCCCCCTGTGTACGCCACTGCGTTTACTATCTAACCGGAGCGCCACCATAGGTTGGAGCGGAGAGTTCCAAGAAAACTTGAGGTTTTAATACATCCCAGATGGCCGGAAATGGCACTTGCCTGGCTTGATAGCAGCCCATCTCACCTGATGCGCACTGTCTCGTAAGGTATTTTTCGATTGGCGGATGGTATTGTATCGGTATTGTATCGTATTGATTGTATCCAATCATGTGTAGTAAGATAGCATGCGTGTGAACTGTCCCAATCGACGTTCAAACTGATCTGCTGTGCGCTATGACTCCCATGCTTTGAGGCTGCTAATTGCAGCTTCATTCTCTATCACTCCACTCTCTGTCCTTCTCTCCATCTCTTCTCCTTTCCGTTTTTTTTCTCCTTTTTCCTTTCATTTTTTTTGCATTTTCAAAAGGGGGGGCGGGGCCGGGTCGGCCCCCCTAGATCCGCCCCTGGGTCGGACCTGCAACAGTAGCGTAATTACAGAACATACGATTGGTAGGAGTGCTCTTACTTCTTGGAGCTGCACGCAGGGCTCTCATGCATTATTGTAAACCATTGGCGTAGTCAGGGTTTTTGATTGGGGGTGGCCAACCGCAGGACCTGATCGCCGGCCTGGGGAGGGGTCAATTAAAGGGTAGGGGCGTACCCCTACCCTTTGAGAAATTTTTGGATATTTTAGTACCCTCAGATTCAATCCGGTGCAACATTTAGCATCATTTGAAGTCAGTTTTTCTTGTGCAATTACAAAAAAAATGCTCTGCAAAGAATAAGGTGTGTGTGTGTGTGTGGGGGGGGGGGGCTGGATCCGGCCCTGAACTTCCATAAGAAAAATTATGCTAAGCAAATCAAAGGTTGTCAGTACATTGGTGTAGTTGTGTAGTCAGGCTTTTCTCGAGGGGTAGGCACTAGCCTATGCAGATTTTTCCGGGGGTGTTGGTGTAACCTGGTAACTCAGTCATAAAGAAATGTCAAACAAATTACCAAAGGTCATTACCGTTAATAATACCGTTGTTAATGAAGCAATGGGTTGAGCACTGACATAATTAGAGGAAATGGTCGGCTCTCCAGAACTCAGTGACATGACCAAATAGTGATATATCGGGATAAAATAAGTTGATATAGAAACAGTCAAACTATATCTCATGGTGTATAGTAGTAAATTTTCATTTGTATTATGAAAGCTAATATAGAAATCCCAAAAGAATGTTTTTCACTTTATTAGGAAGATAACCTATCAAGGTTTATCTGCACTCAAGAAACTTCCTAAAACAGAAACATATCCTTCTGTAAATTCAGGAAACTTTCCACACCTACAAAGAATTAGCTCTACTTTAATTTGGAAAAATAATTTTCCATCCGTTGCATCCTTCCTTCTTTCACCTCAATTTTATCTTTGTAAACCATTCATAGACGGAGTTTTGTAAATATCCTTTCACCCGTGATATTACTGGCACAAGCTTGACATACAATACAGTGGCGTAGCTAGATATTTTTCGTAGGGGGCAAAAGCAAAAAATTTCCGACAGATTATTATCTTGAAGTAATGATGTACTTTGTAAGCGTAGCGCCACCATCTTCTGGGGTGTAGCGCGCGGAAAAAAAATATATTAAAATATCTCCGAGATTGCCTTAAATGACACTTCCAGGCCTTGTCAGTAACCATTTTGCTGTGTAATTCTGCTTAAAAACATAAGAAGTGTTGTAAGTATTTCAAATGAATTGCTTTTTTTATTTCGGACAGAGACTAGAAATTTCCGACAGAGACCTTCGGAGGCTTTGCGTGTGTGTGTGTGTGTGGGGAGGGGGGCGACCGCCCCACTGCCCCCCTCTAGCTACGCCACTGATACAGTACCCGAAAAGAAGCATTTGATTTAATTTATTTATATCTCCACTTGATTTATATTACAAAAACAATTTCCAAATGACGACAAACAAGCCAAAAATCCACGTTAAAATAACAGAGAACATAAAAAAAAACGATATTTGAAATATTAGCTTATCATACCTATTTGGCAAAAGAAGATAGTGGACCAGAAAAAGTAATCTTTTCAAGTCTGGCCCTTGAATCGTAACACTCCTAAATCATTCCATCAAGTGAAGTACTGCTTTGGGGAGGGGGTCTTTCTGTTATCATGCAACCGATTTGTTTTTCTCTAACGCTATAGCTATTCACCAGCTTATTGAAAAATATGAGAATTCAGACGTCACCAAATTTCTACGTGACAACTCGTTGGCATTCTATCGCCGACTTTACCCTATCGCTACTGATGAGACCTGGTATTTATCTTCCACGGTCGAAACGCGTCTAGCAATAGCATACCAGCTATGGAATTTCAAGTAAGGTCACTCTAGACCATTTAAACTAGATCCATCCCTGGTTTCCTGATTTCCTCATAGTATTTTAGTTACCATAAGTCCATAACACGGTAACTTGACGGTTCTAGGATACATTGTAGGTATCTTGTATATCCCGACATATCATCACTTCAGTCACGTCACTCAGTTCTGGAGAGACGACCACTCTTTTTAATTCTAAAATTTTTTTCAGAATTCGATTGGGGAGGGCATGGCCCCCCGTCACCCCGTGCCCTCCTCTCGCTACGCCAATGTTGTTAACTGTAGTTACTGACCATTTCTTCCCGTAGACTGCAAGTTCTGACTGAAGGCCAGCGGCGATGAGCTCTGGGTATTTACTGATTTCTTCATTTGCTCAAAGCCGGAGTCTCGGAGACCTTGTTCTTTCATGATATTACATTGGGTCCTATACAATTGGAATTCGGAAAAGTAGTGCGGCTCACCAGCTCAGTTGGTTCGCGGATTCTGATAATGGTAAAGTTTATGAGGAACCCCGAAAAGGTCAAATGTCTCAGTCCGATCGTCAACAGGCAATAGGCCTATTTGGTTGCTACCGGCTACGGAGGACTGTCATTCATGTTCTTAATTTTCGTACATCATTAATAATTATGGTTATACGTGTTTGGTGTTAATTTTAATTTGGTTTAAATCGCCCGTTTTCCCCTACAATTTTAGGGGCGTCCGTTCCCCACTGAAAAATTTAAGGGGGACGTGTCCCCCTGTCCCCCCGCTTTCGAGCCTGTGAAGAAGACCCTCGTGGAGATCCCAACCCGACTTATTTGTGGACTTTCCCAAATTCATCTTTAAGCCAGACAATACCCGGAAGTAGTTCATTTGCTTGAGAAGGCTTGGATAAAGAAGGTTGTATCGTCGGCGTACTGAACTAATTTTGTCTCACAACCACCAATCGAATCATTATGCCACAAATAGAGGTATCGTTACAAATAAGTGTACTAAGCAATTCCATGCACCTTAGACTTGATGGTCCAAAAATTTAATAGAGAGAGCACCTTTCTAATAAATGCAGGAGAAATACCGTCAAAAGCTTTAATTCCCCTATTAAATCGATCATAGGCGCAAATCATAGTGAAAAGTCCCCCCACCGTGACCTTTGGAGATGGATCCACGTCAGTCACTGCAATCGATCGCCAACAGAACGTCAGGTTTATCATCCTCCTGTATACCAAACGTAATATGTATCTTACGTGTACTATCTTCAACGTCCTTTTAGAAAACCAGACTGATTTTCCGAAATTAGAGACGGGGAGTACATTTTTTATTCAAGTGCAGGGGTCAAAAGTCATCTTGTGCTCAAAATCCTCGGCAAAATATTAGGCCAGGGTTTTATCCTGAGCAAAAATTACGTGTATAATATTAGTCTGAATCAAGCCTGAGACCCAGTGTCTGTGTGACGCCGTTATTTGCGTTTACATTTTGCCTGCGAGGACCCCGGTCGGACGGACAGTAATTTTGTCGGTATCTTATACTGTGACGTACCAGACACTATATCAGCCTGATTCTATATATCAAACAACTTGATCAAACATATTTTTCCTTTTACAGATCCTATTTTTAACAGTCTGGGGCGGCGTTCCCCGGCTGTTCCATACAAGGTCAGGCTCCCACTCGGGAACTTTATGCTCATGGCAAAGTCTAACAGCCACCCCAGGCTACCAGCATGGGAGGCGGATACATTATATCGGGAACGAAATTCAAGGTCAAATTAACTCTAGAAATAAGGGGGTTTAGTTTAAATTTAGCATAGAACAGAAGAATAGAATAGAACTTTATTTGACCCAAACAAGCTAGGGAACTCAAGTTGCCTGCAAAAAAGCTAATTCAACAAGTAAAAGTAAGAAATGAGTAAAAATAGAAACAACATCACAAGGCGTATATACAAAATAAATTTGCCAGTGGGGGAAAACACTGGAAAATATGTCACATGATCTCTCGAGGGGGAGATAAATCCTTAAGACCACCCTCAATCCGCCCTCCCCCCCTCCCCTCTCAATTCTGCTTGCAATTTTAGCCCTCACAAACTGCTGGACCTGCGCGGCACGGCTACCGTTTTGCTGCACAACCATTCTCATAATTTCCTCACTTGTATAATTTTTATTCAAATCGTGAGACTGTTTGACCTACTCTCCGATCGACGAACTGTCTAAATAGGACTCTGATACCAAGTACAGGTGGGGACGCCCACATTAATAATTAATCAGCTAACGCTTCCTAGAAAAGAAGAGCACATAATATGATTACTGTGCACAGCCTCTTGCTGAACATTATTTTGGCAAATGTGTCCCGTAAACGCAGATTTCAATTTGACGTTCGCGCCATTACAATCGTCTGCATAAACATACGTTGTGCTGTGTACCTCCGCGTACATTGATGTGCTATACATACGATGATACGTATCCGTCCGACATTGATCAGAAGTTAAGAAGGCAGACGCACTCATTCATAGACTATCCAAATGGTTTCTAAAATCGCAAACCTTTTTCGTTATATTGTAACAGACAATCAAGAAGTTCCAAGGTCTGCAAGGAAACGAAAAAATTCCAGGTTTGTTGAACTTGCATAGTTTATTATGCTGTAACATCATTATCATGTGGTCTTCCTGTAGTACAGTTGTACTGGTGGAACTGTGAAAGTTGGTGTTCTCCGTATCCTACCATTATAGTACAATGGAGAATTCAATCCTAACCAATTCTACATCGCTTCATGTTTCTGTAGGCCTACAGTAGGCACATGGACAGGTGTGCGTATGAAAATGCTAACCAAGTTTGGCAAAACGTTACGTTTAAGTTCAGGTGATAGCCATACTTAAAACATAAACTCTTCTCGAAAGGTTTTTTTGGTAAGGCTAATATTCCCATGGACAAATTCAGTCATCCAACTCGGAAAACTCGTGGGATGCACAACCTCCATTTTTGTCAACTCTACTCTCGGTCTAATTGTTATAAATTTAGTTTTCTTCCTAGTACTCTGAAAGATTGGAATAACCTTCCTGCTGCTTTGATTGATGGTTTAGATAGTCATAGAGATCCTGTTCAATATTTTACCAATTTTATTAGGGCAAATTAGGGCACCCCTGGCGCATGTGCGGTGTAGTAATGTCCTTTGGATGTGTCACCGTGATCCGAAAGAAGAAGATAAAGTAATAGCACAATCGAAGATATAAATGATTACATCATGGGAACTGGGACTCAGATAAAACTTTCAACACATGTGGCTGAGGAGAGAATGTCACCCTAGCCTATTGCCCAATGTTAAAACGTTTGGTAAGGGGTGCCACCTGGGGTTCAATTATGCTTGGGGTTCCTTTAGGAATAAGGTTAGGGTTAAGCCAGTGTAGGGGGTAGGTTAGAGTTAAAGTGACCTATTTGACAAGCTATCACTAAAGCACTAGGCCTAATGGCAAGGATAACATTTGAGTGAGTACCATACAGGCTTAGGCCACAGTACATTCCATGTTGCCAGTATGGAAAGTATGGCAATTGCACACCCGAGATTTTTTGTCTAGATCTTTATTGCACACTTTAAAATTCAGAAACTAGCCTTCGTCGGCGTACAAAATGCAGTAAGTTGAGGATTGCCGGCGTAGTTGGCGTACTCCCCAGCGTATCAGCGGGCAAACGGTACTCCCGGCATACCGGCGGGCCAATTCAGTCAACTCCCGCTAGTATGTTCACGCACAGTACTGTGCTATAATACCTGTAGGCCTACTTGTATTGCCAATGAATGGTGTATGCATTACGTACATGTATACATACGTATGTACAATCACTTACGGATTGCCTCTGACTTAGCTATAATGTGTGTATACTATATACCTGTACGTGCATTCCCAATGTATGGTGACTGTGTACGTATCACGTACATGTATCCTGTACGTATGTACGCACGCCTATGGATTGCTATGTACATGCATTGTATGTGCACAGTACAGAAAATCCCGGTGTACGGTCACGAAAACCTCGGCGTACCTCCGGCGTAGGCTTTACATGGAATGCACCCTGGGGTAGGCCCCAGATTGCATAGTTTGTTAATTGCGCGCGGAATGTAATTGTAAAGTTCCAAAATTGCGCGCCAATGCCGCTACAAACTGAATACACACAATACATTTAACTTTATGTGTACGTATACATATACGCATATGTATGGGTCATTCTCTGTCAACTCATCAAATGGGTTGGCTGGGTACCATCTCAGATTTGGCTGAAATTCATTACACATATAGCTATACTAGTCTATGGAACACACAGAAAAAATTAGGTCAAAATTCCATTCGGTCTTTGAGTTACAGCTCTTTGAACTTTGCTCCCGACCCCTAAACAAGCACTCGTGAGATGCGAAAGTGTGATTTTGGCCATTTTGGGGGCCTAATATCTTCAAAATGGAGAAAGATACAAGGCTTAAAATACATATGTGGGGTAATTTATAGCCATATTTTATGAATTTGGCATTAAAAACAGTGTATCTCTCTTCATTTGGGAGATAATGGTCCCTGAACATAGCTTTTCGTTTTGTGCGTCTGTGAATTTTTCGATTTTCAATCCCCTGTCACTCAATGAGTTTGCACATAAAAGATGCCATATTTCAGTCAAACATTATATGGGTAGATGTGAAAGCTTACATGGAGTAACAGGCCACTGGTATATTCAATGGTGAAATTATGGGGGGTCAAACATGGGTCCACAGAAAAAATGCGAAAAAATTGCCATTTTTCGAGCTGACCTTTGACCCTGTCTCTGACCTTCTATAATAATAAAATTTTTACCAGTTACTCCTCTTTATCTATTGTACTGTTGGTATGAGTTTGGTTTTGGTGTCTTGTTTACTTTAGGAGTTATGGATCAATATATGATGCACTTCTTTTCCAGCGTTTGCACTTTTTTCAATCTTTGAACCCTTATAATTTCCAAAGTTCATCTCAGAAAAGTGTCATACCACAGTTACCTATTCTATGACTAAGCCTTTAAAGCTTGAAAAAGTTACAGGGTTCTAGTGTTTCAAATGGTGAAATTACGGGGGATCAAAAAGTGGTCTGGTCAAAGCAAAAAGTCCAAAATCTTTACCATTTCCAACTTGACCTTTGACCTCGCTATTGACCACCAATGCATGCAACCATACAAAAATTATCTTAAGAACCGTGCAGTATCTATTTCATTTCTAAAAAGAGTACCAATTTGACTCCTATATAGAAATAACACTGCATGACATATAAACAATCAACAATCAATAGCCTATACGAATACCTTCACATGTATATACCATATGTATTCGTAATGTTTGCTTAATAGACCTGTTTTCATTGTAACTGTAGTATTTCACTACCCACCACCACACCACTACACAGGTTTTGCCTTCACAAAATAAAACTTACTAATAGCTTGGTCTACTGTACTAATGCTTTTTACATTAGAATATACCACTGCAAACTATCACCTCAGTGACAGTTGTGCTATTTTCTACTTGTCGATGGTAAACAAGGACATGATCCGAATATATTCGGAATACAGTAGAAAGCTACAGCATTGGTATAGGCTATTGATTGTTGATCGTTTATATGTCATGCAGTGTAATTTCTATATAGAAGGAGTCAAATCAGTACTCTTTTTAGAAGTGAAATAGATACTGCACAGTTCTTAAGATGATTTTTGTATGGTTGCATGCATTGGAGGTCAATCTGGCCATGTTGGGCCCATGCCGAAGTTATGCCAAGAAAAACAATAGCAAACATAAAGAAAATGCCAACTCCAGGCCAAAGATCTTCAGATCGGAGTGCATGGAATGGTCTGGCATATTGGCGTAGGCCTAGGCCTATGGGGTTTGAGGTTTGAGGTTTGAGGCCATAATGTCTGGCTCCCGCAAATGACAATATTTTCTCACAAGACTTTGTTTTCAACTCTGTTTCACATGATACACCTGCAGATAATACTATTACCTTGATAAACTTTTTCAAAAAGATGCGATTTGAAGCCGAAATTAGGCTACGTGTTATGGTCAACGGCAAAGCATGTTCACATACGTAACATGTGACTTGATTCTTATGCATACATATAGTATACAATAACAATGCATTTGGAAGAACATCATTACATCTTACATAGTAGTATATATGTGTGCACAACGCCAAAATATCTATACCAGTGGTTCCCAACTAGGGCTGTGCATTTCCGGTTAATTCACTATCCGTTTAACCGTTTTTATTAACCGAACGGTTAACGGTTAATCGAAAATAAAAACAAGTCAAGGTATATAAACAAAATAAACATTTCGGAAGAGCGCCATCACTTAAATACCAAAGTTTATACACTTAAAATGGCGCCGGTAGTGATGATCGTCGAAGTAGCGTGCAAGTTAAAACGTTTGCATTAGTTGCGATGTTTTGGCAAGCAGTCTGTACGCATGGGCGAATCACGCATTTATTCAAACTTTTCACAAACATGCATACTTTTTGTTATGCCACTGATTACCGTTTTCGAGATTTTTGCGGTCTAACATAGCACCGTAAGATGAGAAGCCTATAGATATCACTGGTATTATCGCAGTTCAAGACACACTTCTCCGGCTACAGCGATACAGTATCACACACGCCCAGAGCAGTGTCGAGTACAAACGTACCACATACAGTGTACTATACTGTGCCTTGTGACCTTGCTGCAATTCATACGTAATATACGTGTGTCTGCAAAGAATTCCAGCACCGTTATGTCGTAAAGGTGTGAAAATTTTTACCCATATGTATTACCGCATGCTCCGTAAAAAATTGTAACGTTGAATTTTAACTTGTCATACATCGCATACCTTTTTACCAAATACCTACAGAAAATACCAGTTTCTTCGTAATTATGAACGGCAAAACTTTTCGATAACGGCAGCTACCCTCATACTTTATGTTATAACGGGACTCGGGCATAGTTGTCTTGTACGCAATACTGTATAGTACAATGTACGTACGGTATGTCATGAACGATCGTTCATGCAACGTGCGAAGTAGCGAAGCACATGGCTGGCCGGCCGGCCCGGTTCGTTCAGCAAGCTCAATCAGCTCTGCTAATTACAAATACTATACTGTACTGTACAATGCAGTGCAGTGCGCCGGTTCGTTCAGCAAGTCCAACGAACTGTGCTAATTATGTTCGAAAAAATATGATTATTCATGAAGTTCACCATTGGAATGCTCCATATTTTATAATTTGGGGTTAATAAATGAAATGGCCGAAAGAATTTCACTCATCTTTGCGAATTTGGGGGGTTGAAAATTTTCCAGGAATTATAGTAACGTTCAAAAAATTATAAAAAATGTTTAATTGGTTTTTGTTAAAATTATTAAGTTAGCTTAAATGGGGAGGCTAACGTAGTTACAAATATTTTAGTTGCGCCTACAAGGCTTGCAAGCCAAGGTTGCATAATTAAGCCCAGGACTACATAGCTTGGTCACTATTTTGTGCAGACTGCATATGTTTTGAGACTGATGAACTGTAAACACGTAACCTTGGAAGTTAAGCCCGGGAAAATTCCCGAAGTGTATTTATCTTGAGCGATATTAAGCATATATTTTTCTGCCGTCTAGAGGTAACTTTTTAGTCATATTTATCAAGTTTACGGTGCTCCATACTTTTAAAAGGTATGGTGGATTGTTGTAGGGTGTACTGCATAGTTTAATCCCTGCTCCCTTGATAATTTTAATCCTTTTCAAAAGTTTCGTGAAAGAGTTTATTGTCACTTTATTTCGGCAAACCACTCCCAGATCATGGGGCGAACGGATCGATATACCAGTCAAAGCAACGCAATGCAGACTGTGCAACTGACATTATACAGGTCTTTTTTTAAACCTTTTGTAATTTTTCATCCAAAGTTTACCCATTGTTACGTGGTTTTTGGCAAGCAGCTTCTGCGGTTTACTGCATAAACGAGATTAGGTATAATGGTGAACTGCGGCCACAGATTTATTAGGATGCAAAAACGGTTAAACGAAACAACATTTGGCGGTCGTTTAACCGATCGATCGGTCGGTTAACCGGTTAACTGTTTAACCGTCGCAGCCCTATTCCCAACCATGGGCGTTATCTCCCCTTGGGGGGGGGGCATTTGCACAAATCAGGGGCAATGAGTGCAAAGGGGGCGGCAGGGGGGCATTTTGAAAAAAAGGGATACTCAATTTAAACCAAGGCTTTACAAGATTGCAGAAGCTTTTCTCTAGCTGAAACGCCCAAATTGGTTTGCACAAAAAGGAGATAAATGGAGTCAAGTTGAGTAGGTCTAATATTCTTCCCAGATGCCCCAAAATAGCATCTACTGTATCAGTGTTAAATTTCAATTTTTCCTGCAAGGACCCTCGTATTACCATCAGTGAAAGCGGTGACCGAAGGGGTCATAGCTAAAATTGCCCTGCTTATTTAACCTTGAATGGAGTTTTCTTCCTTAAAGTCCATAAACATGACATACTGACAGAAGTGACAGTTGTAGGTAACTGTAACAAAATAGATAACTTTGGCAATGTACTATAAAGTAAAACTTAAAAATGTTTTCAAAAATGCAGGTTTTTCAGTGTGCCAATTTCTGCTTTATTATTTCTACGTGTTGGACAGCTTGAATGGCACAAGTCTTTCAATTCTCCATGCCACCCTTACCATCCTTCTTCCTCAAGTGACAGGACAAGCTACTTTCAGCATCAAAGGGAACTCTCGTTATTTGTTGTTGAAATACAAACTGGGCTAAGGTCGATTTTGTAATCTTTTTAGTTTGTATTTAAGGTTATTAAGTAATCAGAAGATAGCCAAAATTTGACTGACAGTACATCCTTCTGGTGTCAACAGTATCGTAAATACTTCTGTAGCTTTTGGGGGTGACTACCACAGTCGCCCACTGGGATGTTGATCTTTGGCCTCATTTTGGGGAACAGTCCACAACTCGATGGCCCTGGCAAAGTCAATTAAATACCAAAGACGTTTCTCCTCTCTTGACCATGATCAAGCCTTCCAGCTTTTGTAAATCGTGGGATAAAGAGTCACCATGTCAAAAGGGTGTCAGTTTCTTAAGTCCTGCGTTGCTGTTTTGCTGCCCTGGGTCAAACCCACAAGTAAAAATGATATATGTCATGGTAGGTCTACCCTTGTACAGTAAAACCCCGTTTATCCGAACACATCGGGACCGAAGGTTGTTCGGATAACGAAAAAGTTCGGATAATCGAAGTTTCAAGTTTTTGCCTTAAGTACGGTACACTGGGTCCATATAAGACAGTGTGTCAACACATTTCCAAAATAATTCCGAAAAATTGCAGACAAAATCCCCCAAAATATTTCGTTACTATTTTTTGTGACCGATGATATGACAAATAAATTTTAAGACGTCTAAAACAGAGAGATTTTATTCCACAAATTTGAGCCTTCGCTCGTCTGAATGATCAATGCTTTCTACACACTAAATGAATGTGTGTGCTGAAGAAAAGCTGTAACGATCTGGAGAGGTATCTAGAGTAAAAATTCAGCAAAAATTTCAAAAAATGTTAGAGACACATGTGTAGGAGACTCTCAAACAGCAGTTCGCAATGTTTTTGTAAGGTCTACTTTCATTATTTTTAGGTATGAAGCTCACTACGTTACTAACTTTTTAGATTTAGTGAAACTAAGACTTACGCTAGCCTAACGTATTTTCGTATGAGAGGATATTGAGCCTATACCGACTCATGGCTCCTAACAAGAATGTCAAAGCAAATACGTACGATATTTCTTCCATATTTGACAAAGAGATAACAGATTGTTTTCCATGTCCACATGTCGGCTGTTTTAGCCATCGTGACATCTTTCCATTACTTTTAAAGTCCCGAGAAAAATTACTGCAAAAATTTACGTTGAATTTTGCCTTGTAAAGCACTTTAAACTTGGTGTATACTGCTGTAATTGTGTTGACTATTATTGTTGTCAAATCTGACGGCTAGTTCGAATAAACGCGGTTTCGGATAAACGGGGTTCGGATAAACGGGGTTCGGATAAACGGGGTTCGGATAAACGGGGTTCGGATAAACGGGGTTTTACTGTATTTCAGCATGTTTTGTTTTAGTATCGTCTTTACATCCATAGCAATAGTAAGCTATAGACAAGGGGGCGGGGGTGTTTGCCCATCCTCATTGGGTGAGAGGGGGCGTTTAGCTAGCAAAGATTGGGAACCACTGATCTATACAGTAGCATGACGTCAGTGGTCTAGGAGATTTCCATGCATGTTTATGACAAAAGTATGGAAATCTTTGTGGTGACTGTCATCACTCTTTAATGAGTGTTGGCCATGCAGACATGTACCAGACTGTAAACTTTTTTTTTTGTGCACGGGGGAATGAAAACAAGGAATGAAAAACTATGCGGGGAAAAACCCGTATACCAACCTTTCAGAGTACTGCACAAGTGCGCCTACCAATGCATAGCACCAGATAAGAAATGGCTGCACTTGTGCCACACGTATGCCTCACAGGCCGCCTCAGCATTATAGATATGTACACGTACACTATGTGTATAGTGTACGTGTATGTGTGTAATCATAAGAAAGTCTGTGCGGCATACGTGCGGCCGGTATGGCATACCACAGGAGTTCTCAGCATATACATACACTATACAGTGTGTTCTACTGTATGTATACCAATACATAATGCTGAGAACTCCTGTGGTATGCTGTACAGTACCGTACGTAGGCTACATGGAGCCAGCTGTCGTTTGCATGATGGTGACAACGATTGTGTGGGGAACAACTTAAAATGGATAAAAAATGTGCAGATTTAACTAAATACTACCACAGTGTGCGGATGGAAAAACAAGACAGTTTCGCCTGTGTGGGGAACGCACAAGCCAAACTTTACAGTCTGGCACATGTACATGTACTTATATGTGAAATGCGATAAATTTATGCACTTCCAAATGCATTGTTGTCGTATACTATACGTATGCATAAAGAACTAAGTCACCCCCATGATACCTGTATATGAACATGCTTTGCCGTTGACCATAACACATAGCTTAATTTAGGCTTCAAATCGCATCTTTTTGAAAAAGTTTGTCAGGGAAAGAGTATTATCTGCAAGTATATCGCTTGAAAGAGAGTTGATGGACAAAGTCTGGTGAGAAAATATTGTCATCTGAGGGTGTGAGAGGTCCCCAGATGTTATGGCTGGGTATGTGAAAACTCACTGGAACTTTTAACGGCAAGATAAACCCTCAGAAAGAAAATAAGTGGGTGCGGAAGTTGACTCTATCTTGCCTAAAATCATCCTTCATTCAAGTGGGGTAGGTTTCTCAAAGTTAAAAAACTGGTTGGAGATTAAAAAAGAATGATTAAAAAGACAGGCTACACTTGTTAATTCACCTTACGTGACCAGAGGAGCTCTCTCTCTCTTATGGACTTAATTACATACATTTGGACTGTGTGCATACAAAGTGTCTTTGATGTGTCATTCATGTGCATAAAAGTTAGCAAAAAGGAACACATGTGCAGCATAGGCCGAAGAGTACAAACACAACATACGTTAAGATATGTAATGCAATTATACAGTGCAGGGTAGGAATTAAGAAATGCCCCAGGAGGGCTGTTTTCCATCTGAAAGGGTAAAAATGAAATGCCCTCTTGAATGTGTTCACAGGGGGCTATTTTGTCATTCATGAGGGTTTTTTTCTAATATCTGTAAAAGGAAGTAACCAAGTACGAGACAATTCATATGGTTTGTCGTTTTTGCAACACCTAAACTGTACAAAATATTTACGATGTGTGAGCTTGAATTGATGAGCTGCAGTAATTGCTTATCAATGTTTGAGTTGATTAGCAATTGCACCATCTTGATAAGCAACTATTAAAATCAACTTTTGTACTGCAGATGAGCTGCATTATTCACTTGTTTTAATATGTCACGTTTAAATGGTTAACGACGAACAATCGGCCATTAAAACAGCACCCAATTCAACCAAATGTTTAAACAGATTTACCTTGGAAGTTAAGCATTTTTGTCCCCATGTTTTGCTTTGATATCTTTTTATTAAAAAAGATGTCTGTAAACCAGTTCAATGACGAAGTACAGCTTTAAAAATAAAACGTTGGTGTCTCTCTTGTGATTGTGAATTGGTTCTCCCCTTCTCACAGTCCTACTATATTAATGCCCCAAAACAAAATGCAGTTTAGTTGGTTGTACTGTTACTTTCTCCGTTCAGACAGTAATTAGAACGGGTGAAACAGACATACTTAAGAAGCCTGCAATGTTTAAATGCAGTCACTTGGCTATTTCACGCGATCCTACTGTGTACTACCCATACATAAATAGAGTGTGTAGGCTCATACATGTTTGTTTTGTTAGTTTCATACAGCAGTACGTACAGTATTGCGTGCATGCACTACACACCCCTACGTAAATATCTGTGCGATTCATGCTGTGCGCAAATTAATGGAACTGTGGTACGAGCAGCTCATTGGGGGCTGCTTTTCAGACATCGTGTATTGTGTAAAATATAAAAGTACATCTCACAATTTTGTTTGAAACAATAACGTGCACATTATGTACAAAAACACCCACTGTTACCACTTCAAACTATAAGGTATCAACAGGAAAATTAGCGGTACAAACAGCAATCAAAAAAATTCTGCACTTCCCTGTATCATGCCCAATGTTCTTGTGATGTACAGCAACTTCTCTACAGAGCAGGTGCGTAGAGCCTACAGTAATGTATGGGTGTTTGGATACAATTACGAACCTACACAGGCACTGACTTTATGTTGCTTTCAAAGTTCTTTTCCCTTGAAAAGAAGTACAGAACATGGACATGGCTTACATGTATACAGCGAGCACAGTTAGTTGAGTCACGTTTTGAGAAGTCAGGCCGAGGTGGATGATATTATGGCTTCGGCTTCAAACAGCAAGGCAATTATTACATGCTGCCCTTACCAGAATAGATAAAGTACAACTGAGGCAGAGCCTGAAAAATATTGGTTGGTAATATTTTTGAAGCTCAATTGCTTTGCGACTGGAATTTCTTGGGTAGCAATTTGTGATGCTATACCTGCCTATTTCATCCCTACTTGTGTTTCCTCATTCTCGCAAAACTTGGGGGTGATTTTGGTAACAGAAGCATATTTTCCCCGTGCGCTCTTCTTCAAGGGGCGATTTTTTTTAATTTGCGGGCCAATCGCCCGTCGCCCCTGCTTATTTCCGACCAATGTCCGTTTGCAATGTTCTACTGTACGTACATACAGACATACTGGGGTACGTAAAATCACTGGTCTACAACATGTTTCTACATGCACTGTGCCATACAGTATGCCGTATCCTACTGTACTCAGACACTTGCACGGGGTGAGCCCCCTTGCAGAAAGAAAGACGAGTAGGCGTGGGGATCGTAAACATTTACTGACGTAGACACAGAGCAATGTTCTGTGTGTATTTTGGATATTTTTCATAACAGTTAAAAGTAGGGCTGTGCATTTCTGGTTAATTAACTATCTGTTTAACCGTTTTTATTAACCGAACGGTTAACGGTTAACCGAAAATAAAAAAAAGTCAAGGAATATAAACAAAATAAACATTTCGGAACACTTTAAATACCAAGGTTTCAACACTTAAAATGGCGTCGGTAGTGATGATCGTCGAAGTAGAGTGCAGTTAAAACGTTTGCATTATTTGCGATGTTTTGGTAAGCAGTCCGTACACAAGGGCGAATCACGCATTTATTCAAGCTTTTCACAAACATGCATACTTTTTGTCATGCCACTGATTCCCGTTTTCGAGATTTTTGCGGTCTAACATAGCACCGTAAGATAAGAAGCCTATGGATATCACTGGCATTATCCCAGTTCAAGACACACTTCCCCGGCTTACAGCGATACAGTATCACACATAGGGTGTAGCGGAATATGGATATTAGTCGATATTTGCTCCTTAGTAATATCGTCGATATGCGTTTTCAAAAATATCGGTGTATAGTAAAGTTGGTATATAGTACTAATATCGATATTCTACTATTCACTTGGATACCGATTCTACTAAACTAGCGACACTCAACACAAATATCGATATTTAACAGCAGTGACTCATGACCGATACGAGTGTTTATGAAACCGATACCTAAGCATCGATAGGGTAAAGTTTCCAATGAATCTTAGGCCTAGAATCTTAGGTCTAGGTTCACCTCTTGTGACCTTCGTAACACAATACTGAGCTGTTCATCACAATGCTGCGAGCATATAGGCATGCTGTATGAATTATTTCTGCGGTTTGCATACGCAGTGCAATACTTTAATGCACTGAGTACACAGTGGGTATTGGATCGGTGACTGACTGCCAAAGTACACATGGGGCGTAAATGGCTGAGTATGTACAGAGCTAGCTCATATGAGCCATATCGGTGATACAAAAGTTTTTCTACAGAATTGTTTACTGCATGCAAGTTTATTCCGAAACCTTACAAGTAAACTAATTTTTCATGATATTCAGACATACTGTAGGATGATCTTTCTCAGAGTTAAGTAAAGTTCCACAGAGAAAATAACGTGACAATTTCGCAGATACATTCGTTAGAAGTTCAGTGTGGGTACACATACTGTACTACGCATGTTATTCCATAGGGTTTAGTACAGCGTCGTAATCTTTGGTTGGGGAAGCTTTGCGTTAGTTCTGTTGACAACACGAATGCATATCGCATACATACATGTACGAACACGCCGCAGTCAGTCCACACATGCAACATGTGTAGTACTGCAGAAAATATTTTTAGTTTGGACTCTTCCAAACAAACTATGCAGCATACCTAGGAGTATTGTGACCTTTGACTGGATCTGGGTACTTTGATACGAGGGTTTTTTTAACTATTTTGTGAGATGTACATTTTGTTTGTTTGGGCGGAATTTGCAAGTAGTTTCGACTGCGATATTTTTCCATACATTAAAAAAGGTCGCTGACACTACGATGGAGCATAATCTTGCATATATAGCTGCGTAAAAGTTCTTATAGCTGGACTTGAAAGTTTCAGGAAAATTCTGACATTCCCAGGTACCGGACACGTGCGAGATTGCCGAGAAGCTGAAGCAGCTACAAGCTGCAGCCTGCAGCGGTGCCTGGATTTTGACTACGAGCAGTACTGTGTTCGTAGGTTATTGCAAGAGTGTGGGTATGTAGAGGTCAGCTAGGTAATATCGACTACTAGTAACTAGTGGTTATAGTTGACTATATAGTACCGATGAGTAGTTGATATCGAAAATAACGGTCGGTATTTTAGATATATAGTGACTGGCCGAAACAAGGCCGTTTTGATGCAGCATTGCATAGTGAATTACGTGCGGGGTATTTTACGAGAGTTAGGTGAAGAGGTACGTACGTCTCTGTGACAAATTGAATAATAGAGAAGTCCCCTGGCTTACGTGAGTCCAGAAGGAACACTTTTTACTTATCCCAAAACTTACAGATCAAAAGATACCATATTTTTGTTTGAAGAAAAAATATTTAAAACACGAGCTGTAGCTAGTGGAAGGAATCGGCATAGCACATGCTAGTAAGAGGTAGGAATTATGCTAATGCTTGGGCCACTCTTTTTGAAAACGTTTGTATGGTCAGTGAAACCAGTAATCACAGATTTTGAAACTATTTCGTAGTTATTAAGGGGCAGACCTACTACAGATTTTTTTTTAGATCATGGCTGTTGCTTTAGCGAGGTGGAGGGATATTTGATCGTCTGGTGTGATGCTGAAGTGACACTAAAAGCTACAGACATATTCGCAAAGAAATAATTGAAAGTTACTTTGGGAATGCAACTACTCAAATGTAAAATGCAAACACGATTTTTTAATTTTTCTGCACAAATCATGATTTATTTTTCTCTACCAGCGTAGTAAAATTCGCCATTTAAGTCAGCAGGGACCGGGTACATAGTAATACTTTCCCATACTTCGTTTCATCAAATGTGTAGTGTGCATACCCATTCCGCGAAAATATCGATATTATCGATATTTTCAGGTTGGTATATCGATGTTTTATATTGATAATACTGCTACACCTTAATCACACACGTCTAGGGCAGTACAAACGTACCACATTCAGTGTACTATATTGTGCCTTGTGACCTTGCTGCAGTTCATACGTAATCTACGTGTGTCTGCTAAGAATTCCAGCACCGTTTTGTCGTAATGGCGTGAAAAGTTTTACTCCACTAGCTGTATTGTCCGGGGGCTCCGCCCGTACAAAATCTGCCACACTACTTTAGCGCCCGGACAAAACTTTGCCGCCCGCACAGAAAATTGACCCGCCTGGTCAAGAAGTTGTCTGTACACTCAATCACAAACACCACAACTTAGTCATATGTTTGCCTTTTCTATTTGATTTCAAATACTCATAACAAGCAATGTATAATAAAACATCGGAGATACAAACCCAGCTCACTTTTACCTGAGCTCTTATATCATTCAGTATACACTTACTGCATTTCTTCATATGTTTCCACAGTAGGAATCTGTTACCATCAAACTCATACACTAAACGAAACAATTCAATTGACCAGCTACCCTCATACTGTATGTTTAACGGGACTCGTACATAGTGAGTCTCGTACACAATACTGTACTGTACAATATATGTACGGTATGTCGTGAACGATCGTTCATGCAACATGCGAAGCAGCGAAGTACATGGCCGGCCGGCCCGGTCCGTTCAGCAAGCTCAAACAGCTCTGCTAATTACAAATACTGTATACTGTACAATGCACATACTGTACAGTACGTACAGTGTGCCGGTTCGTTCAGCAAGGCCAACGAACTGTGCTTATTATGTTCGAAAATAATATGATTATTCATGAAGTTCACTAATGGAATGCTCCACATTTTATAATTTGGGGTTAATAAATGAAATGGCGGACAGAATTTCACTCACCTTAGCGAATTTTGGGGGTTGGAACTTTTCCAGGAAATATACTAATGTTGAAAAAATTATAAAAAATGTTTAATCGTCTTTTGTTAAAATTATTAAGTCAGCTTAAATGGGGAGGCTTAGTTGCAAATATTTTGGTTGCACCTACAAGGCTTGCAAGCCAGGGTTGCATAATTACGCCCAGAACTACATAGCTTGGTCACTATTTTGTGCAGACTGCGTATGTTTTGAGATTGATGAACTGTAAACACGTAACCTTGGAAGTTACACTGGGGAAAATTCCCGAAGTGCATTTATCATGAACGATATTAAGCATATATTTTTCTGCCATCTAGAAGTAGCTTTTTAGTCCTATCTATCAAGTTTACGGTGCCCCACACTTTAAAAGGTATGTTGGATTGTGTGTACTGCATAGTTTAATCCCTGCACCTTTGATAATTTTAATCCTTTTCAAAAGTTGCGTGAAAGAGTTTATTGTCACATTATTTCGGCAAAACACTCCCAGATCATGGGGCGAACGGATCAATATACCAGCCAAAACTGCGCAGTGCAGACTGTGCAACTGGCATTATAAAGGACTTTTTTAAACCTTTTGTAATTTTTCATCCAAAGTTTACCCATTGTTACATGGTTTGGGGCAAGCGACTTCTGCGGTTTACTACATAAACGAGTTTAGGTATGAAGGTGAACTGCGGCGACAGATTTATTAGGATACAAAAACGGTTAAACGAAACAACATTTGGCGGCCGTTTAACTGATCAATTGGTCGGTTGACTGGTTAACCATTTAACCGTCACAGCCTTAGTTCAAAGGAAGATTAGAGGAAGATTGAAACACATCATTGCAGTATATTTGTGCAAGGCTGTGGTAATGATTGGCGGGAAAAATGTCAGGGCCTAGAAAAAGATGGTCGTTGCAATTAACAGATAGCCCAGAGACCATTATGTTATTCTTTGTATAGGCCTACATTAACGCAGCATGTGGCAAAGGGACTGGAGCTAGAGTAAGGTTTGTAGTCTGACTTATTTACTCCTGATTTAATGTAAACGATGGTTGATTGTAACTTAGTTTGACATAGTTTATATAAAAAAACATTTCATAATCAGGCTGTTCCAAACTGTGTCTTTGTAACAGTAAATGAATTTTTAATAAGTACTACAGACAGATTGATGACTTTGCATTTTGTGATTAAAGCTGTGGGCCTAGTATTTGCAATGGCATTAACGTTAGGCTGCTAATTGGTACACGGAACGATTGCGCAATTTGGGGGAAATCCCATATGGGAACACAAGTGTTATTAATCGCAAAAATATGCGATTAAATGATTAAGTCATTAATCGCAAATTCACGGCCCTAGGCCTTGGCCTATACAAATTAGGTGTTACTTTCCTTCCCCCCCAAAACGGTGTTTTCTGCCTGGGATATTTGGGAGCAGAAGCACTGGGGTAGGGGGGCTGAAAGTATTAACAACAAGGATGACAGAATGAAAATGAAGACTTAAATGGGATTTACATCAGTTCAAACATCACCGCTGTCTTTTAGTATGGGTGCACATAATGTGCCATACTGTAAAACCCTGTTTTTCCGAACTCTGTTTATCTGCGCGATTTACCAGATTATTATTCAACACAGTAAATTTAATATCCAGCACATTTTCATGGCATTTCAAGGGAATTAAAAGTCAACCGGAATTTCATCAGAAATACACAAATTTTTCTTAGGACTATCATGTCACTGTGACTAAAACAGCACACATCTCGGCATACACAATTTGTAACCTTTGTCTCAGGTATAGGCTATAGACTTGCACCGTATTTAAGCTGTATTTGAAACCAAACTTGAACAGTATTTGAAACAGTATTCAAACTTTACCTTTTTATCTAGTTGACACTATATAAAACATTTGTGTTGGTGTGTCATTAAATTCATCTAACTACTAGCTGAAATCATGGCAAATTCACCTTAAAGGGAAACAATTGTACAGCTTTCTAAGCAAGTACAACATTTAGAACACATTTTTCCAAGCATTGTGATACCATTAACAACTAATATATAACTCAATATCTTATTTAACACGAATTTTTCAAAAAATTTTTGAAACTCACTAAATGCCACTGCGTAGGCAGTCATGATATTGTGATATTACCCACAATGCAACGGAACTGTGATGTCACACCTGCACCTCGCCGCGGGTTTTACAACAAATGCTTGTGTAGTTTGTAAGCACACACCTACAGTATTCACGGTAACGTCAAAACTATCTTTAATTTTCAAAAAATGCAGCGGTTAAATTTGCCATTAAAATCCAGAAATCTGTACATTACTATCTAATATCATCATACAGCCTTCTTCTAACTTGATACGTACGATTTTTAACCAGTTAAAAAGTTCGAGGAAATCCTTCACCTACACTTATAAGTACAGCTCGAAATCGATATTGACTCTATATGCATATCACACACATGCATGGTACTGACCACTGCACTGCATCGCCGTAGTCCGAGGGGATTCGATCATACTTGTCAAAACGTTTTAGATTTTTCTAAACTCTCAACAGCCAATCTGCCAATAAAAGTTGTAAAACTCAAAGTAAAATATTCAAACAATACACAGAAGTCTCTTACCAGACGAAATGCCTCTGATTGAAGCTTACTCAACCAAAAAGAAATTCTGTGCCTGTTGCGAAAGCTCGAGGCAGCCATGATGGGAACACATCGCGGAGAATGGTTACGCTTGCTTCCGGTAGACTCAAATACAACTTTCGACTGACATTTCAAGGTGTTGTTGAAAGAATGCGGCCAGTACTCCACCAAATTTGCAATAATCGATATCATACTTCACAGTGTCTACGCAAAATCCTCATTATATGCACTAAATCAGAAAATATCACAAGACTTTCGTCTCGAACGAAAGCCAGGCCCTAGCGAACACGTATAGGTGTTTTTAGGAGAATAGTGTTTCCATAAGTTAGACAAAAATTTCCCTCAGTGGATCAGAGTTTCCTTAAGTTTTCATGACTACTACCGAAGAGTTGAATCTCTTAATGTCCTTATGGTAACATAAGAGTAAAAATAGATAATCATCATTTACATATAGAAATCTTTATGAAGAACTATCCAAACACCGCATGAACACAGCCCTTCAGCGTGATACCATGGGCTCGGAAAATGGAACCACTGAAAGAGAGTATTTCTTGATAGCATCCTCTAGCAATACTACGAAAAATAAATGGGCAAGAACTATTTAGTATTTTTAGCTGTGGGGCATAAAAATCCCATCGAAGTTTTTGATATACTTTCTATATTTTTTATGATTTAAAATACATAATTTTGAAATTTTGAACCACCACTCACAAAAATTAAGAAGGCCTATTTAAATTTATTTGAGCTGGCAACATTTTGCTCTGGAAATCGTGAGGTGCATGTTGTACGTCAGCAATCAGCTGATATCTAGTCGTCTTCTTTCGAATATGTCTGCGCACATGCCAGCAAGCGAGGGAAATTTGAAATATATTATTCTTAATAAAGGTTTCATGTAAGGTCCACCAGGTAAAGATTATCTGTAGTATTTACATGTATACTACACATATGTAAAGGGTCAAATGGCCACTATTGTTCCCCTTTAAAATCATCAAAACACCTTGAAGTTACAATCAGAAAACAAGTAGGACATTTCCAAAAATTGGCAAAATTTTGCAACAGTAGGCTCCAGTTTGCATATATGCTGTAGTGTGTTAGGCTAGGTCGCTTGTGTGTTACAAGTGTTTGCTGCCTTCAGGATCATAACCAGACAAGTTAAGGACTTGTTTTCAACATAATTACTCCAAAATCCAAAAATCACAAAAGGGGTTATGCTTGAAATGGAACTTTGCGGAATTTGGAAAGTTTAAAATGGCCATACAATGCGTTCTTCTCAATGAGGTTTCCAAAAAAGTCCTACAAATTTCACCATACTCTTGGACTTGAAATTAAAAATTAGAATTAATGGAAAAATAGAAACACATGTAAGTGTGAAAACTATTTTCTGCCGGAAGAATGTTAAGGGTGGAAAGTGAGGGGTGGAAACTACCTGGGGCAGAAAGTAATGGTCCTGGGCCTATACATATGGTATATATTTTAAGACAGGTACTGTAACATACTTCACAGCATTTTGGCATCAACTTTGCTTAACTGAATCCTGATTTATATGCCTTGCTCTTAATTTTAACTCTTTTAAATACACAAGAATATTCCAATAACATTTTTCAATCCGTTGAGAAGTATAATGATTCATTCAAACAGCAAATGTCTTCTAAAAAGAAACATTTTTTGGCAAGAATGCACAACTGGTACTATTGTAAGCACTAAGCGAGAATGTGTACAGTCTTTGCTGAATGGTGATGTCAACAACTCAACATGAAGGAGGTCTGTGTGCAACTGACTTTCTCCTTCAAACCTACAGGATATGATGCCAGGTTACTTCATGCATAGATCATTACATACTACACAGGAGACACAAGATTATTTAATCTTTAGTACTGATGCCTTCAAGGTACATAATAACTCAGCTTGACCTCCACAGTATGACATGTAGGGAATTCCCCTGTATGGAATCTGGTTCTCCTATTGGATAGGTTGGCCCCATGCAGTAACATAGTTACCAAACTGTCCAGTGGGAGAACCTCATTCCATAGGGGAACATTTTTGCAATGCAGGCCAAACTATATTTTATGGGACTTAAAGGCATTTTTCAGTGGCTTTTGACAAGGGTCCCATGTGAAAGAGAAAAAAATTTCAGTTCATACCCTCTAAACCCCGAAGCATTACTGTTTTCCTAACTCGAGATATCTAACTTACTTATTTTTGTCAAAAAATACCTCCAGTTCTCATCAAGGTCACAGAATGTTATGTAAACTGGGCACATTGCCTCAGATTTCTTTTGTTTTTCTTTATAATTGAATGTCCTGTTGTCCTTGAAATTTGATACTGTTAGAATGTTTGAATATCTTTCCACGTAGGTTTAGCATAAATCTACACCATATGTACGGAATAACAAACAAAGTCGCTAAATATTCCCTACAGCAGTGTCAATATCATAAAGAGATATCAATGCTTTGTCAAATTAATGTTCTGTGATAACATCACAGATTTCCCATAATGCACTTTATCTTGAGAAAAAATTGCATTTTTTAATCTTCCAAATGCTACAAGCTATTGAGATGCGATTTTCACCTCCTAGAAGAGAAAAATTTTCTGCATGTTTTGAAGTCATTGATTTTTGTCACTGGCAAATCCCTTTAACTATGACTGGGTGGCCTAAGCCTACTGTATTACCCAAGTCCTTGAACAGGACCGTGTGTACGTTAATGGCAGAACTACTGTATGTAATATTGATGTAAATTTTTCCAACTTTGTAAATTTATAATCTTCAAGTAGCAGAGTGGTACCTCTGCCTCACTGCTGTGGAAAGTGAGTTTGAAATCTGAATTCAATGAAATCTGACAAAATAAAAGGAAATTTTGAGATTCTTTCCAGGAAAAAGGATTTTGAAATGTAGAAGCATTAACCATTAGCCATTTCGAAAAAATTGCGGCTATTGGTCTGCAAACGTCGAAGCGACTTCTGTTTCTTCCTAGAACATACCTGTAACTAGTAGGAAAAATGCATATCTTTCTAAACTTACAGTGATACAGTTAAAATGATAAAGTAGCTGATTTGTATTGTTTTGGGAGTGGAGAAATGAAAGTTGAAGATTGATCTACTGTATTTATGTTAAATATGCCTCTAAGTGTAGTCAGGGCAAGGATTGTTGTGCAGAGGAATACGAAGCGTACGTATTGTACAGTCCTGTTCAAGGACTATATATTCCTAGACTTTAAACTTCTCATTTAAACATTTTCACAAAGACAGAAGTTTACCATTTTGCAGAAAACTGACAAAAGCCACTGATATTAAAGTGCATCATGGAAAATACAAAAATTTGAGAAAACAAAAGAATTCACATGGAAAAATTAAAAAATTCAAATATGTAGTAACTTCAGTAGTATCTCATCATTTTCAAATGAATATCATTGAACTTCAGTTTTGACACAAGACTTTGTAAGCCCACCAAAAATGTAAACACTGGACACATTCTTCAATTTCTGTTGGAAATTATAATAACTGATTACACAATTACTGTGGGTACAGTAGGAATCCAAACTTAACAAAACAAATTGACTTTCCCAAAATGGATATTCATTACAAACTTTGAAAACCGATTACAGAACAGAATATTGCCTTTCCAATATGTAAACCCCCCCCCCCACAAAGGTCTATGGACTTGTAAATGTCATACCTTCCTTTTTGATGGAAGAACATAAAAAGTTTCAAAAATTATAGCATGCCATCAAAATCAATCAAATGTTGACTATTTTACAAGAAATTTACTGATTTTGCATGTTGTAAGCATGAGCTACATATGCAAATCCTTGACATAAATGGATGGATCACAAGATGCCATCCTTTGTGTGTTTAACCTTTATTCCAAGGACAGTTGCAGTGGTGGTACAGCATGCTGTGAAGGGTTTATTTAGGAAGAAGCTGTTGACATTTTGACATCATAGAAAAGTCTATACTCAGTGTTGTCCACTAGCTGTTTTGTTAGGGTGCTGCACCAGGACAAAATTTGCTGAGGGTGCTCAGCACCCGGACAGAAACTTGAGCCAATTCAAACCCTTAAAACAGCAAACAGGAATAATTTCAATGTGAACATTGAGTAATGATAATCAGAAATGTACTTAGTCATCAAAGAAGCCATAATTACATTAATCATCTATTTTAGTAAACATTTTTCAAAGAGAGCACCCCTCTCTTTATAGACAGCAATCACTATTAACTTTTAACCTTCAGAGCACCTGGACAAAAATTAAATCAGTGGAGAACATTGTATACTACACCCCAAAGTTAAAATAGAAAGTAGGTGGTTAGTAATTAAAATGTAATTTATACAGAATAAACAAATGAAGTACAGAAACCATGAAACACTTGCAAAGCTGATTAAAAATTTCAGAAATGGTCAAACTTAAAAGATGTACTGACCATCTTGAGATTGTTGAAAGATTCAAATAATTTGTACAGGTTTTCCGTCAGGAGATCTTAATCTCTAAAATTTGTTGAGCAAAGCAACTGTGTTTTGGTCCTTATAAGATGCATGTTTGTGATTGCGTGAAAACATTATTTCTCAACAGCCCCATAGATGATGTAGCTGGCGATTGCCTGGAGACTCCTCAGGTGAAGAGGGTTCGCTTTTCACAAACTGGTAAGTTTAAATCAATAGCCTTAGAATCAAGGTTGCATACCAAATGGCTGTTTCAGGACCATTCCCACCTTGACATAGAGTGGCCATTTCCAAATTCCCAAAAAGGAGGGCATGATGTACTTAAGTCATGTCAACCCAGTACTACACTAACATTTTGTACACAGGTAAAATTTTGTGCTACCAATGTGTATGTACTCACTAGGCTACACGTTACATCCCACTTAATAAACTAGGCTTAATCTGATTGCACAGATGATTATATGGTTGCATGAGACTGTTACTGATGAGTACTTCTTATGTTTATGAGATGTACACTACCCGCAGATAGTTTCCACATGGGAGTGATGTATTTGATTTTTTTTCACGATCGACTTTTTTTGTTAGTAGTTTGTAACATTTTTCATTGTGTCCTAGCAGACCTTCAAAAGGAGGACAAATCAACATCCAGCATCAAGTAATGCTGGATGGAGGACAAGCTGCTCAAAAGCCAGACAATCCGATGCAAAGCCAGATGCATGGCCCCCCACCTGGACATTTCCCCTTGGATAACTGTCTTTGGGACAATTCCCTCCCCGAAAACTTTTCCAACAATTCCCACTTTGAGCACTCCTAATTTTCAAGTGCAGGAAGTGGTCATAGGATTAAATGTCATGGTTTGGAATTGTTCATGAGAAATTGTGCAGGATGGGGATAGTCTGGGTGAGAATTGTCCAGGAGGACATTGTCTAGCAAGGGATTGCAGGATGGAGTTGCCTGCTCACCACCAGAGGGCATGAGCAGGGTTATAGCTAGAGCACTCATAGTGGTGTGTTTCATGTGAAAAGTGTGTGATTACCAGGCGCTGGGAGTGAAGTGTTAAACAGTTGAAAAGAGAGGGTATATCCTTGATGTATTGTTTGTACAGTATATTTATGATGTATCAGTATATTTATGATGTATTGTGTTTAACTAAAACTGTAAACTTAGAAGATACCACAATTCAGTAAAATATAAATGTTACTGAGTTCCTTCATATTTACTACATTTGTCAGTTATTACCAAGCTAAGTGACTGCCAGTGCATGGTGCAAATGGGCAGTCACAAGTGGTACTAGCACCCCTGTCTCCTGGGACTTGGCCAGGTCAAAAGTGTGTATCTGTCAGTGTTAAAGTACATTTAAAAGGTGAGCCCCCTGGTCCAGTTGCAAAATTGCTGGCATCTTCCACCACTTACAGTATAATTATGTTGCCATTTGGCACACATGATTTTTATTATGCTGTACCCAAAAGGTGAGGTCTTCACACTGTATACTACAACCTTTGAGTGAGAATAAATTGACTTTGCACATGTCCCATTTACAGTTAGTGTGCTTGAGTAAGAGCATTTGCATACATGTTTATCTTTTGAATTATGTCAACAGAAGTCGTGGTCTCTCAGAGTGAGGCAGGGGCAGCCAGGACCCCCATCACAAGGATAGCCAGCTGGGTTAAAATGAAGGCAAACACTTTTAGCAGCTCCTATTTTTTCAGGCCCATTTCAAATGGAACAGAGAGGCAGGTGGACCAGCGTTCTGAGGGACATCAAGTCCAGCTAGATGGAAAGGTTTGCAATTACTGTGTTTGCAAATAGTATCAGTGTCATCCTCCTTGTTCAGGGTTCGTACAGGTCCTTAAAAACCTGAAAAGTCCTTAAATTTTGATGCTTCAAAATTCAGGACTGAAAAGTACTTAAATTTCACCAAAAATGGTCTGTGGTCCTGAAAAGTCATGAATTTTCTTGTGGTTTTAACAAAAATATATCTGTTGAAGCAGTTTTGATGTAGGGCCGCCGATTTTTTGCGATCGCAAAAATGGAATTGGACTTTCTGCACGAAACTTTACAGAAAATAGCAAAAATTGTCAATCTCTTGATACATATAAATTTTATGACAGAAAATGGAGTATAGTTGCCCCAGACCATGTTAAATGAATGTTTGCATTTATCAAAGACATATTCAGACGTTTTTCCATCCGAAATGGTGGCAAATTCACCTTCAAATCATCAAAATCTTTTAAAATTACGATCACAAAAAAGTAAGAACTTTACGGAAATCGGGAAAATTTTTATCGGTATAGGCTCCAATTTTGCCTATACTGTAGTGTGTTAGGCTAGGTTGCTTGTGTGTTTGACAAGTATCCGCTGGGTATATGATCGTAACCAGGTATGTTAAGCTTCTTTTCAACATAATTTCCACTGGATAAGATGACTTTGACCAAGAAAGGTACTTTTCTGCCCAAAATGTAAAATTTATCAATATTATTACATGTAGCTCACACCAGGATCTGGTGTGAGCTACTGTATTGTGATTACATCACTCTATCTAAATCTATCTGTTCACAATTGTGTAGAATGCCACTCCTCCCACATGCTTTCATGGATCTGTTTGAAACTTGGGCACAATGTTCCTTAGGTGGTGGACCATTTAGGGTGATCAGTAATCTATGGTCCAAGGGTCCCATGTGGGCCCTATGGCTCATTTTATGAAATTCTTTAAAATGCTCCTCCTCCAACAGATTCTCCTGTGCAGTGTTGATGGTTTGTCATAATGTTACTCTGTTAGAGGTACCTGTGGGGTGTTTAGGAATTTTGGGTCCAAGACCCAAGATGGGCCCTAAGGTCCATTTTGTGAAATACTGCAAAGTGATTAACTTTTTTTGCATTTAATGTTTAAACAGAGTTGACAGCATGTCTTAATGATGGTTGGTTAGTGACCTGTTTATGGTAGTCTTGAATTTTGGTCCAAGGTCCTATGTGGGCCCCAGTGGACTATTTTATGAAATTCTGCAAAATGCTTTCCTGCCTACAAATTGTCTTGTAGTATGTTGATAATATGTCATAATGATGCTCTGTTACTGATTCTTTTAGGGTACATACAGAAATTTTGGGTCCAAGGCCCAAGATGTACCCAAGGGTCCATTTTGTGAAAGATTGCAAAATGATCATCCGCTCCTCCAGTTACAGTAATGTTAGAGCGGACATCCTTTCATAATGATGCTTGGTTAGTGATCTGTTTATGTTTTTATCTCATCGCTCCGTGAGGAGGATGAGATATTGTAGTCACTTGACCTGTTGGGCTATATTCGGCAATGCCAGCAGAAATAACAACCGTTGCCATGGTAACAGTTAATTTTCACAAGTTACTAGTCTAAAGTCCTAACCCATGGTGGGGTACCCAAGGGTGACCAAAAGTCCATAACGGAGGGAGGGGTCAAAACGTGTCCGTGTGTGTGTGTGTGTGTGTGTGGGTGAGTGTGTGTGTGAGTGAGTGAGTGAGTGAGTGAGTGTGTGTGTGTGTGTGTCCAATTTTGTTTTCTTAATATCTCCAAAACGGTAAAGCCGATTTTCTTCAAATTTGGTGGGAAGGTGCCCTAGGTGGAACCCCAGTTCTGCACTGACTCCCGGAAGTAAAGGTCAAAGGTCAGAGGTCAAAGGTCAAATTATGTGAAAATCACTCTTTTGATAATAACTCCGAGAAAAAACATCCCATGAACATGAAACTTCACACATATAATAAGAGTGTCTAGCACTACAAAAATATATGGTTGCCATGGCAACCAAGGTGAAAAGTCACGTGATATTAACATTTTAAGCAAAAAATGTGAAAAAAGTGTTCCATGAACTCCTCCTAGTGGGCCAGACTGATTCTTTTGAAATTTGGTGGGTAGGTACCCCAGAGTGTAAACTTGTGTCTCCGTGACTTTCGGCAGAAAAGGTCAAAGGTCAGAGGTCAAATTCAATTTTTGGGAAAATTCACGGTTTTTTAGTATTTTTAGTATAATTCCAGAAGGAAACATTCCACATACATGAAATTTTGCAAATATGATGAACGTGTCTAATGCTACCAAAATATATGGTTGCCATGGCAACCAAGGTCAAAGGTCAATTTTTGTGAGAAATCACATTTTTTTTAGTATTTTTAGTATAATTCCAGAAGGAAACATTCCAGATACATGAAACTTTGCACATATGATGAACGTGTCTAATGCTACCAAAATATATGGTTGCCATGGCAACCAAGGTCAAAGATCAATTTTTGGGAGAAATCACATTTTTTTAGTACTTTTAGTATAATTCCAGAAGGAAACATTCCACATACATGAAACTTTGCACATATGATGAACGTGTTGAATACTACCAAAATATATGATTGCCATGGCAACCAAGGTCGAAGGGCAATTTTTTGTGCGAAATCACATTTTTTTAGTGTTTTAAGTATAATTCCAGAAGGAAACATTCCACATACATGAAATTTCGCACATATGATGAATGTGCCAAATTGTACCAAAATATGTGATTACCATGGTCAAAGGTCACGTGACAGGAAGTCAAAGGTCGGCTTTGGTAAAAATCACATTTTTTAGTATATTTAATATAATTCCAGAAGGAAACATTCCACATACATGAAGCTTAATTCACATATGATGAACATGTCTAATGCTACCAAAATATATGGTTGCCAAGGTCGAAGATCAATTTTTGTGAGAAATCACATTTTTTAGCGTTTCGGTACACAAAGACTTAACATTGATGATAGCAACGGAAATCAACAGTACACAGTGTAGACGCGCTTGTTACTAGTACTGACCAAGATATTATAAGCATAGATTCCAAACTACTATACCTACACTGTTACGCTCAGTGACTCCTCGTGTAGACGCAAATATTGAAGTGTGAATTTGACATGCGCACCGTTCTTTTCGGCGATCTGCGTAGCCGGGAAATAAGAACGCGTACGTTATAGAAATTTCATTGTTAAAAGAGGTTAGTGTGCGTGTCTTTTTACAACGCGTTCTATACGTGCGGAATACATTTTTTCTCTGTGTATTATCCGAAATACTTGACGCATACTTCTGCGCTCTTGGGAAGCAAACGCGCTAGTTGATTTCCCGTTGTGAGGGCGTAAGAAATTAAACGCGTATATAAAAGTGCGTTACTTAAAGATATAGGAACTGACTAATGGATGTAGGCGAATAAGTGTATGAACTTTAAACCAGTCATTGTGCGTTCATGTTCAAGTGTACTTATTTGTAATGCTGTCAGGAAGAATTAAACTTCTTGTAAGTAGAACTTAGTGTTGAGGAATGAATACTTCTTACATTACAATGTTCCGAAATAGTATTAATACTTTTGTAAGACATTTATTTCCCTGTAGCCTGTGCTTTTTTAAAACTGCTGAACAGTGATCAGCACTTCCGCCCCATATTTTGGGCTCCATCGGGAGTCAACACACCATCCTAAATTTGGAATCTATGCTTGTAATATTTTTGGTACTGACTGTCCATTCCAATGACGTGCATGCTAACACGAGCAAGCATGCACATCGTATTATGTGCACATATTTTCTGTATAGCGCACTGAAGGCGTTCTTTTTGCACAACAACAAAAGGGAGCATGAAGGGAAACTAGTACGCGTGCAGACGCCTCAAACACGGTCACACTGATCTGTTTATGTATGTTGATCCTACACATAGATCAGTGCGCTAAAGGGGCGGTTGCCCCCTTCCACAAAGCCTCCGAAGGCCTCTGTCGGAAATTTTTACCACCCTAATTAAAAATTCTTACAACTGAAAATTGTAGCTAAAATTATATTCTTAAGGGTTTATTTCCAACACTTCTTATGTTTTTAAGCAGAAATTCACATCGAAATTGTTACTGACAAGGCCTGGAAATGTCATTTAAGGCAATCTCGGAGATATTTTAATCTAATTTTTTCCGCGCGCTACACGCCAGATGAGTGTGGTGCTACGCTTAGATAGTACCAAAGATACTATAAGCATAGATTCCACATTCCTATATCTACACTTTTACGAAAATTGACTCCTCATGGAGAAGCAAATTTCGGGGCGGAAGTGTGGAATTGACAAGTGCGCCGTTCTATTCGACGATCTGCGTACGAAAAAAAGAACGCGTTACGGACAACGGCATTGTTATAAAAAGGTTGACCCAGGTTGACAGCACGTTTCATACGCGCAATATACCTTTCTCTGTACATTTATCTAAATATTTCTTCCTGATTGCATTTCAAAGTAAGTGCACTTGAACATGAATGCGCAATGACTGGTTTAACTTTCATAGACTTATTCGCCTATATTCATTGGTCAGTTTCTATGGCATCTTTAAGTAACGCACTTTTACATGCGCATTTAATTTCTTAGCCTCTCACAACGGGAAATCAACTAGCGCGTTTGTTTCCCGAGCGCGCTGAAGTGTGCGTCATGTATGCCAGATAATACACAGAGATATGTATTCTGCGCGTATAGAATGCGTTGTAAAAGTGCACGCATATTGCTTACCTCTTTTAACAATGGAATTTTCTGTAACGCGTTTTTCTTTTTGTACGCAAATCGCCGAATAGAACGGCGCATATATCATATTCACACTTCCGCCCCGATATATACGTCTCCATGAGGAGTCACTGAGCGTAACAGTGTAGGTATAGGAGTATCGAATCTATGCTTATAATATCTTTGAAATTAAAGCATTAGAGGCCGAAGAGGCGTTCAAGACACGCTACAGGTGTAGGGCACGTCACCATGCCCACATTGCTCAGTGTTATATTATTTCCGAAGGTGACCTACATAACGTGACCTCCAATTCGGGTTCAATTTCGGTTTTAATTTCAATTTCCACACATAGAGCAGGATATATTGCGCTGTGATTCCACATTGATGTGCGTCCTCCAGTTATACGGCTCAACACAGTGCCATGTGCTGGCGATGAGATAAGCAACTCCGTGGATTGCCCTCTTGTATTGTGATTTTCGTCACTTTTAGTGTGTGTGTGTCCAATTTTGTTTTCTTAATTTCTCCAAAACGGTAAAGCCGATTTTCTTCAAATTTGGTGGGAAGGTGTCCTAGGTGAAACCTCAGTTCTGCATTGACTCCCGGAAGTAAAGGTCAAAGGCCAGAGGTCAAAGGTCAAATTATGTGAAAATCACTCTTTTTATAATAACTCCAAGAAAAAACATCCCATGAACATGAAACTTCACACATATAATAAGAGGGTCTGGTACTACGAAAATATATGGTTGCCATGGCAACCAATGTCAAAAGTCATGTGATATTAACATTTTAAGCAAAAAAGTGTTCCATGAACTCCTCCTTGTGGGCTAGACCGATTCTGTTGAAATTTGGTGGGTAGGTGGGTAGGTACCCTAGAGTGTGTCTCCGTGACTCTCGGCAGAAAAGGTCAAAGGTCAGAGGTCAAATTCAATTTTTGGGAAAATTCACGATTTTTTAGTATTTTTAGTATAATTCCAGAAGGAAACATTCCACGTACAGGAAACTTTGCACCTATGATGAACGTACCTAATACCACCAGAATATATGGTTGCCATGGCAACCAAGGTCAAAGATCAATTTTTGTGAGAAATCACATTTTTTTAGTTTTTTAGTATAATTCCAGAAGGAAACATTCCACGTACATGAAACTTCACACGTATAATGATTATGCCTAATACCACCAGAATATATGGTTGCCATGTCAACCAAGGTCAAAGATCAATTTTTGTGAGAAATCACATTTTTTTAGTATTTAAAGTATAACTCCAGAAGGAAACATTCCACATACATGAAATTTCGCACATATGATGAATGTGCCTTCCGCATATCATATTGTGTGCACAGATTTTCTGTAAAGCGCACTGTATTCGTCCTTTTTGCAGAACAAAAGGTCGCATGGAGATGCAAATATCAGGGCGGCAGTGCGGATTTGACATATGCGCCTTTCTATTCCGTGATGTGCGTATAATAGGCACGCATTATGGAAAACGTCATTGTTAGAACAACGCAGCTTGCGTAAGCATTGTATACGCGCAGAAATTATTTGGCCTGTCTTTTATCTAGAATACTTCACACATACTACTGCGTTATCATCGACGAACGCGCTGGTAGTTGCTTTCACTTTGTGAGCGCGTGAAAAATGAAAGGCCGATATTAAAGTGAGTAATTTCAAGATACCATAGAAACTGACATACATATGGATAAACTATGAGCTTCAATTCAAACCACTCATTGTGCGTTCATATTCAAGTGCAGTTATTCAGAGACCGGGCAGCCAATTTTGAAGTGCGGGGGTTAATAATCGAAGTCGCCCAATATGATCAATAAAATAAATGCAGTTTACTGCGGAACAAGATACCCACGGCAGAAAAAGTGTGGGGGCTAAAGCCCCTTAGCCTCCCGTCTCAGCGGTCCCTGCAGTTATGTGTAGGCCTAATGCCGCAAGGAAGAGAGAAAGTTCTTCCTGTGAGTTATATGGCTTAATGCGTGTGCTAGCGATGGGATAAGCAACTCCATGGATTGCCCTCTTGTTTTTTTTTTTGGGGGGGGGGGTCTAAGTTCTCATGTGGGCCTTATGGACCTTTTTATAAAATCATGCAAATTGCTTACACAGATTCTCTTGTACAATGTTGATAGTTTGACATGATTATATTTGGATAGTAGTACCTTCAGGGTATTCAGGAAAAAAGGGTCCAGGGCGAAATGAACCAAGCACCCATTTATTTAGAAGTCAGGTGCTTATGCTTGAAATGGTATTTTCCAAAGTTTTGAAAGTTGAAAAGGGAATTTTGTTATTTATGAAGCGTAAAATCAGTGGCCCTATTGATGAGCTGTAAAAAACAAATGTTCCGTACTGTTCAAAGTTGCAAGATAGACTCAAATGATATAAGAGGTGGTTATCCCTATTTAATACTATAAGTACTTTTAAATTCTTTCTGGTCAACATTAGTTTGAGAAGTCCTTAAAAAGTTCAATAAAAAGTCCTGAAAAGTCATGAAAAAGTCATGAAAAAATAATGTAAGAAACGAGTGGGAACCCTGTTGTTTCTTTGGAAGGTGGAGGGGGAAAGAAAAGGGGGGAGGGTAGACAGTTCTCAGTTTTCATAAAAAGGGAGTAGCTGCCTGTGAGAGTGAATGTTTGCCCTTTAGGATTTCCAGTAGTTAATGGAAAGTGTCAGTGATGGAGGTCTCATGTTTGGCCTTGTTTTTGAGGTTGGTTTCAAGTCAAATTGTTGTTGCCTCACCCTTATACTGCCTCAGAAATTTTACCAACTCTCTTTTCAGGCCAATGCAAATCTGGCTATTTTTCAAACTGATGCAGTAATTTCTGAAAGATCTCATAAAAATGCAAATTTTTTCTCGAAGTATCATTTTCCCCCTTAGTGTCTTGTTTTCAAAATGAGAGTGTCTCCCAAAGTCTGGTTGTATGGTATGACAAAGTTATGGGTTATCGTCTACATGCTGATATGGTTGAGGCTGTGGTTATGATGAATTGTATTCATACCATATACAGTTAGCTGGCCTAGGGGAGTGGCTTCATCCTCGGGGGGTAGACATCGGTGTGGGTAACAGTGGTGTAGACTACAACGCTGTGATGGCCATTGAAAAGAAAGGAATGAAAAAGCATCAAATTTATTCTTCTAGAGGAAAGATTTTGCACATAAAGGAATGTTTTCTTGAAAAGCTATACATAAGATACATCAAATCAAAATACATAGTAACTGTACCATTTGAACCCGGTAAAAACTTAGAGAAGATAGTATGAATTTGCTCCATTTATTACACTGTATTTGGTTGCATTCATTCCAACAGCATCCACGCAGACGATTCCAACACAATTCTGTTAAGATGACTTCAGGCAATGGCGAAGAAGTCACTTCCCACATACATCTTGAAAGGAGTGGAACCCAGAGATTACAACCACAAGGTAATTTATTTCCAGGGTTGAAATTATCTTTAACAAAGGTGCAAATTAGTGAAGAAAGAAGAGATTCTTACTCTAGAGTTATGAACCAATTATCTTGGATTAGGATTACTTCCTTGAGCATGTCTGGGCAGGTTTATTTTAGTTTCTGCATTGTCTGGATGTCTTCACATACATGTCATGATGGGTGACTAAATGTTTCATAATAAGTAGTCATAATTGTGGTATTTTGCATTTTATGGTAGGAGAAAAATTTGAAGCCTCCAAACTTGGTAGCATTTCTTACTTTAACTGCTTATCAAAATTGTACTTTTGTGCAGGCAGATTTATTGTTAGCTCTACAAGTTGAGCTATTGTCATGGCAATGCGTCTGTCTGTCTGTCTGTCTGTCTGTCCGTCTGTCAACATTGGAAAAAAAGCTGCTGTCTGCAGGTGCTTTGACTGTTCCTTGTCAAAGTTGGTGTGGCTATAACACATATCAAGGGCGTGACAATTATGGTAACGGGAAGTAGGTCAAAGGTCATTTGGGGTCGTGAGAGGTCAAAGAGTGAAATCACGCAAAAGCCTTCAACTCTTTTTGGTTATGTTGGAATCTTTTCAAATTTGACAGGAGTGTTTACTAAATGATGGGTCATCAATGTTATACTTTTGAAGTAGATCAAAGGTCATTTGGGGTCAAAGAGAGGTCAAGCAAAAGGAGGTCAAACGATGTAATAATGCAAAAGCCTTCAACTCCTATGGGTTATGTCTGAATTTTATCAAATTTGGTAAGAGTGTTTAGAACATAATGGGTCATCAATGTTGTACTTTTGAAATAGGTCAAAGGTCATTTGGGATCAAAGAGAGGTCAAACAGTGATATCACTCAAAATCCTTTATCTCCTACTGGTTATATTCAAATCTTATCAATGTTGGCAAGAGTGTTCAGTAGATGACAGGTCAGCAAAGTTGTACTTTTGAAGTAGGTCAAAGGTCATTTGGGGTCAAAGAGAGGTCAAACAGTGAAATCACTCAAAATCCTTCAACTCCTAGGGGTTATATCCAAATCTTATCAAAGTTGGCCAGAGTGTTCAGTAGATGACAAGTCATCAAAGTTGTACTTTTGAAGTAGGTCAAAGGTCATTTGGGGTCAAGGAGAGGTCAAATACTGGAATTGTGCAAATGCCTTCAGCTCCTAGGGGTTGTGTGTGAATCTTATCAAAGTTGGCAAGAGTATCAAGTGGATGAATTGATGGGTCATCAGAGGTGTACTTTTGAAGAAGTTCAAAGGTTGTTTGGGGTCAAAGAGAGAGCAAACAGTATAATCAAGCAAAAGCCTTGAAATAGTCATGGTTGTGTCAAAATCTATCAAAGTTGGCCAGGGTGTTCAGTGGATAGTGCAAAGGTCCACGTTGTGTTGGTGTTAAATGGCATTTGGGGTCTCAAAAAGTCAGATGGTGAAATCCATGCCAGTGCTTTTCCATAAGTGTTTATGTTTTGTATGATGTATATTGCCATAGGTCTCATTTTTTGACGGACCTGACAAATTGGGGTATATGTAGTACTTTATTTTTGTCAGCAGCATGACCTATAGTATTGTGCCTACAAACACTTAAAAAAAAGTCGCAAGCCGGGCAACTAGCTGATATACCACTGCTGTGACCATTTACATCTATAGCGCTGAAGTTGTTAGATTATGACAGTCCATGACTCCTTGATTTGGATCCGAATGAAACTACATAAAAGTAACTGTGTGTGATGGAAATTGTAGTTGAGCTACAGCATCATTGATGCTCTTGTTTCAAATAGAGATACTTTTTTTTTTTTTATAAAAAAAGTCGTTTTACTGGTGGTAAAGCAGAGCTTAAGGGATCAGTCACTGTACATGTCTATGGTTTTTGTAGATGAATTTGCCCATCCAAACCTTCCTTCACCAAGAGAGTTTGCACGTCGACCTCTTCATTCCCACCGGCATTCTGAGAGGCCAAGTACATCCCAGAAGGAGTCACGTCACCAAAACGAAGTGTTAGGGGCTTCACCAAATTTACCAGTTGCCAAAAACAGAGTTGAAAACTGGCATAGGTAAGATGAAATTAAAATAAAATTAGCTCAATTGGCTTTTTTTGTGCACATCAAAATATGCAAGAAATACCATAAAGTTTAACTTCTGGGAAGTATACAATTTTCCTGCCATGATTGCAACATCTTCCCTATGGTCTTCATCCTGCACAGTGTACATCTGTCAGAGAGAAAATCTTGCAGTGATTATTTTCTTGCTTATTGCAGTTTGCATATCATAGAGTATATGTATTTTGTGGTACAGTAACCAAAAGTTTGGAGAAATAAACTAGTAATTCCAGAAATATTATTGTAATCATAAAAAGTGTGCCATAACCAACATGACCTAGTCTACCATCATGAAACATGCACTCATTTAGCTTTCTTTAATTTCCATTAATTTATACTATCATGACTTGACTTTACAGGTCTCACATCTTGAGACCAGAAAATGGATCACAGAGTCGAAAACCTAAAACCTCATCATCTTTTAATACTGTTCATGAGAGATTGTTTCCAGTAGTCAAGATGACCCCTGGGCCATGTCCTTACTCAATGGCTTCCAGTCGGCAGTCCACTTTACAAGAGGTAAGGAACAGTGATTGGTCAGGCCTGTATGTAAAAACTTGCCAGGTGGAGTGAATGTGAATGTTAGGTAAGGTTGCTCTCTAAATCTACACTACATCCAAGCTTTGGACTTTTGACTTTGTGTTCGTTTGATGTCGTTTGTTTGTTTGCCTGTGAGAAACTGGAAAACATGAGAAAATTAACAAACAATATGGACAAAGTTTACTATTGGAAGAAATGTCTTTATGACTGTCTGAATAAAAAACAAAAATAAAGACACTTTTGAGTTGAAACTAATAATCTTTGATGCAAAAGTACCCCAAGGTGCTAGGTTTGCAAGTGGCAGGCCATGGGTCATTTGCTACCTACAGTGAGCTCTAGAGTTGCCTGTGAAGATTAAAGAAACCCCACTTTAAGTGAAAAGCAACCATGTAATTCAGTTCTGGCTACCTGTACATCAATTTACTGGGAAGTAAAACCTCAAGTAGAAGTGTTCCTGGCCCTATGCACTCTTGATCTAGGTTAACTGGGCCCCATACACTTCTGCTCTAGGTTAACTCAAAGCAGCTCTCAACCCTCTGAAGGTTACCAGGAATCAGAAGCAACTGTTGCATTAAGTTAGTTAGCTACTAGTAAGTTTGTGTATGTC
Organism: Holothuria leucospilota; assembly: GCA_029531755.1. Taxonomy (NCBI): domain Eukaryota; kingdom Metazoa; phylum Echinodermata; class Holothuroidea; order Aspidochirotida; family Holothuriidae; genus Holothuria; species Holothuria leucospilota. The sequence goes on from CM055978.1 coordinate 16,940,567, forward strand.
TTCACCTTTGATTTTATCTGATATGTTTTTGGTTGATTTCCTCAGTGTGTCAGACTTGATGAAAGACAGCAGTACGAGCAACTAATACAACAGTTCACCCCAAGGAGAAAACCTTCACCTCCCCCTATATCAGTATTAGACAGGAATTCTCTCCTGATGGATAGATCTGCCTTAAACAGAACCACTGAAGTTAAAGTAACAGTACCACAGCAAAGAAGAGGTAACATTTTTTGGTTAAGTTTAATTATTCGTGAGTTGAAAAAGTTTAATGTATTCTGGTAAAATTTGAACCATATACAGTATGCTGCTATTCGGCACATGTGATTACTATGATATTGTCCCCAAATTTGATATCTATGAACAGTGTATACCGTAACCTTTTATAACTCTACCAGAATGTGATGTGTATGTTGTTATCAAGATAGTGGCAGATGAAGTTACCATGAGTTCAACCCACAGTGAACTTAAAGCTTACTGAGGAGTAATATCATAGCCTCACATTTGTTAAAAGCCTTTTGTCTTTCTTTCAACTGGACACCCAGTGTTAAGCTTAAATCAGCTTATAGCTGTTTGAGCTACTGCAATCAGCAGCTGTCATTCTATCCAGGGAGTTGTTATTTGGATGGAGATACATCGCTTTGAAGTGAGGTTTGCACCGCCAAGGTCACACAGTAATCTGCCCCTTGTAGCTTTCTCAGCATTTCTATAAAACTTACACTGGATTAGGTAGTTTGAACAAAAGGGATTTGTTGTCTGCTACATCTACAGTAAGACTGGTTTGTCGCTACTGCCATAGCCAGTTTCTGGAAAATTAAAAAATATTGCATCTTTGGATGATAGGTGATGCGGAAGAGAGTATACCAGTACTTTAAGGGTGTATGTAAAAATATGAGCATGATTCTATATCCGTCCATTTCAGGAAACATCCAGGAACTTTTGGAATTGTTGTGACAAAAAATTAGACTACTGCCTCTGCAGCTCATTTGCATGATGTTGGTTCTATAGGAAGGGGAAGACCTCATTGATTTATTTCAATGAAACAGTTGTTTTAAGTTTTGAAGCACCTGTTCTTTAATTGGTGGCAGTGTAAACCTTCTCATCAAAGCATTGTCCCGAGTAAGCCAGTTTTGATAGGATTACTAGAGCTGAATGATCAATATCAAATTGAAGCCAATGAATAAAAGACAGAATTCCCCATTAATGGAATAAGTAGCTTATTATTCATAATTTCCTTGGAAATTAATCGGTCTAAGTATTAGCATACATTTAAGTTTCCGTTAAATCTCCTTCTGAATAACAACTCCCTGCTCTATCTGTCATGTTTGCACACAATTTTTCATCAAGCTCTCATACATTGCTCATACAAGCAATGGGGCAGGGAAAACAAGCCAGTGCCCCACAACTGGAAAAAAAAAACTCCGTGGGCACCGCTAGATTAAACCAAGAGGTTATAAGTTGAGGCATAAAACCCTATCTAACAAACTCATACATTGCTCTCATATATTAATTTTTTTGACGTATTTTGATGAAACTTGGACACAATGATCAGTTGTTCTGGGTGACTTTTAACCAACAGGAAGTGGAGGTTAAAGGTCATGTAGGGGTCAGTTCAGGCTATTATGTGCACATCTTAAATGTATCTCCTTTCTCACTGTACATAGTATGTTCTTGAAAATTGGTCATAATGTTCCTCAAGTAGTCCTTTTTTTCAGGTTGTACACAGATTTAAGGTCAGTCAAGGTCATTAGAGGTCAAAAGGGGAGGGTGAGTCTTTGATTTGGAACTTCTTTGTAATCGTAAGTCAGTTGGAATCCATACTTGGTGTGTGTGAAGGTCATTTGGAGGTCATCAGGGGTCACCTGAGGTGAAAATCATTTATTTGTAATAATAACTTTTTAACTTAAATTTGGATTGCACCCAAATTTGGTAGATGTCATTACCATTTGGCTCCAAAAAATCTGAAGGCCAATTTGAGGTCAACAGGGGTAATTGGAAGTCAAACTTGCAATGATTGATCTGATTTACATTGAACTTGGAAGATGTGGTCAGTATTAAGTACCAGAAGTTATGTCAGTTGTCAGGAGTCATGTGAGGTCACATTTGCAAAGACTTTTGGATATACAGGAGACTTAGTAGATGTATTAATTGATTTGTGCCAAACTTTTTGGAAGTTGTGGGGGCGTGGGGTTGTTCAAATTTACATTTCAAAGATTCATAGATATATTTGGTGCCAGAAAGTTTGATGTTAATGACCTTTTAAGTTTCAAGTTTTCAAATGTCACTCATGGTCAGTCAGTGAAAGGAACCTTAGTGCCCTTGTTCAGGATTACTTCTACATAAGTATAAAGTAAGCTGGCTTTTAGTAAGGCCTCAAAACTGAGTCCTTCTTTAACTGGGTTCAATGTTTGCTAGGGGTTCATGGAATAACACATACTAAAATGCCACTAAAGATACTTCCTTCCTACAAAAAAATGCTTGCTTGAATTGAAGTTTGATAGGTTTGAGCTTCTGCACCATTGGTGCTGTAGTTTTTATTCTGATGTGAGGTCTCATGCTGTAATAAGTTGAATGCATTAGAGGCATTGCAAGTTTGCAAACTTCACTTTCTCAGTAGGCAAGTTAATACCTCTGTTTATTTCTAGGTGAAAAAATTTCTTTGAGGAAAACAAAAATTTGCTCATCAATGTGAGGAAATACTTCCTTCAAGTCTTATCTAGGTAGTAACTGAGTGAACTTGCCTGCTGTCATCCTGAGAACCACACTTAGGAATTAAGTAACAGTTTTACCATCATGCTGAGATTAACTTGCTCTTTGCATAATCAAAACTGATTTTGTCTTTTGTCTCAATCATCTCTTTCAAAAAGAATTCGTTCTTATACCACTTCTTAAAGCATTTTAGGTTTTCTACCATGATTTTAACCCACCAGCATAATTCATAAGTTAGATAGTGGTCCTGTTATAAGAATATAATATTCTTCCTACATGACACTCTTATCATCCCAAGTTTTATTCAGATACTCCTTGCAAAGATGAGTCTAAACGAAATGATTGCTACATGGAAATGTGAAAACTGCTTTGCTTGTTCCATGATACAAGCTAAGCTGCTGTGAACTATTTTGATCTTGGATCATTTGTCTGGTGTCTAGCTGTCTGTCTGTTCACATTTGTTGGGAATGGTGATTTTGTTGAAAAAAACTTATGGAACAGGGAAAAACTTATTTCATATAGGAAGTGTGATTTGAAAAACACTTGTTTCTTGTCAAATAATTTTAATAAGTGGGCCTCAGAATAAGTTCTAAATATTTTCACCCTTTCTTTCTTGTATTTACAGCTTCTGGTCCAAGATCCATTTCACCTATTTGTGTTGACCTCACTAAAAGTCGATCTCCATCAAGCAGTAGGTCTGAGACACCTGTCAAACATCAATCCATCAGTTTTGATAACTCTAGCAAGATTAATGCATTCAAGGAAGGAATTGGTTCCAGTCATCTAGTTGGTTTATCATGGGTCAATGAAATGTAAGGCTGCTTAAATATGAATTTTTTAAAGATAGAAAGAAATTTGCTTAATAATGTAATGATAATAATATTTGCACTTTTAATGCGCCAGTATCTAGCAATCCCAGTCAAAGGCACAGTACAATATTGTCCATGCTCAATGAGAAGACAATCCCTTAAGTGCAGCAGCAGCAATAAGGTGGTGCCCAATTACAGTTTACCCCACAGGTACCCATTTAACCCCTGGGTGGGCAGAGGCAATTGAGATAAAGCATTTTGCCCAAGGACATGACGTAATGACCCATGCAGGAGTTGAATCAGCAATCCTGGGATAACACCGTAACCAGTAGGCCACTACCGTAACCAATTGCCCAAGGACACAAGGTAATGACCCAGGCAGGAGTTGAATCAGCAATCCTTGAATAACACCTGAACCAATAGGCCACCACCACCATAACCAATTGCCCAAGGACACAAGTTAATAACCCATGCAGGAGTTGAATGAGTAATCCTGGTGTAACACCTTAACCAATAGGCCACCACCATAACCAGTTACCCAAGGACGCAAGGTAATGACCCATGCAGGAGTTGAATCAGCAATCCTTGAATAACACCTGAACCAATAGGCCACCACCACCATAACCAATTGCCCAAGGATACAAGTTAATAACCCATGCAGGAGTTGAATGAGTAATCCTGGGATAACACCTGAACCAATAGGCCACCACCATCATAACCAATTGCCCAAGGACACAAGTTAATAACCCATGCAGGAGTTGAACAAGCAATCCTGGGATAGTACCTTAACCGGTATTAAGAAGTGAGTCATTCTACAGGGTATAGGCCAGTTCATACTTCAGCATAGCACTATAAAGCTGTGAAAGTTGAACACTGTTCTTCAACTCTGAGCTATGTCTTTGATTTGCCCCTTGAAGGGTAAGGGATAACCATATATGGTTCTTACAGCTTTATAGTGCATGAAAATATGAAAGTATAGACTGGCCTTAAGAATGTTACTTTTAATAGCTTGTCTCCATTTTTGTTGTATTGGGTCATTTTTGCTGCAACCTTTTGGTAGTAAGCATTGTTGCAGTAAACCATTGTTGTCAGATATAACACTGAGAGAACTGTCAATTTAGGTTACCTTGAAGGAATTTAAAGTTATTTAAAAAGTGGGAATGGTTGTGCTGGCCTACAAGAACTTTTGTGGAATGGAAGAGTAAGGCACAAATCCTGCTCTGCATAGGTTGTTTCATTATGTTAAAAAAAGAAATATTTGTCTTACTTTCTTAGACATATGCATATCTTCATTGATATATGGGGAATATATTAGGGATATTGATGTATTGGTATATCATAGAAGAGTATGGTTAATGTCAAATAGAAGAGCAAATGATAGCACTTGTCACTCTTGAAATATGTTGATAAGAAACCTGTTTGGTTTTTCTCAGGAAAGAACGGTTTGAGTCATCAGTGAGAATATCAAGAAGAAAAGCCGAAGAACAATCAGCAGAATTGAAGCGTTTACAGGAAAAGGTAAGCAATGTGCCTTAGAGGGTCAGTTGTTAAAGAATTGTGAGAAGTATTAAGGGGGAGGGTTAAGAATGGGAGGGGTCTGCATGGTGAATGCTTGGAGGAGATGTAAACTGTAGTGTGTTTGAGGGCTAGGAATACTATGGTATGCTATACCAGTTGGTTAAGAAATGTATGATTTTTAAGTCGAGTTAGGTCATTTGGTCTCTGTGGTGTCATTGGTTATACAAACGTATGGATGAGGGAAGGAGCAGCTTATAGGGGCTATTTTGGGTTCCATGAGGGCTACTTCTAGTGTGTTGTTGGCAACTGTGTAGAAGAGGAGGGCAGTTTTGGAGAGGTTGGGGTTTTTTGCCTTTTCCAGTGCTTTGCCAGGGCTATTTTACCTGATGGCCAGTTGATCCATGTATTTTGTACACTGTTGATTATAACCATCCTCTCTCAACCGTTTTCAGCATTCTTTGTTCCTGAAACATGTAACGAAGGAAGCAACTTTCCCCTACTGCAAACCTAAGAAAATGTGGAGTATTTCTGATGTTTGCAGTGTAATTGAAGTAGTTATATTCTCCACTCAGAAAGTAATTGTAGACACTGTGATAAATTATGAAAAACATTTTAGTGTTCCATTCCTCCTTCAAACAGCGAGTCATGTGTCTTTAAGGTGTTTGTGAAAGGATTGATTATTGTGTGGACTTATATCTTGAGACCACTTAAAGTACTGATTGGGTAGATCATGTTACTGTATGTTTCACCCCCCTGTTGAAAAGATCCGTTTCTGTGTTTTGTCTTTGTCTCATTGAGATGTGCTCTTGTTTCAGGTGTAACTTTTGTATAATTACAGGTGAAAAGTCTTGCCGATAGTGAAGAATATGAATGGCTAGTGCAGTATAAGAGGCCAATTGAAGTCTTTTGTTTTTATTTGGCACTTGCAGCATGTTGAACAAAACGAGGACTGGATAAAATATTTAATTTTGGGAAAGCAAGTCAGATTGTCCAGTTTTGTACTAGTTGTCGTGTACCAAACCAAAAGAAAAAAATAGAACAGGGCCAAATTTTCTTCCAATTGCAAAAATTCCTTTAGATACACAATTTTCCCTGTAAAGTGCTTGCTGGTTCCCATTATTTCCTGCCATGGTTCTCCTATTGTCAGGGGAAATTGGTCTTCAATTTCTTTGGATAATAAACACGATGTTCAAGGTGTCTATATAGATTTACAAGGAAAACCCCGTTTACCTTGTGAAAAGATACACGTTATAGTCAATGTAAAATAAAAGAGGCTTGTGTTTCTTCAGAAATTCACTCAAATGTGTACCTTGCAAGATCTTGAGAATTTGTCTTTTAGCACCTTATGGGGTTAATTCTGATTAATTTTTAATAAATTTATTACAAATTTGTAACACATTTCTTTTAAATTTATATTGATTTTACTTATGTCCTTACAGAAAGAAATAGAGAAACAGAAAGCTGAGGAGAAGGTGAGCACTTAGCAGTTTGTCCTCTTCAGGTTAAAGATGATTCAGGGCTCCCAACGATCCTGTATTTCAAATATATTCCTATATTTTGAAAATAAGCATATATTTTCCTATAAAAAGTAAAAACCTTTATTTCCTATATATTTCATTAAGATGTCGGTGTTAGCCTGCTCTAGTCAAAATGTTTCAGGAGTTACAGATGGTTTTGAAAAGACAGCCTAAATGTCATTTTGAAAACGACACTCCTTCCACCAAAAGAGTGGATTGTAAAGCACTTTGCTTAGGTTCAGATTTAATGATTCTGTATTTTCCCTAAAAAGTTATGACAGTACACTGACAATTTATCATCAGATGGTGATACCATCTACCCCCTCCCCCACTTCAACTATTTTTCCTATAAAGCAGTATATCTTTTCCCATATATTCCTATATTTTCAGAGACAAACTCCTATATATTCTTCCAAAAATTCCTGTATTATTTGTCTCTCTGTGGGGAGCCCTGGCTGAATAGTTAGACTAAAATTAGTTGTAATCTGGAAGTACCAAGTTGAATAAAAAAAGAATAGTTTTATTAAGTGGTATGAAAACATTTTAGTTACATCAAATGGAACTGAAGGAAATTTGTATGAAATAGTTTAAGAATTAAATTTGAATACGTATAGGTGAATAAGGTGAAATAAGGCAGAGGCATAGCACACTGAAACTGAGGTCAAAGTATTTTTGTGTTTAAAAAAAAAATGGGTGTAGTGGTAAGGAGAAAATGGAACTGTTTGATCTTTGAAAAGAAGTAAGGGTGGCAAAGTTTGTAGTGTTAGGTCACAATACAGAAAGACATTGTGGTAATTGTGTAGAAACAGATATCTGGTCTGTGATAATATTTGCAAGTGAAATAGGGCTGTGACCGTGTAGCGATTAATCACTAAACGATGGTATGTGGAATAAACGTTTCGTACAACGTTACTAGGGATTAATCGCAAAACCTGTTTTCCAACCATTTTTATCCATCTAAATACTAAGCTGCAGAGATTGCGGTTATCGCGTACGGCTCTACAGAGCAGGAGTGCAATAGCAATGCATGTTTCTTTTGTATTTATGGCATCAATGAGCATGCTTTGAGTCTTTCTGTTATGATAAGGTAATCACGATTAATCGCAAAATTTTGCGTTTAAATGTTTAATTATTTTGCTAAACATTCACAGCCCTCAAGTGAAATCTGTTCTATTTAAATTGGTGTCTAAATTTTAGACCTATTAATTAGGTTTCTCTGCTAAAGATTTTGGATGAAGTTGACTCTCTTCACAGTGTCGTCAGAGTAGGGAAATTACTTTTGGTTACTACTTTGGTAGAAAGCCTATCAAGGTAAAGACCAGCATGACTGATGTCCATGTGACATTCGTACTAAAATTAGTGCTTTGTTGTATAACTGTTTAAAGGCAAGAGAATTGATAAAAGAGCAGGAGATAACCCTTCGTGATGTCAGTGAGTTACTGGATGAAGATTTTAAGGTGGTGGTGGAGAAGGCCATCCCAGAATTGACCCCAGAGATGGAGGATGAGGTGGACAACGCCCTCTATCCTCACCCACCAAATGAAGAATTGGTTAAAGCTTTCAAGATACAGTTGACCAGGCTGGACATTCAAACATTAAAAGGTCTCAACTGGTTGAATGATGAGGTACTACCTAGAAATCCTTTCATTTAGTTTTCTCTGTATTCACTAAGAACTCCACTGTGAGGGACATAACTATGTTCTTGTTTCTTTTGGATTTGTGGTACCCAGTAGTTTACCATATATGACAGAGGCAGTTTACTTGAATATGTGATTATGTTGCAGTGGCTTACAATTGCCAACCACTACTAGAGAAAAAAATACATATTTCCGACCACCACTTTGCACCTGTGCGACCAGCACTCTAGTCCAAGCTAAAAGTAAAATGATATTAAAAATCACTGATTTTACAACAGTTGTTGTGACTTTTCCTAAATATTCAATATGTATTTATCAAAATATTGATAAATATAGCACCATTTTGCATTTATGCACTACTACTTATGCAAAAATTTTCAAAAGGGGAGGGCCCTCCCCATATACCCCTTCCGGGGAATGCAGTTTTAACAACCACCACTTCAGAAAATATAATCACCACTCACAAAATTCTAGCTATAACCCTGGTGGTATGCTAATGAGAATAGAATACAATCAGTTCCCTTGTTTTGAGTATTTGTGGCAGTTCTCAGTTATTGAGCTCATAAGGAAATCAACAAATCCTTAGGGGTAGGTGGAATACACTGTTATAATTAATTACACTTGCAAGGCAAGTTTGACCAGCTCACAGCAAAATGCAGTGCAATACCGGATAAGTTTCTCCCTACATTTGCAATGTGTGTTGCTTCTCATGAACATGTTCACAAATTGACTTTGCAACATTTACATCAACATTTGAATTTTTTCTCATATAGTAACAATGCCTTATCTTGAATCTTTTGTTTGTTTGGGGGTGTACTTTTAATGAATTATTTCTATTTGTTTCAGATTATTAATTTCTACTTCAGTATGCTTGCTGAAAGAAGTAACAAAGAAGATGTAAGTCATGTTCAAACATTTAATTCACTTATTATGTACAGCTGGATGATTTGACCGGGCACAGGAAAGTTTTATTTAGTGGAACAGAAACTTTGTAATGATTTAGGTGGATGAGGAAATGGGCAGAGGGCAGAAAGAGTTTTTGTTGGGGAAGGGGCAGAGGGAACCATACCTTTATGTTCTGGGTAAGAACACCCATCAATGATCTTTTTGGAGTGTAGCACATTACCCTTTTGTCTTTCAGTTTAGAGGATTGACAACATCTTTGCACGTACTTGACTTAACCCAATTGCAGCAGGCTGGCCAGTAATTTGATACAAAGTAGAAACAACAGAACAGCTCAGAAACTAACCACTTGGATAGCTTTGCTCAGAGGAAGATTTTTTGAGATGAAGATTTAAACTGAATTTGTTTGGGTTTTGTGAAATTTTGAACTCCAATAATTGAACAGTACAGTTTCCATGACATGTTTCAGCTCCATTTTGAGGATCATTACAGAGCATCTCAGTAAAATGGAAACAGATAACATTTCATGACAAACTGATGGTTATAAACCAACTTGTCACCTTACAGCTGATAAAAGCTGGGGCTGTGCAAGAATAAAACCTAAGATTACTTGACGTGTTTCAGGTCAGCTTTGTGTATTCTTATATTTCTCTGGATTTTTTTTTTGTCATCTGTAGAATCTTCCCAAGGTGCATACATTCAATACATTCTTTTATCCAAAATTGGTCAAGGAAGGCTACAACTCCCTCAGGAGATGGACAAAGAGAGTGGACGTTTTCACAAAAGATATCCTACTTGTTCCTGTTCACTTGGGTGTACATTGGTGCTTAGCGGTAAGTTGACTGGGAGTTAGTGCATCAGTTCTGAGTTCTAGTATAGTCGCGATACACAATGTTGCGCAGTACATAATGTTGCGCACCCCATGAATTTCCGGAATTTCTCCACTGCAGTGCAATTGAAAAGACAATTCCACCAACCTACACACGAGGTATAATACTGAGTCAATAAAATACGTAACATGAATGAACAAGAGATAATGCCTAGTCTAAATGTGGCAAAATTATGACCCTTGATTATGATTTTTCGCTGCGGTGCTTTTCATGTGCTTAAAAATGGGCAAGGTCAACCAATCAGACCCTAAAAATCGAGATGCTCGTGGTTCAAATTGCTAATTCCTGACTGATTTGTGTAGGGAACAAATGTTTTTCATCTCTTCATCTACAATCCATATTTTTCTGACATTAGGCGGGGTCATTGTGTGGTAATCAGCAGCCCTTTTTACCTTAGTGCGCAACATTACGACACTCAAGATTTGAAATCGCTCAACGATACCTGAAATAACGTGGCAAAATTTTCACCAAATCGTGCTGACCACCACAAATTCGTAAGTTAGGTTACAGAAAAGAAATGCAAGAGTCGATATCTGTGATATTTTCGGTTATGTTTCCTTCTTTGTCTCCGTAATCTCCAATATTTCGCTTAAGTGCGCAACATTCCAACCCTCCATGCTATATATAGGGAAGATGCTGAATGGTAAGTAAAGATTTGTCGGTTTAAAGCAATGTGTATCTCAACACTTGAGCTTTGTAAACTCAGTGATAGGTAGATTCAAAATATTCAGTTGGTGTTAAGGTTCCTGTGGGGTCATTGTGGATTGTAACATAAAGGCAGGTTGCAAAAATTTTTTGAAGATGACGAGTACTGTTGAGAAACTGGAAAAGATGAACAAAATATCTGATAAATTCACGAAAGGATATATCTACTTTTGTAAGAGGTATTCTGCTTGGTTAGTAGTACACTTTTACTAAAAGTACAAACCATTACATAATTGTTAAAGTGGTTGATATGTGTGAATATGTCCTCTTCTTGATTTTATGTGGTTGGTCAGTCAAGCTGCACAAGAAATATGTTTGGGCTGATGGTCAAACAGGCTTGAAAACTCCTGGTTAAGGATATTATAAGTTTTTAGGTTTTTGGCTGTGTGGTTAAATTGAGAGATTTTAGGGAATTCAGATGCTGCTGTACTCTTCATTTTTGTGTAAGATTTCTGATTTGTATCTCTTTGTTTCTCTCTTGCAGATAATTGATTTTAGGAAGAAATTAATTGAATATTATGATTCAATGGGAGGTGACAATGACGTATGTTTAAATGCTCTCAGGTAAGATTCTTACAGAAATGTCTCACCTTTTTCCACATGGAGAGTGAGAGGTGTGGGTGCTGAAATTAAACCGAAAGATTTATCCTCCCCTTAAGGATAAAAGGTGGATGTAAAACTGTAACTGAGACAAGGATTGCAGAAAGTTAAACCGAGGAGGGAGGTCTTAACCCTTTGTGTTTTGCTCAATCCTGAACTACCTATCAGAGACGGTGTTCGATTTCCCTGGTATCGGAACGCGAAATGCGATTCAAAATGAAGGAACTGCGAGACATTTTCAGGACTGTCGCACATTGTGCGAAGTCAAATTCTAGTTTGATTTGGGATGACGTTCACAGAACTCAGTCCTGGTGATCAGAATCACCCAAAATTGTAGGCCTTCATTACCTTAAACACTCAAAAAAATTCAGTTGCAACATGCGTCTAGTCTACGTAATGACTTTCCTTCTCTCCCAGCCAATCATTTATGAATCACACACAATGAGCTGTCTGCTGTGCAGTTCTGTGATCAGTAAGATTTCTTGATGTTTTTTTTTCTTACATTGTGATAAAAACTTTGACTGGTTTATCTTGTACCATACAGACTTAATGTTCCCCAAGAGAGAACATTTTCAGCTTTCTAACTGTATCTTTCTTGTGTTTGCATACCTTTTGAATTTTGAATAATTAAAACTTAAAAAATCATCTGCAAAGTTTTGGAGCATGTTTTTAGCTCACACATGTACACAGTAAATGTGTGAGGTTATAAAAATGGGGCAGATGGTGTCAACTTTTCGGCAAAAGTAGTCTTCTTTTTGATGTGAGGAGATTTGGGGCTGAAATTTTGGGATATGATTGTCAGCAGAGCATTAATACCTATTTGCATTCCATTATAGGAAAGTTAAGTTGGGTTTTAAAGCCGTTTTTGTAGAGCTGAGTTCACTGTGCCTGCTGAACAGTTAGCTGTTTATCCATTGTACTGATAGCAACGTGCTTGGTTGTGTGTTCAGTTGTTATCTTGCAAATGAATATGTAGGCTGTTTGAAATTCAATCCATCAACACACATGTGTTTGTTCATCAAGTGGCCTCTGCCATCTGAAGCAACTCTGTGGTCAGTGTGGCTTAACACATGAAAGTAAATAGGCTTAACTTATTAATTGTGGGGATATCTCCCATTCTGTTCTGTTCAATTGAGTTGGTCATGTCAAGTAATTGCAATTTAACTGTTTTGAGTTCAAGTGCAGTAGGAGCCTTTTGAGTGTCTGTTTTATTTTGATCAGTGCATACCCATGCAGTGTTTACTTGTGGAATTGAAGGTGCAATTAAATGTACTTTGTAATACTTGAACAGTTTATAGGTACATCATACAAACTTTTTTTTTTCAGTCTTGCTGCTAATAAAAGTATATACAGCCTTAGCAGGCTTGCTTGATATGAGAAAATATACAGCGACATTTGTAGCTATCTGTCATAAAACTGTTTCAGTTGCAGGTTTACATTCCTTAACACATTTGTGATTTACAGATGAATTTTGATTTCTATTAATTATTACACTCCTCTCTTCCCTCTCATTTGCCTTTGTAAGGTAAGGAGGTTTTTTGGAAGCAGATGAATAGATGGTTTTGGTTTTGTGAGTTCCTATATTTAACAGACAAGAGAAATTGTGTGAGCTACACAACAGCATTGCTGTTCTAGTTTGAAAGAAGTCATGGCATATTCCTCAGTTGTACACTAAGAATCACAAGGCATGATTAGGCCATACACAAACCCACTGGCTATTATAATGTGCATGGGGAAAACCCGCAGTTGCGAGGGGATGATAAAAAAAAATACTGAGAAATGAGAATGCAATTCTGCAAACCTAATAAGATGAATGCAGCTCATATCGATACACAAACATTAGTTATTTCACTTTCATTGCTACATTGTACTTGAACTATTTTTTTAGCAATTACAAGACTGCTACTCGATTTTGGAGAACTGCTATGCAAGAAAATATTGCAGTGCAAGTGTTGCTATTCAATTTTTTTGGAGGAAATCGAACACTGATCTGAGATCCTGGTCTTGGAATGCTTGCAGTTAGCATAGCAGCCTTCTTTCCATAACATCACGTTAGTTATTAATGGAATGGTTTTGGAGTATTTGTTTTTTTACTGTTTTTTTTTTTTGCACTATCAAATTTGTTCTCTTTTTCCACAGAGAAATCTATGAATCTTTACACAAGTAATGAGCCTAACATTATATAGATTCTTGAAAGGATTTTGAAAGCAAGTCCATGTTACCCCACTCCTTGGAATGCTTGTCCCTGCCATCCTTGAGAAATTAAATTTTACCTGGGTTTGTAGTATTTCTAATATGATTTTTTTTTCAATAATTTCAACAGAGATTACCTAGTATCTGAACACCTAGACAAGAAAAAGAGTACCTATGATGTATCATCATGGGATTTGGTCCATGCCAAAGACATACCTAGACAGCTCAATGGAAGTGACTGTGGTGTGTTTGCGTGCAAGTATGCAGAATACATTACAAGGGATGTACCAGTCACGTTTACTCAGGTAAGGTAGACTCTTTTCATTTTTTTTGTGTCACTTTGAACTGATATATCAATGAGAGATGACAAAATCTTACCCAGTAAAACTTACAAATGAACCAGTTGACAGGGTTCTCCTCATTTACAGAAAATATGCAGATGTCGTTAAATTCTGAGAATGCAGTCCCCAGAAAGGAAAAAGTTTTGAAAGTTTTCAAGAAAGGGAAAATAATGTGATAAGTTACCCTACCTTGACAAAGAATGGGAAGTATCATTCATGAGAAGGAATTTGTTTTACACCTCAACTTGCCACAACCTCTGTGTCCACTTCTCAGAAATTTTGACAAAACATTCAAGCAAAGTTGATCTTGACATTCCATTAGTTCAGTAGACTATATTGTATGATCTATTTTGTCGAGGTACAAGCCATTGTATTTTACAACCCAGTCCATGGAAAGTTGTAATCATCTTCATTTGGTGGGTAAATAATTATCATGAAACAGGAAAAATGGATTATTAAGTTGCAAAACAAGGGTTTCTGTTTAGATTATTTTCTCCCAGAATGTTACTGCATCATTATTGAAATCTTCATCCTTCTTAATTGTATTTTTTTACTTCGTTTTTTTTCATTACAGCAAGACATGCCTTTTTTCAGGAGACAAATGGTGTGGGAACTGCTACATCAGACACTTTTATGAAAAGATGGCCAAAAAAAAAAAAAAAGGACAAAGAATAGACAGTGGCAAAAACTTCAGGCATCAAAGGCATTAAAGGCATCAGTATTTGTACTCACTTTGTTTACAACACAGTCATTCAGAATTTGCAAGCAGCTAGTTTTATCAACTCAGTTATGCACTGTCCGTGGTCAGGACTAGGGGTAAAGGGGGGGGGCGGGGGGAGGGGTGTACACTAGTATTGTTAAGAGTATTAATTATGTAATGAGTGATTGTAGGTTTGTTTAGGATGCAGTCCTGTTTAGCATTATATGTTTAATAAGTTATTCCTGTGTGTGATCTTCAACCTCTAGGCAGGGAGTTGTTATTTGAATGGAGATAAATCACTATGAAATGAGGTTTGTACCTCCAAGGTCAGGTAGAAATCCATCACTTGTACCTGTCTAGACATTTCTCTAAGACTTTAACTGGATAAGGAAGTTAACACAAAAGGGATAGTCACCTGCTACATCTAGAGTGAAAACTGTAACAACATTGCCAGTTTTCAGGGAAATAAAATAAAAAGTTAGTGCTGCTTTCTACGCTTGATGACATGCATGGCAGTATTTCAGTTAGGATTTACGCTGCAGTATGGACTTGAATGTGTATCTGTTTTTTGTGGAACACTTCTGGAAACTTTTCATTTTGTTGTAGCAAAACTTAAACTTCTACCTCATCAGCTCATTTGTACGCAGTGTCTTGTAAAGGAAGGGGCTTATTTTAAGCCTTTATTTCAATTAAACAGTCATTTCGAGTTTAATAACACCTGCTTTAAAAGTGTTGGCAGTGCAAACCAACACATCAAAGTATCGTTCTGGGTGCAAACCACTTGTTAAAGGATTACAAGACTTGATGTTGCTAGGTGAACGATATATTGGAGCCAAGAAAGCAAAGAAACTTGTATGAGCCAAATAACCAGCATATTGTTGAAAATCTTTCCTTGATTTTGTGAGTCTTAAAGTACTGATATAAATTAAACTTTTCATCCTCTCTCCATCCATATAACAACTACCTTCTCCAGGTGGTGTTGAGGCCATAGAATTTTTGTTAGCATGGACTTCAGGATGTCTGTTTGTGAATGTCTTTTTGTGTTGAAGATTAACTTATTACTGTGTTTGTGATAGAAGTTATGAATAACTAGAGAAATTTACAACACAGGGATTTCAAATCTCGAGTGTCTAATGAAAAAACTATTTCCCCAGTGTATGATGTGATGTAACATCAGTATGGTATTAGATAAAGGAAAGATACGTACGCAGTAGCTTGGGGCTAGTTCAAACCACTTTAAGGTCAAGTGTCAGTGAATAATGAAAAGCCTCATTTGCTGGTACAAAATAGTGTATTGTGGAATCGCAATGTAGCTGTGCCTTTTGGTGCTAGCACAAATGTTGCAGGCTAGTGAAATGTTTGTCAGGTTCCTCTCATAAGAAGCATTTAACTAATTTAGATCATAGTGAACTTAATTCACTGAAAGTCCCTATTCAACATTGATGCAGTATTTGGGTTAAGTACAATCTTTGGTATTGACTGCCAGTCATGAATTGTACTTGTTTCAGTCAATCTGGAATCTATGTACTTTTGAAATCACCCTTACCATATCAGATACCCTCTCCATTCCCCCTCCTCCCCCTCCCGCATGGGACAGTTTTCATCTGAAACAATCCCCACCCAGACAAGTCCCATCCTGGTCAAATTTCCCTTGGATAATTCTTATCCATGGCAATTGCCCCTCAGATTACCCCCTACCCCCACCCCACCAGAAAATGTGGAATTTTCTTGAGTGGAATTACCCACGTGGAGAGTCTGGGAACCCAACGTAATGATACTTGGCATATTGGATATTTATGTTTTGATTACGGTTCAAGAGGACATCAGCTCCAAATAAAATACAGTGTGAGAATGTTTATGACTTAAAAACATGAAAAAATAATTTTACAAATAATTAAGTAGGTAAGCCTTGAAGGGATAAAAGTTGTTGGTAAACTTAGGTAGAAGTAGTTCAAAGACTTGTTGTGTATGGAGATTCCACTCAGAGTCAGCACCAAAATCAAGTGTATCCATGCATTGGCAAGCACTAGTTTCATTATAACAAACCCATAGGTTCATTTAGGTTTGTATTAATGTATACTGAATATTTTGGTATGTAGTAGTGATTGTCACAGAGGTCACATTGGCTAAGTGCCATTTCCTTCAAAGTATAGTGGAACTTAGCTCTAGCCTAATTCAAGGAAAAAATGAATGCTAAAGAACATAACCAGAGGACTTCTGGCTAAGCCAGATGGTGTGTTGGTTTTGTAGTTAGTCTGACTGTTAGACAGGTAAAGAGTAGGTAAGCTATCAGCAGTCATTCATGATTTACATACAGAGTGGTTGCTTATTTATAATCTTGAAGCAGAATTTAAATCACTTCTGTTTGCTACTAGGCAGGAAAAGTTAAAAACAAAGATAGGAAATATCAGAGACATTTTGGCACAGAAAGCAGAAGTATTCCTAGTTTAACAGTTGAAGCTGTTGAGTAACATTTGATTATAAAAATCCAGTCAAAGATTGCATTATGCAGGGTTACTTGCCTGAACTCAGATATCCAGTGTAGTGTATCATGCTGTAGTGTTTGGGATTTTCTCTGCCAGCTCCACATTTAGATATGTCAGCTATGGTCAGTGACAAGCATGGTGCATTATGGGTGTAGAAAACAGGGACTTCACAGATTTACTTATCAATGATACTCTGATTATGATATGCAGAAGTAAAGCATTCATTCTTTTTTCTTAAGAAATGATCTCAGATGTGACTTAAGTACTTATTTTGAAGCCAAAGAATGAACTTCTGTCTACAATAACATTGGAATTGTATTAAAGAGGTGTTGGTACATTACACAGTATGTGTCTGCTGTCATACAAGTCGGTTCTGTGTAACCCATTGTATGGCATTAAAATGCCATTGTTACACGTGGAAGTCACATGTAAACATTAATGGTAAGACAGGTTTGAAAGTAGAGATGGGAGAAATTTTGGAACAGGGTTGGAGATGGGAGAAATGTGGGGAGTTTGGATGGGGGTGGGGGACATGAAATTACAAGGGTGCCTGTAGCATGTTTCATGCACATTTTCTTCATATTTTGGGATGACTGGGGAAAGTGTGGCAGGGAATGGAGATAAGAGATGTCATTGGGGAAAAAACTTCACCTATCCTCCTTCCCTAACTTGGGGCCGCCACTGCATGGTGATAGCAATGCATGTGCACAGGAAGTCCTCACGTGTCTAGGTTATGAAATAGTAATGCTGGAAAGATTAACTAAGAGTAGATTGTTATAATTGATAAAAGATAGATGACACCTTTATGAGACTGGGAGATGTACTGCATCCCTCCTTTGTTCTTTGTAATATATCCATGGGCTAAGTGATTTTTTTCCCCCAACCTTATCCCCCCACACTGCAGTAAAAAAATTCTTTTCTCATTACACTTTCAATTTTTTAAACAACTGTTGGAATGAAATGGTATACAATTAGTTGCTTTGTCACAATGCTGAATGGTTTAAAAAGCATCAGTTGTATGATTGTCACCTTTCTGCATGATATTGTGGCTGACATTTTTTGTGAAGCATTGGGTTTCCTGAACAGTTTCCATTGGAAGGAACCCTGGCCCATTTCCGTCAGTGGACATTGCCCTGGACGACTACCCCCTGGACAGTTCCTACCCTTGACAATTCTGAATTTTCCAGTGGGGGGGGGGGGCTGTCTAGGTAGAAAGTGGCTGGGTGGAATTTTTAGTGAGAATTGTCTGGCTTGGAATTGTCATGGAGGAAGTTGGGGGGGGGCGGGGTAACTTTTCGGGGGAAAGTTGCTGGGGGAAGTTGTAGGAAGGGAGGATTGTCCATTTGGAAATTAACTGGGGTGGGTGGGAGGTTGTTCAGTCACAATTATGTACTGCAGACTGCTGTAAGAAGTTTTCATTTCCTAATGAATTAGTAAGGAAAGCTCTGTGCTAACATTTGCAGTGATGGTGTGTTCGATGTTACATCGAATGTTTCTTGAAGACAGGACAATTAAAATACACTTCTTGCTGAATTGTGCTCGTTTGAAACTGTTTCTGGAACTTGGCTGCTCCTATGGCTTGCATATAGACTTCACATGCTGGTAAATATGAATTTTTAACTCAAAATTATGGTACTGAAATCCAAGTATGGGTTTCACAAAATCAGACCCAAACCCAGGGATAGGGATAGGTCCTTGGGGAAATGTAGGGAATTTGTGACTTACCTCCTTATTTTGCAGGATTTAGTTTTGTGACTTTCCACATTTTGCAAGGAAACAGAACTTTTTCCATGAAGAGGCCTCCTTCCTTTCCATTAAGTCATGTATAGCTTGGAAAGTAAGATTGCCTGTTACACATGGAGCTCATTTGTAAATGAACCATAGCAGAAAGAATTTCAGATATTGTACAAGCCATTGTAGTAATTCACCTCTCAAGATAGGTTAAGATTTTTGACAAGTGACCAAATTTACAGTGGATTGCAGCCATAAATTTTAGTTCTTGCCCCATTGTTGCAATGTTTACTTATCTTTAGAGGAAGACATCAGTAACCTAAAAAGAAAGAGAGCTTTCCAAGTCATTGAATGTAGCAAATGGATTATGTTTTGAAAAGGAAGTCAAACAAATCTTTAAGATTGTAGCAATTTTTTTTCCAAATTTTGCAATTTTCTCAAAAATGGAGCAGCTGAATTTTGCCCTTGGGAATAGTTTATAGTGGTGTGATTTTCACTTCCTTCATGTTGTTCTCTGTATGTAAGGCATTAAATGGCACAACCTAGGCCTAGGGTAAGTGTGATTGTTTGATTTGAAATTTGAAAGCATTTTGATTTGAAGAAACAAGAGTCAAGTTGTTTTAGCTAGCTGGCTGTACCAGAAATTTGATTGTATTTTTGTACCTTCAGAGAATTTCAGTTGTCTTAAAGAGTGTTTCTGAAATGATCCAAAGTTGAATTGAAGAATTAAGAGTGAGTTACAGCAGATTGAATACTTTATCATCATGAAAGATGTTTTGTACAGAGGGTCTTTAGAGCTAGAGCCATGTATCTAGAAAAGCTGTGAAATATGTTCTGTACAATTTCTAGGCCTGTGAAGCTGTGTAATTTTCTGCAAAATGAAGGGTAGGGTGATGGTATGGAATTTGTTCAAAAACAGGACTTAAAATACACCTTAGTGGAAAAGAGTAGGCCCAGGCAAAAACAATCTTTTTTTCTCATCACAGTCTCAAACTCCAAAATCAAATTTGAAAAACATTCTTTGAAAGTAAGTGAAAGTGTCACAAAATTTTGGTATGGAAATGTGTAGAAATCCTGGATGGTAAACTACAAAATGCAGCTGAATTGGGAGTTATGATCTTGTCAAACCCAACTCAACCAAAATGTGTCAAATTAAACACAAAAAGTTACATAAATACACGGGAGGGATGTTTATTATTACAACTTTTATTTGCCACTGTCACAGCACTTTGAATCGTTGCCACGTGTACATGTGTAGATAACTGAAATTTCTGTTGCACATATTTGCATAGCATGTGTAAACTATATTACACATTGTATATCAATCCATGTAATAAATATTGTATATATATCTATAAAAAACAACTGCAAATAAAACAATTTGTTATAAATACAACATTCTGATCAACTACATTTCATTCGCATTTTCTTGAGTTTAATTAGAAGGTTTGGTTAATTTACTCTTTTCTACCAATTCATTTGGTTATGTTTGCCTTAATGGTACCTGGTTGTCAAATTGGTTGGTGAGAGGTTTACCAAAAAATTTGGCAACTTCAAAGCAGTATTTCATGCAAGAGTACTTTTTCTGAGAAGTCCTGTGGGCTTTCTCCCACTGCTAGCAAACACCTAAAACTTCTCCCAAAAGAAGCTGCAACCCAGAAGGAACACAGTACTGCATAAAAACCTTGCAACAGTGCAACTAAGAACTGACATATACAATGTTTAATTCACAAACTGAATCTCTACTGTCTGAACCAAAGTCTGATTCACTGACATGTGGTCAATAATTTTAAATTCACAAATTCACAATCATCAAACCACTGCTGCCAAAATATCAACCAGCCTCCTTGAAATCTTTGAAGTATCCATAGGATGTTATGATCAGGGCCACACCTAGGCAATTTTAAGTGCCAATTCTGGAAAATTTTGACATGAGAAAATCTTGTCTGGTAGGTTAATCTTGAAGTTGGCTTGTCATTTTGTGAGTTTCTTCAGACACAGCTGACCTATGTGGTACCCAAAATGGGGTTAAAAGTTGACCAAATGCAAACTTATTGATGGTTGTCATAGCCTTGCTATATTAAAGTACACAGTTATGAATTGTACACAGGTCATTTAACTTAACATGTAGGTGTTATTGTGAGGCAAATCAAGTCAGTGTTAAGAAATAAATGTGTAAATGATATTACTAGTCACCCTTTCAAAAGTGCAGAATATAAAGGATTTTCACATTAAGAAGGCAACCCTCACTCATAGAGAAAATCATGGTTATAAACACCTTGACTGATTCCCTTCATTCTGATTGCAGGCCTTTCGTGCCTTCATCCTTGAATTTGACAGCAGAATAGCTGATGTAGGAAGTTTTCACAAATTTGGGAATAATGAGTGCCCTAGTTGGCAGCACTGTTTGCAACACACAATCATCCATTCACAAGCCTCACTGTAGGTTATTTGATTCCTCTCATAATATGGATAACTATGTATCACATGACTACAGTTTAATCTCCTCATTAGCCCTGAATAACAGGTTTTACCAGTGATGTAGCAGTTTTTGAATCACTACTTCACCATTCTCTTTGTCTGACAAGTTGATGTCACAATTTGTCAATAGACCTCACCACAAAGACACCTAAAGTGAGTGAGCTGTGACTTTGGGCATACACACAAGCTTCTCAAACCTACTATGTACAAAACTTCTCTGTCTTTGACCAGTCCATATGCAATCTGCCACCTCAGTAAGGAGAGCCTTGTCTCTGCACAAGGAAAGTTACAAACTCGCTTGAAAACCAGCCTGTCTCTGGTTTAAGGCTTTGAAATATACAATAAATCTGACATAATGAATGGGTTAGATGTTGCTGACATCTTCTGTCAAATGGTTTGGTGCCCTTATTCTAACGCTGCTCACAAGTCGATAATTTTTAATGTATTTTCAAAGGAATTCAACTAAAGTTTCATAACACGTATTAAAATCATAATGACAATGAGTACACAAATGAATGTATCAGTGCATGCAATTTAAACTTCTCTCGAATACTTTCCTTTGAAAACTCTTCACCCTCTCTTCTCATAGGATTGCATTTTTGTTGAGCTGATATCTAGATAATTCTGACTATCAACCAATCAACCAATCTGATCACTCCATTAGAGAACTGATAATATTTACCCATATTCCAAGCTTTACTAATGCAGATAATCCCTTTAGTGTAGCAGTACATTTATTGCTGTGCCTGATGACAAGTTACCCCACAGGTATCCAATGTTAACCCTTGGGTCCTTAGGGGGAACTTGAGCATCTTGACACACCCTAATGATGTAGGAAGGCTTCCAACCAGGAATCCTTGGATCACATGAGCAATGCTTAACAATCAATACTACACCACACCCCTTTAGTTTTGTTTCTCCAATTTCTACTTTTTGTTTCCAATTTCTGCCTTTTGTTTCTCCAAATTCAAACTCCCCTTGTAATAACAATACCCTCTAATAAACATATTGAAGTCAACATGAATATTTATTAATATTTGCATTCAACATAAACATTTATTACTTTTAATTTATGCCCTGTTGCGAACTACATATCCTGCTACAAGCACCACGGCTCAAAATGGACGGAAACTGAAATATGTTTATGCATGGGGCACTCACAATGGCCATGAAAAACAGCAAGTGTATAACTATAGGCACTTTTATACACACAACACTATTAATGCAACTTGACAATGATTCCACAATTCTTCATAGTAACACTTCACTCGAATAATCGAATCTGTACACTTTAATATGATTTTCTTTCTTTACCTAAAATAAATTTATAAAAATGTCCTTAATTTGAAGAAATTTACAGTATGTTAACTCATAAAATATATTCATATCAATTTAAGTCAATTCCATAAATGTTTCTTTTGATATGCCCCTGCAACTCCTATTGGCTATTTATAAATCCTGCTTTCCTGTGAAAATTGGTTACATTAAAAAGATGTATTCCAAATAAAAGCAATACCAGTATTTTGTTCCAAGTGACCCCTTTCTTCTCAGATAAAGAATTTACACAAAAAAGTCATGCAATGAATTTCAACGATTTATTTGTTTGTCATGTAATTCTTGTATTTTTGTATGGATTCTGATCCTGAAAGCCTTTGTTTCCTCAAGTACTAAAAAAAATGTTATGCCTTAAATATTTTTGGAATCTAATCCTTCCACAAAAAAGATAAAGAAAAAAATGCAACAAGAATTTAATACCCACAATCCACCCACACTTTCAAAGCAGGGCAACTATTCAAATTTAGAACATAAAAGTCCAAATTTTGTGACCCGTCAGTAAAATTGGTACATCTAATGTTTTTCTCCACATATGCTATCATTAATGCTTTCTTTAAATACATCAATTTTTGTTCTGATTTGGAGTTTTCCTTTCCCTAATCAAATTCTTTGCAGTTTTAATGTTAAAAAAGTGTTTCAGGGCTGACATAACCAAGTTGCAAAACATCACAAGTTACAAAATATTCAACAAGTGTCCTAGCTGGATACTTGACTGAGATTTTCAATATATTAATGCAAAAGAGAGAGAAAAAAAAATACCTTGCATTATTTCTTTTACCTTGAAAACAAAATATTTACAACTTAACAAATTTTGGTTACATATATCAAGGTGGTACTCTCAAGGTGTTATTACAAGGTGCACAAATGGTACAAATGCAATGGGTGCATTTGTGATACAGCAAGTACAAGCAACAAGGAATGTTTTTTATATATTTAAAAGAAGTCTAAAATTATCTGCAATCATATCAAGGCATTAGTTTTGACAAATGAACTTTATGCATAGGATTGAAATTGAATCTGACTTTTCCAACTAACTGACAAGTAGGTTGTCCTTAACAAACAAAATATGAAGCTAAAAGAACGTCTTCCTGAAAGACTTCTACGATTGGGATGAAAGCATCATCCATATTTAACTAAAATCTAGAAATAGGGGCGGGGGAAGGGGGGGGGGGAATGATGACATGTTCTTCTCTTTTAGGGATCATCAAATTAATTGTACATTTTATACATCTTCTAAATCTATACAATGGTAATGCCCATAAACTTTAAAATGGTCCTTGAAGACCATAAAACTCTTCCATGACAAGGTTTGACTCTGACTTGATTCATAAATAAAAATTAAAATGAATTAATCTGACCATCAAATTTTCCTTTGTGCAAAAGTTTTTATACTATACATGTATTACTGTATTAATACTGAGATTCACATATTATAAGTTCTATACTGTCTTTACACACACCTTCCAAGATGCAGGTTGCATTGCAACCAATAAATATGACTTTATGAACCAGTATTCAATAACTGTATCATGTTCACAGGCTTTCAAGTGAACCCAAGTGAAAAAGTAGGATAAAAGTTGGATCAAAATTTGCAATAAAACAGGAGAAAAGTGGGAATTTGAAGACCAAAAGTAGGACAAAAGTATGATTTTTGCTGGCCTGATTCATTAAAACTCAGTAATGTAAATGGTGTCACTATTACTCTTAAATACAAATTTCCAGTGAATTTGTTGTCATTTTACACACTTCCTTTGAAGTCAAAAAGTAGAACAAAGTGGAAAAACATAGCATAAAGTTGGATTTCCAACAAAAGATCAAAAGTGTGAGGAAGGTTCAAAAAGTAGGAGAGAGTGGGATAAGTAGGAGTCACTTGAAAGCCTGTGTTCAATAATGTATTTCAGGTTTTCCCTGCAAGTAAATATTTTTGTGTGTTTATTATGGCTTTCATACAATTTTATAAATTCTCGTAATAATCTTATGTTCTTTCTCTTCAAATAGTTTCAATGCAACAAAAACGGTAATCCATATGTATCACAGAGTAGTTTTAAAAAGATGATGTTTATCAAAACAGATGTTTCAAGTGGCCATGGGTTTCTTAAATAAATGCAATATACTAAGGCACTGATGATCAAGGCTTTTAATGATTCCCCTGCAAGTATTCTGGGGACTCCTTTGCACGCCAGGAGCAATCTTGAACAACGGATGTAAAATCAGGTTATGACATAACATGGAATTGCCCATCAATGTTCTTTAGAAGAAGCCTGCAAGCTATCTCCTACGAGAAGCATCAACCCAAAAGAACTCCAAACCTAAGCTAAGAAGCCCATCAATATTGTTAAATGTCTAAGGAAACTGCAGCTCCCAAAAATAATCTGAGTTAAAAATATTATTAAGAAACTCCCTTACTGTAATAACAATGTGACTCAAGTTACATGTATGGATGCAAATGAACTATGGTTACTAAGAATACAGCCTACCATCACAGTACTGTTTACCAACCCAATATGAAGGTCTCATATGTGAAAATTGCTACAGCTTACAAAGATATTTTCCATTAAACAGGGCCATTTTATAATGTCTTTCTACACTTGGGGGTAAGGTAGAAGGAACCTTAGAATGGCTGTAAAATACAACCCAACATATTCATAAAGAGAGCAAACACTTGGTTGATCCCTGAACTTTTCATCCAATACCATCATTGCAAGCCTGGTGACTCAGTCTCTATTAGAAATATCTTCAGGAGGTAATAATATTCACAAAATATTGATATACATGCTCCTATACAATATATAAATGAAGCAAGTTAATACTGGAATGCATATTCATAAGCAACACATCAACACAATATAATACTAACTTGGCATATAAATTATCTCAGGATGATGGGTTGTCAGGTATCATATGAAAGCTGCCTTCCAGCTTTCCTTGGACTGTTTGTAATTGGACCAAGAGGTATGGTCTTATGTCTGTGAAGAAAAGAAGTAAAGTTAATGAGGGATATCAAATAGGAAATAGTCAACAGCTGGTCATAGATAGCCCTACCAACCAACATGAAGCCATTGGGTGGGAAGGGATTTTCACTTCAAATTATCTGCCAAGTAGATATTTTTTATCATCTATGAGTGATATGTAATCTTTAATCATTACTAATTGTCCCAATGCCTACTACAGACCCTGGAGTGGGTCCCTTCCTCAAGCCTTAAGGAAGTCCTCATTACTGAGTTCACAGGATTAACCACACCACCACATTTTGGTCAGGGCCTGTAAAGTGGATGGAGTGGGTGGATCTTTGGTTTCTGGGTGGGTACATCTGAAATGTTTCCCTTTTTGATACATATCCAGTAACAAGCACTGGAGTAGCTTACATTCCCACCCCTCACCTGTTCTTGAGTTTGTCACTCTTACTGCCCTTGTCAGTTTTCTTTAAATTGAAAACACTTGTATCTGTTTTGAGCACACTTTATTTGGTGAGTAGCTGATTTCAAACACCTAAGCTATTTAACAGATGAATGTGGAATATTTGTGATTTCATCAGGTCTCCTCAGATCCTCACCTTCCTCCTACCCCTACAAAGACAAGACTACTCACCCTTCCCTAGGCTACCTCAGTTTACTCTCATTAAGTATTTCTAGACAGATTCTGTTAAAGTACTAAGTTCTTCCCAAGGTTCATTTCTCATATCTCAACCTCAGTTAAGTATGTGATAGCTAGAACAGATGATTTTGTCCTCAGTTCCTCTCCTCTGTGTCTCTATGCCCAGCAAACATGTACATCTTTCTATTTAAAGCTTTGATTAGTCTCAACTCACCTCACACTTGGTGACATATCATAGTAGCCGCTCTCCACCAATACACTTTCAATAAAGTTCTGTAGCTGTTCATAAGTGATACCAATCTCTGTGTCGTTTGGATCCAAACCTCCCACAGTTGCTGCATGGGAGAATGAAATCATCACTTTTTAGTGAGTTCATATGATGGAGTACCAAAATGTCAGTAAGTGTTAAAATAAATATGAATCATATTACTTTGATGGCTATTTTTATGACAGAGGGATATGTTTTATGACAAAGGGATACAACGTCTGTACACTGATAACTTACAGTCATTAGACTTTTCTTTCCCAATGGCTAAACGAAGAGGTGCAGGAAGATTTTGTGTGGGCAAATCTTAGTTCCAAGGCACAAAACTCCATTACGACAGTCTCCAACAAGTGTGGGGGTGGAGCAATGGGGAGGTACTAGGAACATGTTTCAGTACAAGGGTCAAACTTCCTAGATCACAAACCCCATTTGCTTACTTTACAGATACTGACATTACCTGCTATGACAATAAACATTTCAAACTTTTTGACTTCACAAACTTCTCTTTTTGCTTGCATCACTAACCTGGTTTCTCCCCTGTAGTCTGTAAGGCATTCTCTTCCCTTGATGCCTGCTTCAACAGGTAACAAGCTTCCCCTACTCCAAGGTTGATATCAATGAGTTCTTTGGAGCCAGCAACAACCTGTATCAGAAAGCAAAATGCCAGCTTAATATGTATATTTATCAACTCATATAGGGGAATTCATTTAAATCAAAACTGAATTGTGTGAAATGCTTCACAAATAGTTGGTGAAATGAGGTTTGCTAAGGTCATTTCTTCTTCAAACTACCAACATTTGAGTGGTAGTTTGTCTCTCTCCCAAACCATGATACTTCTAAGCTTCCCTATCTACCAAGATCCCTTTGGAAAGTGATATGTATCTACTGCATACCAATTAGTAGAACTTTCTGAAACTGTACACCAAAAGCAAAACAGCAACACATGGAGGCTAATGTGGACAGATTAAAGACCTCAAACATGATGAGCGAACAAAAGTTTTCATTCAGCTCTTTGCTGAAATTAAAAGAACTAAATGCAGACAATCTGAAAAGTGTTAACTGCTGAGAGCCACTATGCAGACTTGTAGTAACATGTCAAAAAACGTCACTGGCTTCAAGTAATGTGCAGGGTGAGTAAAGGTGTACTGATCAGAATTACAGTCGATATTATAATGTATGAATCTACAATCACTTTACAAGGTCAGCAATGGGAAGTTACATAGGCATTCCCTTCGAAAACCAAAACTATCATCAAACAGGGACAAAGAGAATGAATTTCATAACAGCTTAAGTATAGTACAGTGACTGTGAAACAGATTGGAAGAGGACACATGCATCCACATAGCCCTACAAATCCATTACGAGCCCGCACACCAAGAAAACCTGACAAAAGACTTATACAAGGGCTTATAGAAGGTTCCTTTGGAAGAATTCATCACATCACATTACTCTGGGAATTGATTACGTACCTTCTTCAGCTCACTTTTCAAATTGACAATAGTGCTCTGAGGTGAAAACAGTGCCCTCTTAAACCTCTCAATCACCTTCCTCCTAGGATTTGGTGACAGTGTGGGAGGCAGTTGTGAGATGAAGATAATTTTATGGATGATGTGCAGCATCTTTAAGACTGGGTCACTGATTTGTCGGACTTTCCTTGGAGAGATGGTGAGAGTTGCTGCTGCTGTAGCTGTTAAAATGAGGTGAAGAAACATAACTTACAACCAATCATCAAATCAAATGCAACTATATGTTGCACCTGTAAAAATGTTTTGTATACAAATGAGTAAGATGACTTGACAGCTCTTGCATTACCCACTTATTTAAAATCATTGTTGGTGATGACACTTTGATATGTGCAGAATAACATGAAAATTAAGAAGTTTTTGAGGTCATTTCTAGATAGACCTGAACACTAATATAACAATGGCAAACAAAAATACTTTTATACTTTTACTCTTTTTGCTGAATCCCTGTTGCTATTTCTTGCCTTGTTTAAAATAAGGAAATAAATCTACTAGCTTTTGGCATTGCTAGAATGGTAACTTACTTGGTCTTAGCTTCTGCAGAGAGCTCTGTCTCCTGAGGGTTTCAACAAAAGATCCGCTCTGAGACCTGTGAATCCTGCAACCAGGATTAGTTGAGAGGTCAGAGGTCAAGGGCTGGATCCCTGACAGCAGGTGAACTCGCTGGATTGCAGCTGGAGTTTGAAGAAAAGGTCTACTCTAAATGTGTGTATCTACTTCTCCAACAATGTTGCCACAATTAATCATGTTTGATGGAAGCTTTCACAAATGAGAAGCTAAATTTGTAAAGCTTTCTGAAATTTACTAAACAACAAACTGTATGTTAGCAGAATTCTTCACACAAATCTTTATCTTAACCAAACATTGCTGAATATGATTGGAATGCAAGATGTAGGAATTTGTTTTTCTTCAGTCCTTAAATTATGGACTAATCACACAAAGAGTAACTGCCAGGCTTAACACTGCAAAAAAGCATTTTTAGCAAACTCTGTCACTGAAATTTATGGAAAGGTTGAAGGGTAGGATAGAGGGCAACCTACCTGATTTGACCCTTCTATGAGATGATGGTGATCCCACAGAGGGCGGTGTTGGTGAAGGAGAACATCGGTGACCTTGGCTAGAATTCAGATATTGGCTCACACCTTGAATGTTAGGGAAGCAAAGCAAGCAAACACATCAACCAAAGAAGGGTTAGTTAAAACAAGCAATGTTGTAAGTACTAACAAAATTGCAAAAAACAAGAACAAAAAAAAAACCTCAAAAAAAAAAAAAAAAAAAAAAAACTCAATGTCCAGAAACCATGAAGAAACATAATAAATTGTGCAAACCTAAGCCAAAAAAAAAGGTCAAAACAAAGCAGATATCACTAAATCAATTCAGACTTTGACCCACTTTTTCACCACACACTGTTCCCATGGAATGTGTGTAAATGTGACTCATTACCTTGATCTGAGACTTTTAAGGACCACCCAATAAAAAGTGCCTGACAAGGTAGTTCTATGTTACAATAGTTTGAGTAAGTTCCAGGGCTAACAATTCTCAACCTACTAACTTTGAAGTTGACACTTCCTTTTCACCCTGCCCCACCATCAGAGAAGTCACAAAATTGTCACAATATTGAAAACATATTTAAAGACCAGCAAAAAATTGTTTATTCAAATCTTACGTCCTACACTTACCAAGAGATGAACTACCACTACTGCTCTCTAAGCTGTCACAAGTGCTTCTATCATCCTCATCTATACCACTTGAATCTGTAAGAATGGAATAATTAGGAGGTAATATCAGGAAAATATCATACAAACACTACAACAAAGGATGATAGATTCATTTACATCACCTTGTTCCTGGAGGAATGGAGGTGGGGGAGGAGGGCTGAGATGGGCAAGAGGAAAAATGAATGTTATGCAAGGGGGAAAGTACTGGTGTAAATACTAGTGCTCATAATAAAGGCATTTGCCAAATGTTTTCCTGAAGATATGTATCAAATACACTCTTACTGAGAGGTGGGGGATAAATTAATGGGAGCAGCTCTTATACTTTCCAGTAGTCTTTCCTCCTATACAATAATGATCTAGCTTTCTTTTCTCTTTTTTTCCCCTCCATTCATTGACAACATTTCTTGTAATTACAAAGTTGTTAACAAGATTCTGTTGAATTTTAATGACAATAATTAAATTAGAACAAATGCATCTACTGTAGTCATATTCCATGACCAACTGAACAGGATGATACAGAATTTCTTTTCTCACCTGTTCCTGTACTTTTCTCAATTTCTCTGCCCCCTTGTGGTAGAAGCAGGTTAGTATATGCTGCCCTCAAAGCTTCAGACTGACTGGCAGAAGAGGATAGCTCATCAGCTGAGTCAAATACATCACTGGGTAGGAGAAATAATACATACAACAAAATGAAACATTAACATCAAGAAATGATCACTTATGAGGTTCTCAGACAAATCCCCCTCCAAACAATTCTCCTTGGTAACTCCCCCGGGACAATTCCAAGTTTTCTGTTGGAAAAGTTGTCCCATGGGAAGGAGGCTTCCATGGGTTGTAATTTTCTGGGG
Source organism: Holothuria leucospilota (assembly GCA_029531755.1). Taxonomy (NCBI): domain Eukaryota; kingdom Metazoa; phylum Echinodermata; class Holothuroidea; order Aspidochirotida; family Holothuriidae; genus Holothuria; species Holothuria leucospilota. The sequence continues at coordinate 16,971,067 of CM055978.1, forward strand.
GGAAATTGTCTTTTTGGAATTGTCCTGGAAGGGTTACTAGGAGTGGGGGTGGGGGAATCATCTGGGTGTAAACTGTCTGCTGGGGAGTTGTCTGGTGACACACAAAGGGTCATCACTGCAGTGGTACTGGATACCTTATGAACCTGTACATCTGAATAATTTGCAGGCATCTCAACACAGTAAACTGCATTTCATTTGTGGCAGAGAAATGGTTTCTCAAGGGAAAAAGTAACTACATAACGACATCTGTTTGAAATAGCATCCTGTTTAATTTTCACTTACTTTGGTTTGCCAAAAACTTATAACGCTATGTAAAACAAGGCTCCTTTTTTTAAACATTTCAGCACTGACAATAAGAAACATAATATGTCACTTTTACTGTCCAATTTAAAATTATCAAAAAGTGAGATTTGAACAAAATTATGATAGGACTGTAGGTCAACCACTTATCAACATACTTGCAGGGATCAGAGTCACTTTTGATACTAGCAGCACCTCCACTACCAGAGAGGTTAGCAAGACGATCATATCTCTCCTGAGAGGCAAGAAAGAGCCGGTGATAGTTCTGCATGTTTACAGTTGCTTCGTGGTAATGTCTGTAAGATAATCACAGGGAAATAATACATATACAATCAACAACTGTTACAAGTTGAAAAATTGTGATACCAACAACCAACTTTCAAAACTACTACAGTGAAAGGCTGAAAGCTTACTAAAATATTTTTCATCATGTACAGTGGGGTAAAGGTGTTTTAATCTAGGAAGCTGAATAATGACCTTGGATGAATTACCAACATCAGTTGGAGGTAAATACAAAAATAATATAAAGCTGCCAGCAAACTGACTATCTTTCACTTGTTTTAAGTTTTCTCAAGATTTCTTAGAAACAGGTGCACCACATTAGTCAGCAAGGTTCAAAGCTGACAAAACTGACATTGCCACTTCTTTACTTAAGGCAGTGAGGGCAGGGAGGTGAGGAATGCCCTAGTGCACCTCTGATCAAGCCACTGAGCCTGTTAAGGTTTAAAATTAACATTCAAACTATGGCATTTGTCTGCTCAACACATTCCTACAATACATGCAACTTCTTATGTTTTCCTTTGTGTGCATTTTCTTAAAAAGAAATGGGATACAAAGTCTCAGTTTCTTACTTCTGAGTTCGTTTCCTCTCCCTCTCTAGTTTCTTCTCAAGACTTATCTGGCTGTTACGTAAGTTATCAATGTAAGTCATCATTACATCAGAGATGAGGCTTGCTACTTGAATGATGTCTGGCCTATCCTCTGCTTTGGGAGTCAAACATCTTTAGAGAGATGGAAAAAAGAAGGGTAAAATTGAATCCTCTTGTACATATTCATTAACAATGTCATTGAAATAGACGTGTTCAGAAATGCTGGCACACAATACATCACAGAATGGGAACCACTAACCTCAACTGCAGTTGTCGAATTTGTATTTACACATCTGTTGCTGGTATTACAAGTGCAGCCAATGTAGGTGTAGGAATAATACACGTCCACCGGTGGGGGAAGGGGGCAAGTGTACCACACACACGCCCACACAGGCGAGACAGTTGTCAAGGTATAGCTAACCCTGTGACCCCACCAATAGTACCGAATTACCAAACTCATGTACTGAGGTGACATAATGCAGTACTCTTAGATGAGTGTCTCCATCCAGAACTGTGTAAGAAACATTCTTGTATTCCTATTCTATATTTCATACAAAAATTAGTAACAAATGTTCTTAACACTATGAGAATTGTTACATAGTCACATGATATCTCCCTGGTCTGCCTCTAATCTATTATCATAGCAGTAGTTTATGTCAATGTGAGGGATGATTGCTGTTAAATCATATCAGCCTCAGCTAGAGTTTAAGACGGTTATTTGGTATCTTAGTAGGCACAACTGCTTATGATTTTAGTTCCCAACTCTCTAGTTTGACTAGTTTGTACACATGCTCATAGGTTCCTGTCATGGACTTGATGAAGTCTGAATACTTTGAAGTCTTTATAAGACTTTAAAATCAGGAAAGTAAATAGAGCATTTACCTTTGAATGGTTGAAATGATCTGTTGACTGTACTCTCCTTCCTTGATTGGTTCATAATCAGCAGCTACAATCTGTTAATGGTATTGATAGATATCAAACAATCTTATTGTACATGTTAATAATGTTGATATATATCATATCAATGTCAATAAAATTAATATGAGTCACACAATGATACTGTACATCTAAATAACACAGATAAACATCATACAAGGCTGTTTAACATGTTAATAATATGAATTCATTTCACACAAGGCTTAACAGATGGTAATAATATGGATATATATATATCTCACACATGTACCTGACCCAAAGAGATATGAGGTCGGGTGAACTTTGCTTCATTCTCTTTCTTCTCTTTTATCATAGACTTCACTAAGTGTTAATGAACAGCCATATGACAAAATTATATAACCATCTCATATACGGCTGTTGTGAAGCATGCAGTTCTCTGATTGATTTGTTCTAATAATGCAAAAATTAAAAGGCATGGGAATATGGTACTTGGGAAGGTAAACTTTAAATTCAATCCTGTGAACAGGGTTAAACATCAACCTGACACTGAGAGAATATATGAGATTAAGGTTTTACTGAAATATCAAGAATCTCTGTTCTATCCTGTACCTAAATAATAATCAACTATCTATAAAAACCAGAATGCAAAAATGCATTGAGGTTTCGATGATATATGTTCTATTCCAAATAATGCCATGATGTCCCATATCTTTCAGTCACTGGTCAGGTGCTATCTTAACATGTTGGAAAATAATTTTAGGTTCATATTTGATCTTGGGAATTCCTGGGAAATTTCGCATTTTGACCGCTAATGACTCGAGATGATGATCTTGGGAATTCTTGTGGTAATTTGCTTTTTGACTCCTGGTGAACCCATGAGACAATCTTGGGAATTCTTGGGAAATTTTGCTTTTTGATCCCTGTGACCCCAGATGACCTTTAACCTCCACCCAAAATGAAAGCATTCATCTTTTCACCATAATGCATCCACATACTGAGTATGAAATCTATCCAAGCTTCCTACCTGGAGATATCGTATTAACAAGGTTTTCAGTGTTTGACCCCCAGTGACCTCAGATGACCTTTGACCTCCACCAGAAATGATAGGGTTCACCTTCTCATCATAATGCATCCGCATACCATGTTCAAAATCTATCCAAGTTTCCTACCTGGCGATATTGTGTTAACAAGGTTTTCAGTGTTTGACCCCCAGTGACCCCAGATGACATTTAACCTTCACCAAAAATCAAAGCATTCATCTTCGCACCATAATGCATCCACATACTAAGTATGAAATCTATTCAAGCTTTCTACCTGGAGATATTGTGTTAACAAGGTTTTCTGTGTTTGACCCCCAGTGACCCCAAATGACCTTTGACCTCCACCAAAAATAAAAGTGTTCATCTTCTCATCATAATGCATCCACAAACCAAGTATGAAATCTATCCAAGCTTCCTACCTGGAGATATCGTGTTAACAAGGTTTTCAGTTTTTGACCCCCGGTGCCCCCAAATGACCTTTGACCTCCACCAAAAATAAAACTGTTCACCTTGGCACCATAATGCATCCACATACTAAGTATGAAATCCATTCAAGCTTCCTACCTGGAGATATCGTGTTAACAAGGTTTTCAGTGTTTGACCCCCAGTGACCCCAGATGACCTTTGACCTCCACCAAAAATTAAAGTGTTCATCTTCTCATCATAATGCATCCACAAACCACGTATGAAATCTATCCAAGCTTCCTATCTGGAGATATCGTGCTAATAAGGTTTTCAGTGTTTGACCCCTGATGACCTTTGACCTCCACCAAAAATGATATGGTTTATTGTCTTACCATTAAGCATCTACATACTAAGTATGAAATCAATCCAAGCTTTTCAGCTTGAGATATCACGTTTACAAGGTTTTCAAGATTTGACCCCTGGTGACCCCAAATGACCTTTGACCTCCACCAAAAACGATAGGGTTCTTCCTCTCACCATAACACATCTACATACTAAGTATGAAATTTATCCAACCTTCCTATCTTGAGATATCGTGTTAACAAGGTTTTCAGCGTTCGACCCCTGGTGACCCCAGATGACCTTTGACCTCCATCAAAAACAATAGGATTCTTCCTCTTACCATAACGCATCTACATACTAAGTATGAAATTTATCCAAGCTTCCTATCTTGAGATATCGTGTTAACAAGGTTTTCAGAGTTTGACCTCTGGTGACCCCAGATGACCTTTGACCCCCACCAAAAACAATAGGGTTCTTCCTCTTAATATGGGGCATCTATGTACCAAGTTTGAGAACCGTCAGAGTTTCCCTTCTTGAGATATCGTGTTAACGAGCAAAGTGTCACAAACACACATACACACACACATACACACAAGTCGATTTTACATACAATCCGAGGACCTCATTGTTATTTCCTTTGTGTTTACTTCCTTAACCCTAACCTTGACAATAGACTCTCTATTGTTCAAACTTTCGAGGACTTGACAAATCTATTGAATTTCCTTCAGAGGACCTCAAATCCATTGTTCAGGTCCTCAGTCTGATAGGAAGACAAGTTCACCCACACCCACTCACACACATACACACACACACGAACACACACACATACATACACACACACGCCATCACGAATGCATTGGTTTCTCTTATCATCGAAACCAAAAATGGTATCCTTGTAATGTGGTGAAATGATGTCCTACCTTTGTAGCCAAGCTAAGCATGTTCGAGCTGAAGAAAGGTGGTTCCAGTTTACACATCTGGTAGAGAATACATCCAATGGCCCACACATCAGCTTTGTCAGAGTATGGCAAATTCTGAACCAATTCAGGGCTAAAACAGGAAAAAATATCCTGCATGTTAAAAATTGTCATCATCAAGATACTTCTCAATTTTGTTTTAACTACTTCATAGGGTGGAAATATCCTAAAAGGTTGGACATTTTTATTCCATAAAGTAGTCTCTAATGTAAATTAGAAACAGAAACATTTTAATACATCTATTAATGAGTTATTAATATCAAAGAAGCTAAACCAACTTTTCTGAAAAGTTGACTGAGCTGGATGTGGGTCAAAAAATGAGGCAAACTTGGGGGTGTGGGGTTCACTTTGCAACCATAAAGGTACCTTACAACTTCAGTGATTAAATCATGACATAAACACAACCCAGAGGTTGGTGGGGGGGGGGGGGACTTACCAGCTATATAGAATAGTTCCCACCACAGAAGTCATCTTACTGCAGTCTGGTTGCTTCTGTCTGGCAAGACCAAAGTCAGCTATAACAGAAACAAAACATCTCAATTAGTGATTACTCAAATCAACAAACATACCACTTTCATCCCATTTCCCTGGCAGGACTAATCACACAATTAAGCCCCACCCCTATCACCCCTATATGCCACCCCCATTTTCTCCTTCCAAACACATAAGCAGGTTAGCCACTCTAGTACAAAATGTTACATTCTGACATTAAGACTAGAACTATATCCACTGTGCCATCAGTCTTCAATTTTCTGATTAATTTAAGAAAACAACTAAAATGAGCTCATTATGTTTTGTTGTATTTCCCCTTAATATAGATAACACTTCTGACCAAAATGGGACACTGTCACAAAACAATACTATCAAAATAAAAATACCTTTTGTAACCAAGCCCTCAGCATCTCCATCAAAACTGATTATTTTTTACAACTTTATATCGTAATCTTCACCAAGTGCTTTTGTTACTTCTATGGTTTGTGCATAACTTAACTTTTGTCATACATTGAATCTTACATACCTACAACTATGACATCAGTAGTAAGATTAGATTTACAGCCTAATGAGTAAATACTGCCTGTTTGCTCAACTGTCCTCCCCTCCAAGCATGACTGTTTCCACACTGGCTTACACAGTAAACCCGGTCTGTTGCAAGGTTTCTGGACCCTATAAGAAGTACTCACCAGGCACAAGCTATGCCCCGTATCAAAGCTTGCGAGTAGGCCTTCACACACTTGTGTACAATGAACACTGAAACTCTTGAGCTTCAAGGCTTCTATAATAAGGTAGGAATGTCCCCCTTGGATACTTCACTCAAAAAGCCTTTTCTCACCACAGAATGATGTAAAGCAAAAGAGTCTCTAAAACACCTTTAATCTTCATCATTTCTGCATAACCAGTTCTTCAGTACATTTGCTACAACATCCACATCACAGTTTGTGCACACAACTCAAGCACCATGGTAAACACCACACCCTCAAGTCCTCAAGGTTTCTTTTTAGGAACTACATTTATCAGTCAGTATTTTGGCATGGAGGAAATCTCTCAGAACAGTGGTATGCTACCTTCTCAGGATAGTGATAAGGTAGTTTTATCACATAACCTTGGCCACTACTGCAAACTTAAACTGACAGGGAAATGTTAACGAATACTTACTGATTGTAACCTTATCATTCTCTCCCAACATGATATTGTTAGGAGTTAGATCTCTATGAACGATGCCCTTCTCCTTGTGAAGGTACCTCAAGGCCAGAACAATCTGAAGAAACAACACATTGAAGGATTATTCCAACAACTTTACTTTATATCAATGTTTCTCACTTTTGCTGAAGAAGTTTTGAGTAGCAGGCATTGTTATGGAACTGTTCAGATGGCATGTGCTTTTTACCCAAAGAGACTTTCCATATTACAGCACTCACCAATCATTTAAATGTATACCTTAAAGAGGGTACCCTTTTGTCTTCTTTTAAATAAGTAACTACCTTTTGAAGAAAAATGCACTGGATATTTTTTTTCACTGAACTAACTAAAGCCCTGAATCTACAACTTGAATAGAGTAACAGAATCACCTACAAAGGACTTGACCCAACAAAAACATAGAGTGACTTCATTACAACTCTGTCTATCCCTGTTATCTTGCTAAGGATGGGTCTGGTGAAATTCAACATCAAGGATTCATTTTTATCTTTTGCTGGGAATGAATGCAGAGTAAAATCACATTTACAGTCCATTCGTAAAAGTTTAAGTTAGTTTTTATCTTTCTCCATTTCTGATGTAGCAGGAAGAATTTCAAACCTATCATTAACTTTAATTGACTCCAACAAGTATGTTAGCATTTAGACATATGGATGATCAGTAGCTCTACGCAAAATGTCCCGGTTAAATTGCCTATAATTTTTTGAGGAAGACACAAAACAGTCATCTCACAATTAAAACAGATGGAAGAATCTCTAGAGGTCCTCCATAATTTCTTACAAAGTATTAAATGTATGCAACAAACCTGTACAAATATATTCCATATCCTGTCCTCTGGGAACTTCAGTTTTTTCTCTCTCAGAGAATTGAAGTGTTCATGGAGTGGTGCCCCTTCAATGAGATCCATGACAATGTAGAGCTTTTCACCTGAAAAATAAAGGAATACAATGTGATATATGGAAATACAATTCAACACATAGACAAGTCAACACTGAGATATGATCCCAACTTTTCATACACACGTATGTACATTCTGTGTGACTGAAAAGGTTTTGACTAGCTGTAAATAATTTTGACCACAGAATGAAGTGATTTGCAACCACTTTAAAATTCTTCATGTGACACACTCTAAAATTCTTCAAGTGACATCACCAAGGGTTTCACTGTGTTAAGTCTGCAAAACTGGATGGCAAATGTGTTTCCAAGCATTGTCATGCAAAGGATCCTAAATATAGTGAGCACTAGACAGTGACCAAGTCCAACACACAGATGGTCATTTGATGCCATAATGTTCATTAAAAACCTCTGAAGAAAACTAAAAAGTACAACTTACTCTTATCATCTGTGAATGTCCTAAAGTATCTAACCACATTGGGATGTCTGAGATCTTCTTTGATGATGGAGAGCTCACTTATGATGCTAGCGATACTCTTCTCCTTCTCCTTGGCTGTCCTACCAACAGCAGGATTATTGAAAGAAATCTCCTTTAGAGCCAGGAACTTACCCTGGGCATTCTTCTTCACCTATTGAAAGAATTAAAAGGTGGAAAATTAATAATGAAAATTTTGTAGGCAAGTACTTCTTTAAATGCTGTTGTATTTCAGCTTCCTAAAACTGGAACCTTTGGAGTAACCTATCTGTGACCTTTATAAAACATCACTTAGTCTGCAAATTGAAAAGTTGCCGGGGTTCTGATTGGCAAACTCTTCCTTCCGAAACAGTCAATATACCACAGTAAACATGATGCCAAAATGGGTTAACATAGCCTGAATACTCTCTACCTTAAAGGAAGGGTTTAAGCAAAAAATTAATTTTCATATGTGAAAGAGGAACTAAATGTACGCCATTTGGTGAAATCGGACATGTAGTACTTGAGGTATCAGCAAATAAAGTTACTAAATTTGTGACCCAAAGTGAGCCTGAGGTAAGCAGGGGTTATATCACTTCCTCACATTGATGAGAAATGCTTTTATTTGTCTTTTCAGCATGTTGACCTTGCACTTAATAGGGAAAGGACCTCCCTATGGGGAAAATGAAGTTTGTAAAATTCCCATGCCTCTCATGCAATCACATTCTGATAACATGGAATTTTGGAGGCAAACATTAGTTGTAAAGTTTAAAGATAAACAAAAGACTGCTCATTAAAGTGACGCTATGATATCATATGTGCTTGCTTCAAGTTCACTTTGTGTTAAAAATGTGACAACTTTAACTGCTAATATCTTGAGAACCACACATCAGATTTCAATGCAAATTTCACCAGAATGTTTAGAATAAATACCCTTCTAACATATCAAAACTTGCTTTGAGCTTAGACCCTTCTTTAAATTCATTGCTGACAAGTCAACACACATTTGCAACAATAGCACTTTCAAAGGTGGAATATTCTGTGTCAACAGTAACACCTTAAAACACTGAGATTATTTTCTACGTAACCTTTAAGGTAACACTTCTTTTTACTCACTAAAATGTATGGAAATTTCTTTCGACAATATTTTACTGCGTGTCTCCTGACTGCACTGTCAATACTTTAACCATATATATGTTTAAACTTTGTATGTATGTCAACCTCAAAGTGGAAGCTCATTTTAAAAGAAAAACAGTAGTGTGCTTTTATTACTGCATTCAAATATCTCCAAATGAATATTACCTTGTAGACACTTCCAAATGCTCCTGTACCAAGGTGTTCATAGACAGAGTACCCCTCAATAGACTGACTGGGCTCTCGATTCTGATTTGTGTCTTGCAAGCTGACCTTCATCTGTGACAATTCTGTCTCCTGTGAGGAATAAAATGCCAAAATGATAAATTATGCACTAACCAGGTCATAACATAGACCAATGTATCAGGATGTGTAGCTGCAGCATTCTTGAAACATGTACTAGCATCCCAACACAAAAAATATCTCACTCAATTTCTTTCTCATTGTTCAAATCAATTACTCATGAGGTAAACATACTGCAAATTTAAAACTACTTCAAAAGGGAAAAGGGGTGGGGAAATCCCTTTACTAGTTAACTCCTTGCTTTACCTTAATTATGTGATATTTGTGTGCTACTGCATAAAGATATTTTTCAGGAAAATAAAAGGAGATCCGAAAGATTTAGCTGATATTTAATAATAGGGTTGGTTCACTGGCTTATACCCTCTCATGATGTATATTTACAACTCTTACTCTTTCCAGCTTGCTGTGCAGCACTTTTTGATGAACACTCTAACACATGTATTGAGAAATGTACCTTCACTCTTTCACAATAAATGGAAGAAACAACTGGACGTCATACTCACTGGCAATGAATTCAACTTCTCTACAATAGGTACATATGCTTCAATGTCCATGGTATAGTGACCAACATCAATAAACACAGCAAAGAGGTCTGGTGAGAACAACCTTTTAAAAAGACGTCGGTTCCGCTCCATACTGAACAGAAACCTCAGTGCTCGAAATGCATTTTTCTGTAAAAAAGTCAGAAGTAAGGCCATGAAAGAATAGTAATTCAAACTCTAACATTATCACGTTATCATGATTACCACCTGTCCCTATCACTGTTCCAACAAGTTTATTACAACAGCGCCTCCAACTTAAAAAAAAAAGTGTGATTAAGATGGTTACATCCCCCCTCCCCAAGCAAAATGAGTAACGTTCTGTAGGTTCATGTAATGAATACTGCCTATTTGCCCATAGCATCCTAAGAAAGTTAACAGCATCTTCCACTGACAAACCAGGAAAAAGCTTTTGACTGAAAACTCTGCAGGAATGGAAAGGAAAAGCATGTCAGTTTTTAAAGCAAGCCGAGAAGGAAGGTGTCACCCACAAGACACATGTATTCTCAGGGATAAAAAGAAGTAGGGAGGGAGGTGTAAAAATACAGACCTCACTTTTTTTATAATGAGGCTTCAGTCGACATTTATATTTGGCCTTGAGGAAGAGGATCATACTCACCCCTCATTCAACCCCCTACCCCTTTGTGTGACCAACTCACAACTCACCTGCAAGTTGTAGACAGCCTTTGCATCTTGGTTCTTTGTTGTTTTCTTTGGAAATATCAGCATTCCTATGCTGTAGATGCCATTGTTCTATGACAATAAAGAAGCAATCCTTTAATCAACAGAGTAACATTCAACAAAACTTTCTACTTTAAGTATTTTGTCACTTCATTGAAAATTTTCATTTCCTTTCATGATCTCAATTGCATTTTTGAGTATTTTATTTCTATTGTCATCACAGAGGCACTGATATTTTAAACTTAGAAGCGTCAGTGTTACGTTCTACGTTCTCAGTTTTGTTTCCTTTCACTGTCTGCTAACTTATTCTGAATGGGCACAAAATAGCTCATCTGTAACACAATTAACATCCTGTCACTGGTGATGACTGCCACATTAGTTTGAATTATGTAAAAATCTAAAGGCAGTGTGAAGTTTATTTCAAAGTGAAGCTTTGCAGATATGTTGAATAATTACTAGACATATGCCAGAAAGTTCATGAAGTAAAGAAGAAAAATAAATAATAACTGCATTCTTACCTGAACGATAAGCTGAGCATTGGTATCATTGAGAACAAGCTGAGTCAGTGCTGCACAGCAAGCTGAAAAGAGTAAGAGTTGTAAATATACATCATGAGAGGGTATAAGCCATTGAACCAACCCTATTTTTAAATATCAGCTAAATCTTTCAGATCTCCTTTAATTTACCTTAAAAATATCTTTATGTAGTAACACATAAATATTACATAATTAAGGTAAAGCAAGGAGTTAACTTGCTTGAAGTCAACAATTCACTAAAAAAATATGGTCACATGACTAACAGAAGCATACATAAATTGCCATATGAATGGTGGTGGTGGTGGGGGGAGTATGCTTATTCAAACTGAGGTGACTGCATTTGACCTTTAAAGAAAGCAAAGAAAATGCAGACAATGTCTAGTGAAAGCCATGGAAGTACAAGTATTTAAATACAGCAGAACTTGAGAAGGTTGTTTCTTCTCTCAAGTTGGGGGGGGAGGAGGCACTGCTTTTTTGCATTGTAAATTCACTTTGACGACTAACTTAAGAACATTTAGTAAGCAGCAATGGGGAGGAGCCTTTGTATTTGTTTCCACAGTACTTTGAGTTGAACAACCTGATTGAACAGTCTAGCTTAAAATCTGATTTTCCTTTTCAAGTATGAGGATTTGTCTCGACGACCAAAGATGTCTCTCCAACAACACCCATCAGACAGAAGTTAGTTACACATACCTGCTTGCAAAGATAGACGTTGTTCCCAAGAAACTTCCTCTCCCTAAAATGGTGAGACAAAACACATACATATTCAAAAAATAATCTGCAGCTACAATTCAAATTTTGTCCTGCATTTCTTCTCAACTGAAGATATTAATACTTTTCATCAGAAGATGTTAATTCCCATACACTTTGCTAAACCCTATGTCGATAACATAAGATCTCTTAAACTATGATGGTCACTTTACAAAAATATTTCAATTTTTTTAGTCAAAAGTCTTATGGATGGAATTCTCAAAATCAAATACAATGTGCATACTGCATAACCAGTAAGTGCTAGACAAATACCAATCTGTAACCTGCTCTCAAACAACTGTATACATCACTCATTCATCAATTTGCTCTGATGTTTTTCATGTTAAGTCATTTTCAGTGGATTGAAAACCAATGTAACTTGTACTTTTTAATGTGCTGTGGAATTAACAAACCAGCAAACAAATGTATAAATAACTGTAAAATTCTGTCTATATGATTATGAGAACAAATCAAATCTCACGACTTTATCCACGGGCAAAGGTGCCCTAACAAATCAGATCTCACGACTTTATCCACGGGCAAAGGTGCCCAAACTAGTATAAGTACCAACTCACTACAAATATGTTCATTACTAACCATAACTGAACCTACATCTTACATTCTTCCCAAAAGTACCCCTTGAAACAACTCTAACCCCATATGGGGAGTTACTGTCTTTATGTCATTAATCTTGCAAACTGAAATATTTTTTGCAGTAACTAAATGATACTGGCCCTGGCTTTTTCAGAAGTATGCAAATATAAAACTTGGGGCTGAGAGAAAGATAGAATTTACTTCCCATGTCTTTGCCGTAACATTAATATGATCTGTGTGGTACAAATGTATTTCATTCCTTACCGATTCCTCAACAAGCGAAGGCATGGACATATGTCTACTGGCTGGGTTGGCACTTTGGACGGAGGTGAAACCTTTGTCATTTGAAAATTCTCTGTTGCTGAAGAACACAAACCACACAAGTTATTGATCTTGTATTGACAAACAAAACGTGTTTGATAACAAGGAGGTTATGGAGAAATAGGTAAATAGACTCAAAGATTTATGGAGGTAGTCTAAGAAAGGAGATCACTGCTCAAGGAAATCGGAATTAACCTTTGTATTAGCAAATATCCACCTTAGACTATTCAAACTTTAAAAGTCATACTTCAATTCAAGGATGAGGGCAAGGAGCCATGTGTTTCTGCTGCTTTATCAGGGAGATGAAACTAATTAGATTTAAGCTTTTGGGTTCAGACTTACTCTAGCAGAGACAGTAGAAGGGGTATTCCCCCCATAACCCTGATGTCATTGCTGCTGTCTGGGTCCTCTGCCAATTGTGTCAGACACCATACCTGAGGATTTATGACAGAAAGAGCTACATTAGACAAGATAACAAAATTTCTTTCCCACATCCTTAGACAAACAGTTGTGAAACAAATGTTTTACCAAAGACAGATGTACACACCCTTTAATTATAAAGATAGAAACAAAGAGAGTCACTTGCTTTGTTTGATACTGCTGCCATACTGCACATGAATGTTTTGAAAAATTTCAAGGTAACATTTGACACCACAAAAAAAAAAAACAAGGGAGTGAATTCAACAGAAAGGAATTCAATTATTGTAAATATAATCATGTTTCCTACAAAAAGAATTACATATTTCCTATATATGTTATTACATGAGGATGCACCAATATGGATGTTTGTTTTAGTGACTCTCAACCCCCAGCCCCCTACCCCCGTTGTATCTTATCAGCTTTATTTTTCTTTTTGCATTTCATTTGTCTTATAGAGCAACATTTATACAGTTCAACCTTCATCTACAAACATTATCCCTAACCTACTCAAACACAAATCTTATTATACACAGATACTATGAGAAACATCAATAACAATGCATAATTGGTAAACTAAGTCTTCTTCCAAGGTCTCTTGAAATCTTAAAGAGCCTTACTTTGTTAATGATGGCATTTCAATCAAGAACAGACAACCAGAGATGAGACAATAACAGCATGCAAAGTTGTAATTCTCCCAACACAAGTATTGTGGCATACAGTGAATAGATCTTGAATGACAGAGGTTTTTTTTGGGGGGGGGGGGTTGGTTGGGGTTGGGGGGTTAAAATACATTTTGTTTAACAGTAAAAGAAGACAACTCAGACTTGTAGGTGATTATACCTCCTTAACAATTCCCCTACCTCCAACAAAGAATTCCCCTACCCCCGCCAAAAGAACCCCAAAAACTTGTCATTCTGGACACGTTCATTGCACATTATCTAAAAAAGTTAAAACAATAATTGCAATGTTTTACTGCTACTAAGGTTGAATATTGAGTCATATGAGGATACCTGATTCCATGTCAATTTCTCAGTTTTAAGTATTTCTAATTGTGATAGACTTCCATAGGCAATTTCACATTGTGTTACAAGAACTTGGAGACAGTCTACTCAATAAAACTTGGCCACTACTCCAGACATCATTCTAGTACCCAAAAGCAACATTACAATCACAAAGTTCACAATGACATGTGCTACGTACACCATAACTATTTTTCAATTCTCTTTCAAAAAGTATCCTCTCAGCCTTAAGAACATTTAACTGATTCTGTCAATTATGGACAAGTGAATTGCTAGAGGCTGTAGAAGTGTGCTAAACATTTCATCAAATATCTGACTCACCACATTCCATAAAAGTTGAATGTTGTCATAGTGTAGGATACTCAGGAGCATTGGCACACCATCACATATCTTAATCTGTTCACGGACCTGGCTCTCTTGGCAAAGGATTCGCAGGAGACTTGCAGAGAGTCTAAAGGAAAAGGCAGACATTTTTAATTATTGCAGGACAAAATTAAAATAAAGCATTATTTATTGATACCTACATCCACTTTTTAAACTTTTTAATGATTTTGTGAAGCCCTTTTTGACTGTATGCTAAATGCAACATCCCAAATTTGACCCTATATAATTGTAATATTGGCATACAATGCAATAGGGTGAACTAACAGGTTCCTATAGTTCCTCAAACATTTATTCACAAGGACTTTTCCAAAAATAAAACATTTTGAAGCAAAGAATCAAGTTTCAGAATGACATCATACTCACTTTTTGGAGATGATGTCATAATCCTGTATGATGCCGAGCAGTGTTTCGATGCAATCTAACTCAGCAATAACTTTCCTGGAATCAGCACTGTTGAACAGAATGAGAAAAAGAAACTGAGAAGCAAAGTACAAATCCAAAGAACAAGAAGATAGTAAAATTTTCAAAGTACAAAATAAAGTCATTTTCTATTCTAACAATATAACTACTTCATTTAAGCTCTGGCAGAGCTTCAGCAAAGGTAGTGTACTCAGTGATCTACCAGTTTTTGTCATTGTCCCAAATTTCTGAAAAGCATGACCCAGCTTGACTGACTGCACCGGCCAAAAAGGAATACGTTTTTTCAACTACTGACGCCACGTGTAGAGTAGGAAATGTGTTTTATGTGATCAAATTTGTGTTTTTTTTTTCATTTTTAACTGCATAATAGACCTTTATCCACATAGTGAGTACAAAGGATTATGGGATAGAATTTGGTTTCTGCCTCTTGTGTCAATGGTATTTTACTGTGACAAAATATGATGAATACCAAAATCCTAACTGCTTTTTGGAAAAGAATCTATTTCTGTGTTCTATAAAGGTTCAGCCTGTGCTGCCACTTTTTGCATGAAATTTCTGTCTTCTATTTCTCTTAGTTTTAACCTTGCATACCGTTCAGATCTATGGAAACATAGAAATATTTGGGTGGTTTTATTTAAGGTGCTACCTTCAAGTTTGTGGTTAGGATTCTTTCTAGTTTTTAATTTCTTCCATTTGTGAATATTGCTCATTTGCTCAAATTTCATGTAATATTTTGATTAATTGTAAGACTTTCTTCAACTTTCTTTTGATCAACCCAACATTTTTCATGACACATTTCTCCAACATTATGTTGCAACTAGTAGTCTGCAGATTTAATTATACACATAGCAACATTCCCATACATAACAATGCATTAGTAAAGAAACAGTCAAAACGAGATGTGTTGCCAATAGTAATGAATATTGATAAAATACCCGGATTTGTAATGATGTAGTATAATCTACCATAAGCATGTTTCCACAAATTTTGAATACCACTTTTGTTTTGGCTCCACCTGTCTTCATCATGCATAAAAGTAGTGAGGAAACTTCTGTTAAACTTTCTTGATGTGAAAAAAGTTTCCATATTTTTTATAATCCTGCATTCGGATATACATACAGATAAATAACCTCAGTTGGCACAAAGTCACATCTGATTCACATAAACTAAAAACTTTAAATTTGTAAGTCAAAACAAGAAACTGATTATTTCTATTACCTTGATGTTAGACCAGTAAGAGCATGAAGGGAACAATGGAGGATCAAGACATCATTAGCAGATAGCAGCATCACAAGAGGCTGTGGGCAAAGCAAGTGAATTTTTTCCTCAAGACTTATCATCTCAGAAAACATAATGTAATAGCATTTCAAGTGACCAGCTTCAATTCTAAAAACAAACCTTCCCTTTTTCATTTCAATTTTCTACTGGATTGCAATGTAAACATTAGACTGCAACCTTACTCTCCCAATACAACAGGACAAAATTATAATTAAAGCATCAAACAAAACCAGAATACTACATGAAACATACAAAATGGATTTGGTCAAACACAATGATTAAAGGGAGCTATGGCATCCCCCCAATATATTTAAACATGTCCCCATAGTCCTAAATCCAGTTGGTGACTGTACTTCGACTGGCATTCATTCAAACAATAATAGGACCATTCACATTGGTAATGATGCTTGGACAGTCAGTTATGTTCCTAATTAGGCTCACAGTCACACACACGGTTTGTTTTTCAATATTGCCTCATGCAATTGAAATGCAGTGCAGGCTACTGTGGCTCTGTCTTAGAAGTGTTCTACTATTAGACAATAGTTTGCATTTAAATTGGAGGCAGGTTAGAAGTTAGGTTAGTTGGGAGGATTGTTACTGTCTGGGGTGAGCTTACAGAGCCTTTAAAGGGCAAATGCAGTCACCCAGTTGGAATCCACAATGACAGTGGACTATTCTAAATAAGGAAGAATTCTCTTTACTTATATGGTAGAATCTTCATTCATTAACCCTTACATGTATAGAATTCTCCTTTGTATATATGTGTTCAGCAACTTAGTGTAATGATTCTATATGGCGCTGCAACTGCTTATGTCTCATGACAATTCTTTTCATTCTCTGCCTCACAAAGTTTCAGCAAATAGTTCCCAATAAATAACACCAAACCAAACCAAAAACACACTGGTAGGTCTGGAACTGAATGATGGCCACAGAGGCCATAGACTTCCTGTTTCTGGCAAAATAGCCTTCGTGTTCTACGAAAAAAGCATACTTTTCTTGGCCACCTTGGCCTTTGTTCCAATTTTAATAAAAATACAACCAATTATATCAGATGACACGAAATCTTTCATTTGGCCTCCTTTGAGATTCATAAGTATGACCCTTAAGCTAATATAAAAGTGGTCTTGCCTTCATGATGTCTTATGTACAGCTCTGCATATGTATTCCTACTGTTTAAACAAAATCAGATCATTACTTACTTCATGAGCACTGCAGGCTATTAACCATGACCTCTGTCTTACACTCCCTGATAGCTTCTGGAAAATATCTGCAAAAGATGATATATTTATAATTCAACCTAAACATTTTGTTGTTATGGGAGAGAAAGCAACTCAGATGTTTACGATACGTTTCCCTGTTAAATTTTCAGTTCAAAAACCAGCTGTTGTAAAATTGTTAAGTCTTTTGTTGGACATACATAATTGTCAGTTCATTTTTACAAAAGTGCCCTTGCACTGAAACACTCTGGTGTGGAATTCTTTCTCAAATATCTTCCACATTTCTAAAATGGTTTGCTACAAGAAATTAATAAGGAATGACAGGAGGCATAAACAGACAATTCTATTATGAAGAATAAAAGGAGGAAGAGTGGGGGTTAAGGCAGATGAAACAGGGAGGGGAGAGGAGATAATGAAGGAATAAGTAACAGAAGACAGGAAGCAAGGCTGTGAATAGGCTAAGTTGCATTTTGGTGTTTCCTCATATACCTACATGGGATGGGGCAGGTGAATGATTCTGGAAAGCAAACATCCCCACCAACAAATAGAACAAGTGCCGCAAATTGTCTCAAATGCAAACTACACACTCACTTGTCATTTCTTTTAATATGTCCAGCATGAAAGGATCCTGCTCACCACATCCAAGGTAGGTCTTTGTCACAGTTTGGAATTTCTGGTTGAAAACAATAAAGTTTAGTTTAATATTCCATTTTCTTAGTACTACAAATCATATTGAAGAGTTTAAGGGTAAACAAAGCTTTTGGGGATCTAATCTGAATGGCAGCAAGAAAAATTGTTCATATCTTACCAAGATAATTGCACATAATACTGAGTTCTAATGCTTACTAAAACTGAAAATGTTTTAAGAGGTTTACAGAAGTAAAGGTTTAATTCAAACAGGTAACAATTTAAGTAACATTCAAAGCAAATCTCTCCAAAAGTTTATTCACAAGTGTGAGCTACACAAGTTAAGAAGTGCTTACAATTTTATTGGCATGAATATCGATGGGGAATGAGTTTATGAGGAAGAACCCTTGCACTGACACTGAAAACTGAAGATAACTGCCTACCTCTGTCAGGACCTTCACACCCCCTAGTTCAAAAAGTTTCTTCTGATAGTAAGGATCCCTCAGGAACAGTCTCAGGCAAATCAGAATTCGGACAATGTTCTCTGGAGGTGCCCTTTCTACCCATTCTCTGAAAGATAGATAAAAAAATGGTTTATGAAAACTAATGACCTAAGTCCCCTCCAACTTTCCACATTGTTATACTCACATACTACAGTAGATATATATGCAAAAGATAAATAGGTGCAATGTAAAGAGAACGATTTAAGCTGTTTTATGCTCATTACACTTCAGATGTATCACAATGGAGATGTGGCACCATTCACATCCCTTAAACCCCCCCCCCCCACACACACACACACATCTCATAGTACCTACAGCCTTGACACTGCTACATTGCCCTTACAAGCCCTTAAAATCCCTACCCATCCCCTAAAAACCCTTCCAATCCCATCTATAAGCCTGATAACTCTAACATCTCCACATACACCCTTAGGGCTAAAAGCTAGTTTTCAAGGTCACAAATTTTATATGAAATCTGTAATACATTAGACAAAAAATTACTGTAGATTTCATTGCTCCATAAAATTTTCTGTCAACATGTTTTACTTTACCCCTTCTTCCAGTTTCCTTCCTTAAGTACAAAACCTTTGAAAAGATGTTGTCTACCATGGTTACAAAATGAACTGTACAACAACTAATCTTTTAAACACAAATCTGCAAAAAATCCACCTGATTTTGATCTGTAGATGACTAGATTCCAATTTTCAAGGTATAGAAACTGTTTACTGCATCAGTAAGTTTTCCTCAAGTTCAAAGGATTACATGAATTGCTAAAAGCGCACCAAACATTTGATCACTTAAATAGTATCCATCTGCATTACACCTTTACAGACTTCCTGCTGTCATCATATGTTTGTTGAGTATTGTGACTAAAAAAGGTAACAGCAAAATCACAAAGAATACTTTTCTCTTCCTTAATTTAGCACATTGTGCCAAGAGCAATCTAGGCAAATGAACTTTTAAATACACTTACGATGAACATAAGCGATGTTTCACCAGAGCAGTAAAAATCTGTAAAAACAGAACAACAGTCATCACTTAAATAACATCAATGAATTTTCCACTCAATGTTTATTCTGTGAACTTACGCAGTGTGGTGGATGGCCCACCTGCCCTCTTTCCATTCTACCCTCTGCAAGAGGTAACTTTAACAGAACCTCTCTATTTGACGGTCTTTTGGAGTCCCTTCACTTTTTGATATCACAATGACTGCATGTAATCCCCCTTGCCCTCCCCCCCCCCACCCCAAGCACATTAAAACACTTTTGACCCTTCATTTTCTACTTTGTCCATTGCATGGTAATTTGGTGTACCACTGTGGCCTGTGTAGTGACTGACCCTACCCACCCCCTTCCCACCATCCTCCCAACCCTCTTCTTGTAATTTTTTTTGGAAGCCAGAGCTGCTGAGTAATGTCCTGCAGTTTAGTTGTAAGATGTACTCATTGCCAAACCAACAAGTGACACTTAACCATGCACCTTACCTAACACCAGACTTGTAGTGTGAGTACAATGTCATCAGTAAGAGTACAAGGGCAGTGTCTGTGTTGTGAGTACGAGCATGAGTACGTCCTTTTTCATGAGTACGAGTACAAAATTTTGCATTAAACTTTATGCAGAGCTTTCAAAATCTGTGAGTACCAGTACGAGCACAACTTCATTCTCATGAGTACAGGCAATTGTGCAAACCCATTAGTATGAGTAAGTACTCACTATAAGTCTGCCTAATACCTTGAAAATGGTTCAACGGCTCACAGGTTACTCAAATATATAATAGCAAATGAAAGGGTCCCTAAGGTCATACCTGATAAAAGTTCTTGTGAAATTCATGGCTGCTAAAATGTCTCTCCTGTTGGTACCTTGTACTGCAAAAGAAAAACTCAAAATTCTTATTTCCAGTAAAAGGAAATGTTGTGTTCACATTGTGTCAAAGTGACACTGACAGGTAATAGCTTTATATCATTGTTTTTAAATCGTTCAGTATCAACACTAACTTCTGGCAATAGCTTTCATCCCAAAAATATAAGGTTTTACATGGATTATGAAATGTTGCATCATTTGAAAATTGAAAGTTTGTATGAAAAAGTTATAAACTACTGCACAAAACAGTGAATTTTTTTTCTGTAACAACGTTATTTCTTGAAAATAAACTTTCCAGCAACCTTATTTTAATATGCCTTGGTTCTATGTCTATGCATTTATGTTTTTCAAGACATGAACACTCCTTTCACCACAATATTCCTTTTAATAAAAATTATGTGAAGTGAAAAGATGTCCCAGACATTAATGTCCTGAAATTTTCCTTGACCAAAAAAAAAAAAAAAATTCTGACCATAGTCCTAGGTGATTCTTTGAGGTATATAGTGCCATAATATATTTTTTAAATGTTGTGGGTGAGCACCTGCAAACCCTTTTCAAAAGCAAATATGAACCAAGGATGCACACAACTCCAGTTATAAGCTGAAAAATTCCTCATACCTGCTGTAGGAGAAGAATAAGTAGCAGTGACACATGTCCACCACTTACAAAATGAATGAACTTGCTGTTATCTGTATATGACCATATTGTCATGGAAGTGACTTAGTTGTTACCATTACACTGACTTCAACAAGCAATTTTAACACCTAATGCTCACAGAGAAAAATGAATGAAATCTTTTCATCAAACTATAGAACCTGACCTGAATTTCTCCAGAGCCAATGCTTCTGATCCTTGATTGATACTGATGTATTCATTGTTGTTGTTATTGTTAATGCTCTCCTCCGACTCAATGGACGGCAGCTATGAAAGAAAAACCAGAAAGCCCAAAGGCTTAGTGATTCCTTGCTGAATGGGAATGCTTTTTTGCACTGAGGTTTATCCCTCAAATTTACAAGTATCACAAGTATTCAACATCCCTGTCTTGAAATATCATGTTTTTAAATGCATTTGGTCTTTTACCTCTGATGACTTCTAATGACCTCTGACCTCCAATGGATCTTGGATCTTGAAAATTCTTGGGAAATTTTGCTTTTTGACCTCCGGTGTCCCCAGATGATGATCTTGGGAATTCTTGAGAAATTTGCTTTCTGACCTTTTGTGACCCCAAATGACACTCTTGGGAATTCTTGCTTTTTTACATCTGGTGACCCCATGACAATCTTGGGAATTGTTGAGAAATTTTGCTTTTTGACCTCTGGTGACCCCAGATGATGATCTTGGGAATTCTTGGGAAATTCTGCTTTTTGACCTCTGGTGACCCCAGTAACAATCTTTGGGATTCTTGGGAAATTTTGCATTTTGACCTCTGTGACCATGATAATCTTGGCAATTCCTGGGAAATTTTGCTTTTTGACCTCTGGTGACCCCATATGACGATATTGGGAATTCTTGGGAAATTTTGTTTTTGACCTCTGGTGACCTCAGATGACCTTTGACCTCTACCACAAACAATAGGGTCCTTCCTCTCAACATGATAAATCTATACCAAATATGAAGTGTCGGTCACTGGCAACTTGAGATATCGCGTTTACAAGCCGTTTATGAGGTTTTAGCAGTTGAACCTCCGGTGACCTCAGATGACCTTTGACCTCTACCAAAAACAATAGGCTTCTTTCTCTTGACATGACAAATCTGTATTATCTGTATACCAAATATGAAATGTGTCCTTCACTACTATCTTGAGAAATCGTGATTACAAGGTTTTCAGTCTTTTACTTCCGATGACCTCAAATGACCTTTGACCTTTACCAAAAACACTAGGGTTCTTCCTCTCAACATGACAAATCTATATACCAAATATGAAAAGTGTCAGTCATTGCTATCTTGAGATATCATGATTACAAGTGATTTACAAAGTTTTCACAGTTTTACCTCCGGTGACCTCAGATGACCTTTGACCTCTACCAAAAACAATAGGGTCCTTCCTCTCAACATGATAAATCTATATACCAAATATGAAAAGTGTCGGTCACTGCCATCTTGAGATACCGTGTTTACAAGCCGTTTATGAGGTTTTCGCAGTTTAACCTCCGGTGACCTCAGATGACCTTTGACCTCTACCAAAACAATAGGCTTCTTCCTCTTGACATGACAAATCTGTATACCAAATATGAAAAGTGTCCTTCACTCCTATCTTGAGAAATTGTGATTACAAGGTTTTCAGTCTTTTACTTCTGGTGACCTCAAATGACCTTTGACCTTTACCCAAAACAATAGGGTTCTTCCTCTCAACATGACAAATCTATATACCATATATGAAAAGTGTTGGTCATTGCTAACTCAAGATATCGTGTTTACAAGCCGTTTATGAGGTTTTCGCAGTTTAACCTCCGGTGACCTCAGATGACCTTTGACCTCTACCAAAAACAATAGGCTTCTTCCTCTTGACATGACAAATCTGTATACCAAATATGAAAAGTGTCAGTCATTGCTATCTTGAGATATCATGTTTACAAGGTTTTCGCTTTTTGACCTCTGGTGACCTCAGATGACCTTTGACCTCTACCAAAAACAATAGGGTTCTTCCTCTCAACATGACAAATCTATATACCAAATATGAAAAGTGTCGGTCATTGCTAACTGGAGATATTGTGTTTACAAGCAAGGCGTCACATACACACACATACACACATACGCACACACACACACGCCATCACCATCGCATAGATTCCTTGCCTGCCTTCAGCGAGGAATCAAAAAATCTGCATCATGCATGAAAATGAACAAAGCTGTCACTTAAATACCAAAAAAATTTAATTTACAAATGTGTTTGATTTGTTTTAACAGACAAACACTAAACATGAAAAAATAAGTGCCAAGCACTCAGCCTTCCTTGGATTCTGTTAAAGTCTACAGTATAATAACTACAAACTAAAAATATACTGCAAGGGAAATTAAAAATAGGGTCATGGGACATTAAGGGCAATTAGGCCGGTTGAACATTATACATACTGTATGGCCATATCTTTACTATCTCAAACATTAGAAAGGATGCAAAAGCCAGAACAATTAGATTTACAGTGAATTCATGTTTTTAAATTTAATCTCTTGGATATGGTGACTGAGAAGTGGTTACTACCATATGCCCCCAGCCCAGCACCCATCCCCAAAACTTAAAATTTTATACAAAAATTGTTGCTAACTGTTCCTAGTGCTTAGACTTCACAATACTCACTTGTTGTTTGCTGGCTGGAGAACTGAGAAGCTCAAGCAGTCTAACCAGGTCTTTAACTTCCCTGAGAAATAAAAGACAGAAAAAAAAATAAATAAATAAAAATAAAAATAGTGACATTTGTAAAAAAGGCACCCAGATTTCATAAGGTAAACAGTTTGTACAGTGAAACAACTTAAAATTTATGCCCTGCATTCTACCCAGGAATTAGTGCTATATGGCACCTCCCACAGTGACCAAAATTTCACTTAGTAGTTAAGTAACTTAAGTTACATGAACAGGCATACACAAGGGAGACTGGGTAATCTTTTAGGTAGGACAAGCACAGCATAGACCCATTTCATGTGATGTCACATTTTGTTTAAACTGCCATGTAGGAGAATACTGTTCATAAGCATTTGTAAATTACATGCTGTAATTTGTACGTGTAGCAGGGCGCACAGTTGTATGCCAGTGCTTGACTTCAAATGATTGGTCATGTTCTGACCTTTGGTTATCTACAACATGTTTTTTAGCATTGCCACTAGCAATGTGAAAGAGCTAGTGAAATGGGTCATTTCTTAACCTGTGCCTATAGCAAACACACAAGTTTATGGCTGTTTAAGCCATGACGTACTGCATGCATGGAAGGAGCTAACTGAATTTTCATGGCACTGTTTTCTCAAGCAGTGAGCAAATATTTGCCAATGGTATCTTGATGATATCAGACATACCAAGGTTGTGCCAATTTTGACCCTCAGAAAATTTCAGGTTAATTGAATCTCTTATAGTTTTTTCAATCTGGTAGTCAGATATTTTGACGCTGTAACATTTTGAAGTGATGCCAGGAGTCGGGCACAAATTCTGGTTATAATAATACTACAAGTAGACTAACCCACAGGTACACACAATCTCCTGCGACAGAACTACTTCAGATTCCTCACCCCTACTAGCAAGCCTCATGCCCTTCCCTACACATATATACTCTAAAGGCAAATCAGGTTCAACTGCTAACACCTCATATTTAAGGCTCTTTCAAAAATCCTCTGCTGAGATTCACACTCAAAAAAAAAAAAAAAAAAATACATAAATTTCAATCAGTATATGCATCCTGAGCAAGTTTTTACTGCATCCAGAGCTTGTTGCCATGGAAATACTGCAACCACTACAGCAACGTCAGATTACGGCAAAACCTTGCTTGAGTTCTTTACATTTGATGAAAATATGTCAAATAGAGGAATGAAGGTCTGATTGTTGGTGAAAGTAACATATTAGATGAGAATATTTCACATTTGAGAATCACTTCTAAAATTAGAAGCAAATTTGTGTGTGTTTTATTTTTACTTAGAAACAAAGTCAAGTGATGTAATTACAATGCATACAATCGTGTCAGTGTCAAATACTTGGTTCCTGCAGTATACAGGAGTGTATACTACCAAATGAAATTTTCTTACAACAGTATGAGGAAATAAGATATATGAATGATCGTGACAAACACTGCAGTATTTGAAAAACATGAAAGACTTTTAGATGAGCAAAAACACAGTAATGTCAATAGCAAAGAGGAAATGAAACAGTGGAGTAGAAGCCAAGTAGATATGATGGAATAAGAGTATAATACTGGTTGATACGTTTCCAGACTTAAAATTAAGTTTTGAACAAAAATGATCCTGTATTTTCAGAGCTGAACAATGGAGAAAGAAGTTACACCACCAAACCCTCCAATTGTGACATTTACAAATTAAACCTCAGACAAATTTCTCTGAAACATGATCCAATCTCAGTTTACAGTTATTGCATTTTTGTCTATGAACTTTATCAGTTCAATTTTGAGACAAAATTTATAAGTATATTTTAATTTATACAAAATGATCAGGAGGAACGGCAAATAAAAAAGGGAAGAAAACAAGTGCATCAATGATGCTGTAGCTCAACTATGATTTCCCTCACACACAATCTGTTATGAAGTTTCATTAGGGATCCAAACCAAGGAGTCATGGACAGTCATGTTCTAGCACCTTCAGTGCTACAGATGTAAATGGTCACAGCAGTGGCATATCAGAGTTGCCCAGCCTGCCTTAACTTTTTTTAATTTTTTGGGGCACAATACTGTTGGTAATTCTGCTGACAATAATGAAGCGCTATTTATACCCCAATTTGTCCCGCCCATCCAAAAATAATTCCCATGGCAATATATATGAATACAGCACAAAACCAAAACTCTTAAGAAAAAGCTTGGGCACAGATTTCACCATGTGACCCTTTGTGACCCCAAACGGCATTTAACATCATGTGCACCTATGATGACCCATCATCCACTGAATACTGGCAAACTTTCATAAGATTCCGACACAACCCTTAATATTTAAAGGCTTTTGCTTGATTCTACTGTTTGATCTCTTTTTGACCCCAAAAGACCTTTGACCTTCAAAAGTACAACTTTGATGACCCATCATCTACTGGGCACTCTTGCCAACTTTGATAAAATTCTGGCACAACCCTTAGAAGTTGAAGGCTATTGCATGATTCCATTGTTTAACCACTTTATGACCCCAAATGACCTTTGGTCTTCTTCAAAACAGCTCCTATGATGACTCATCATCTACTGACCACTATGACCAACTTTGATACGATATAACCCCTAGGAGTTGAAGGCGTTTGCATGATTCCAGTGTCTGACCTCTCTTTGACCTCAAATGACCTGTGGCCTACTTCAAAAGTACAACTATGATGACCTGTCATCTACAGAAAACTCTGGCCAACTTTGATAAGATTTGAACACAACCCATAGAAGCTGAAGGAATTAGAGTGATTTTACTGTTTGACCTCTCACCCCACATGACCTTTGACCTACCTCAAAAGTACAACTCTGATAACCGTTCATCTCCTTAACACTCTGGCCAACTTTGACAGGGTTTAGATGAAACCCCTAGGAGTTAAAAGCTTTTGAAAGATTTCACTGTTTGATCTCTTTTTGACCCCAAATGACATTTGACCTACTTCAAAAGTACACCTTTAATCACCTGTCATCTACTGAACACTGGCCAAATTTGATAAGATTTGGATATTTAACCCCATGAGTTGAGAAGGCTTTTGAATGATTTCACTGTTTGACCTCTCTTTGACCCCAAATGACCTTTGACCTACTTCAAAAGTATACCTTTGATGACCTGTCATCTACTGAACACTATGGCCTCATTACATGAAATTTGCTGATAACTCCTAGGAGTTGAAGACTTTAGTGTAATTTCACTGTTTGACCACTGCAGACCCCAAATGACCTTTGATTCTACTTCACAAGTACAACTTTGATGACCCATCACCTACTGAACACTCTTGCAAAATTTGATAAAATTCAGACAAAACCCTTGGAGGTGAAGACTTAAGTGATTACACTGTTTGACCTTGCATGACCCCAAATGACATCCTGTTACCATAATTATCAAGCCCTTGATTTTTGTTATTACCTAACCAACACTGATATGGAATGGTCAAAGAACCTACACACAGCAGCCTTTTAACCAATGTTGATGGATGGACAGACAGACAGACACATTGCCATGATAATAGCTCAACTGCTAACTAGAAGTGATAACTGAAGTTAGTTTCGAGTACAGTACAACAAAAGCAATCTTGAACAATTAACACACATCCAAGACAACTTAAATTACATTTAGTCTTTACCCTTGACCATTTCCCACAATCTCAAATAGGCTTTTCTACCTTGCTTCACCCCTGAAGTATGAACATGTTCGTTTTTTTCCTCACGGTTAAAATTTGCTTAATTCTCAGATGCCCTGTATTCTAAAGTTTTATTCAAAGATACTAGATTAGAACAATTCTTGATAGATCTACAAGAAAACTTTTTTGAGACAGTATTTACCAAAGAGGATGACAATATGCCAATGGCTACACAAGTTTATGAAGGTGATCAAGAAGGAAAATTAATTTCACTTGAAATAACAGAAGAACTGGTGATGTCAGTGATTATGAAACTGAAGCAAGGGAAAGCAGCAGGACCTGATGGAGTGAGGCCAGATTATGTCAAAGAATTAGCCGAGCAAGTAGTGAAACCATTAACAATGATATTTCAGAAATCACTTAGTGAGAGTAGAATTCCAAAGGAGTGGAAATGTGCTAATATTACACCTCTGTATAAAAAGGGCTCAGTGTCTGATGTTAGTAATTATAGACCAGTAAATTTAACATCAGTACCTGGAAAGTTAATGGAAAATATGTTGAGAGACGCTATTGTAAGGCACCTGGAGGAGAATAAATTGTTAAGTGAAACACAACATGGATTTAGACAAGCCAGGTCATGTGTAACGAATTTACTAATGTTTTGGAATGAGCTTACAAAGTATATAGATAGAGGAATACCAGTGGATGTGGTGTATCTGGACTTACAAAAAGCGTTTGATACAGTACCCCATAAGAGACTGATTTCAAAAATTAAAGCACACAGAATAGATGGCAAAATACTGGATTGGATCCAAGAATGGTTAACCAACAGGAAGCAGAGAGTAGTTCTAAATGGTCAAGAATCAGAGTGGAAGGAAGTTACAAGCTCAGTTGTACAAGGTTCAGTCTTGGGGCCAGTGTGCTTTAATATGTATATGAATGACATGCCAAAAGAGCTGGAGTCAAAAGTTAGTATGTTTGCAGATGACACAAAACTTATTAAACCCTTAGTAACTGAGAGAGATAGAGAAATTTTACAATTGGATTTGGAAAGACTTATAGAATGGACACAAAAGTGGCATATGAAATTTAATGTAGACAAGTGCTCTGTACTACACTTTGGATACAACAACCCAAGGTATGGATATGCTATGGAAAGCAGGTGTTTACAAAGTAAAGAGGAAGAGAAGGATCTAGGTGTGTATGTGAATACAACGATGAAATTTAGTAAGCAATGTGCAGAGTCGGTGAAAAAGGCAAATAGAGTGATTGGAATCATCAGGCGAAATTTTATTAACTTTGATAAGAAGGTTCTTTTGCAATTGTATAAATCCCTTGTTAGACCACATTTAGACTATGCAGTACCAATATGGAAACCTCACCTAAAGAAAGATATCAGTTTAATGGAGAGTGTACAAAGGAGAATGACAAGATTAATACCAGGAATGAGGGGGAAAACTTATGAGGAAAGATTAAAGGAACTGAATTTAATGTCCTTAGAACAGAGACATATCCGACAAGACCTGTTGACTTTTTATAATATAATCAATAAGAAAATGGATATAGATCTGGATGGAATAACAGAAATTATTGGAAAGGAGAGAACAAGAGGTAACTTTTATAAAATAAGACCCAAGTATGCCAGATTAGAGTGCAGAAGAAATGCATACTTTCATAGAATTTGGAAAATTTGGAACGAACTGCCTGATGCTGTGGTAAAGAAAACATCTGTGAATGGTTTCAAAAAAGAACTGGAACAGTATATGATCATTAAGGGCCTTTGGCCTCCTATCATTTAGTAGCCAGCCTCAACCATATGGAGATGTTCCGTTATGGAGAGGGTGGCGCTTCAAGGTAAATTCAAGGTAAAAATAATTCCTTACTTGTTCTGGTCAGTCTGTTTGGCTTTCTTCTCACCACTTGGCATGGTGTACTCCTCAATTCACATGGTTGATAAAACACTCCTGTCCTTCCCTTCACTCTAAAACAAACTATTCAAGTGTCTTGTATAAAGAGATGATCAGATGCTCTTAAAGCTCTAGATATGCTCCAGTGAACCTGAAAATTGAAAACAGGATAGCATTAATGACAGTGACAAGGCAAATTATCATGTTACAATGTGAGACAAAAATAGATCTATTCAATAAGTTCAGTGATAGATAAAAGAACCCCATTTTTTTGTCATCTAAGTAAGCTCTTTGATCAGCTATGTAACCACCAAACCATGTGCAGTCACTCAAGAATGCTTTCTTATCTTGAGAGCCTGAATTTCTGCATGGAAAGTAGAACTGGACTCAGATCAATTGTAATTTCATTTATAACCATGCATCAGTAGGGCATTGATTTTATTACTACAGATAGTACTAGATATTTTAGGTTTAATTTTGTATTAAGCGAAGCAGTTTGCTAAAAATGAAATTCCTGAGAAAGAAACTTAAAACTATTAATATAGTTGTTTCCTGTATGTCACTCTATTAGATGTCTCTGATGTTTAACATGAACTGCAACAGCAACGGTCACTGTGAGAGACAACATGCATTCAAGAGAGTATCTGTGCTTATTGTAAAGGGGCGTGGGCACAAAAGGTGAGGCTTTGAAGCAGCTCTAGCTTCATCATATCAAATTACACTCACACTGTCTTTAAAACTGCCACCGATCACTGTACTTCAACTGACATGCTGTATAAAGAGCACAAGTTCACTGATACTGGACCTCCAAATGTATACAGAACCCTGGAATATTACTCTACCTTGAAGGTGTTGAAGGTGGTATTGAATGTACATTGCACAGCTGAATGGCTTTACAGAGAGGCAGAACATGCAGGGTATATATGTCAACAAGGTTCAAAGCAGATTTCTTGGACAGGGCTGACAAGGCAATTATACAGTGTCTTTAGTAGAACTTAGTGGGGAGGGAGAAGGGAGTGGAATAGGAAGGGGGAGGAGTGGAAGGGGGAAGTGAAATGGCTTTTTTTTTTCCTCATCTTGTTTATTTCATACGAGCAATACCGTAGTGTGTACATAATGGTTACATGGTTTTACAAAAGTTGTGAATAAGTAAAATATAATATATGATCAGCACTAACATTAGCATATTTGGATTGAATAAACAGGCAACACAATATCGAATAAACAAAAGCACGTGTCAATAGAAAAGTGAGAAATACTTCTTAATATCTTCAAATTTTTTCCTTTTTCGTTTTGAAGTGTTTGGTTTTAATGCAATGTACTCTTCCACCCTTAATATAAACTGCATTTTGCAGAAAAACTGGTTACAATCAGGCTTAGAGTTATCATATTTACATGAAAAAATGTAATGCTTACAATATAGAATGAAAAAGTTCATGGGGTGGAAGTTAAAGGAGTTGACTCCAAAGAAAAAATCCCTTTTAGATAAAACAAACTGCTTACCAAAAAATAACTGTTCAGTGTCCAAAAGGAAACTAGCAGTAATATGACATTCCCAAAACAAATGTTCGATATCTTCTTTTTTAATGTGGCAAAAGGTACAAAGAGGGGTGTCAGACTTTCCCATTTGGTGTAAGAGTCTATTTGTCCCTAGGATACGATGTAAAAACCTTAACTGAAAGTACTTGATTTTGGCCTCCATAACTGTGATATGGGCAGTTTTAAAAATGAAGTGCCAATCTCCTTACTTAGGTTGAACTGTTGGTTCCATTTTGAGCAAGCCACAGGGGGAAGGAAAACACGTTTTAGGATCAGGGGATAAATAAGCTGAGACATGTTTGGCTTGGCATTCAGGGAGTTAATTAAATGCTCATGCTTATCACTGACAGAATCAGCACTGAGTATGGAATTTGCCTAATCCTTGGGAATTGCAGATAGGATCCCATAATAAGTAGTAAAAGGGTAATTAATTAAGTTAAATTTATCAAGAAATCCTCTAAAAGACAGGGGGTGTTATTCCTGGAAAAAACTCCTTGACATACATTATTCCCTCCCTGTGGAGTCTGCAGTTGTAAAATAAGGAATTGTCGATCCTAATTAAGAGTTATTCCAGATTATTTGATTCCCAAAGCTGTAGGTTGGGCATGAATAGGTAGGTAGCCTTATGCCACGCAGTGCAAATTTCTCTAATAATATCATTACAAATATTTATAATGTCACCTGTCTGAAAGTTGCACCTGAAAAGTAGAGTTTTGCCATATATTGCAAAAGATGAATCCAAAAATAATTTCCAGTAGCCGGTGTTTGTGACGTCATCATACCGCTTTACCCATGAGGTCTTAAGAGAATAGGAAAATGTTTTCAAATGAGTGACCTTCAACTGCCTTCCTCTATCGGACTGATCATGGTGTTCCTTTTAACTTTATCTGGGTTGCCATTCCATATAAACTCAAAGATACTGTTTTCCACATTCTTATAAAAGTCATCAGGGGGATTTGTCAAAACTTGGAAGAGAAAAACTAATTGACTAATACCAAAGGATTTTACTAGGATGATTTTTTCAGTTATCTCCCTGACTTCCCTCGGGATAGGAATTTAAGCATCTGTGATGGGCCACTTACCGTGACCGAGTGTACCAAGGCCTGGGCTTCAATGCAAAATGGCAAATCTGGTACCGATGGACTCAGTACTGATTTTTATAACCATTTTTGGCCGCTTATTGGCCACCTTGTAGTTAATTCACTTAACTATGCATTTGATCGACACTCTCTATCCCACAAGCAGTGCAGGAGCATTGTTACTCTCATCCGTTAACCTCAAAAGGATTACGAGTATCTCACGAATTATACAGGCCTATTTCCCTCCTCAATACAGACTATAAGATTGGTGCTAAGGCTCTTGCTAAAAGGTTAAAGGATGTCATCCATCTTTTAATTGGTGAAAATCAAACAGGTTTTATTAAGGGTAAATTTATCGGGGAGAATATCAGATTTGTTCTTGCTCTCATTCATCACACTAAGAATTGTAACATCCCTGTTTTTCTCTTTTTCATTGATTTTGAAAAGGCGTTCGACTCTGTGGACTGGATTTTTCTTGAAAATACTTTAATTTTGATACTAATTTCCATGAATGGGTCCAAACTCTTTATAATAACAGTACCGCTTGTGTTCTTAACAATGGCTATTCAATGGGATTCTCTTCTGTTCACAGAGGTGTTCGTCAGGGTTGTCCTCCAAGCCTGTACCTCTTTATTTTGTGTGTCGATATTTTAGCTAGAAGAGTTTCCACTCACGATCACTTACGAGGCATTAAAATATCAGGTAATGAAATAAAAATTTTACAGTATGCTGACACTACCACTTTCTTTATGGATGGTAGCAAACAATCATTAGATCGCCTATTTCACATTCTGAACAAGTTAAAGGTAGCCTCTGGTCTTAACATTAACTACGATAAATCTTATCTATTTCCACTTGGTTCTTTCCATTAAGAGTATGCCAGCTTACCTTGATGATTTTCATGTTAACATTTGCTCTGGACCAATTAAGTATTTAGGAGTCTACTTTACTCACGGTGGGAATGATCTTTACCGCCTAAATTATCTGAAGAAGTTATCATGGCTAAAAAGTCAACTAAGAGTTTGGAACAGCAGGGACCTTACCCCCACTGGTAGGAAGTGAAATGGCTTGGGGACAGGTGGGTGTGGCAAAGCTGTGGAACAGTAATTGAGTTTGAATAATGAGCTAAAAGTAGTACTTTGTATAGAAAATTTTGAACATTCTGAGCAGAGATATTTGTGGAGGCTTTAACCTTAAAATTCAGCTGAGTTTAAAACTGACTCAAGCAGTGAGAGATTGCAAAAACTTTCAAACATTTTTTCTTTTTGTATGGAATGCATACTCCCATTTTCTTCAACAATTACAGGTGGGTGAAATGACTTAAGAGTAAAAGTTTTCAACTATCATTCATTCACAACAATTTCTATACAACTTAAACCTTGATCCTGTTGAGTCTTGAACCTTCTTTAAGGGTCAGTGACAAAAACCACGCATTGGGCCTTCAATGCTTTCTCTCTTTTTCACTCCATCAGTCAAACAATGTAGAAATCAATATCTCTCTTAGTCATGTACACCTCACTGAAAGGATATAGATCAATATCTGGAGGAAGCAATTCTGAAGACTGAGTGCTTTTGTTACTGTACAGTTTGCTGTGGTACAGAGAGACAGAATGGACGATTGAAAGGACGTAGTGTATGGTTGAGTTCTCACTGACAATTTACACTATAGGTAAATTGTTGTCAACTATTTGTAAATGGAGAATGGTACACTCTACTGGTGATTTTTATTAATACAGAATTTAAAGGCAACAGGCAGTCACCCAGAAATTTTGTTGAAAAATCAGCAAACTCTTGCAAATCGGACCTCTTATTGCATTACAGGCATCTCTGAAGACATTTTGAACATAACTATTACAAACAATAGTTAAAGCAAGGAAAAATTCTCCTTGCATTTCACAATTTACTAACAAAAATATTGTCACATGATCAAAATAGACCATTCATGAACTAGAGTGACAGGGCATACTCACTCTGATTGGGGTGACTGCCTACTGCCTTTACGAGTCACTAGGCAAAATCTCACTAATTAGGTTTTAATGAATATGTAGGTTTGCACTGTTTCAAACACAGAGCTACATACAGGTGGCACTAGATTTATTCTGTGTGTACACCACAACTATGTAGTTCCTACATTTACATTTAAATAGATGCTTTCTTCACTCTGATGGTAACTACATTTTACAAAGCTCCAACACTCACAGAGAGTAGTTGAAAATTAATTATAAATTATACTTCAGCAGGTTTACAAATCATAGAAAAGTTTGGCAGTTTACAAAATCATGCACATTCATTTTTCATAACTGTCAATTAGAAAAAAAATATCCCGTGAAATCCCAAACATCCACCATGACTTTTTCCTTTTTTTTTTTTTTGGGGTGGGGGGGGGGGTGGGGGAGGGGATGGGGAGGGAGAGAGGTATAGGAAGGAGAATTATTTCCCCAAACTTTTAAGAACTCCTCTGAAAACTCAAAAATGCAGTTTTGAATATCTACATAACCACTTTGCCCATGCAGTTGTGACAGCTCACTTTTTGTGCAGATTGTTACTGCAAAAAAATGTTACTTTTGAATTAATCAATTTGTAACAACTTTAAGTGGGCCTACAGACATTCAATGGTTGGTAGTTCATGCTGTATCATAGGTTATTTCAAGCCATGAATATTAACATCGCAGTACTACTGTGTATAATAAACCATTGCATCAACAAAACTGTACACACTGCTTCCCCTTGCGAAGGAACCTGCAGAGAAAATTGTCTCTTTGCTGCAGCCAGGGAGCAGCCACTTGCCTGTCTCTGAAGACTGATCAAGGAATATGCCATGCAGTCTGCTCTATGTTCTTTCCCAGAGTATACAGTACTATGCAACATTCAGGATGCTCTGTGCACACAGTGGCAATGAAACCTTGGTGTCCATAAACAGCACTGTTTATGGAGGACATGAATATAATGCAGTACAGCCAAAAATTATGAAAATGTATTGACTTGTGCAAATGTTTTAGTGTAAGCAAAACAAAAGGCAACATACAGTTAATAACTAGGACAAAGATTTTGAGGTCAAATTTTAACCAGACTTGACCATTCAGGTTTGTTTCCCTATGCACAATTGACCCTACACAATTAACTCAACTTCAGCCTGACATTTGAATGAAATCATGCCACTGCATTTGGCTACAATGTCAAAGTTAGGACTGTCCCTTGATCATAGGTAGTCCAAACATATTATTTGAACCATGTGCTGCAATGCATGAGTTCTGGAAAAATGTTTATTTCCCTGGAAGGGAGTACACTTTTCCCCAATTCATTCCTATGTTCATGTACAAATATGGTAAATATCTGTCAAATTGCCAAAATTTCCCTTCAAATACCCAAATTTCTTGGGAAGAAGTTTCCCATCTTCCCAACTTTTTCCACCCATGACTGTAACTTCAAAACCAGAATGCAAAAATGCATTGAGGTTTCGATGATATATGTTCTATTCCAAAAAAAGCCATGATGTCCGGGCATATCTTTCAGTCACTGGTCAAGTGCTATCTTAACATGTTGGAAAATAATTTTAGGTTCATATTTGATCTTGGGAATTCCTGAGAAATTTGGCATTTTGACCGCTAATGACTCGAGATGATGATCTTGGGAATTCTTGGGGTAATTTGCTTTTTGACTCCTGGTGAACCCATGAGACGATCTTGAGAATTCTTGGGAAATTTTGCTTTTTGATCCCTGTGACCCCAGATGACCTTTAACTCTCCACCAAAAATGAATCTTTTCACCACAATGCATCCACATACTGAGTATGAAATCTATCCAAGGTTCCTACCTGGGGATATCGTATTAACAAGGTTTTCAGTGTTTGACCCCCTTTGACCTCAGATGACCTTTGACCTCCACCAGAAATGATAGGGTTCACCTTCTCATAATAATGCATCCACATACCTTGTTTAAAATCTATCCAAGTTTCCTACCTGGAGATATCGTGTTAACAAGGTTTTCAGTGTTTGACCCACGGTGACCCCAGATGACCTTTAACCTCCACCAAAAATGAAAGCATTCATCTTCGCACCATAACGCATCCACATACTATGTATGAAATCTATTCATACTTCCTACCTGGAGATATAGTGTTAACAAGGTTTTCAGTGTTTGACCCCCAGTGACCCCAGATGACCTTTGACCTCCACCAAAAATAAAAGTGTTCATCTTCTCATCATAATGCATCCACAAACCAAGTATAAAATCTATCCAAGCTTCCTAACTGGAGATATCGTGTTAACAAGGTTTTTCAGTTTTTGACCCCTGGTGACCCCAAATGACCTTTGACCTCCACCAAAAATTAAAGCATTCATCTTCTCATTATAATGCATCCACAAACCAAGTATGAAATCTATCCAAGCTTCCTATCTGGAGATATCGTGTTAACAAGGTTTTCAGTTTTTGACCCCTGGTGACCCCAAATGACCTTTGACCTCCACCAAAAATGAAAACTTTCACCTTCGCACCATAATACATCCACATACTACGTATGAAATCTATTCAAGCTTCCTACCTGGAGATATTGTGTTAATAGGGTTTTCAGTGTTTGACCCCCGTGACCTCTGATGACCTTTGACCTCCACCAAAAAATGAAAGCATTCACCTTCGCACCATAATGCATCCGCACACTAAGTATGAAATCTATTCATGCTTCCTACCTGGAGATATCATGCTACTAAGGTTTTCAGTGTTTGACCCCTGATGACCCCAGATGACCTTTGACCTCCACCAAAAATGATAGGGTTCATTGTCTCACCATTAAGCATCAACATCCTACGTATGAAATCAATCCAAGCTTTCCAGCTTGAGATATCATGTTAACAAGGTTTTCAAGATTTGACCCCTGGTGACCCCACATGACCTTTGACTTCCACCAAAAACAATAGGGTTCTTCCTCTCACCATAACACATCTACATACTAAGTATGAAATTTATCCAACCTTCCTATCTTGAGATATCGTGTTAACAAGGTTTTCAGCGTTTGACCCCCGGTGACCCCAGATGACCTTTGACCTCCATCAAAAACAATAGGGTTCTTCCTCTTACCATAACGCATCTACATACTAAGTATGAAATTTATCCAAACTTCCTACCTTGAGATATTGTGTTAACAAGGTTTTCAGAGTTTGACCTCTGGTGACCCCAGATGACCTTTGACCCCCACCAAAAACAATAGGGTTCTTCCTCTCAATATGGGGCATCTATGTACCAAGTTTGAGAACCGTCGGAGTTTCCCTTCTTGAGATATCATGTTAACGAGCAAAGTGTCACAAACACACATACACACACCCATACACACGCACACACCCACACACATACACACACACACATACATACACACACACGCCATCACGAATGCATTGGTTTCTCTTATCATCGAAACCAATAAATGGGAATATGGAATAATAAACACAGACATAACCAAGAAGCTAACCCACATTTCCAGGATTTAACTTTATTTCTCCCTGAACTGCTTTTACTCCTACTGAGAATACTGTCACAATCAACTATATTCTTCAATATGACTTTACTCTACATGGTCCCCACTATACTTGGAATCAACATCAATGAACAATACACAAGTTAGGCCTGGAGGATTTCTAAACTCACTGATCACCAAGTTGCATAAATGTCAAATAATATAACTGTCTTTAAGAGCAAATGGAGTGTAGAATTTCCAGAATTTTTGTTAATGCCTTCCTTGAATTTCATTCAGGCTGCCAATGACTTCTTTCACAATAAAATGTAATTAGAACCCATTCTTGAAATTGACTTAACCACCTCACAGTATGTGTGTTGTTTTGAGGCAAGTGAAGAAATGAATTGGATTAAATCAATGAAAGGTACTTGGCCTTGATCCTGTACCACAATGGGCCTTTCTCTTCCACGCTATAGACTCACCAACAAAAGCATACTTGACCAGCTGAAAAGTGCCATTAACTTCCAAGTGCTTTCTCTTGAAGACCAGTAATCCATTTGATATAGATCACTGCACAGTGAGTGGTATTACAGCCAAGGTAATCCTCTTATAGTAAGATAAGCAGCTTACCTGAAGGGTACAACATACCTTCATAGTAGTGCCCATTTAGTGGAGTCCTAAAGTGAGAATTGACAGGTAATGTAACTCAAAACTATTTTAGCAGGCACTCATGATTGGATCTTTCATTCCTTGACAATGACAGACTGGCTGAACAACACCTCAGTTTGAAACAAATCAATTTTATCCCCTCTTTGTCAGAAACATCTCACTGTTTTCTTTTTCATGCTCAAATTTGCAATTGCATCTCCAAAGGTTTGGAACAGGCTGCCTTCCAAACTATACCAGTTGTAAGAAACAGAAATCTATTGAAGTGAAATTTTAATACTCACATGTTCAGTCTATGTTCAAAGTTAAAGTTCAGCTATTAATTTGATTCAGTTGCTGTCACTCTTTTGATACTCATGTACAAACTGAGTTTTTTTTGTGTGTGTTTTGAATTACTACTCTATTTTAATTGTCGACATTTGGTTATGTCTATGTGACTTTGACATATTAATTGTTTTATATATTTTAGGCCTACAAGGCTACAATATATATTATTCTAAATATTTTGTACCTTGTTCAGTCCAAGATGAATTTCATTTCACAGTAAGGCAATACATTATCAACATACTATAATTCAAGTTGACAGTTCTTGCAACCTTCTTCCCCACCACAAAATCTGAAAATGGATAAGGTATCACCATCGTATAGGTTGTGACAAATCTTCCGCCCAACAGTCTGGGGCAACAAAAAAATCACTAGGGCAAAAGTGTACTGCTCAATATCCTAGCCTGCTGGGGAAGCACTCCATCCTTCACACTGAATTATAAAATGAAAAATATGTACAAAATGGCTACATGTGCTACTTCAAAATCCACTTAGGGCCTATAACTATCCTTTGAAAGTTTGAATATTACTAAAAGTAGCACATTTTGAAGCCACAACTACATAAGAATCTGGCAACTCCTGTGCCAAATGTAAAGTTTCTTGCCCAAACACTAACATACACCATATGTATTGGTTGACTGGTCCTATAGTGTCATGAACACTGTGTATTAGTGCATGATCATATTCCACTGTGCCCATGTTCCAAATCATTACATGACTTTCCCTTTAATTTCACTTGAGTTAAGTATGAGTAGTTTTGGCAGTACTATCCAGGTTTGATTATTGGGAAAACTTTCAGAGTGCACATTTGACATTACCTATATTCAAGACTTTGATGCCTTCTTCCAATTTAACATACTGTCAGGTCATTCACAAACCTTTGTAAAGTTTGCTCATTTAGCAATATCATGTCATTCATTACAAATTATGACAATGACCAGAAAAGTCATGCTATCATTACAACTTCAAGAGAAAGACCATTAACACCACTCTTAAAGCAGCTTTATGAGTCACAGTTACAGTTTTAGCAGACACAGTTTAACAAAAACATACTATTACATAGTAGAAAATAATCACTTCAAAAGACTCAGTAAGCAGAGTGCAAAAATGCATTGAGGTTTTGATTAACTCATTTCAGTAGACTTAAGTTTCATCCATAACTACAAAGGATCTACAATGTTTTGTTATGGACCAATGTTATACATCTCCCACCATAGTGATTTCACTGACTCGGGCACCAGGGTCAATGATGCACAACTTTACACTTTGACGCACAGACACAAAACTTCTGGGGTCAAACTGATGCAGAGCTTTTTCGCCCCAACAATCAGTAATGATAATGCAATATTGCCAATACATTCATTGTGCAAATTAATTGTAGCACTTTCCAATTCCCATATTGATTATCGACAGACTGAATATCAGGCCTGATGTCTTACAAGAAAAAGATAGTGGAAAAGCATCATAAATATAGAAAATAAACAAAAAACAGTAATAAAGTTTGTTGTATTAAACTCAAATTTATTTTGACCCCTTCTCTTTTAAATTTGACTCTTGTAAATTTATTTTAAAGGGTCTGTGACTCCTGAAAAAAAATGAGTGAAAACCCTGCACCATATATGAGATATTGCTGTTATACAGTATTTACCTTGAGATATCATGCTAACAAGGTTTTCACATTTTGACTTGAAATGACCATTCACTAAACCCCAAAATATAAAAAACTGCATTTTTTGTAATAAATATGGTAAATAAACACCATGTAAAGAAACTTCTTTTTAGCTTCAAAGCACAAAATATCCTGTACTGTAAGTTCTTCAGATGATGATATTTAGTGGCCGCAGATGACCTTTCAACAGTCTACAAAATACAGTAGGGCACTTTCACTCAATATAATGCATCTACATGGTGAAGTACATGCTCCTTTTCTTTAAGATAGTTGTGTTTACAAGATTTTTAGAGTATGGCCTCTCCTGACCTCAGGTGACCTTTCACCCCCTTCAAAACTGATAGGATGCTTTCTTTTGATATACTGCATCTGCATGCTAATAGTGAAGATATATCCATACATCTTACCTTGTGATACCATCTTGACAAGGTTTTCAGAGCTTGACCCCTGATGACCCCAGATGGCCTCTGACCTCCACCAAAAATTAAAGAGTCCTTCCCCTTGTTATAATGCATCTACATACTTTAAGTATGAAGGTATCGATGA
Source organism: Holothuria leucospilota (assembly GCA_029531755.1). Classification (NCBI taxonomy): domain Eukaryota; kingdom Metazoa; phylum Echinodermata; class Holothuroidea; order Aspidochirotida; family Holothuriidae; genus Holothuria; species Holothuria leucospilota. Next base: position 17,011,650 of record CM055978.1, read on the forward strand.
TTTGTATCTGAAGACATATTGTAAACAAGGGTTTTCAGTTTGACCTCTGGTGAAATCAGATGACCTTTGACCTCCACCATAAACAATTATTTCTCTTCTAGTAATGCATTTATATGCTAAGTATGGAAAATACCCATGCTGCCTAAATTCAAAATATCTTCTTCAAAATGGTTTCCAGTGTTTGACCTCCAGTGACCCCTGATGACCTTTGACCTCCACCAAAAACAGTACAATTCTTCCCTTTGATGCAATGCAGCCACATGCTACGTATGGAGAGTATCAATGCTTCCTATCTTGAGATATGGATTTAACTAGGTTTTCAGAGTGTGACCTCAGCTAGGTCACCTCAGATTACTTTTCACCTCCACCAAAAAAAAAATGCATCAACATGCTAAGTATGACAAGTTTCCATACTTCCTACCTAAAATTTCCACTCTGCTTTTATGCAGCATTTGTCTATAAGGCTTATAAAGAACAGTCCACCCTTGATGTGAATATTAACCACATGTCAAAGTTTGCTGGAAAAGTATGGTACCAGCTAACAGTAAACAGGTAGACTGAGGGATTGATCGATGTCTTGTGTGACTTCAAACGGATGCCTACTACAGGCGTATAGTGTTTTACTGTACAAATCTTTGAGTGTGTGGTTCATGTTGCCTAATAATACATGTACTATTAATACTGTAGGTACGGTATGAATACAGATTGTAAGCACGGTGTGATTCAATTGAACACAGGGTTACCATTTCTCTAAGCTGAAAGTGGGACATAACTGTTTACTGTTGGAGACTGATCCAGGGGATGGGGCTAAGGGGAGGGGGTGTTAATTTTTGTGGGTAAAATTTAAATTTTGGTATCTGCCTAGAAGCCAAATGGTGCATTATTTAAAGCTGATTTCACTATGTTTGCCTAATGTGTGGATCGACAATTTCAGAAATGTAATTAATGCTACAGTAAGTTGGTCTGCACCACATTTACTCCACAGACCATAGTCTGCAGACTGGTCATAAAATTAATATTTGGACCACTCAGTGGCAAAACTGCATAACCATAAAAATATCCGAAAATGAACAGTACAACTCACAATTGGCAGGATACCTCTAAATTCGTGATAAAATTTGTATAGGTCTACTATCGAAACAGATCATAGCACGTTAGCTGGTTCAGTTGGTAAGTACACAGCTAGAGCTACACTGCTATAGTGCAGGTTGGAAGTTTGGGCTATACCCTAATCTTTGGGGCTAAAAACAGTGATCAATTGTGAGGATTTTTAATCAGCACACAAAAAAAGATGATACAAAATATAACAGCTATATTCGTTTTCAAGAAAATAGGGACGATTTGTATTACCGGCCGGGACGCTCACATTTCCTTTAAAAAACGGGACAATCCCAATTAGGGCTGTCAAGTTTAAACGTTTAAACGGTTAAACGATCGATGGGCCGTTTAAACGGCGCATAATTCAGCTAAACGTTTAAACAGTTTTCCTTTTAAAATACAACAAAAGTTTTAGCAGTTTTCTTCCCCAATGTTTTCTTTGATATCTCTCATTTAACAACGATGTTTATTTGCAAATTCAATGACCAAATGAAGCTTCAGAAATAAACTGTCCGTGTCTCTCCATTCATAGTATATAATTCTGTGATTGAATTGACTTCCACCTACTCACAGTTCAGGGTGCATTCCATGTAAAGCCTATGCCGAAGGTACGCCGAGGTTTTCGTGACCGTACGCCGGGATTTTCTGTACTGTGCACATACAATGCATGTACATAGCAATCCGTAGGCGTGCGTACATACGTACAGTATACATGTATGTGATACGTACACAGTCACCATACATTGGCAATGCACGTACAGGTATATAGTATACACACATTATAGCTCAGTCAGAGGCAATCCGTAAGCAATTGTACGTACGTATTTATACATGTACGTAATGCATACACCATTCATTGGCAATACAAGTAGGCCTACAGGTATATATAGCACAGTACTGTGCGTGAGCATACTAGCGGGAGTTGACTGAATCGGCCCGCCGGTATGCCGGGAGTACCCCCGTACAGCGGGAGTACGCCAACTACGCCGGCAATCCTTAACTAACTGCATTTTGCACGCCGACAGAGGCTAGGAATTTCTTAGCCGCCACGCCGACCGAAATCGTATGGCCACGCCGAAGATCTTCGGCGTATAGTGCACTAAATGCACACTGGCTCACAGTAAGCCTACTAATCCCCCTAACAATACGCAGCGCCCGCATCCCCAATCGAAGCAGTAGCCCAAATCTGCTTATCAGGACGCATACACAATATCGGCTTGACCACAATTCACTCTCTCTCAGTTTACATCGTATCTGTAGCTCAAGGTGCTCACAGAAAGAACGTTAAAACAGACTTACTTAAAAGCCCGAAAATTGCCGCAGTATTTCAATGCAGCATTCACACCATCCTACCATGCTTTACCTATACGTAAACAGACAGTGTAGGCTCGCACACGTGTTTGTTTTGAGTGTTTTATATAGCAGTACATAATTCATGCACGCACTATATATCCATACGTAAATATCTGTTTGAGTCATGTCAGCGCCTCGTAGCCGACTTGCTGCGTGCAAATCAATGGAGCTATAGTACGTAGCATGGGACAAATCTATCATAAACTCTCGTTCATTGGGGTAATGTTTTAGACATCGTTTTTGTTTTTAAATCACAAAAGTAAAAGGCACACATTTATTTCACACAAATCAACATGCATTATAAACATAAAAGTACCTATCGTAAACTACTGCAAAGGACGATGAAACAACCGGTAATTTAGCGGTACAAGCAGCGATCGAAAAATGTTGTTATTTTCCATACCATGCCCAATGTTGTTGCGATGTACATCAACTTTTGTACAGAGCAGGTGCGTAGCCTAATGTGTTACTGTTTGCATGTAATAACGGACCTATACACGTGCTTTAACTCTCGACTTTCTTCTTGCCTGTCACTTGAAATTCTGCATTTGCACAGTGTACGGACATGGCCTAATATTATGTACGTCTGTGTTTGCGTACATTGCGGCCTGATATCAAACGTAAAGCCCTGTATCAAACTAATGATCATTGACTGCGAATTTAATGCTTGGTTTCGTTCATTGGCAAATTTGGGTGAATTAAAAAGAAATCGCTGAAATGATCGCTAGATTTTTACGTACAGATTTTAAAGCTTGCGTGTACTGTGCATATCGTAAGTGAATGATCAATGAGGCCATTAATGCATTACACTGTTGGTTCAGATTAAAGATACCGTTTAAACAGTAAACGAACGTTTATTCCGACCGTTTAAACGTTTAGGAGATTAAACGGAAATTGACAGCCCTAATCCCAATTAAACGGGACAGATGGTAATCCTCATTGAACACCACAAAGTTACTGTCCACATAGTCATAGAAAGATGAGGAATGGTGCATAAAGGTTGTCCAGGCCCTTCCCACACGAAAAAACTTGTTGGGGAGGAATTCCTGCACAGATCTGGTATGAACCCATTGTGCAAAATTTCTGTACTTTCTGCCTCGCATTCAGAATATTTTCTGCTTACAAACTGCACACTAAATCAATACAGTAATGCACTGTCTAAACCATGTGTGATGTACTTTCCATACGAAAATCCTATGAAGTTGTAATGTGTACGCTGACTTATTCACTATACCGTTGTTCAGTTGTACATGAGAGCTTGATACCATTGTGGTGTGTACATAAACCCTCTGTACATTTTGGAATTTGGATGTGGATGCTTTGAAGGAAACCTAACACTAGGCTAGGTATGATATTTATCCATATATACAACACATTAGGATGGCCTGTGAGTTGGCTGCTCTAGAAAAGTTTAGTACCTAAAAATTATTGAAGTAGGCCTAAAGCTTTGAAAATGTTTTTGAGGGCTTAGTTGGAGTATTTTACCTATGCCTCATACATATTTTGTGTTCAAATGAATGATAACTGTATAATTTTGGATAATCTGTCAGTTAAACAATTGGAGCTGGCTACTAAGACTATACAGCCTTTAAGCCTTACACATATATTATGTGAACAAGAGTATCATTGAAATTTGAAAGGACTTCAAGTGATCGTAGGCTTGGACTTTTGGGGCCACAGCCTCAGAATTTTAGATGCATACTAAATTGGCAAAGCTTGTAATTGACCATCAAAAAGAAATGAGTTGCTGAGAAGTGTAATTTTTTGCTGTAGCCTATAAAGGTTTATTTTGGCGATAGTTTAGGCACATTCTAGGCTTGGGACCTCTAGTACAATAGTTCATGAAGTGCACTTGATGCCTTATTTCTGCAGATCTTCAGCTGCTAATGCAATCAGTACAGAGAGGGGTGACTGCAAGTGCTTACTGCTTAGGCCTGGTGTTGATGGTTAGGGTTAATTATAAACATTCAATAGCTAGGCCACACTTTGGTCAACTTGGATACAGAAAGAGGCGGGGCAGCGGTTTGGTTACAGTAGGTCACTTTCGGTTTGTAAATTTGTACTTGTACTGGCTGGTACCAGTCACTTGTCACTTTTTTCCACAATTTGACATGGCTAGAATCCCTCCCCTCCCCAAGATTCATAGTTCTCCCCCAAACTTTAGGCCAAGGGGGGCATTCCCACCCCCAAAAAATATTTCAGTTCAGCTGTCACTAATCCTGAAGCCACCTTGCAGATTTCCATACTTTGTTACCATGAATGATGGAAATCTTCAAGGTGACTGATGTCACTTGTTACAGAATTGTAGCCAACAGGTGTTGGCTATGTACACATACATACTGTTGTATATGTAACGTGCATGCAGTATTGTAGACAATTACGTATCCTTAAGAAACGAGTTGCTAGCCTGTGCTACTGTAGCACTTGGACTGTTATTGACCAGTTCTCTATCCTAGCCCTTTAAAACAGTGTACAACATTTTTACACTGGCAGGAAAATCACACATGCACAACATGAAGATGTTTTCTCTGCAGCTGTAACTCTCTACAGCAGTGTTTCCGCTAAGCCACTATGACAAGATTTTGACCCAATTGATTCCTAATTTGATCGACGCACTGATGTTGGAGAAAAAATAGAAAAAAGAAGGTTTTATGGGCATTTAGGCATATTGTGCACATGCACTGCATTTAGCAAGAAGTCAAATTTGCATATATCTGGCAGTTTGACTCACTGGACAATTTCTTAGAGGAAACACTGATCTACAGTCAGATACTGTAACTTACCAGCCCACTAAAGATTTTGTGCAAAGTAATCCTTTGTGACCCATGTGTAAACAGGTATAACATTTCATTTGTAAATAATTATTCAGCCATATTACTCTCTCAATGTTGAATTTTGTGTGACAACAGCAAGGCGCAACAAAATAGTGACAGGAATGTGACACGGTAGTCTGCAATTTCTATCAAGGGGTGAAGTACCTTGTTTGTAATCAGGCTGCCAATTCAATCCTCTGATCCGCCTCATCTTGAAGGCAACTCAAGCCAACTTAAAGGAGTTTCCTGATGCACATCACTGCATGGCTATTCACAGATTATCATAACAAGTTCATGTAGGTCTAGCTTAGTACAGTAGGTTAGATGAGATTTAACGACACACTGACACGGATGTGTTATAGAGTGTCAACTAGATAAATACGGTTCAAGTTCGGTTTCAAATATTGTTCAAATACAGTGCAAGTCCTCCCCTTTAGTCGCCTCTTTATACGACAGGTGGGGAATAATGTGGGCATATTCTACAATCCCTGGCCCACAGGGGGCAGCTTAGTAGGTAATTGTAAGACAATTTTTTGAGTGGCTTAATGTACCACAAATTCATGCTTCCAGAATTTCAACATGCACCATAATACAAACAACATGACATCCAACGGATGTCACATACAAAGAAACAAATGCTGTATTGTCAATAAGATTATTTCAATGATGAAATTTCCAACTTAATCACATGTTCAAAAATTTTAACTGGTCTTGATCTTCCTTAAATTCACATACTCCTAGGTAATTGAACTCTACAGGTCATTAATATTTTTAAGACCCATCATTCTAAGATTAAGAACACTTGCACTTAGTGTCCAAACTATGACCAAAAATGTTTATTTATAATTATGAATGATCCTGTTTTTTTTGTTTAAACATTCTATCAAGCTGCTAAATCTAGTTACTAGAATGTTCACACTAATGTTATTGTATACTAAACAGTGCACACTGCAGTTCAATTGTGACATAGTCCATAGGTTTGGTTACGTTCATACATGTGCAAGTGCGTATGTAGCAACAATCAATGCAGAAAAGCACACAGATACATGTTACTCTCACAGTAATGTACAGGAAAAACTGAGTGTGAATAGCCTAGCGTTTAGACCTAGTTCTGGGAACAAATTTAGTGTATGTGAGAACTGAGGCCTAGGTACCTTAGGCTAGTTCAAGGGACAAAATAACCAGGTTTGCATCACAATTTGCTACCCAAGAGGGGCCAAGAATGACCAGTTGCGAATCATTTTCAATTTGGCTTCGCAGAAGTTGCGAATCGATATTTTGTCAAACTGTGTCCGAGTTTCAACTATCCCCATTGACACTGTGTGTAACAACTGTCGTATTGTATGAAGCCAAAGCCAAAATATCAGCTTCTGCTCACTTCCGCCAGACAACAACACATGCATTTCCCTGTCCTCTTTTATCAGTGAATTTCCTTAATTACTATTTCAGTTTTCAAGGGAAGTGAGTTAGCAGTTGGATTTCACTGCCGACATCCAAAATGAAAGCTGATTTTGAAACTGCCAACCAAGATGATCGAGTAATCGCTGGTCAATTCGGTTTTTGATTAGCAATTACTGCTAATCAATTCACTCACTCTATTTTGTCCCTTGTAGTTAAACATATGCCAGAGCATTTCTGCAGCAAGTCTGGTAAGGAAATTTTGTTACTTACCAGTGCGAACTGTCAGTCTATTTGTTGGGCCCTATTACAGACCGTCAATGTACAGTTTCTACAGTACACAGGGATGAGCCCTTGGCTAGCAGGATCTTGTCCCATATATTGCCCTTAGAACCAACTGGCCTCAACTATTACACAAGCAGGGGTGTGTTAATTGTTATATGTCAAGTTCAAAAATTTATAATTATTCAAATGGTGGATGAAGTGTCATTCTCAAAACAGGCTAGCCTAGGCCTAACCCTTCTTAAAGCATTTTTCAACATTTATTAAATAGCCTAAGCCTAGGCCTAAGTAAGAAACATCATTATGAGAACGACCCTCTCCCATGGCAAAAAACATCCAAAGTACAGCCATTCCTTCATAGCCTAGGCCTAGACCTACATAATGAACTAGGCTAGCCTCGATCATCTTTGATGCAAACAGGCAAAGATCTGGGACACATGGGCATGATGGGCTAGCTGCTGAACCAAGTCTTTTTTTCATCTTGCATAATCTTTGCGTCCTTTTATCTTTACCTGTCCGTTATGTAAATACAACGGTCAGCTACGCATACACTTGAGGTTTTCTACCAATATATCGGGCTGGTAATGCAATCGTTTGTGTTTGCCAAGATAAAGATCTACCCTACGGCAATACACCTAAAGTGTGCAAACAATCGTTAGGTTCAGGTGGCCTAAGCTATCTATCAAGTGGCAACTAGGCAGGAGCTTCCTTCGCAACGTTTACCGTTTCCATACTTACCGTAAACAGCTCGACGTTCTTAGTTATAGAGCAGCGTCCACACGTACCAGTTGGACTCTTTTTCCAACTTATGTTCTACGTTACTCTTAATCTCTCCTTAAAAAGTTTAGTCCCTTGCATGCTCAAGTTTTACATTTCTGTGGGAATTTTTCTGTTGTAAGCTGACTTGGTGCATTCCAATTGTTTCAACTCAATTCCGGTTCCATGATATGTATTGAAGCTCGAGTAAAGTTGCCGTATCGTATATACCACAGACTGTACCGTACTTGATAATAGTTAATACTGCATGCGTAAAGTGAACTTAACTGTGCATGTTGCAAGCTTAGCCTGCACTGGCAAGTACTGTATACCTTGTATTGCTACTGTCACACAGTGCATGTACTACATGTACAGATTAGCCTCGACGAAAGAGGGCGCTTGGTGAAAAGAAAAAAAATATATATATTTAGGAGCGCCTGTGTCTGTGTGTTGCAACAATGTTGCAAGAATGATTCCGATCATTAGCTAGCGCAGGGAGTTGCTAACAACCAGTGGTGTCACCAGGATTTTAAAAGTCGGGGATAAATGGAGGGCAAAAGAAAATGTTGGGGGCAAAAATTTTCGCGAGAAGCGCGAGCTTTAGCGGGTGGGGTCCAGGGGCCCGCCATAGGGGGCACCTGGTGGAGTCCAGGTGCAAAGCCTAGTGGGTCCAGGGGACAAAGGGCCAGAAGCTCTGAGGTTTTAGCATATCCCTGGTTGCAAAATTAAAGGTCAGGAGTAGTCGCCCCAAACTTATTTTGAAACAATAGCTAAATGTCACAAATTTCTTCTTATTTCGCTTCCAAGTATCTTTCATGATATTTTAGAACATAAATATTGCATATTCAAGGTAAATCAAGCAGTTGCTCTTTGTAAATTTTACAATTGAGTGAGAAAAATACTGTCACATGATTCTCAAGAGCCATTCAAGAAATAGGATAGTCTACTATATAATTCTTTTTTTGGGGTGACTGCATTCTCCCTTTAAGTCTCAGGAACAGGTGTATTTTGGTTCATAATGCATCATCCGATGCAAAGATTCCAGATAATTTTAATGTATTAGGCTATTCCTCCTGCCAGGCCAGTATACTTCAGGAGCTGAGTGGGGGCATCTGAGGGGGGAAGGTTCTGACTGGGGGCAAAATTCCCCCATGCCCTCGCCCCTTGCTGCCGCCACTGCTAACAAATCCCAGATCAGAACGAACAGGGTGTTCGGCTTGCAACTCCCTGGAATGGGGGAAGAATTAGATCCAAGTTGGACCAGGGAGCTGCCACTAGTCAACTCCCAGAGTTACCACTAGTCAAATCCCTGTTTGGACAATGGGGCTGTGAAGTTACCAACGGTAACTATGGATTTTTTTATATGCGGTTTTACGGCTCAGTTTCTAACCAATTTAAGTCGGCCGGCCACGGCATTTTTTTCCAGTTGTGGCTCACTGGCTTGTTTTCCCTACTCTATTGCTTATGCTGAGCACCAAGCACAATGGCAGTAGGTTCCATTTTTAAAGTTTTTGGTATGACCCGGCCAAGAGTCGAACCCCAGACCTTCCGGCTGCAGTCGGATGCTCTAACCACTTGACCATGCAGGTAACTGTGGAGGGATATGAGAAAGCAATTTGGCATGCGATGGAATGCCCTTTAACATATCAGCAGTGGTGGAATAGAATCCAGAATGTTTTTGAAGGACAATTCTTTCTACAAAGTAATTACTTCTAATAACGCCTTCAGGCAGCTTTTTACAATGAAGGGGACTAACATTGTGAAGGCCAAGTTCAAACCAACGAACGTCAATTAAATGTGCTAAGCCTCGATTGGGAGAAGTCTGGGAGAATTTTGAAATTAAACAACATTTCCTGGCATCTAGTATAAGATAAACATGCACACAAACATTTTCCTTCACCAATGTGCTATGAAGTATGACCACTGCAATATCGGAATCAGCAAGCTAATTAATCGTCATATGCAGATAAAATTGTCCACAGACGAGGGAGTGGGGCTCTGGGAAAAGTTTTTGAACCCAAACTCTGTTAGTAAAGATGTGCGTTGGTCTGGGTTTTGATGTCCAAACCGCTCAATCGTCGGTGTGGACACAACCAGGACCACCCGAAACCGACGAAGCACAGTGCTAAGCTCCCCCAAGACCCGACCGGCATCGGTTTACCTGGGATTAGTTAAACCGCCCAAACCGACGAAGCTCTCAGACCATCCATGACCAATAAAGCTTCCTTGGAACAAGTAAAGGGCCTATAGTTGATGAGAGCTGCCTCATGGTATGCGAATTAAAAAAGTACAAAATATACTCAGAACTTATAAAAATCATGTAAAAAATAAATAATTTGGATCAGGGGCGGAGATTTCTTCTCAACAGTGGGGGAGGGGGGTTGACCATCTTTCAAAAAATTTACTGTGTGAAAAACACAAAGTCAATGGGGGAGTTCTTTGAGAGTGGGGGGTTGTAACCCCATAACCCCCTGTTTCTCCACCCCTGATTTGGATATCAAACAGCGTTCTCTTTCGGTACACGGGGCAATCAACTGTTTGGCATTTTGGTCAAGTGGGGTGGTAACTGCACCCTAAAAAGAAAAAAAAAACCATTAAATATAAACCAATTAAATCGTCCATTTTTCGGTTTTTTTCGGGTTGGGTCAAAAACAGACAGACTACCCGAAACCGAAATGATGTCGGTTTCATGACAGGTCAGACCACCCAACCGTCGGTCCGAGATCACCAAGACCACCCAAAACTGACTTCGGTTTCGGCCTGATCTCGGTTTTGGGCGGTCTATGCACACTTTTACCTGTTAGATGCGATTTCCTGACACTTGGCAATCGACATAACTAGTGAGTTTACAAAGAATCATTTCTTCTGCTATAGCATTATTAAGCAGCCTGTGACCAATGCTACAATATCCGTCCATCAAGCGTGTCCAGCAAAGTTACCAAGAAACGGGTGAGGAGTCCTTTTTTCGAAAACTTTTGAAATGAAGTACTGTTAGACTTGATTTCCTGGCATCTGCCAATTCTGCTAGTTAGTAAGGAAGACCGTGTGGGAACTTAAGCCAGGGGGATTTTGTAACTACCATTAAAGACGAAATGAAGGACCAATTGAGAATAGGAGTAATTAACACAAACCTTTTCGACCGTTATCTCTAAATTTAAGATTTAAGGCACTATTTTTTCTACTGTCTAGAACATGCATGCCTGAACCTAGCTTAGCATTCTGTTTGGAAGAAATATATAGTTCAGGCACATTTCATCATTTGAAGTTTGTTTTAAAATGACCTGGTCTGTAATACTTCACGTAACAAGACAAATACGCTGAGCTAGTAAGTTATAAAAGTAAGCTTGGCCGGGGCACATCCAAAATACGGGTTGAACTGCATACCTTTACTGTGTTCATTGGACTGAGGTAGCGTACCACTATTTCAAGTGAAATTCCGGCGGAGACTATTACCATACGAATTTAATACCCCACCCCCTAAAATGGGAGAACAGTTAACACTATGTTGCTGAAGTGATGTGTTCAATTTGTGATGTGTATGTGATGGAAAATAAACTTAAGTACTGATTATGAAAAAAAAAAAAAAAAAGAAAAAATGAAAACGGAAGATGTTTTAGGGCATTTCTATACATAATATCCTTCCTCTAAGCAAAACGGCATTTTGAATAAAAAAAAACAGTAAGCAGCTCTGTATTATACCATGGAGCTACAACGAACTCCAGATCATTACACAAGCTCTCATAGCCAGGGTTTTTCGATAGGGGGGGGGGCAAAGCATGCTGGGTCGGACCCGGCTATATTATTTGGGGGTGCAGGCATTGAAGACTTCCGAGCCTCACCCTACCCCCCCCCCCCCCGTGTCAGAACCTGCATTTTTTGACGTTTTCATTTCCTTGGACTTTATTTTTCTCTCTCAAAAAACTTTTTTTTTTCTAAAACAAATACGAACCGTGAGAAGGGTTGGTTGTCTGTCAGAGAAAATCGGCCCCTCACTGGATAAGACGCTTCAACTATGCAGCAGGCGCGGCGGAACGAAAAAATATTGGGAGGGGGGGGGGGCTGAGTGCAGCAATACTATCTAAGCGGAGCGCCACCATCGGTTGGCGCGGAGCGTACAAGAAAATTTTTGGCTTCACAAACCCTCCAGATGGCCGGAAATGGGACTTCCCGAGTGTTCTAAGCTGCATGAACCCAGCCTTGAAATATGGACGATATGTCTGCAATTTCTCAATTAAGGAGAAAAAAATAAATCTATGAAAAATGGTAATACATATTTCTAAGCGAAGCGCCACCATCAGTTGGCGCGGAGTGTTCAAGAAAATTTTTGACTTTGCAAACCCTCCAGATGGCCGGAAATTGCACTTCCCGAGTATTCTAAACTGTATGTATTCATCCTTGAAATGGATCTCATGTCTGCAATTTCTTAATTAATGAGAAAAAATTAATCCGCATTATGTGATTTTTTTTCTTGCTTACAGAAAAGCCGAATCACTGAGGAAGGGTTATACCCAAAATTGAATTTATAAAAGGGAGAGGAATCATAACTCTTATGAGATAACATTAAATTTTAACCTATAGTTTTTCGAGTTTTTGAACCAATGACGTAACCAAATTTGCAAGCTAAAGTAAACTTTACGCAAACAGGAATGACGTCATTTCCTCACATTAATAGACTGATTTATGTATATCGTTAAATTTAAATCCGATTTAGTGTCCTTCATAAATTTGACTCTGATTTTTGCCTTTCTCATCATGTGACTTTTTTTCTTGTTTATAGAAAAGCCGAATCACTGAGGAAGGGTTATACGCAAAATTGAATTTTATAAAAGGGAGAGGAATCATAACTCTTATGAGATAACATTAAATTTTTACCTATAGTTTTCGAGTTTTTGAACCAATGATGTAACCAAATTTGCAAGCTAAAGTAAACTTTACGCAAACAGGAGTGACGTCATTTCCTCACATTAATAGACTGATTTGTGTATATCGTTAAATTTAAATCCGATTTAGTGTCCTTCATAATCGTATGGTATCATTACTTAATATGCATAGGAGATATTGAAATTTTTCAAATATCACCCTTAATTTAATTAAGGGTCTGTAAGTCAAAACGATTGAAAGGCACAGAAAAGGGAGAACTGCTCATCAATGTGAGAATGTGAAATCACTCCAGCTTGTTTTGAGTTTACTTTGCTTTGAAAATACAGTTAAATCAACTTTTTATATTGAAAGAAACGCGCATAGAAAATGCATTTTTTGGTCTACAAAGAACTGTCAAATTTTAGCTAAATTTAAAGTGTACCTAAAGGCTAAAAATTCAAAAACATATGTTACAAAGCTTGAAAAATGAACCCAAATGGTCTAACTGCCATCTTTACAGAAATTCCTGAGCTGAGATATATAAAATGTTGGTGCTTATTCAATTTAAAATGGAAGATGGCGCAATAATTTGTAATGTCATTCTTTTACTACTCAAATTACATTCTTTGTTTTCTTTATTTTTTCGAAAGCCTCTGCACCTTGTGCCAAAATGTGATCACTTTCTCACTGTTTTAAGGTGACTTGACTATACAAAACCTCTTCGTACAACAGTAATTTTTGCAAGTTTATATAAGCATTTCCATTTCAAAAGGAAACAAAAGCAAGTAATGTGAGTTTTACAAGAAGATCATCACAAATTATTGCGCAATCGACTATTTCAAATAAAGTGAATAAATTTTAACTTTTCATATCTCAGCAACAGGGTGAGCTATGAAAATGAGAGTTGGATGAGTGAAATTCGTTTCCAACGTCTAAAATATATATTCTTGTAATTCTACACTTTAGGTCCACTTTAAACTCCTAAAATGAAACGTGCATGTATGGGATAAGAGACAAAACTGATTGAAATTTATTTTATTGCAGTATTATTTATGTAAAATTTGGACTTAAACCTTAAGAATGGATTCACAGGCAGAGGTATAAATAATTGGTTGGGATGGCGTCACCAGGGAGGGAGAGGGAGGAGGGAGGGAGATACTGTACCATAACACACGTCAGTCTTTGAGCGCCTGTCACACCTCACCGGATTGCAATAACGGAGAGGAAACGAAGACCCAAAATGGCACTCCGCTGATGTATGTTAGTATCCGTTTAGTCTCCTGTTCTCCTCCGCCGACTTCGTTTCATGACCGGGAACGTCCGGTATGAAAGGCGAGAGATTTTGAACATACAAAACTTGGACCGGGCGTCGACCGAAAAAGGTCCCCCTTACGTATTCGTTACTTATCCGTTAGGCTTCCGTTTTATCATTTTCTCGTGCGTTTCTCATACTGGACTTCTCCGTTAGTATCCGTTCGTCTCCAATGATTGCTAGTTGCTCACCGGATCATTACCGGACAACAAACGATGAAACGTAGAAGTACAGTACCTGTACCGAATGTTCGACGGACACTAACGGAAGCGTAAAGGAATAGAACTTACTGACAATGAACGGATAGGTAACGTACGTTTAACTGAAGAAACGAAAAAAGACAGGCAAAGAAACGTAAAGGTGACTGATATGGACCGAAGATGCAGCGTAATTGCATCCTGCTCTCTTCTCATACTATAGCTTAACAAACATTTTTGCCGTTTTTTCTTGCATTTTTTGGGGTGCGACTGCATCCTTCCCCCTGCATCCGCCCCAGGCATGAGATGAGTGATCGCGGTTCTAAGGGAGGGGTTAAGGGGAGGGGGTGTGAAAGATTTTTCGACTACCGGGAAGCCTTAGACGCAATCTGGTACAATATTTTGCATCTTTTGAAGTCATATTTTTTCTCGAGAAATCTAGTTTCTAGGTAAGTAATCCAACGTTCTTTACTTTTGGCCGACTACAGTTTTCCAATTTTGCTGCACTTATTGTCGACGATTACATAACAAACGGGCAAGGGCGGCGATTTGTGTTGGCTATTGGGGGAGGGGCGCAGAATGGAAGTTGCCATCGAAGCGGAGCGCCATCATAGTTTGGTGCGAAGCGTACAAGAGAATTTCCGCCCTACAGACCCCCCAGACTGCATGAAATGGCACTTCTCGGGATCTTGGAGGCAGTTTTGAACCGTACGATACTTGATACGTGACGACTGACAGGCATGAGCGTGTGAACGGCGTTTGGTTGCGTTGGTATAGAAGCGGAGCGCCACTAACGGTTGGCACGGAGCGTAGCGTTTAAAATGTTGCCAAAATGGCTTCTATATCGCAATTAAATGGTCCTTCTCAGACCTTTCAAATTGCACTGAAGCCATCTTGATATGTGGCATGATTTCTATTGGCTGACGCGGACTGCGCCGATAAAATGTTTGCCAAAACAGCTCCCAGATCGCAAGAAATGGCCCTTCCCAGATCTTTCAAATTGCACTGAAGACATCTAGATATGTTACACGCCTTATATATATTTTCCCACTTTCACGGAACTGTTACTCTTCCTCTGGTATAACCTTCCCTGCGTACCAATTTAACCATTTTGTGATTGTTGTGACATAACTGAACAATGTACACGGAAGTGAAAATCCTACCCCCCCTCCTCCCCTGGTTGGATACGATACTGCACTACAGACATGTCACTGCATGTGTAGGGCAAGTGTACAACTAGAGCTGGTAGGTCCATGCGTACTGGATTTACACACTAAAATATGATGTAGGCCTACTTCTCCGTGAGCCACGGTCGTGAAGGTAGCCATGGAATTCGAAATAGATACCACATTCGCGCGTAGTCCGAGAATTTACAGAATATTGATAAATACGTCGGTCAAATACGGATTTGAATTAACTTTTAATTAATCACTCAAATCAGTCAGTTTAGTGTTGAATACTATGTTTTGCTTTTTTCCAAATAGACAGCAATTTTCACAGAATCTCACCAGGGGATATACTGTATTTTGGCCCCCTATTGTTTACGCTACTAGGTATTAACCCTTAAACGACAAAAAAAAAAAAAAACTCAGAGAGAAATTCATTCATGGGTCTACTGGGACGTAGAAGAGGCCTAAGTGTAAGCTCTGAGGTGGATGAAGATAGGCTATATAGCAAATGATGAATGCGTGTATACTCGAACATTCCAAATATTTGCACGAAGGACTATTGCAGTATGGGGCGGATGTACAGTGAGTTAGACAGAGAAGACAACGCGCGCGAAGCGCGCAAAATTTTCGAGGATTTACACCGAAAAGTGCCCTATGCGACAGATAATGTATCACAATACTTTATTCAAAGATATGTTACACCTCACCCCACCCCTACAAAAATTATGTGTCTTAAAACGTTATTTAGACGATTTTATTTTTTGGATCAAAAACCATAGGGGGGGGCAAATGGCTGCCCTGCCCCCCTGTGGCGCCACCCCTGCTCATAGCTCAAAATCGCAATGGTCGTGGTACACAAATTTAAAATCAGTGTGAAAGGTTGATACTACTCGTGAGATTTCATGTGAGGGGTAGCTTGTACCTGTTGAGAACATATACAAGGTTCCAGAGGCCACGGAACGGACCAAATTTAGTGTTCAAGTCAATAGAGAAATAATCAGTGGTACACTCTCTGAACAGGTGCTCGTTAACAAAGTGCTTTCAAGTTTTAGTGCTTTTGCAAAGAGAAAATCAGGTAAAATGTTTTGCATTTGGTGGGACATCAAAACGAAATATTCCAATAGTTTACTTTAAGTCATATTCGTCCTTGTTTTTGAAAAAAGTGTTACAACCAGTGGTTCTTGCCCAATGCCCTTTAACAACCTGTAACAACATTGGGGTTGACTGTATCACCGAAACCTACATATTTGTTAAGGGTGTAATTTGTCCGTCATCTTTGAAATAAGGTCATAAAATGACCCCCTCATATTAAGGATACCTCTGTGTTTAGTTAAGTATGAATCTCAAAAACATTCACCACAACCAAATCCTAAATACTATATGTCAACGTGCCCAGGTTTCTATGCAAAGAAACAGCTTGCACGAAACTTGTGTATCATAGTATGTAGTTCGTTGAAACTCCATGATGTGACCACTCACCAAGTTCACATCAGGCTAGCTATCAGGGACCACGTGTCCCTTCGAAATGGCCAAAGTGGGTCTGAAGTTACCCCAGTAAAGGTTTTAAATCAAGCACTGCCAGAAGGTTACTTCCTGGCGTATAAAAATTTAGGTTAGCACATAAACTTTGTAGAGCAGCTTGGAATCATCTCAAAAAGAAAGTAGAGGTGAAAAAAGGAGGGGGGATGGAGCCGGAAAATCCCCCTCTGGATCAGTGTCTGTCCTACGATGTAAAAGAAACACACCTGCCTGATGCGCTTCTCTGGACTAAGCATTAATCAGGCGGGTAGCCAAGGGGGACAGCCTCCCCCTTGAATATATTTTATGTATTTTTTTAATGTTTTTTATGATATTGCAATTAATCTAAAAAAAAATGTTTAGATGCAACTAACAAGGCCTGGGATGAAATGAGATTTCCAGCGATCTGGGAGGCATTTTCGGCCAAAATTTTCTTGTACGCTTCTCTCCAACCAATGGTGGCGGTACGCTTAGATAGTTTGCTTACAGGCTTCGCCCCCTCCTTGGCCAATTCCTGCATGACTACGCTCCTGACTAAAATGTGATGTACTGAGTTTAAAATTACTCAAAACTATATCCACACACTACTGTGTGTGAGCTGTCTGTCACAATTATTGATCTGCAAAGACGTCATTGACCAATCAGAGTAATGCTATTGTTTTAATATATTTCAACCAAAGTGTGGTCTCCAACTGTATTTATAGAAATATGGGGAATTGGGGATATTCCTAACTTTGTTCGGGTAGAAGCAGCAACCCCTTTAAGTGGAAAACTGGTGCTACACAGAGGCGAGAGATGGGATCAAAGTCAACCTTAGGTCACAAAATTTGGCATCCCGCTAATGTTCCGGGACATTGTACTCATAGAATTTTCAATACAGTTCTACGTCTATCATATGTGAGGCGCAGTAAATCCGCCTTTGCATAACAAGCGAATGGAAAATCAAAGATATTTGGACCATATTTCTGCTAATAAAGCTGAACATAAGGATGGAGTAACTCATCGACGACGAGGAACGTTACAAAAATCCCTTCGGCTGGATGCGAAGGGCGAAAACCAAACGTTACCCAGAAGGGGTTCTGTCCCGGACGGAGCTACTTCTCCAGAGGGCCGACGGAGGCTACGGATTGTCCTGGGAACTCCAACTAGAGGATTTTTTGTCTCATCACTCATGTAATGCATATTTATATAAGATATTGTACTTCATCTTAAATTAGAAATGGGAAGCTGTGTGAGTGACCGAGTGGGTTAGTATCTGTGCACTTACTATCCATTCAGATTGAGGACCTAAACAATGAATACAATAGATTTCTCATGTCCTCAGAAGTTTAACAATAGTCTATTGTTAAAGTTAGGGTTAAGGAAGCAAACACAATAGAGAAAACAATGAGGTACTCAAACAGTATGTAAAACACAACTGTGTATGTTTGCGTGAGTGTGTGAGTGTGAGCAAAAGAGTACGTCGGGAACTCCTTCTAAACTTTAGGTCCAGGTCAAGTTCAAAGTGGTAGGTAGATATCTGACCATCTAAAATAAAATTGTGCCTGTGTAATGGATGACCTCATAGGAAAAGGTCAGAGTTCAAAGGTCAAATTAGCTAACGTTGTGTTTCTTTACCATTAGCCAGGCTGCTTGCAATGTCCATCAGTATGTTCGCAAAAGTCATTCCACACGAGGCGTAGAGAACGATAAAAAATTTAAGCAGTGCTTTTTGGTCGAAATGTAGGTTAATGGTCAAATTTGCCTAAATTTTGCGAAAAAGTGTGTCAAGAGCCTGATCAACTTCAAACTTAGTTGAAAGGTTACCAGACCATTTGCATGCGTTATTGATGATGTCATAGGTCAAAGGTCAAATTGCCTATTTTTTGCCATTATCTGTAAAAACCACATTATCTGTAAAAACCACATGATGTAAAGAGAATGATAGGACAACTTTGTCAACAGTGTTTTTTGGTTGCTAAGGGTCGAGATCAAAGGGCAAAGTGTAGGACACATGGTCAAATTTGCCTAAATTTTGCAAAAAAAGTGTGTCGCCAACTCCTCCTAAACCATATTCGATCAGGTTTAAAGTTGGTTGGTAGGTACCTAACTTCAAAACTTTTGCATGCGTAAAACTTGACATGTCTGTACTTGCATGTAGGACTTTAAACTGCATCCGGTTGTGGAGTTTGTTTAAACGTGGGAGTAATGAGGTTACCCTTTGCCACAACTGCCTCCAGGGCACCCTTGGGCAAGGTGCACCTGTATTTGCCCACTGCTTTTTAAGTGTTGTTGCCTTTGGGCGTATTGTTGCCATTGGGCGTGATGTTGCCTTTGGGCGTGGTGTTGCCTTCGGGCGTGTGGTGTTGTCCTCGGGCGTGTGGTAGCCTTTGGGCATGTGGTGTTGCCTTCGGGCGCGGTGGCCTTTGTGGGCCGGTTGGTTGACGGGTGGGACTTTGTTTTGGGCAGTGGCGCCGCCAGGATTTGGTCATGGGGGCATAACAGATGATGTCATAATGCCACCTCAGCTTTCCCCCAAGTCTGCTTAAATTGTACCATTTTTGTGCGCCCCTGCGATTGTACACAGCAGTGTGGAGCTTTTTGTCACTGCATAAGGTGCCGCCCTGAGGGAGGTGTCTAAGGGGAGGGGGTGTCCCCCTCCTCTTTGAGAAATTTTTGTTAATTTAAGGTTGCCTAGATGCAAAATGGTGCTATCTTTGGAGTAGTTTAGGAAGTGATCATATATGACTGGAAAGTATCCTTATTTAGTGAATTTTAATTTTTGGTTAGGAGAAAGAAGAGAGAGTGCGTCCCTGCGATGGTATACAGCAGCGTGGAATCCTTTTTGTCACTACATAAAGGTACCGTCCTGGGGGAGGAGTCTAAGAGGAGGGGTGTTCCCCTCCCCTTTGAGAATTTTTTTGTTAATTTAAGGTTGCTTTGATGCAAAATGGTGTTATCTTTAGGAATTTTTGGAACTGATCATACATGGCTGGAAAATATCCATAATTTAGTGAATTCTAGTTTTTGGTTAGGTGAAAGCGGAGAGTGTGTTGTCTTAGAGAGGGGTATGTTGTCAACAAACCCCCCCTCCCTTTTGGCTAGGCTTAAATGCCTTCTATTCGGGGAAAGTTTTTACGACAAAATACGTGGGTGGATTCCACAGAACATTCTTGGACTATTACGAAAATTTTCCTTTGTCTCATTGTGCATTATAAAAGGGTACCTAATACTGACAGATACCGGTATAGTGCCTCCTGGAAACTCTGGATTAATTATATAAAATGGGGCACTGAATGATGATTATTACCTGACATCCAAGTGATAATACAGAGTATAATGCCAAGCACGTTACAACAATAGTATTTTTTACTAAGTTTGAAAGAAAATCCAGACGAACATCTTCCATCAATGGGGAATGAGAGAGAAAGTATAGGTGCAAGGAAGTGATAATAGACCCCCTGATAGGTAAAGCAAAAGGGGTTAAGGACTAAAAGGCGCGTTTCAGAATGTTTTGTACGTAGCAAGTGCATTAACAATCACCATCTATACCGGTAGAGGCTGCGCCCGAAGGTCGGTAAGAAATTTTTAAAAATGTATAACGGCAAATATACGCACTTTCAACCTTCCACATCATGCTACAAATTAGACTGAAAGATCACATAGGCCCCTACAGATGTTGGGGATGTACTTCTGTTTTTCGGAAAAGTGTTGTGATCAGAATAGTTGCATGTGTTATAACCTTAATAATGGTCATGAGTTAGAGTGAAAACTGTGACGAATGCGCGCGAAACGGGCCGAAATTTTTCATTAAATAAGATGACCATGACAAAACCTGCATTCATGCTCTGCATCGAGACTTTCAATTCCCCAACAAACCTATTTGCCAATCACAAAGCCAGTCCGAGTTTACCTGAGAATTCGTGAACAGCTTTCAGCTTTTGTTGCTGTGCTTCTGCGGGAGTTGCTACCGGAAATTATTGATAATTAGGACAATACTGAGGTAAGGTTTGAAGCGCGAGGAGTGCGCAAAAATTTTGAAAGTTTGCGAAGGATTTGTGATAATTCTGATAGTTTGAGAACCATTTGTGATGGAAAATGGTTACAATAGATCCATCACTCGGTTGAAAACACACCTCACCCTACCCCATACAGAAATCTATAGCTTAAACGCCTTTTGGGATCATTTTAAAATTTTCAATTTTTTTTTTCTGAAATCGATTGGGGGCACGCGCCCCCCATGCCCCCCGTGCCGGCGCCACTGGTTTTGGGGTGGTTTGTGGTTGCTGGACTGGGGTGTTGTTTGGGGGTTGGCTGCAGTGGCAGTTTCTGAACCTCAGTAGTAACAAACTCTTTTGTTCCCTGTTGCATAGTGTGCATAGTTTGTTTGGCACTGGTTTGTGATCTGACAGGGTTTTTGTTTGCGTTTGGGGTTCTTTAGTTTCTCAGTGCCTGTTTCTACGTACTCAAAAAGCTTGCATGCAAGTACAAATAGAATTCCACTAAGATGCATTGTTGTGAGTTGTTTGCAAGAATAAGGTTCCTACTAAAATAAGCCCAGTATACGGCTGGCAAAAACCGACAAGAGGAAATAAAGACCAGCCAGCGCCCACCACAGGCAAGAGAAAGTAAGACTGGTCAACGCGCGGCAATGATCGGAACGTTAAAATGTAATTTATACAGGATCAGGAGACGTGCAACCAAGTTACAGCTGACCATAAATAACTGGGTAAAAAAAGAGTAAAATCAAGAGTTGCGAGACATTCACACTCGTGAATCCGGAATTCAAACTGGTGAAGAAAGTCCATTAAGAAATTTTGGTGTGTATATTGAATGATAATTTGCTAGATTTACTGTCGGAAATGTGCAACCTTCAGCCCCAATGAAAGACTGCATGGAGCAGTATTCCGTCCACTTATTCAGTAAAGCCTATACACGTTGTCATGTGCAGTAGGCCTACGTTTTACTGATAACCAAATTTCATGATGGGGCTGAGCACATATGTGCCCCACAAGGCCAGCCTCCATATGAGTTATTGTACAAAGATAAAGCAAGTAACAGAAGACAAAACAAAAATTGATTGACAAAATATGAAGGACAATTGTCTGTGACAGGTGTACACGGTAGTTGAAGTCAGACCGCATGAACACAAAACGCACTCGTCAAGGTCGGAGCAATTATTCATGACTGCGCCACAACTTTAAGGCAGGGACCGCAGAGACGGGGGGCTACGGGGGCTTTAGGCTCCGCACTTTTTGACGTGGGCAATTTGGGCTGCCCTTAACTGGGAACTGGGGCTTTTGTTTTGTTGAACATATTGGGCCGCTTCGATGATCAGCCCCCACTTCAAAACTGGCCTCGCGGTCCTGTATGGTAGGAATTATAGGACGGTTTGTCTTGTTCTGACAGACTATAGGTTGTTCTGTGGGACAAATAAAACCGAAAACCCTATATGAATGCAGGTAGAGGCCTGAGCTCTCAAGTAATCTGGTTACAGTGTATATAGACTATAGCCTATAGGAATTTATCTCACAGCAGGACCGTCTATCGGTTAAACAAGAGATTCTGTGGCCACTGTTATGATTTTAAAATCACTTGATAAACCCAAATGAATTTATTGTAGAAAAAGAAGTGAATTAAGTTGGCAATGCTTAACAAGGAATCTTGATACCGTATATAAGGACAGAAACTGTATAAGTTCAGCCTACATTAGGTTTAAAACTTTAACACAACTTGAAAAGAACTGAAGTACTGCAGCGAATTTAGGCTATTTCCAAAATAAGTGCTTAGGCTTCACATAGTTGGAAGTGCAATTGTGCTGTAGAGTTAGTAAGGATGCCATAAACATAAGTACTAGACTACATTGTAATGCATAGGCATAGGAAGCTGTTCTTGACTGAAAGGGGGAGGGGAACTGAATGTCGTTTCGGACCGCCGTCCTGGGGGAGGGGTCTAAGGGGAGGGGGTGTCCCCAATACCGAGTGTGTGTTACACAATGCGGTATTCACAGGTCTGCATCCGGTTCGCGAGTCGAAAAAAGCAATCCTTGCAATCGAAGCTGTGGGCTTCGATTAACACGAATCCCCAACATCTTCCTCCACACATTGATAGATGGTCGGCATAGGTATACGAGGCAAAGGGAGGGGGCGCTGTGGGGCTGCACCCCTATTACGGGTAAAACATGCTTTTTCAACCCACCCCTTCCCGTTGGGAGGGGTGGGGGTGAAATCCCATACACTAATGACTGTTTGCCTCCGGTTTTCACCCCAACCACAAAATATTAACAAGTTTTGAGAATACTTTGGAACACTGGAAATTCATGCGAAAATATCCAGTTGCAACAAAGTCCCGTTTAGCATAGTGACAGTTGAAATCGGTATGCGAGTAAGTATTACAGCCAAGTCTGCCATTTCATTGTTGAGATATTACTCAAAGTTTACTCTCTTGGTCATTGATATTGATAGACTCCCTGCAAGCAATATGTTCACCACATACACATTGAAATGCCAGCACGGAACCACGAGTGAGCGGCGAAGCGGCGATGGGGGTAGGTTTCGGAAGGAGAGCTCCCCCTCTCGACATTGGGGCCATTTTGGAAATCTCACATGAAATTGTGCAAGACAGTTTCAACGTAATTCTAGACCATGAAAGGATGTTATTATGTGCCATTAAGAAGCAGAAACAGTGACTTTTCAGTCACAGCCCTATGTAATATACGAGAGAGCATGCAATAAGGTTGGGAGAACCACGAACAGACTTTTAAGCGGTGCTTTACCTAGCATACAGGTTGATGTACAGCATCATTGTGTCCTTGGACAACCAAACATGAAGTACAGAGCTTTCAAGGGAATAAGCAGTCGCCCCAAACTTACTTTGACAGATGAACTAAATGTTACAAATCTTATCTTGTTTCTACTGAAAGTATCTTTCGTAACGTTTTAGAATATAAAAGTGGCATTACACACGGGTAGGAAGCGATGGGGCTGGCAGCTTTAGCCCACCCAGTCAAAAATGTGGTGGCAGGTAAGTATGCTTCCGTCCCCCAAATCCAAGGACAAACACCCCTTACATGTTTCATCTGTAAACAAATATCAAAAATTTGCAGTAATTTTTCCTTATTTGCCCAACATGTTGCATCAAATTGCACATAAGACCCTTTAATATTCGAAAAATTTTCCAAAGAACAACCCCGTCCTTTAGACGTTTCCCCCAGGACGGCGGTCCGAACGATGTTCAACCCCCAAGTGTCGTACAACTTCCTACGCGTATATGGCATTCTCAAGGTAGAGCAAAGGGGGTATTTTGCATAAGTATTCGGTTACAAAATTGTTGTCACATGACTTAAAGATCCATTCATGAATTAGCGTATCCGGGTATACTAATTCAATTTGGGGTGACTGCATTGTACCTTTACATAACAGACAAGACATGGTTCCGTAGTAATTTTAATTCTTACATTAATTTAATACATACTGTGTTGAATAACGGTACTGTATTTCATAAACCTCAGTATACAACTGTGTCCGCTGTTAGTCGTCCTCACAGCAGGGAGTTGTCCCAGACAACTCCCTGCTCACAGTTGACTAATTTTTCATGTGCATCTTTCATCGAAAACCTTGGTTCAGAGATTGACTGACCAGGAATTTATGCACTTTAATCAGGGAGTTGTCCCTGACAACTCCCTGCCTCAATCTGGCTAAAGAATCAACTAAAGAAGATTTTTCCGACTGAGAAGAATAATTCGTGAAATCTTGAGTGGGGTGCAAAAGCATGGATGTTATAAAACCTGCACTGTGAAACAGTAGCGTGGTTAGAGTCACAAAAGCGAAGGGAAAGGGGGGGGGGGGGGAATGGCGATTTTACAGACAAAACATTTGCAAACCTATCGACAGCTGGCTATAAGTTCTTTCATGGTTAAGATGACGAGCAGAAGCAACCACGACCATCGCACTTCTGTGAATTATATTTAGCTTAGTAGATTTTTTCACTGCTGAACAAAAAAATGGGGAGGGGGATCTGGACTTCCTGGACCCTTCCTCTATATCCGCCCCTGCATATCTAGTTTTGTTAGACTCTGTGCTATTAAAATGCGTTTACAATAATAAAAGTTGAAGTCGGTTGGGAGATCAGAGGTCAATGATTAAAGCCAGGTCTCCTTTAGTGGTAAAAATACATACAATATGTCGAATATTGAACTTTTGGTCGAAAAGGAAAAATGGTGGGTATATTAAAGATTGCTTTGAAATAAATTTGATGGTAAAGACAAAATTATCCCATTAAGTGCTAACGAGAAGCAATGTTATCTTTTTTCCATCCAGGGAAAATTTGTTATTGTAAAATTAAATAAGTAATTCGCAGGCTCCTGTCTTAACAGCTTATTATTTTCCGAATACATTGTAACAGAAAATTATTACAACCAAACATACAAACAGACAGAAGATTTTCATCCATGTACACACACGCTTCATAGAACAACACTCGCAATCAACCTCGTTTTCGTCAGGAAATAGCACGACGTGATCTTGATCAAATATGTCTGCAAAGTTCACCTGCATTCCTGCGTTGTAGTTCATCTCAGCTGCATTCAAACGGGTTAACGTTTCTTGGGCGTACGATTCCATCTGCGCAATTTTGCTCGCGTTGTACTTAGTATCTAAGAAATTGTTGTATGGGTTGCAAGGGTCTAAAAGAAGTGGACGCTCTGTCCATTTTCTTTTCGGTACGTCCTCTTTACGGTAAAAGTTTGTCCAAAATATCTTTAAGGAATCAGACGATTCAAACAATTGAAGGAAACGTCGAAATCCCTCCACGATATCTTGATTCCCGTTAAGCCGATCGGCAGCATAAGCTCCCATATATTCCATGATACTTGAACGACTTCTTATGTTGTCAACTGGTACTTTAAAACTCCAGTATTTGGCTAGACGGGAAAGAGAATGCGAGAACGAGTCTCTCTCCTTTTCAAAGAGTACGGATACGCCTGAAAGTGAAGTACTGTAATAGTGTCTCTTGTCTTCGGGAACTGTTTTTACGTAGTCCAAGGCTCGTTGGTGTTGCACTCTTACCGATTGTCCTTTACTATAACGGTGACGTGGTCTTGAAGGAAGAAAGTTAACTGCGGGTAGCAAATCAAGCTTGAAATCGTCGAAACAAAACTTTATACCGAACTCATTTTTGCCGCAATCACATTTAGACCTGCACTGGCATTTGCACGGCAAGAGTTCAAAAAGTTCTTCGATGAAATCATAAAACGGTGGATGCTGATTATTGATGTAAACAATGACGTCAATATCCATCTTGTTATGAATGGAAGTTTTCTTCGGTAGACTACCAAATGGAATAACTCGGTCGACAACACCACGTCCTTTGAAATGTGCTTGTATGGCTTGAGATATTTCATTTATCGTCTCTTTAGCGCTTGAAATCAAAGCATGATCCGGGGCAAGGTCCTGGGCGAAAGCTTTTAATTTCCCACTAAAGGGCATTTTCCTGAAATAAAGATATACAATGTGATGGAGATTTTTTCAATTTTCAGAAGTACCTATATGTGTAATGTAAGAGAATGTGATTAGACGATATATACATATATATATATACATATATATATATATATATATAACAATTTTCTTCATTATATATATATATATATATATATATATATATATTTCTATTAATACCCTTTTAGGGAGACAAATTGGAGTTATAATTGGTATATTAAGGAGACATTTTCACTGGGGAGACAAATTCATGTCTCCCTAATTCTTTGCACCATTATTTAAACCTCTTCTCTACATTCTATCTAAAAGATTTTTATTTCTATGGTAGCGTTTTAGCGCCCTCCTTATTATGCCACTGTGTAAGCTGCATAAATACATCATAGTTGCTGTTATTTACCATAGAATACAGGTGTGTTATGTGTTGCATGTAATTTATATGTCGTATAGGGAGACAAATCAGTATTGCGAAATACTTCATAATATTTTGTTTATTTAATTAAACCTTGTGTGTAAAAGATACAGTTAAAACAAACGTACCATAAGTTAAAGGCATTCATTAAGAATTATTGGTATTTTTGTATGAATATTTGTATGCTTAGATATAGAAATATATTAAATTTTATGAATATAACCGATTGTCTCCCTAAGGAAGGATTTTATCCCAATGTCTCCCAAATGTTAAATTTAGTGTTATATATATATATATATATAAGGTCAAAGTACTGCGTAGCACTTATGAGGTAGGTAGGTAAAAATGAAGTAGTAAATAGTGCTAAAAGTTTGTGAAAAATTCCACGACGTTTCGGGTTTAAACCCTTCATCAGGTGGCAAAAATGCAACTGATCGTTGACACGGCCAAACGTACAATTTAAAAAAAATACACAATAAAGTTGGGCACGGTAAAACCTGCTAGGAAAACAGACAGTGTTAACTGGTTACCACAAGTCAAAACAATGCAGGAATTGCTGCGTTATAAAAGTTCAAGTCTAACGTTCAGACCATGTGGGGACAGGGTTCCAAGTTTCATGATTAGCCGGTTTTCGGCAGCTAGGCGGTCATGATCGGAACCTCGACACGATATGGCCGCCGAAACCATCAAGTCACTTATCGAGCATGTTGACGGGGGATTGAAGTGTGTGGCTACAGGGAACCCTGGGAGGTTCTGTTTGATTGACCTCAGGTGCTCAGTAACTCGGTCAGCAAGACGACGTTTTGTTTCTCCCACGTACAGTATATTACAGCGTTCACATACGAGAACGTAAACAACATTGGCTGAAGTACAGTTAAAATGCTGATGAACGTTAAACCGGTTGTTGTTGGGACCTACAATGGAAAGGTTTTTGTCATAACTGACCACCGGGCAAGTATTGCATCTCCCACGGTTGCAAGGAAAAGTTTCTGGGGTGTTAGGCACTACTGCTTGAGGTTGAGAGGCACGGACCAAGTGCTTAGATATGTTCTTTTCAATTCTGAATGCTGTGATGGGGGGTTCAGGGAAATGGTCACGGGTGGATGGGTCATGACGGAGGGTCTCTACATTCCTATAAATGGCACGTACAATGGGAGTTACAGATGGGTGAAAGGATAGGACCAACGGGATACGTCTGGTGGGTGTATGGTCAGTTTTGGGGGCAAGGGCAGAGGCCCTTGCAACCGTGGGAGATGCAATACTTGCCCGGTGGTCAGTTATGACAAAAACCTTTCAATTGTAGGCCCCAACAACAACCGGTTTAACCTTCATCAGCATTTTACCTGTACTTCAGCCAATGTTGTTTACGTTCTCGTATGTGAACGCTGTAATATACTGTACGTGGGAGAAACAAAACGTCGTCTTGCTGACCGAGTTACTGAGCACCTGAGGTCAATCAAACAGAACCTACCAGGGTTCCCTGTAGCCACACACTTCAATCCCCCGTCAACATGCTCGATACGTGACTTGATGGTTTCGGCGGCCATATCGTGTCGAGGTTCCGATCATGACCGCCTAGCTGTCGAAAACCGCCTAATCATGAACTTGGAACCCTGTCCCCACATGGTCTGAACGTTAGACTTGAACTTTTATAACGCAGCAATTCCTACATTGTTTTGACTTGTGGTAACCAATTAACACTGTCTGTTTTCCTAGCAGGTTTTACCGTGCCCAACTTTATTGTGTATTTTTTTAAATTGTACGTTTGGCCGTGTCAACGATCAGTTGCATTTTTGCCACCTGATGAAGGGTTTAAACCCGAAACGTCGTGGAATTTTTCACAAACTTTTAGCACTATTTACTACTTCTTTTTTACCTACCTACTTCATAAGTGCTACGCAGTACTTTGACCATATATATATATATATATATATATATATATATATATATATATATATATATATATATATATATATATATATATATAGATATAGAACGTTGAAAGACATGCATAAAAAGCTTTTACACCGGAATGAATTTTCATTTTTTTCATTTTAAAAGGACTTTTCACGTTTTATTGACATGGCACATTAATTAACGCATTTTAATTGAATTTGAGAACGCTCAAGTATTCAATTTTTCCAAACTGGAGGGGCACTCTCTCCCATTGGAACCTTCACCCAAGACTGGTCTAGTACTTATGTTCAGTCCCCCTCCCCGGTCCGATGAGAATAGGTTCCAACGTCTACTTTTGACGGCATTAATTATTTTGACAATCTAGATTTAGATTTGACGGAGTATTAGGGCTTCTGACGGCACAATGATCCTTGTCAAAGAAATAATTTGTGGTTTTGAAAACACACAAATGTATCCCTTACTCAAAATCCATATCTGGCTTTATATCTGGAAATATCTGGTTGATTGAAGACTTTATATGGCCATATAAAGCCATATATAACTTGATTAAAACACAACCCAGATATGCATATAAAGTTTGATATGGCCATATAAAGCCAGATATAACTTGATATAATCGTGATCCAGATATGTATATTAAGTTTGATATGGCCATATAAAGCCAGATATAACTTGATAAAATGGTGATCCAGATATGTATATAAAGTCTGATATGGCCATATAAAGCCAGATATAACTTGATTAAAACATAACCCAGATATGCATATTAAGTTTGATATGGCCATATAAAGCCAGATATAACTTGATATAATCGTGATCCTGATATGTATATAAAGTTTGATATGGCCATATAAAGCCAGATATAACTTGATAAAACTGTGATCCAGATATGTATATAAAGTTTGATATGGCCATATATAGCCAGATATAACTTGATAAAATGGTGATCCAGATATGTATATAAAGTCTGATATGGCCATATAAAGCCAGATATAACTTGATTAAAACATAACCCAGATATGCATATTAAGTTTGATATGGCCATATAAAGCCAGATATAACTTGATATAATCGTGATCCTGATATGTATATAAAGTTTGATATGGCCATATAAAGCAAGATATAACTTGATAAAACTGTGATCCAGATATGTATATTAAGTTTGATATGGCCATATAAAGCCAGATATAACTTGATATAATCATGATCCAGATATGTATATAAAGTTTGGTATGGCCATATAAAGCCAGATATAACTTGATATAATCGTGATCCAGATATGTATATAAAGTTTGATATGGCCATATAAAGCCAGATATAACTTGATAAAACTGTGATCCAGATATGTATATAAAGTTTGATATGGCCATATAAACCCAGATATAAAGCCAGATATAACTTGATTAAAACATAACCCAGATATGCATATTAAGTTTGATATGGCCATATAAAGCCAGATATAACTTGATATAACCGTGATCCAGATATGTATATAAAGTTTGATATGGCCATATAAAGCCAGATATAACTTGATATGCTAGATATGCAAATGAGCATTTTGTTAGTTTGTTTTATTATTTATTTGATTTGATTCTTGGATTATGCTTGTTACAAACTAAGACATGTTTTGGATACAGCATCACCTTCCCAGACATTGCAGTTATTTTGTGGCTACACTTCTGTTAATACCGCAGTGTACTAAGTGAACTTAGGCAAATAATTTGCATATTTGGGCGGAGCTTGTATCTAAACCTACATTTTTCATGATTTAGGAAGTTGAAAGTCAAATATGCACCACGCAGTAACCAAAAATTTAGAGTCAAATACGTAATTAAGTTTAAAATAAGAAGCCCATATCACTGTGATTACATAAAATAGGAAATTTCAAGGCATTTTTCTGTTCACTGTTATGAAATAAGTTGAATTTATGTACTTAAGTCAATTCAACCTAATACTTACATTAAATTCTAATTCATGGAGCACTTAAACATTGTTTTCTGGTGTTCAAAGTCAGTTAAGTCAAAGTTTGTCCCTTGGGGACGTTGTTACTCCTTCGGGGAGCAGAACTCCTTCGGGAGTATTGTTTGGTTTTCGCCCCTGGCTCTTCGCCAGAGAGTAAGGGGACTTTTGGAAAAAAAGCTGTTCAAAGTCTCCATGAGGAGTGTGGACTATAAGTCCTAACTATGATTCATAACTAGAGCAGATCTGTGCCATATAAAGGCTTGATCCAGATAGAACTTTATCTGGCCATGTATGGTTTTTATCCGATCTGATATAAATTCCATATCTGGTGCAGATATGGGCCAGACATAAATTTCCATATATGGGCCAGATATGGGCCATATAAAGAGTGAGCCATATAAAGTTTTATATGGGTCATATATGGCACAGATATGGGCCAGATATAAATCTCTTTATATGTGGCATATATGGATTTTCCATATATGGGCCAGAAATGGAGTAGCCATATATGGGGCATATCTGGGCCATATAAAAGTGAAACTTTACCTGGGCCATATGTGGCCATATGTGGCCTTTATATTATATCAAGTTATATCTGCCCAATTCTTGTACAAGCCAGATATGAATTCCATATCTGGCCCAGATATGGGCCAGATATGAAATCCCATATCTGGGCCATATATGGATTTTGAGTAAGGGATTATATGTTACAGTGCATCCAACACACCACAGCACCAAGTTGCGCGCCCAGTGGAGCCATAGAAGGATACACTGGTTCAAAGATATTATAAGGTTATAATCTTTGATATGTTTGATATCAAAGATATTTTACTTAATAATAACATGATAAGTTTACAATATATTTGAACCGGTTTTATCAGTGCGACCCTGTTAGGCTCTGATCTTCCAATTTGACTTTGATTAAAAAGATCACTTGGTGCGAAAGTGTGTCCACAAGGAGTCCCCCGCTTTATTTGTCGATGTGCTTTATTTTCATTTCTGTCTACACATAAAGATGAATTGGATAGGTCATATCCAACGGTTTTATCTTTAAAATACTCAAAAATGGTTCAATGGTCCCCGTTGGGGCCAAATATTTCGTATTTCCCTTACCCCTAGCGAAATCAAGCCATCCAAACCAGGCAGAACCCTCTTTGGCTTGTTTCTTCTTTTGCTAGCATTGTAAATGTGTTTCTTTTATACCGAAAACAGTGAATTCCCACAATGCCCACAATTTGGTAAATACCGGGTCCCAGAGCTTCCGGGGGCGGTCGCCACCTGAACCCCATCCAGGGGCCCTTTTTGATTTCAACCCGAGTTTGTACCCCCCCCCCCCCTTGACAACATCCTGGCTATGCCCACATATCCTCTTCCACCTTCCTGGTTCAACCTAGAGAATCCCTACCTCCTTGGGAAAGCCATAACCGGATCTTAACACTGAACCTTCCGGGTCCTTGTTGTGGAGTATCCTACAGAAAGGAGTATGTACTGTAAATATCGAGCAAGATTTACTACATCTTTTACTATAAACGTACTTTTAACCCAAACTTTAACCCAAACCATAATCATCCTACCCCGACCCCAATCCTTACCCTAATCAGGCTGCAGCCGAATTTTGTATCTAAGTCGAATCATAGCCTGGCCTACCTTTAACCTGAAGTAGATATTTGGTCAAGCGGGTCTTTGGTCTTGTGAATTAGTACCGTATACATCTAGAAGGTACACTGTAAATTAGACATGTACTTCAGGTGAGTATATTGGTAATCCCGAGGTGATAGAAGTGCAAGTTCCACGTGAGGCGAGTCTATTCCCTGGCCTCAAGCACTACTGAAAACATCTGCAGGTGCTACTTCTCGGAAAACTATTACAAACGCACCTCAGGTGTTATCATTAACATCTCATGTACAACCAGGCACGCCTGAGGTGTTTGAAAGCACAGCTGAAGTAGATCAGTCTACCCCCAACCTCATATGAAATCAGGTCCACATCAGCTAAGAGATAAGGATGCCACTACTTAGTACATAGGTGTAGGAAAAGGGTGCAGAGGGGGAACAGCCCAGCACTCTGACTGGTGGGGCGGAAACCTTTCGCCCCCACTTTGGATGACATGCTGCCAAAACATGCTTTTTCCAGTTAATATGCCATGTACTTTCAACAACATCATCATATCATGTGCTGTATTTGCCCATCGTATCTTGAAGGTGTTGTTATTTCAGATGCCCGTGTCTTTTTCTCAAATATGGACGGAAGTTGGCTATGACAGAAAAAAGGAGACCTATTTTGAAAGTTACAAAGGGGGAGAAATTGAATAGGATGAAATTACTTCAAAGTTTGTCAAACATTGCATCATTTGGCATCTAGGGCACTTTTAAATGGTCAAAAAATTTCCAAAGGGGAGGGACGAGGGGTCCCCTCCCCTTAGACTTCCCAGGGCACTGATCACTAACATTCACTCCCGTCCAAACTTTCAAAAACATTCCTACGCTTATGAAGAAGTCAGTTTTAAAAGAGACTGCCTACCTTTCAAGTTGATAGTACCCGCTTTAATAACACTACTTCTTATGTATCTTCGGACAAAAGTCAATGAGTCCAATCTTGCAGTATTGAGAAAGTGGTGAGACGAGAGTCTTCACGTTTTACGTCCATCACATCAGTTTGGACAGGTATTTGGTTTAAACCACAGACTTTCTCAACATTTCTGATATACATACACATTTATAATGGTGAGAACATCTGTGGTTTGAGCTTAGTACACGTATGTTTGGCAGCGATTACTCAAAAGGGGATTTCCAAATTGTGCAATGTGTGGCAAGCCAAAGTTACATTATGAAATGTAAAACGTATGCTACATCAAAAATATACTCCCAGTTACGCAGGGCATAACGTGACATAGTTTTAATGCCCCAGAATGAGGTGGAAAATGCATGCGCGAGTGAGGTATTGCAGAAGCACAACGCATGATGGAAAGGGTCGAACTTTTGCTACATAAACAACAGATACTGTGTGTAGTGCGGTTTGTATGAGCACATAATCTCATTAAAATCGTGCTTTTCGACATTTCGGGGTGAAGGAATTGTTTTTCCAAAATGTTCTCGTAAACTAGGTTACTGAGGAGTTTGAATGAGGTAGCGTTTTGCTGCAGAAGCAAAAGAAAGCAGTCACGCAAAGTTGTATATCTTTGCAAAAAAAAAAAAAGCAAAAAAAAAAAAAAAAAAAAAAGGGAATCGATCTCGTTTATTTATTCGGCAGATTTAAAATTGCACTAAAAATAAGTCGTCAAAAGTGATAATATTCAACTTGTTTTTTATTTAGCGTCTACTGACTATGTAACATAAAACACCACAAAATGATCTCGTCATTGCATTAGACATGATATGATGTTCTTTCAATCCCCTCCCCCTCGAAAAATAGGACTGAAAATGAATTATTTGATACCGTGAAACTTGTTGTACTTTTCCCTTGACGCCTTTGTGTATTTCTCACACAGATCTGTGCGTTCTGTTTTGACTGTTCCATATATGAAGTAATTTTCACCCCTCATCGTTCCATTGGTCTAAGTTGGGTATATTATATTACCAAACCCATAGCTTTAGGCCGTTGCAAATGCAAGGAGCTCTGAAATGCAATTCTGTGGAAGATGTTTGTCTCAATGAATTGCGGTTTTAAGATCACTGATAAACCTAGTTAGGCTAGTCGACCATTTTAGAAGGGCAATTCGTCATGGAAAGTCGGTGAGTCATAATTAAGTTCGCATTATAAAAAAAAAACAAAAAAAAAAAAGAAAAAAAAAAAACAAAAACAAAAAAAACAAAAAACAAAAAAAAAAACACAGTAGGGTATCTCACTACACTTTTGCAAAGTTCACCATTCGAATTGATAAATGCATGAAAATGAATGTTTGCTTTTACTTTCTTATTGGGAAATTGATATAAAAGTGGTAATGGGTGTAGTATTATGATTCTTTAAAATGTTATATGACAGTATGATGTGTCAGTAACATTATATATGTAAGGAGCGAAATTAGTTCAGAAATGAACTTCTTCTTGGTTTCGGCCGCGATCTTGTCTTCTTGTCTCAGTAAGTCCTTCCCTCGTTAGAAAGCCCTTAACTGACGTTTGCGCTTGCGCACTGGGTAACTTTTCTCAAGGTTGAACTCTTCATCATTCATTTTTGGTTTCGAACCTTTGCATTCATGATGGCGTGTGTGGGTGAATGTGTGTATGCTTGTGACACTTTGCTTGTTAACACGATATCTCAAGAAGGGAACTTTCAAGTGTTGTCATACTTGATACTTAGATGCTCATATTGAGAGGAAGAGCCTTGTCGACTTTAATTGGTGTCAAAGGTCACCTGGGGTCACCAGGGGTTAAATACTGATAAATACATAAACAACACCAATTCCTCACATCATTTGTGGTATGAAGTGTGTCCTCTGCAATTTCCGCATTCTAGGGGTGGGGAGCGGCTCCAGACCAGGGGGAGGGGATTGGCGACTCTTTGAAAAGGTTTTTGAAATCAAACCCTGTTAGATGTGAGTCCAGACATCTGGAAATCGACATAAGTAGTAAGTATACAAACTGTCATTTTGTAACAGAATAGCATTATTATGCAGTGTGACTACTGCTGTAATTTAGGCTATACAGCAAGTATGCCCGACGAAATCGGAGAGTAAGGATTCAGGAGTCCTTCTCCTAAGAATGTTTGAATGAAGTAATGTTAGTCTTGATTCCCTGTTATCATGGGAGAACGGGTGGAAAGTGACTGGGGCAGTTTCTTACACTACCCTTTAAGGCCTTACAGTCTGGCCCCAAACATTGTTAGGTATAGGCTGTGATCATATTTCTTAATACAATTGGTGACTGCACTTTGATTTTATTAAAGGGGCTTTTGCATCCTCAGACATATTAAGGGATATCCCTATATCTTTAATACAATTTGTGACTACACTTTGAGTGACATTAATTCACAAACAATACCTTCGCTCTGGTTGGTCAGTGTGCAGTTAACTGTGTCCCCCTTATTCACACACAGTAGGCCTATACTTTGTGGATATGACCTTTAGCAATATAAACTCAGTACAAGCTACTGTAGTAGATATTGGTTTTATGCTTTTATTTGTATAGCAGTACGCTGAACATGGTCATGAAACCACATGATGTGTAGAGAAAGATACCGCAAATTTTTAAATGGAACTCTTTGGTTACTGAGATTTGAGGTCAAAGGTAAAATTTGTCTAAATTTTGCAAAAAAAAGTGTGTCGCAAACTCCTCTGAAACATTAAGTTCGATCGAGTTTAAACTTGATGGATAAGTACCTGATTTTGTAAGCTTGTGAATGCGTGATTGGTAACATTATAGGTCAAGGGGCCAAAAATTATTGGTCAAGGTACCTAGATTTGTTTTTTTTTTTTTTTTGCCATTATTTGAATATCAGTGATAATGACCATGAAAATACATGATTTGTAGAGAATGATGTGAAAAATTTAAAATGGAACTCTTTGGTGGTTAAGGTGGGAGGTCAAAGGTCATATTGGTGTGTGGTGCTAATTCCTCCTAAACAATATCCGAGTATGTCCGAAATTGGTGGGTAGGTACCTGACCTTCAAAACTTTTGCATGCGTAATCGATTACGTCAAATGTAAAAAAAATCAATAGGTCAAAGTCAAATGAGTTTAAATTGGTTTTTATTCTTTATTTTCTTTTTCGGCATGATATAAAAGGTATTAAAACACATGATATGTAGAGAGAGGTAGAGAGAGGTTCTCAACCACCACCTGGCCATACACTTTGAAGACAGTGACGTAGCTAGATATTTTTGTGGGAGGGGCAAAAGCAAAAAAATTCCGACAGATTATTATCTTGAGGTAGGTTAGCTTAGGTTAGATGAGGTTTAACGTCCCAGTTTCCAACCAATTGGTTCAAGTCGAGACGACCACGGCCTTTTTTTCCAGTTGTGGCTCACTGGCTTGTTTTCCCTACTCCATTCTGTGGCGTAGCCGGGGGGGGGACAGGGGGGCGAGTTGCCCCCTCTGGAAAAATCTTGGGGGAAATTTTGAAAGTGAATATATGGTGAAATTTGCGCATGATCTGGTAAAATTTTAAATTTCACAACCAGTACACTTTACTTATTTAAAAGTATATACCACACTGGCACAACCAGTCCTCATTGAGGTTTTCAGAGATGGAATGATGACACCATGCTTATAGTTGTACTAGTTATGCTTTACTATCTGTTTTATACAGCATGGGATCTCTGGACCTCTGACAAGGGACTCTGTCCTTTTACTGTATACTTCCAATGTTTCTTGATAATTAAAGCAGCAGCACTGTGGTATATGCAGTTTGTTAGAATGGGTCAGTGGTCAACTGCTATACTCTGCTACAAGGGCAGGTCTTCGTAAAATTTGGACTAACTGTGGTGAATGTGATGAACTGATAAAGGGAAAGGTGTTCCAGGGTTCACTTAATTACTGTACTTCACCCATTGTGATTCTGATCTACCAGTAGGACTCAAGAAAAATTCACCAAGACCTGAAGACAAGCAAGATAAAAAAGCTTCCTAAAAAATAGGAATTCTTGGTGATGTATTCAGTTTACATTTAGCACCAAATGTGGCACCATTTTGCATCTAGCCCACCTTATATGGGCAAAAATTTTCTACAGGGGAGGGGGACACCCCTCCCCTTAGACCTCTCCCCCAGGACCGCGATCAGTCACATCAGCCAGGTCAGAGGAAAGCACCCGGACAAAATTTGGACCTGCGGAGAACACTGATTATTAGGAAGCAGATCACTAACTGCGGGAAATCTTGGTGCTCTTGCCCCCCCCCCCTGACAAAAAACCTGGCTACGCCACTGACTCCATTATCTTGAAGTAATGATGTACTATCTATGCGTAGCGCCACCACCATCTGGCGTGTAGCGCGCGGAAAAATCATTAGATTAATATAACTCAATATCTCCGAGATTGCCTTAAATGACACTTCCAGGCCTTGTCAGTAACCATTTCAATGTGCAATTCTGCTGAAAAACATAAGAAGTGTTGTAAGTGTTTCAAATGAATTGTTTTTATTTATTTCCGACAGAGACTAGAAATTTCCGACAGAGGCTTTGTGTGGAGGGGGGTGGGCGACCGCCCCTGCCCCCTCTAGCTATGCCACTGTTGGAAGAGGGTTTTGAATTCATTATGGGCTACGTATAATTTGTATGTTATGATGATACGTATCTACGAGTGATAAAAGTCATATTGGAAATCATGTGACTGAACAAACTCCAATCAGTA
Organism: Holothuria leucospilota; assembly: GCA_029531755.1. Taxonomy (NCBI): domain Eukaryota; kingdom Metazoa; phylum Echinodermata; class Holothuroidea; order Aspidochirotida; family Holothuriidae; genus Holothuria; species Holothuria leucospilota. Next base: position 17,049,450 of record CM055978.1, read on the forward strand.
AAAAAGAGTATAACATGAAATCAATCAATTCAGCAATTACAAAATTAAACATATAGGAATAGGAATGAAAGTATAAAATATAAATAAATGTAATACACAAATGAGTAGACCTCTAAAAAATAAACGAATTATAGAAAGTTTGTACAGATTCTTGCTTTTATGTATACGCAGTAGTATACAGTGAGGAGAAATAGAGGACCAGCTCATTGTATAGCATGGTAAGTGCTTAGTATTCTTTGTGTATTTTGGGAAAAACCTAACTCATTTTTCCTTAATTGTTTCAAGCTACCGTCATGGTGAAAGGGTGTGATGGCTGGGGTCTGTCCCATCAGGGGACGTAGCTGATTCCAGCCGAGGTTTTGGAAAAAACTTCCAAGAAATAAAATGACAGATTACGGAAGTAGTAAATTTCCTTCATGATCTTATCCAAAAAATCATTTTTTTTAGTAGCCCATGCATGTAACAGAAGAAAAGAACAAAGGAAAGACCATAATTACCTTATTGCCTTTCCTTAGACTTACTAAAAACCTTTAACTTCATCTTTCTCATTCATTTGTATGAAAGGGCACGAACTTGTAACCCGTTTACAAAATATGGTCAGTTTCCCAAAAACCAAAGCTATCAAAGAGATGAATAAAATGAAAAACTTAACATTAATTAGGTCCAAAAGTTTTGCACGACTTAGGGGCCTTTTAACATTAGGAGGCTGGCTAAAACTCGTAACTCCAGCAGCAGGGACCGCGAACTTCATTCTATCTGATTTATGTAGGAGTGGTAAAAACTAGTAAGTATCCCCTTAATGTCCCTTAAAGTGGAGTAGTATTGAACGGTCGAATATAAAGACTTGCATGAAGTCTTCCAAGGGGTCATGGGGGTTGTGAAATTTTCAAAGGCCCGGTTCACATGTTAAACTATCCTCCTATTGTAGCCCCGCTATACAAGGTAGTCTGTCAATTGACGTCACATTTCGTGCGCTGTGTCTAGACTAATCTTTTAGTATATATGTATATGTATATAGAATAAATGAGATACAAGATATTTCGAAGTGGTATATATATATATATATATATATATATATATATAGAAACTGAAGAATGGTGGGAAGCGGATGGTATTGCGACAGTATCCGCCTCCCACCATTCTTCAGTTTATATATATATATATATATATATATAAATATATATATATATATATATATATATATATATATATATATATATATATATATATATATATATATATATATATATATATAGACAAGAGAATGTAAACTTGGATGAAAAGACTAGAATTATAACTGCACACACAGAGATAACATATACACCTTGAGTCGAGAAGCTTCCGGTTATCCATTCAACCTTTTTCAGCTCGAATGAAGCAAGTTTAAAAACGTTAGATGTAAACTTTGAGACTGAAAACATTCTAAACGGAATACAAGCAAGTAAAACGGGTCGTCAATCTTATGTATAATATTGCATTTAAAAAAAGGAAGAAAACGACAGGATGCAATAAAGTGAACGCTATTTTCTCGGGCGCCCTTCGGGCGCACCAACTTTAAATATTGTTTCGTATATTACATCCTGTATGACATCTTTTGTGTTCCATAACTTCGTACAAGCTAATCCATTATCATTGCAACCACCCATAAGCCCAGCCCCTTCATCATAAATATGACCTGTTATTCTGAGTAAGGATATTATTAAAATCGTCAAAATTGTGATGTTTGCAATCTGTTTAGTGTACATCCGATGAGTTTTAAGACAGCCAAATGCTTCATTCTAATGGTTTTAATTCTTTGAATACCTCAGAGCTTCTTGCCCCTGGTTCCAACGAGGGGCCTTACGGAGGGCTCTGGACCCGACGCCTTCAAGACGAAGCGCTCCCCCAGGTCATTTGGTGTTCCACCCGGATTTGTCCCCCACTTTCAGACATGACCGACGGGGTAATATATCAAGCTATCGTCACAACGGTACTGTGCCTACAGTGCGAGAAGCACCAATTTTTAAATTGTGACCAACAATCTGTTGGTAGTTGTAAATGAGGCTAGAGAAAGTCATGAACCAAGAAGGGAGAACACATATCTTGGTGTAGTGTTAACCACCCTGTATGGCACAATCATATCGATTAATAGTGACTTAAGAAAAAGTATGGCTTTTTCCCGAAAGTTAAATATGTCTAATATTGACAGTCGTATTAATTCCCCTTAGCAAGAACCGTAGTCAAGGTGGGAACGGGGGAAGGGGTGGGGAGAGGCGAGCGGAGAGTCGTGAAAAAATTCTCGCTCCTAGAAAATAAAAAATTACCATTGCCTTAATGCAGTGGTTCTCAACCTTTTTTAGCTCATCGCCCCTTCACCAAATTGGGTTGGGCAAACGCCCTCCCGTCTGTAACAAAGTTTTTCCATGTATGAAAAGACAAAAATTAAACACATGTCGAAAGAAAGTTTTTGTTTTGTGATGAATACTTAACCCTCGATTAACGAAAGCGTGAAGGCTTGATCGTAGTCAGGGCCGAAGAAACGTTTTTGGAACAGGACACCAGGGTCCCAGAGGTCTGAAGTGTTCCCCAGGAGCCTCTAATGGGATCGAGGGGCAACGTCCCAGTCACAGTGAGGGACCAGGGGCGAAGCCCCGGAAGTTTCCCGTTACTTACGAAATTGTCGACGCAAGAATGAAGCACGGTAGGCTCAAATTTTGACTATCTTCCAATAACCCAATAACCTTAAATGCGCACTATGGAGTTTACGACAATCTTCCTTAGACCATTTTGTATTTCAATAGTTATCCAAACGGAAGTTTACTTTCATTCCGCAAGGGGTTTGTCTTGTGGATGGGACGAAGAAGAATGGTAGGGACCGCATGGAGCTTTGAAAGAATTCTGCCATTCAAGCTGTCCTACAGGTGAGAAAGCCGAAATTTGCCCACCGAAAAATTGCATTTTTGAAAATATTTTAACGTTTCACTACAAAGTTCATTGCACATTTATCTATGTCACAGTTATCTACAATTGTTCACTTCTTTCAGTATGGCATGTTTCAATGGACAGCAAGGAAAAAACTATACTCGAGGAAAAAGTGGCGGGATAATTTTAGTTTATGCTGCCACTGTTGGGAATATGAGGGTCCTCGCCAGAAAATTTTGAAATTAAACGCTGTTAGATGCGATTTCCTGGCATTTGGCAGTAAAGATAATTGACAAATCTTGTAGTGCACTTGAGGAGGGAATGTTAGACCTACTCGACTTGTTAATATCGCTTTATCTCTTTTTCATGCGAGCCAATTTAAGAGCTCAGCTCGAGAAAACCTTTTGAAATCTTATGAGGCCCCCGCTTAAATTTCGTATCTCATTTTTCAAACTACGCCCCCATGCCGCCCCATTAGCGCGCATCGCCCTCTGAGTTGCGAAAGCGCCCCAGGGGCGATAACGCCCCCTTGGGAACCACTGCCTTAATGCATTTTAATGCATTTGGCCGCGTCCCCCCTGAAAAAAATTCGCCACCCCTGGAATCTATTCTCGTCCCTTTCAGTACCTTGTCTGGTTACGTACTTACCCCTTAGGCTGTTTTACAATTCAGTTTTGTGCAATGTATGGATGTATACTGTTTTCAGCGCAGCCCCTTCCCATTCGTGCAGAATGTTTGGGGTAATGACACGAATACCGAACCTTTCACACAGAAACTGCATTGTTTCCAAGTTGTTATTAACATGCTTGGCATAATGTATTCAATTAAGCGAAAACAAGTATAGAATTGCACATGTAATTGAACAGTGAACACAAATTTAGATATTAAACATTTTTTGCCGACTATTTGTAAACACGTTTTACACTCTAAAAAATGTTTAGCTACTAAAATCCCTATGTTTTCAATAGACCTTATGCATATGACGTCACGGAACAGAAAGGGCGCCCTTGGCAGAGGTAGCTTGTGCGAATACACCTTACACCAACACAAATGCAAACAGCTGATTTGTGTACCGATCAAATACACGAGTAAGTCTACTACCCGCGCGCACTGTAAAAATGTCTACAAACTGTTGTACAATTAAAGAAGAAAAAACAAAGAAGTACAAAGAGAAAACAGAAAGAGTACTGTCAATTTTTGGAAACACATTGACAGCACTTTTCCGTTTTCTGTAAGTATTTCTTTCTTTTTTTTGCTTCAAATCTACAGAAATTTTTTACAGTGTGTGCGAAGTCTTCATCGTGCGTACAGTATGCTTTATTGTTTGCCCTCTAAAATGACGTCACGTTTCGTCAAGGCCTGTAAGGTGTGTTAAACATTTCACTTCTGTCATATAATTCATGATTTAAGACAACACACATTTAACAACAAATCATTAAAAAGCATATAAGTAACAAATTGTGTGAAAGGAAGTGCACTAGCAAATAAAGGTGTGCGTCGGTATGGGTAATTTTGATGCCCAGACCGCCCATTTGTCGGTTTAGACGCATTCATGCATGACCACCCCAAACCGACGAAGCATCATGGCCAGCCCACTCGAGACCAAACCAGCATCGGTTTGGAGGTTAGTCATACGGCCCAAACCGACGAAGCTATCAGACCGGGACCAAACGGAATAAAATCCGAAGCAAGCCTTCATGGAACAACTTTGGGGACTATGGTTGATAAGAGCTCCTTCATGGTAGGCACATTAAAATAAAAAGTTCAAAATATACTAAGAAATAATCGGGACATTCACATGGACATCAAATAGCGTTCACTTCGATACACAGAGACAATAACCGACACGGTTTTGGTTTTTTATTCAGTGAGGGATCATAACTGTGCCTTGGAAAAAGGCAATAAATTTACATCCATCGAACAGTCGGTTTTTCTCGGATTGGGTCAAAAACAGAAAGACCCGAAACCAAAATAATGCCGGCTTTCATGACAGGTCAGACCACTTAACTGTCGGTCTAAGATCACCAAGACCACCCAAAGCCGAATTCGGTTTCGGGTGCTTTCGGTTTGGTATCGATTTTGGGTCGTCTATGTATACCTTCATAGACGTAGGAGGCGGGGGGGGGGGGGGGCGGCAGCCCCCAACCGAAAATTTTGTGAAAATTCGGGCAAAATGCTGAGAACTTTTCGGGCACCTACTGAAAGAAAAATAATGCAATGATGTAGCTAAAGGGTATTAATAGTTTAAAAAACTTCCTTGGTAATTAATATAAAGTTCTGATTTGAATTGCACCAGCACCTATATATTCCGTATTAATTCATCAGTGTGTTTTTAATGGTTGAACTTATATTATGATTATCAGTGGTGTATTTGAGGGGCCATTGGGCATGCCCCACCCTCGCTGATGCTGATTTTTTTCTACCTAAATTCCGTAAATTTTTTAACACAAATTTTACTTCAAAGGTAGCATATGTGGCACCAGATTGCATGTAAGGACACCTAATTTTTCAAAAATTTTCAAGGAAAAGAGGAGGTGGTAATGCCGATTTTTTTTTTTTAGTGAATATACGTAAATGTTTTAACACAAATTTCACTTAAAAGGTAGCATATGTGGCACCAAATTGCATGTAAGGACACCTAATTTTTCAAAATTTCAGGGGAAACGCCCTCCCTTTAGACCCCTTCCCCAGGCCGGCGATCACTGACTTCGGCCAAAATTAAAACCAATAAAGAAGGTAGTAACACGGCAAATTATTGTATGTAAATGGCATGCCGTGTGATAAAAACGATGCATGCCTATATGATATGCACATTAACATGTCGAACGTGCATGGAGCGCGAGGAAAATTTGGGTTATATTTTTCGGGCAAGTCGCTCCAGCCCTCCCCCCCCCCCCAATCAACTTGGACTCCTACGCCTATGTAAACCATTACTATAGGAAACCTTGTAGCCAGGGCTTATCGGGAAGTAAAATTTCCTGAGTAAACGATAACCGATCATAACACATAAATAGAGGAAAAAACAAGCAGACAAAAAACACACAAAACCCTAGCCATCTATCAACATCCACCTCGCCACCCAACTCCTTCAAACCACCTCCAAGCCCAATCCACCCCTCAAACGCATTAGCGAAGAGCATTCAACAGGCAGAAGAGCCAACAGAGCCAATAATCATAGGAATATAGTACAAGCTGAAAAAGTATCTTTGAAGGATTTTTCTAGAAATGTTGAGGTTAGGGATTCCAAAGTGTAATGGTACTGTAATGAAAACTTATTCAGACAAGTTACGGTACAGTCACAAGTTTAAAACAAATTCTCCGCAATCCCGTGACAGCCCTACCCGATTGTTAGGGAAATACACTTGTTGAGTCGGTTCTTGACCAGAATTTGTGCATTTGGTGGGCCTACATCTTGTCAGAAAACAGAACAAAAGTTTAAAAAGGACCATGGTCCATCAATCAGTTTTAATGTGGCCATTACTTTCCAAAAAATCTTCATCTTTAAGAAGTAGGTGGATTGCCGACCACATTGTCCTCAGCAAATCCTTGGATTGGAGCAACAACTTATAGAATATTTGGCACCCCAACGATCTTATACGCCCATGGTATCTTGGTACCTTTACCATGGGCATAACATTAAGGATTCTTTAGCTACTTAGGGACAAAGCTGATTCGAATATAGAAACGAGTCTTATAATCACATTATGCATGCAATACATTTTCAAGGATATTTTTAAGAGGCAAAATGTAATCCTGAGAGCAGCGTGTGAGGCTGGTGGCATTTTCTCCAAATTGTACGTTTAAGAGACCTTGCATGTTCTAGAGGTATGTACGATTCCAAGTAAGTGTAAAGTTGCCACAGTTGAACGTCTTCTGACCTCAGATGATCTCCCCAAAACGTTTTCCTACTCAATATATGACACATCCACACAGCACGTGCATAAGAATTGGATAATAATCCTTCCATCAGATATCGCGTTTACAAGCACGGAGTCTCACAAACATACGAGTGACACCCCTTCACACACCTAAAGGCGTACGAATCGGGCCGAGTTGGGGGTTGCAGACCTCCCCTAGTCGGACAGACACTTATAATTTTCGGGCAATATTATTTGCTACTTTCGTACAGATATGCATTAGAACTTCGTACAAAGTGCAGCATCACCTTAATTGAAAGTAGTCTAGTATACGCTGAATCCAAAGTGTTTTAAAAGAATCAAGAGCTTTGTTACAGAAAAATCGTGACGATTTTCTTCTGGGGTTAATGAATGAACTATTGAATTATTGCCTTAGGGAAAACTTTATTTTTCAAGAAAATCTGAGATATTACACCACCATAGTGGCACATCCACATGCAAGTTTCGTGCGCATCACATCAACATTACGTAATTACGCAATGCTCAACAGAAATTTACAGCAAGATGCACATTGAATTTTCCGCTTCTTCGTGTGGTTCTTCTTCATCTGTATCTGAGTCGTTTAGATGGTTGTCAGAAATCATCGTCTCCATGTCGACATTAATTCCTTGACGAAAATGTGTAATGGCTGCATCCAAGCGAGCTAACGTTGCTTTCGCATAAGGTTGCATTTCCCGGAGCAGATGGGCGTTGTTTTTTATGCGCAAAAAGTTGTTGTAAGGACTGCATGGATCTAAAAGAAGAGGGCGCTGACTCCTTACGTCGCGTGGGATATCATTTTCATCGTAAAATTCCGTCCAGTAGATGTGTATGTTATCTGTATAATCAAACATGTTTAGAAAGTACCTGAATCCTGCCAAAATATCTTCACCGTCGGGAGCTACCTGTTCGGCTGCATATGCTCCCAAGTATTCCATGATACTGGAACGACCTACCAAGCCCTCAGTGACTGGTATAGAGAAACACCAGTACTTAGCCAGACGAGAAAGGGAATGGGAAAAGGAGCTTCGTCTACGTTCGAAAAACACGGATACGCCAGACAGGGAGGTACTGTATAAGTATTCCTTGCCGGCTTCTACTTGATGCATTACGTACTCTAATGCTCGCTTGTGCTGTATTCGTATCGAGCGATCGACATCACAACGATGGCTCTCAAACGTTGGGAGAAAATTTGTAGCCGGAAGTAAATCAACCTTAAGACCTTTGTATCGAAGTTTAACCTGGAAAAAATTTTTGGTACAGTGCGGGTCAAAGTTTCGTTGAACAATCTGATAAAGTTCTTCGATAATATCTCCAAATGGAGGATGCCGATTATTAATGTAAACGATTATATCAACATCCATCATTCCTCTTACTGATGTTTTCTTGGGGTAGCTTCCAAAAGGAGTAATACGATCAACAGAATGACTCCTGAAGAGTTGGTGAATAGCCCGGGAAATTTGATCAGTTGCCTCTCCGGCCTTCTCAACTTCATCCGAATCGGGCCTTAAGTTCTGAGAGAAGAATCTGAGTTGTCCGCTAAACGTCATGTTATCTGCAAGGATAAAATTCAAGCAGTCAGGTTGTTGACATATGCAATTTCGAGAGAGACTTTAAAAATCGATTTATTCCCAAAAATTACCTAGCAAGCAACACATTCTCCAAACTATAAAATCTTTCTAAGCCTGTTGACTGTAGATTACATATGCAAGGACTGCTTAAATATGGGGAATATTGGACTACCACGTGCAACAAACCGTATCCTGTCAATGGAATTTTGCTCAAGAAGAAGAAGAAGAAGAAGAAGAAGAAGAAGAAGAAGAAGAAGAAGAAGAAGAAGAAGAAGAAGAAGAAGAAGAAGAAGAAGAAGAAGAAGAAGAAGAAGAAAAGAAGAAGAAGAAGAAGAAGAAGAAGAAGAAGAAGAAGAAGAAGAAGAAGAAGAAGAAGAAGAAGAAGAAGAAGAAGAAGAAGAAGAAGAAGAAGAAGAAGAAGAAGAAGAAGAAGAAGAAGAAGAAGAAGAAGAAGAAGAAGAAGAAGAAAAGAAGAAGAAGAAGAAGAAGAAGAAGAAGAAGAAGAAGAAGAAGAAGAAGAAGAAGAAGAAGAAGAAGAAGAAGAAGAAGAAGAAGAAGAAGAAGAAGAAGAAGAAGAAGAAGAAGAAGAAGAAGAAGAAGAAGAAGAAGAAGAAGAAGAAGAAGAAGAAGAAGAAGAAGAAGAATGAGAGTAGTGGTGGTGGTGGTGGTTGTAACAAGTATCCGGAATTTTGTAAATGAAATCCTAAACTCGATCATAACCTTTCTTTATTCAGAATTCATGGGTACAGCACAGCTACGATTACGTAATTCACATTTCTAACGCCTTATTACAGCGGACACCATTCAAATACCTCTGTATTGCCGGAACTAGTGGGAAGGCAAGGGTGAGGTTGTGGCACTCGATTTATACTCGGTACACACGGACTGAGAGAGGACGCCCAGCCGACGAGTCGCCATATAGCCTAACTATGGCTGTGGTAGCAGTGGCTACGTAGATTGCGCACTTTGATCCCAATATAATTGCAGCTTTGCCCATGTAGTTGAAAGTTTGGGGATACAGGTATTCGTATGCCCAAGTTGTATAGGCATCTGGAGCCTATGGAAGTGAAACGGTTAACAAACGTAAGTTGTTTTTGTTTACCGGTACTTTATTTAGTGTGCTTTTTGTTTGAAAGGGATTTTACCTTTTAATTAAAGATATATCCAGGTCGCATCAATTTTGCAATTTAATTAAACAAGAAAAAGCTGTTATGTGTTGATGATATGTGCCTTCAAGAAAGGCAAAGGTGTTTTTTGTTGATTTATTTGTTACGCAATTTGAAGAAGGATTATATGTCGTTGTCTTTTCATTTTCCATTTTTCAAACTTTGCCAAGCGTAGGCGACACCCGAAGACGACCTCCTTACCTCCTATTGTCTTACGTTCAACTTCAAATTAAAAACAACGACGTCTTTCAAAGGGCGTTTCAAATTTAGATCATGAAAGTTGTAAAGAATGCAACATATCTGTGTGACTTCCACGATAGGCAGTATAAGCCTACGCTCTTTATTTCTTAGGTAATGTAGGCTCATCTGTACGCTAATGAGGGCGCGACACTACGAATACGTCACTAACAGAAAAATAAAGGACTGCACGTATTTGTTCCCTCTGTCTCTCTCTGTTTCTCCTGAACGGCAATTAGTGTAAGTAATAGCACAATAGCGATAATAGCACAATAACGTCAAACAAAACAAGTAACGATACAGTAACGGTAACGGTTCACTGCGAACATAAATATAAACATATATATGTATATTTCGACCACATCTAAATTCGAAACATACAAAAATAGTAACTCTATCAAATGGGAAAAATATTTGCAATCTGTAAAGAGGTACCGGTATACAAAAACAAACATTAACTTCCGACTCGACTCACTTAAAGTAGGTACACGACTACGCAAAAATTCACCTGATTTCACATAACACTATATGCAATAAATATTTTACATGGGTGCGGTTCCATAGCTCGCCAAATTTCACGGTGCATAAATAGTGCAACTTACTAAACAAATTAGCTTGCTCAAATGCACACGAAAAACAAGTATTAAATTATGCAAAACTATTTAAGATTCACCTAGGTAAGAAAACAAGATAATTACCAGTTGTTGCGTCATTCTGGGTTACGAATCACGGCTCTACAGTTAGTTCGACTAACGAGGCGTTATTAGCTAATACCACCTCCCTGGCCCGACTTTATTGCAGTATAAGCAGATCGGCAATGCAACACACAATCGTTAAGTATAAACAGGGAGGTGTAAATAGCTACCACCTCCCTGGTACAAAGGACAGCCGCACCTGGGGACACGTCCGTCTGCAGTCACACTTGACTGCGTCCAAACAATTATTACCTGAGAGGTCGCAACCTCTTCTCTCGTACTATAGGCAGAGTTAACGATCTCACGTAATGTACGGTTAACTTAACCTGCCACAAAAAATGGAAGTTTGATCACTTAATCGACTTTCCCCAGGAATTCTCATGTAACCATTTATTGTTTTCTGTTCCATTCCTTTGTTTTTTCCCTAAAATAACTGAAACTTGTTCCAAAATAGGGCCTATGATCATTTTACCCCACAAACCCTTTCCTCGCTAAACATTGGACGCAATGATTTTTAACCGAAAAAATACAGGAGCAATATTTAACTGCGAAAATCCGCAACAAAAACATCAAAATTGCCTCACGGTTTCCTTCAACTTATCGACATCTCAGGTTCATGTGTCACCTACTGTACTCGTTACGCATGCCCACTCAATTAACACGTGTTATTTTCCTGACGTTGAGAAGTCACGCTTATTCTTACATTTATTCCAGAGAGTTGCTATTTGTCAAATAGCCATTCCCTGCTTCTACAATTGAAATCGAAATAACAATACCTCTCATTTTTGGAAACTACCTTTTTTCGTTCATTTATGTCACAGTATTATTCGCCCAACTTTTCGTTTCTCTTCTTTCAATCTGACTTAATGCACGGCATCTGCCATAAGTTGTCACTCATAACCCGAGAAAATCGAATGCAAAACGTTCATCGCGCTTAACTTTGAACGACAATAAATGTCACGTACGACAAAAGTGAAGCACAATTCCATTCATACGTAACGGCAAGATACCGCTGCGCATCTTTTTTCTAGAGTATCGCACGCGCCCTCATAACACACGGTAATTTTCATTTTACAGCAAACAGTCAACATGCAAACAAAATCGAACGCGATCTTGACTAATTGTGTGAATGAGCCTTTAGGTAAGATAGAAGCGTACTGAGTACACCCACGTTTTGATGTATTAAGAGGAAGATACCTATTGTTTTTTGGTGGAGGTCAAAGGTCATGTGAGGTTCCCAGAGGCCAGAAACCGAAAACGTTGTAAACACGATATCTCTACGTAGGAAACGTGGATGTTTTTCATATTTGGCAAGTGGATGTGTTATAGTAAAAAGTAAATCCTATTGATTTTGGTTAAAGGTCAAAGGTTATCTGAGGTCACCGGAGGTGAAAATACGAAATTTTTGAAAACTGCCTGTAAACACGATGTCTCAAGACAGCAATCATGGACAAACTTTATACTTGGTATATAACTTTATCTTATTAAAAGTAAGAACTCTATTTTTTCAGTGAAGGTCAAAGGTCATTTGAGGTCATTAGAGGTCAAAAACCGAAAATCTTGAAAAAACTTGATATTTCAAGACAGGGAGGGATGGATCCTTTTAATACTTGGGTATATAGATGTGTTACTTTAATAGAGAAGCTCTCTGTTGATTTGTTGGAGGTCGAAGGTCATATGAGGTCATCAGAGGTGCAACTACGAAAACCTCGTAAACTAAATAGACGGCGGGCGGTACCTCCAAACTGTTTTCGGCGTTGTGGACCGAATTTTTTCTACCATTCCAAAGATAAAGTTATAGAGAACAACATTTATTTTTCACAAGCATAACTGTTACAGTAGTAATTCTAATTCAAATCAACTACTTATGAACATGTAAAAAGGATGCTGTGACTATAGCATGATTAGAAATACCATGCGCTGAACGAGCTTTTTAATGGCGTAGTGGATTACAGCTCAGTTTTTTCACGCAAACGGTCCGGTTACGAGTCCCTCCTAAGACATGTTTTTTTTTCTTTTCTTTTCATTTTTTGTTATTCAGTTTTGGTGGGGTTCAACGGCTGTATGAGGTCAGCAGAGGTCAAGTTGTGAAAACATCGTAAAAAATGATACAGTCAAGAAAAAATGGAGGGATGAACCTCAGTGCAACAAATCACCCTTTCAGCAAAGAATCACTAGCCTTTGCCGGGCTTTCTGGTACCTTCATGCGATTTCGAATAATGAGAATGGCATAATGTTGCGTATCAAAGTAAAAACTTTACCTACAAACGTCGACAACACCCATCTGTTTACAAGTACAAACAGCAATTGGATTTTTAAGCAAATGCGTCAGAATTCTTCATTTCAGTAGACCCCCAGAATATGGAGTTTATTCCTCGCCGGTTTGGTCGTCTCCGTTTTTAAGCAGATAAAAGCAAGCCGTGGGAAATTCATGACGAAGGTCAAAGTTTTGCCACAACTAATCTGGATTTATTTTGACTGAAAATTTAACATCGTGTGTGTATGTTTCTGAAATTCTCTTTAAATTGCGCGCCGACGGCCGGTGAAAAGTGTAATTTTTAGGGACTGCGCAACATTATGTACCGCACAATATTATCTTTCGCGAGTATATACAGTAGGTTTATACTCAGATGACCAACAAGCCTTGTGTAATGATTGAATAATTTCATGGGCATTGCTTTAGGCGTGACATTATTAACATTTATTCTGTTGGTTGTCGGAGTTTTGTTATCCTATGCTTTACGTTAAAATGTCGGATTTTTGGGAGTCTCAAGAAGGACCTACTTCTTTCTAGATGAAGATATTAAACAGGGATTTGCATCACCCCAAGTATAACTTTTACTTAGTGGTAAGCCCCGCCCATAATTGTCTTTACTGCTTCTCCTTACAGTGCAGACACAAACAGTTCACTGCTCAAGGCCACATCCTTGTGAGCATAAAAGGCCCCATGTGTAAACAAAACATTCTCTGTGCATGCTGTGTTATATGAGCTGCTCTGCATCTTTTGAATTTTGTAACTCTGATGTCAATCAAAGAGTAGTCACCAATTGAGACTTTTGGTAACCCCCAACTAAAATTCATACTTGGGGTGATGCAAATCTGTCTTTAAACAACGTGCTAAGCTGCTGTCTTGGTATAATTGTATTGACAAAAGTGTAGTGTGCTCGCATGGGCATCATAAGTGTGTTACTCTAAGCTTAACTTTATGTTTGAAATGTTAAAGACGAACTTTATTCAAGCATTTAGGTAGAGTTTTCAGTCAATTCCTATGTGAGATTCTCAAGGTGCAAATGATTTTTTCTTATTTTCACCTAAAAGTTAATTTGTTGGTTGAAGCAACCTATCGTGACACAATATAGCTATCTATACCAAAAGTCTAAAATCAAAATAATATTATTTTATTTAGGTTGAAAAAGGAATCTCATGAGTCGAACTCCCAACTTCATAGCTTACTCAGTTGCTGTGGTAGGATATGTAGCAATTTTGCTGTTAACTTAAAGTATCGTCGACTTTGCAATAATTTGTTATGACCTTCTTATACAACTCACATTGCCTGGTTTTGATTCCTTTTGAAATCAAAAAGTGAATGTTACCTCGGAAAAGCTGACACCCATTTCTTGTAAAGTAAGTAAAAGGAGAGTGAAAGTTATGTTGAGTATAAAAGGTGCAGTGGCTTAAGGAAAAACAAATTTGAAATCTAACTAACACCAGAGTGACAAAAAAGTATTACTCCGTCTACCATTTTCATTTGAGTGAAGAAACTTCCAACAGTTTACAGTTCGGAGCAGAAACGGCCTGTGAAGATGGGAGTTAACACTCTGTATCACGTGTTTAGCAATTGAACACTCATTTTGCCCCCACTTTTTCAACACGTTTAAACTTCAAACATGTTTAGCGATTGTTTAGTAATTAAACGTGTTTTAAAACAGAATGCTTAGGAATTAGACACGTGTGTTTATGTACATTTTTACAAAGTGGGGGCAAAAAAGTGTTTAGAAAATGTTTAATTCCTAAACACCATTTTTTGAGCGTAGTCCAATAAAATTTATGTTTCCAACAAGGTAACATTTTTTTGTTATTTCAAGTAATGACTGTCATGCTTAGGTAACGTAAATGCATAACAGGCATGCAAATTTTGCAAACCCATGGGAAAACTCCATCATATGTAGTTTGAGTTCAACGCTTAAGATTTCAGAGTTGTAAGCAAGACATTCTTTTTGCAGTAAAGCAAGTCTGCTACAACTATTTTAGAGATTCACGTCATTGACTTAAGTCACTGAATTAGTTCAGATGGGTAAAAATTCTTTAGCGTCTGTAAAGTCAGATTGTTGAAGAATCTTCCGACTCAAGTCAGGATTTGACTACAGCTCCAACAGATTAATAAACGAAGAAAACAAGGAGATTTTCATCAGTCAGCAGAGATGATTTTTGACATCCCAAAACTAGTTTTAGCAAGATAGTGGTTTAAACATGGTGAACAGCATTAAAGGATTGTTGTAATCGGTCAAAAGTCTTCAGCGTGAGGCACAACATTGAAATTCATAGAGTAATTATGTATCAAATCTGAGGTATTTGAAAATGTCACAAATACGAAAGTCTGAGGGGGTTCTAAAAGGTATACAACTTATTGTATAAGCTCACCTTCCTTGTAACTTAAAGGCAATTCCATATTTCGGCAAAGTTTTATAATGATCAAAATGTAGCATACCAATTTTACAGTAGGGGAATAGTTAAGTATTGAGTTAGATGGGATTTTACGACACACCAACACGAATGAGTTATATAGTGTCACCTAAAAAAGAAAATGGTGCAATGTTGGGGTACAATTAGGTAAAAAAGGGGGTCAATTTCCACTAAAATGTCCAGGCAAATGCAGGAGTTAAGTATTGAGACCCAACACATACCCTTCCTTTGAAACTGTTTTTTTTTTTTGCCGATATTAAACTCTCTATTACCTTGCTACTGAAAAAGTCTCTATGACTTAAAAAGGACGAAGAAGTGACGACAATGATTCTTGTCGTCTGCTTGATCTCAAAGGCTTCTTGGGAGGATTTCACCCAAAGATATAAAGATTTTGCCAGTCGTCAAGAAAGTAAAGGTTATTTTATTTCCTTTTGCTAGTTTTCACTATTTAAAAGGCTTTAACGGCTTGAAATAAGCTTTTGGATACATGTTTCTTTTTTCAGGACCGATCAGGCAAACTTCAAATTTCATGAAGTAAACATTAGACTCACCTATATCATCAAAAACAGGTGTTACCAAATTATGTAGGAAATTAGAACAATGAATGTATCGGATCACTTATACGTGTATTTACAGTCGTTTCAATTAAAAAGGTGACTAAGGTGTCACTTTTATCTGCTGTACAGATCACTTCAAAGTATTGTGTAGATCAAATATGTGTTTGGGGATTACGTTAGTATGAAAGCACCAAACGCTCCTTGGGAAGTTTAAGTTAAACAGTTCAGAAGAAGAACTTAAGGAATAAGGACCCATCAATCTAGTACGGATTAATCTGATTGGATGTTGGACCTCCATCCTTAACAATCCCCTGGCGTAAAAGATATCTGGTTGTGCCATAGTGAGGAATGAATGTAATCTGCAATTAGCAAATGTTGTCCATGTAATAGTATGACGCATTGTACACACCTGTACATCACCTTTACTTGCTTTAAAGACAAACAGTCATCACCTCAAAGTACATTTTTAGTGTGGGGGTATCAAAATTCTCAGTTGCTTTCTGCTCTTTAATTGACATCAAAGTTAGAAAGTTCAAATGATGAAGAGTAACTCACATTCCACAGAATGCAGAGAGAGTGTTTGGATTACACATTAGAACCTTGTATGCTCACCAGGACAAGGCCTGAAGCAATAAAATAGGTTTTTGTCTGCTCAAGGAGGAGATCTGTACATTATGGGAGAAGCTACAAGTTGCTTAGTTGGGAGAATTGGAACTGTCTGCAGGGGCGTAGCCAGGATTTTAAAAGTTGTAGGCACGAAAATATGAAATATATGTATATACAGTGCAACCTCGCTTTAAAGGACACTCATCTAGGAGGACACCTAGTAAAGTCCCAAAAATCAAAATGTAATGTTAAGTTGATTCACTTATCAGG
Organism: Holothuria leucospilota; assembly: GCA_029531755.1. Taxonomy (NCBI): domain Eukaryota; kingdom Metazoa; phylum Echinodermata; class Holothuroidea; order Aspidochirotida; family Holothuriidae; genus Holothuria; species Holothuria leucospilota. Next base: position 17,066,032 of record CM055978.1, read on the forward strand.
AGAACCCCACTTGGCAGGACACTTTATATGGTCCCTTGGAGGTCCTTTAAAGCGGGAATCTGTATATCACTATATCAATGGGGTGTCTCAATCAGTCATATGCTGACTGATGGTACACTTAGCCCTCTTTTGGTGACGACTAACACTAGTGATATCTATTGATGGTCAGTTGTGTGACCAACCATGACCAGTCAGCTTTCTCCTGTAGAGGGAGAAGTGTGCCAAGAGTCATTCTGGTTTCCTTGACTCTTACTAACTTGAGACACCTCATTCAATATCACTTTTAAACCCCCAAACAAACGAGTTAAAATACGTAACTTAATATTCAGTCGTAAAAATTCAGCTTAAAAAATGTACGCATCTCATCATCAGATTGACCAACTAGAATGATATTACTCAAGAAATGTTTTTTGTCTGTTTTGTAATTGTTTTAATGCAATCTTTTCCTAGGCTGGCCTGCCTTTATTCATATACATATTGTGATACGTATGCGTAGGTCACTAAATTCTGTTGTTAGTTGACCTAAACGAAAAGGCCACCAGAGCATGCACAGAAGGTATCTTTGAACTGGCTTATTCAATTCAATTAATCGTTCGTTCCCCATATTCAGGCCGAAAGACGTAAAATGTTATTTGAATTTTGTGTTGGGTTTTTTAGTCTGGGATGTAGGCCCATCAAAATCAGACAAACCGGGTGTAGCTTTTAAAAAACAGACAAGATCGGTTTCTAGTATTTTTCGGCGAGTAGAGTGTTGAATAAAACGGCACGCGATAGAAATGACAGCCTAGAGATGGCAGAAGAATAAGTCACCTAATTTAGCCATATTCTTGCTACGTTCATTTCAATAGTTTTTCCTGTCTAGACTTAAACTCGTCCAGCAAGCTTATGGATTTGAATTATGGGTGTTTTAAAAAAAGATAACTGGGCCAAAAAAGTGTAGGCGCGGGCCTACAGTGCTACATACTGGCTACGCCCCTGGTCTGGGATGACGAGAATTACTTGGGTTGTAAATGCATAATATCTCGAGAATCGCAACTACGAACTGAATGAAAATTTAGCAGAAATGTAGATTTAGCTCCTTTTCTCTATTATAAAATACAAGTTTTTGCTTAATTCTTCCTTCGGGGTTGATGTGTCACCCTATCTCTATTCAAAATTGGTGACCCTCTTTGATACACAAAATCAAACAACCATTGATGACTTCTGCAGATAAGTAATAAGTGATATAGTGCAGCCAATCGTATTAACAGGCCAGGTTACCGTTACGCTGCATTTAGATCATGGAGGTAGTACCTCATTGTACTACAATGTGCTCAATGATTCGTCATCGTAAGCTGCAGTATAGTATTAAGCAGAATATGACCAGGGAGTTCCGAATAACAGCTCCCTAACATGACTTCTGGCAATATAAACTCAGCACAGGCTGCTGGAGCTTTACGGGGGAGGCTTTCACTCGAAGAAGCTAGAAGTGAACTTAATTGGGAGAATTTAAAGTGTCTGCAAGGGAAAAGGCAATTGAAACTTTATTTAACATCTATCTAATCTCATATTTTCTGTAGGATGCATGGGCGTCAATCCTGTGGGGACGGGGGACAAGTCCCCCCATTTCGATGGGTGGGGGACACAATGTCCCCCCACATTTGCGTAAAATAGTAGTGTCGTGGCTCTATTTGAATGCCTTTTTGAGTGGCATGTAGGTTTGTTGGGTAATTGTTAAGTGTCTCGATGCAGATTCTGAATGTAGATTGCGTCAGGGAAATCTTATTTAATGGCAAAATTTTGGAGCGCTTCGCGCGCATGCTTCACGGTTTGCACTCCTTCTCATGACCATTCAAAAGGTAATTATACATGGAACTATTCTGATCACAACTTTCCGAAAACAGACATACATCTCCAAACATCTGAAGGGGCCTCGCATCAATATGGGATCATTCAATCAGTGGCGTACGCAGAAGGGAGGGCCATTCGGCCATGCCCCCCCCCCCTCACTGATTCCGATATTTTAAAGTTCCTAAAAATACGTAAATTTTTTAACACAAATTTACTTCAAAAAGGTAGCATATTTGGCACCAGATTGCATGTAACGACACCAAATGTTTCAAAATTTTTCAAAGGGGAGGGGATACCCCATCAAGCCATACCCCCTCACTGATGCCTATTTTTAGTTCCTAAAAAACGTCAATGTTTTAACACAAATTTTACTCCAAAAGGTAACACATGTGGCACCAGATTACATGTAAGGACACCTAATTTTTCAAAAAATTTCAAAGGGGAGGGGGACACACCCTCCCCTTAGACCCTCCCCAGGCCGGCGGTCACACAACATACTGCATGCCCCCCCCCTTGAGAGAAATCCTGAGTACACCACTGCATTAAGTCTAATTTGTAGCATGCTGTGGAAGGTTGAAAGTACGTTGTTGTCGTTAAACACTTTTCAAAAAATTTTACCGAGCGCTTCGCCAAAGCCATTATCGGTAGAGATGGTAATTGTAAATACACTTACGACTACAAAGCATTCTGAAAACGCCCTTGTTAATCCTTCACACCTTTGCTATACTACGATCAGCTCCAAAAATATCCCAAAGATAGCACCATTTTGCATCTAAGCAACCTTATATTAACAAAATTTCTCAAAGGGGAGAGCTATCCCCTTCCCCAGGACGACACATTTATGCAGTGACAAAGGAAGTATCCCCACTGCTGTATACAAAACGCAGAGCGCATAAACAAAATGCAATTTACCGTCCACTCAGTTGGAAAAGGCATCCAGCCAGTCGGAAATTTGGGACCTTCCCACCCCAAACATATCACCCTAGCAACGGGCCTGGTCGGGTCAATGGATATATGACCTCCGACAATGATCCACGCTGCAAAGCGTGGTTTCAGCTATTTTGGGACATGATGAAAATAACATCTTGAAGTAATTCCGTGGACTCCGTGTAGGCTATATCACATGGCAGATCATCTATGATGGTCATGTTAACTTTGAAATGATAATTCTTACTAGAATAGGACAACGCTAGTCATCATAAAGGGGGGGGGGAGGAAAGGGACTATAAGAAGATACCCCCTCTTCAAAACCAAAGGGATTGGTTTGTGTTAAGTCATGTATGTCCCCGCCTTCCCCCCCTCCCGTAGAATGTTGTACTTGAACCTTTGTCAAGTTGCTGATATTGACACCCAAAACAAACCGTAAAAATTGCATTCAATTTCTACACTTGCAGATGTATCTTGAAGTCCATGGTCAATTTCTAACACTGCCAAAGTGCCAAAGGCGTGACCTGTATAAGGTAGGGAAATGCAGCTTCCCTGTTGAGAGGGAAGCTGCATTCCCTTCTTACCAAATAATCATTTGGTAAGAATGTGCTCTTTTGTGGAAAAACTTGTGTCAAGTAACGAAATCATAAAAAGGAACATAGACGAAAGGGGTCAGGTCAAGTCCCCTACCCATAATTAAACAGCCAATTATGAATACATGTAGCCCGCAAAGTATACCCAGTGCTTTGCAAATCCTACTGACATGGTGAACACACATGAGTGTGGGACTGTGTGAACAACATTAGCTATTCTGTAAGGATAATCTCCTATAGAGGGATTTCATGTGACGTCACGCGCAATGGATTCCCAGGCACTGAAGGGCAAAACACACACGCAGAAAGCGTATTTACAGCACACGCGCACGGCATAACCATAGATACTAATGTGACACAATGGACGCGTGCTTGTCAAAACAAAAAAGACGCGCGATCTTTCCCTTCAAAATTGCGTTTAGTTGGTTAAAGTCACGTGACTGAAATCCCTCTATATAAGTAGCAAAGGGTGCTATTTTAGAAGTGGTCGTTAAAGCATGGAAGTACTACCTCGGAAGTAGTACTTGGATCAAGAACTTTGAAAGACGATCGATGGACAGATAGATGACCGTGCAATATGGAAATTTTTAAAAGTAGGCTATCTATTAGCACTGCACACTGATTGTGTGTGTACTATGTAAATACACTCTATTCCATAGCACCTCTTAACTGCTTTATCTATATTCAAGCACTAAGTACATGATTTTTATTGAGTTGCTGCTGTTATCTCAGTTGCAAAATATGCCAGGAAAGTGTGTCTTTTTATCTTCATTGTAATGTAAAATGGGCTTTGTGACCAGTTTTTAGCACTTTCAGATGGTCAAAGCTTGCTGGTTTACATTGCTTTTTACAATAGCAGTTACATAGCCTGTCAGTACTTCTATAAGGGAAGATGGTATCAACTCTGTTCCCTTTTCGTTTAATTTGGGTAGCGAATGGGATAACTTCATCTACACATATTACGAAAAAACGCAACAAAACATGAATGACTAATTTAAAGGGGAATTTTCATGATCCTAGACAGTTCCAATTCTCCCAACTATGCATCTTCTAGCTCCTCCCATAACTGTATGAGGCTCTTCCTTGTGCAAGAATAAACCTGTTTTATTGCTTAAGGCCATGTCCTGGTGAGCATACAAGGCTATAACATGTAATAAAAGTACTCTCTCTGCCTTGTGTGGAATGTGAACTACTCTGCATCTTTCAAATTTTCAAACTGTGATGTCAATCAAAAAGCAGTCACCAACTGAGAATTTTGATATACATACACTAAAAATATACTTTGGGGTGATGACAGTCTGTCTTTAAATTACCCAAATGCTTACATCAAGCTCCCTTTTTACATATCAAAATTCAATGTTTATATTAAACGTCATGAACTTTATTTCAATGTTAACAGTCGGGCAGTACTAACGTTGATTACAATGTGTAAGGCATGCCACAATCACAGGCGTTCGAAACACTACATATGTATACTACACACTATACATATATAGATTAATATATATATATATATATATATATATATATATATATATATATATATATATATGTATAGTGTGTAGTACATGTATGTAATGTTTCGAACGCCTGTGGCCACAATCATGCACGCAGACGTGACCCTGCCATCAGCGTGCAACGGACATGAATATACCTATGAATGGATGTCATGATAAGATAATTAGTATAAAGTGAGAAAACTTACGTCCGGAACCAAGTGGATTTATATGCTGAACAGTGATGAACAATCTGCCTCTTCAACGACATGAAGATATGTTCAACATATTATAGGTCTGCTAGAGATATGGGTCTGCAGTATAGTATCATGCAACCACCAAGTCCAAAGAGCGTCGCAGTTATGTTGAACAATAATTCTACTTCCCATTACACTCACTTCGGGGTAATTATATGAGATAGCATAATTAAATTGGTCAGCCAGCTTCACTGCGTAATTAGGTTCCGGAGAGAGCGGACGTATACCACTGATGTTCTCTCCGTACAGCCAGACATTCACTATTGTCTGAGTCTCTCTACTCCTATTCCATGCATTGTTGTTGTGCAGGTGTGTTAACTATTTTCGATCTTCATTATAGCCTCGCTATCAACAAATAGAGGATGTAAATTCTTGGCTCTTAACAGCTGAGCTTACTTTTGTTGGAGGAATACAGCAGCGCTTACTCGTAAGTAGCATCACATTGCATTCTTGGGAAGTAGAGACTCCACTTACCTGTCACTTGCAAGATTAGCGTTAATACTAACGCTCTCCTGCCAGTTTTTTAGGCCAGACCCAGGCTGGTTTCTAATAAAAGTAATAAGAGCAAGTAAAAGAACAGGTAGCACGGGAAGTATATTGCTATCCTCGTGCATTCTTCTACATCACCGTCAGTATATTGCTCGGCGTGTGACTACTGTAGCTGATATTGCCAAAATCATATAGCCTAGTAATTTTATAGAGCTAAAGAGCAATTTCAGTCCAAAAAATATCACCCCATACGGGCTCGTTTGTGATATTACATTTTCTCGATATATAGGCTCAGCCATTGATTAGCCAGTGGCCTCGAGAATTTGGCAATATGGACGAGGAACTAGACTATCAAGAGGAACTCCTCATACCCTCCGTTGACCCCACCACAAGTATGTCAGGGGCAGGGTGCCCTCCCTCATTGGGGGAAGGAACGTCCAAACAAAACATCCATGATGTCATTGCCAAAATGCAGGTTCAAATGCAGAAATTGGCGGATCAAATAAATAAGCCGAAAACTGAGGCAATTGTTGAAGAGATTAATTTGGACTCCCCAGCTGGGCCGAGCCAAAACCAACTTGATTTTGATGCCGAAATCAGTAAACTGTTGGGGGATTCTGACGAAGAACCTGAAACCAACCCCACAGACAGTAACTTTGCCACCCAGCAAGGGTTTGATGAACAAATTTTTGATGAACTGGTTTCAGACTTAAACATAGTAACCGAAGGCCCAAAAGTGCAAGGCAAGGTTGCAACTCTTGTATCTAACATCTGGTCTACTAAAATGCCGCCTTCCAAACTGAAGGAAAAGTGCAACAAGTATCCTAAATCAGAAAACATAGATCTAATACAGGTCACACAAATCAATAGGCTGATTTGGGACAATTTGCGTGTGCCAACCCGAACGAGGGATATCAAATTGCAAAAAATCCAGATGCTGTCTTTAAAAGCTATGACAGCGCTAACATCCATCCTAAATGACAGTTTGGTCAGTAAAGCCAATATTGATAAGGAATCTGTACTTACTAAAATCACAGATTGTATGGTGCTTCTTGGGTCCGCAAATCGTGACTTGAATTAATTCCGCCGTGAACTTATTAGACCTGAAATGAAAGCGGAATATAAGGCACTGTTCGGTAAACCTACCGGATCTTCAAAGTTCCTATTTGGCGACGATATCTCGCAACAACTACGAGATATCGCTGATGCTAACAAATTGAGTAAGCGTTGTATGTACCCCTCCCGGGGAAATGCTCGGGGCCGTGGCAGTGGAAAGATCCGCGGTCGGGGACGCCCAGACCAACGTTACCAGCCTTTTTTAGACAAGCGACAGAATCAAGCCTACAGCAGAGGCAGAGGCCGAGGCCGAGGCAGACGCCATGTGGCATAGATCCATCAGGTGAGGTATGTTTTTTGCCATGCAAGCCCACACGCCCAGTAACTGCGGGGCGCTTGCAGTATTTCCTGACTCAGTGGCAAGAAATTACTAGCGACCCAGTCATTTTGAGCTATGTTATGGGCTATGATATTGAATTTAACAGTAGTAAACTTATTCATTACCCAAAACATTTACCACACTCTGGCCTCCTGAACAAACCAGAGGATCAGGTTATGCAACATGAAATTAACAAACTTATCGCAAAAGGGGTCCTAGAACAAACATCGCACTCTGGCGACGAGTTCATTTCCCCAGTATTTTTACGACCTAAACCTGATGGCTCTTTCCGGATGATTCTTAACCTGAAGAAATTGAATGAAAATGTTGCATACCATCATTTTAAAATGGATAGTCTACAGTCTGCACTGAAACTCATGGAGCCAAAGTGTTTCATGGCATCAGTCGACCTGAAAGATGCATACTATTCAGTACCAGTCAGTCGTGAAAGCAGGAAATTTCTTCGACTGCTGTGCAATGGAAAATTATATCAATACACTTGTTTGCCAAATGGACTGGCCTCAGCGCCTCGTGTCTTTACAAAATTGTTAAAACCTGTTTTATCAGAGCTACGTCGGCTAGGGATTTCTTGCTTGAGTTATATAGATGATGTTTACATACAGGCCAGGTCCCATATAGAATGTGCATATGCTGTTAATCAAGCGGTTCACTTGTTCGAAAAGGTGGGCTTCATAGTACATCCTGACAAGTCAGTGCTCAACCCCAGCACCAATTTGACCTTTTTGGGGTTCGTTCTTGACTCACAAACTATGACTATTAGACCTAAACCTGAGAGAATAGCATCAACCCTGTCTGAGATCACAAAATTTAGAGGCAAGCGAACTAAAACAATAAGAGAGCTTGCTCATATCATTGGTATCCTAGTTTCCCTGCTCCCAGGTGTGCAGCATGGCCCACTCCACTACAGGGACATGGAACTCCTTAAAATTAAACTCCTCAAAAAACATCATGGGGAGTTTGACACTCAATTTTCAATTCCAGATCACTATTTCAGGGAACTTGATTGGTGGCAAGAAAACCTCCCGACAGCATTCAAGTATATTTTAGATCCTGACCCTGATATAGTCATTGAGACGGACGCTTCGCTACAGGGTTGGGGTGGTCGCTCCACTACCCTCGGCACAGAGGCTCAGGGAAAGTGGACCGCTCATGAAAATACCTACCACATCAATATACTCGAATTGTTAGCCATATATTTTGTGCTCAAAGCATTGGTTGCAAACTACCGCCATAAACACATCAGGATTCTGACCGATAATTCAACAGCTGTGGCATACATTAATGGGATAGGTGGTACACACTCCCCCCATTGCAACTCTTTAGCCAAAGCTATCTGGTACTGGTGCTATGAAAGGCATATTTGGCTATCTTGTTGTCATTTGCCAGGAAAAGTCAATACCATAGCAGATAGCCTATCACGGAAGTTTAACAATAACACAGAATGGATGCTAAACCAATCAATCTTTAAAGATATTTCTCGGTTATGGGGGCCATTTCAGATAGACTTATTTGCATCCCGCACAAATAGGCAAATATGCCCTTATATCTCATGGCGGCCAGACACAGAAGCATTGGCAGTAGATGCTTTCTCAGTTAATTGGGAAAATTACTACTGTTATGCATTCCCTCCTTTTAGCCTAATTTCAAGAACCCTTCAAAAGATAAAGAAGGACCGTGCAAAAGGAGTAATCATAGTCCCACTGTGGCCCACACAACACTGGTACGCCAAGCTGTTGACCATGACCACCAATATGCCCAGGACGCTACCAAGGGGAAAACATGTCCTATCGCTGCCGGGAGCGGAGCAGCACATACATCCTCTTTCTCACAAATTGCAACTGGTGGCATGTGCAGTGTCCGGAATCGCTTGCGAAGCTTCGGAATTCCAGAGAACACTACAAACATCCTCATGGCTTCCTGGAGGCCCTCTACCCAAAAGCAATACGCTACTTATCAGAACAGATGGCTCGAATTCTGCTCTAGACTGTCGGTTGATGCATTTCATCCCCCTGTGAAGACGGTACTACAATTCCTGACAGATCTGGTTCATGCAGGCCTCAGTTACTCTGCAATTAATACCGCAAGATCCGCCCTCTCTGCCCTTGTGGACGTTAACCACAGACACACGATCGGCTCACATCCCCTCGTTCGAAGATTTTTGAAAGGAGTTTTCGAAGTCAGGACCCCTCAACCACGATATAAAAGGATTTGGGATGTGGGCATATGTCATTAGTATTAAATTATCTACGCTCCTTGCACCCTATTTCAGACTTAACTTTGAAACAACTTACTCAAAAGCTGTTAATGCTTATAGCCCTAACCTCGGCCCAAAGGTTACAAACACTGTGGTTACTGGACATAACCAACCTTCACTTAGGCTCCAAAGAAGCTGTATTTGTTTTGCCTAACAGGCTTAAACAGTCACACCCTGGCTCAAAGCCCTTGGAAGTAGTAATAACAGGGTATCAAGAAGATGAGAAATTAGATGTTTATAGTGTCCTCAAGCGTTACCTCCTAGTTACTAAACCACTGAGAGGAAGTGAAACGCAATTATTTATCAGTTATATTCCTCCCCATAAACCAGTTTCTAGAGATTCCTTATCACGGTGGATAAGGGAAATATTGGCTGCAGCTGGGGTTGATGTGCCACAGTATGCTGCTCATAGTACCAGAGCGGCAGCTGTGTCCGCTGCAAGTCGTAAGAATTTGCCAATAGATGACATCCTAAATACTGCCGGGTGGTCCTCAGAGTCAATATTTGCACGTTATTACAAAAAGCCCATACAGGTAACTGGCAACAATTCCTTTGCAATGGCAATTTTAGACGCTTAATACGGTGTGGTGAAACAGTTAAGTAGAAAGGAATAATTAGGTATCACAAGTACGAAGTTTCTGTTGTTCAAGTTTGCTAAAGCAAGAAGCTTTGGCTCAAGCTTACAATTTAGACATATTCAAATGTTAAGAAGCCTACAGAGTAAGCAGAGTAGGCATGCTAAAATGTTAAGAAGCCTACAGAGTAGGCATGTTAAAATGTTACGTTATGCTAAAACAGGCATTCATAAGAGACGAAATATATTGTTCAAGTTTGCTAAAGCAAACAACCTTGGTCCAAGGAAGCCTACAGAGTAGGCATGTCAAAATGTTACGTTATGTCAAAACAGGCACTCACAAGAGACAGATACATTGTTTAATTTTGCTAAAGCAAGCAGCTTTGGCCATTGTAATCATGCTAAAGTGTTAAGCTATGTCACTAAAACAAAATAATTATATTGTGTGTTACTTTATTTGGATCATATACATGTTAAGCATACACTGTTGTTTGATTGAGCTAGTAAAAAACACAGCTCCAAGAGAAATGATTTTGGGAAAGAAAGCGCAATAAAAACGAGATAACACAAAGTTCGAGTAGTTTAAATGTTATATTATGTCTAAACAAAATAATTATATTGTGTGTTACTTTATCTGAATCATATGTACATGTTAAGCACACGTTCATGCTTGATTGAGCTAGTAAAAACACAGTTCCAAGATGTATGATTTTGAAAAAGACAAGACAATACAAAAGAGATAACTCAAAGTTTGAGTAGTTCAATGTTTTATTTCATGCATGCTCGAAGCACAGCTTTGAAGTCTCATATAATTACCCCGAAGTGAGTGTAATGGGAAGTAGAATCTAAAAATTGAACGAGACCCTAAGGTTGAAGTTTAATTAAGATTCTACTGACACATTACACGAACGAAGGGGGGATTATATGCCCTCCCATAACATTCGTTGTCTGCAGTTTACAATTATAATGCATGGATACCCTCCCTTTGTTATAAATGGTGCTCCATCGCATGTTCTTCTTTCAGGCTTCGGGGATATCGGCGATATCTTGAAGCCTCACATTCTTTGAAAGGTGAAGCTGGCTGACCAATTATGCTATCTCATATAATCCCCCCTTCGTTCGTGTAATGTGTCAGTAGAATCTTAATTAAACTTCAACCTTAGGGTCTCGTTCAATTTTTAGATTATCTCAAGTTCATGATGAATAGTGGTGCACAGGTCTATTTTTAGATGTGGTACTTCCCACTTTGTACTAGCCTGCTGTGTAAGCAGGCTATTGTTGAGTTTTGTCAGCTAGAAGTACAATTCTTAATATTTGCTTACCTAATGTTAATGTACAATATACAGACGAAGTTTAATACAATACAGGGGTGTATTATGATTCCTGAGAGAGCGCCATATTTTAGCAGGCTGCTGCAGAGTCTGCTCCGCAGGCTAACTTTGTACAGAATCCTTGACGTTGCTCCGTGTTTGCTCGTTGACAGATAGAAAGAAGTGTGCTACCACTGATGGCTGCCGTTTTGTACAGCTGTATAGTTGCATGACAATTGTGCACTTGGGGTAAGGCAGCTTATAGAGACAGAACTTTGAACTGTGTTTAATCTTGACCATTGCCCGCTTTTCACTGAGATATGGGACATATTGTACTAAGATGGGCCGACAGGGTTCGATGATTTTTTTCAGAAATTTCCCTTCATTTTTGACATTTGTGCCCATGTGATTTCCAGTGAGGAAAGCTATAGGGCCTATGTAAGTAATCGGTCAAATAGCACTACAGGGTTCGACCTAGAGCAAGTCAACCTTTTATTTATACGTTTGCTTTCTGTTCCAAGATGGCGGCTAGGGCTCAATGCACTTTTTATCATTTCCCCTCATTTCTGTCGTTTTGTCGGAATTTCCTGTGACGAAAGCTATTGCAACTGCATAGTCTCATACCACAATGTAGTCGAAAGCAAGTCCACACGCGAATTGAGCAGGTGCTAAATTTTAAATGTATTCCAAGAAGGTCAGAGATCAATTCACTTTATATCCTCCCACGTTTTAATTGCATTAGGCCTAGCCTTAAACAGCAGTACTAGCCAAACCAAGTTGTAATTTACGTCAATGGCTCCCATATACTTTGTTGCTGCTTGGTGGTTTAGCAGGGACTTTAAATGTTGCACAGTACTGGCAGGATACAAGATACAACTAGAACACAACCTAAAGTATATCCACTCCTTATTCACACCTATTGCTCCTATTGCTCCTATTTCAAAATGGCACCTAGGCGTCAATGCACTACTTTACCATTTGCGGTACCAAGATACAACCTACACAGCTAGAAATTAACCTATAACAAGTCCACTCTTTATTTACACAAACTGCTTCTCTCCAAGTTGGCGGTTGGGGTTCAATGCAATTATTTACTCTTTCCTCTCACACCTAGGCCTATGATTTATGCAAATTTTCAAAGTAGGGAGAAATAATTGAACACTGGGTACCATGCAATACAACATTATGCATGGCCGTATACGTAGACATTTTGCGACGGGGGGGGGGGGAGGGGGGCAACAGGCTTATTAGAGTGCAACAATCAGTTGGCGTTTAGTGTATCGAGAAGAACTTGCCAACATGATTCCCATACTGCCAGAAATGACACTTTCCTTATTTAACACTAGTTGCATTTAAGCAATCCTTCGGTATATTTATAGCCAACAATTTAAAAATCAAATTTATGCGATAAAGTTAATTTTGCAAATTTACGGAGGGGACGGCTCCCCCATTACGTAAAACCATGATCTAGTTATTTTATTTCACTACTTATATGGGTACGTACGGTACTGCGCTCTTTCCAAGATGGCCACTGGGAGTCAATCCACTATTTAGCCATTTCCATTCATTTTTATTATTTTACGTGGCTTTCTGAGGGCGAAAGTTGTGACCAACCACCAGCACAAGGGGTAGGGGTAGAACTTAAAAGAAGTCCACTTTTCCCCACACATTGCACCATATTCTAATACAGAAGTCGGCAGGGGTCATTGTGCTTTTAGCCATTTTACTTCATTTTGTTTATTCCTTCAATGTCCAATGGAGAAAGCAATTTGTTTCGTAGCTCCAAGCCAGCTTTGAACAGTTCACTTTTATTTCCACTAATTGTGTATTTTAAATTTTATAAACAGTACAGCTTTTTACTACTAGGCTTTTCTATTTTTTAAGCTTTTATATTTTTCTTACTTTCAAGAATGGCCCGGGGACGGGGGGGGGGGGAGATGTAGTCACCGAAAATTATAATGCAAATTTGCCCAAAAATAACATACTTTGCCGAAAGTAACAAAGGTTCTGACCCGAATGAGGGGTGGGTTGGGAGGCTGTAAACCCCAGTCTCATCTCATGCGCATGTGCTCCCAAGTCTCTAAATGTTCAGCATAGAAACGTAATGTTTAGCATGTAGCCTTCATTCAAACCAATGAAGAGGTGCCCACTAGACAGAACATCTTTGTGGACTGCCTACGAAGGTTAGGGTCAGGTAGGGTTACATACCTAAGCGGACCAGCCGATCTTTCGTCTAGTGGACCTTCAGATCTCGCTCGATGGATGGATGGATCTACAAAGGGTCATTTAGTAGTCCTCCATTACTATTACTCCGTTGTTCTCCTTGATACTCCTTCACCTGTTCACGGCTTCGGGGCTTCATGCAGCCCTCGAGTTCTATTGGTGTGACCAATGATTTTACAATTAAACAAATCTTCGACTAGAAAAACGAGACCGTAATAGTCATTGAAAAAATTAAGAAAAAAAAAATCCCTGTTGATTTACATCTCAAATCATGCTTTACTTAGTTACTACTTTTTAGTTAGGGTGAGGATTAATGGAGCAGGTGAGGAACCCAACTGCCCAATTACCCAACCAGCCGAGGTCTCCTTTATCGCAAACGTTATTTCTCGCATTTACTGTTGTATAAAAATGCTGAAAATCTAAATACCCTGGTCATGATTTTGATGCGCTTATAACTAAGGAAATCACGTATACATGCTTTTCTTTTCCCAAACTATTTAGGTAAGGCTGCAGAAAGGAAATGGGTAGAAAACGCTGCTAGCGTTATTAACTGTTTAGGA